>JALXJV020000023.1:5198215-5798215 GCA_024633595.2 Lepomis macrochirus | reverse complement strand
TTTTTCTTTGTAAGCCTCATCATGTTGAAACAACCCTCTTGCTACATAGCAGTTGCCGCATTTCCCATTTCTCCAGTTTAGTTCAGATATAAAATGTTGGCACTCAAATTAAGGCCTATTAATGCGACGCGTCACAAGTAAATAAAACTACTTTTTTTCTTGTTGGACACATGTTGGCAAATCTAACTTAATTTAATAAACAGAAAGATAAAGGCTGACAAAAACAGGAAGAAAAACTAAGATAACTTTCTTGGTCAACAGCACTAAATATATTACAACATGGTACAACGTGATTTCATCAGTCAGTGCTTTTGGAAACAGTGTGAGGCAGACGAGTGTTTGTATTGGAGGAAATCTTTATATTCAGACGACGGACGCACACAGCTGCAGGTGTTGTTTTGTGGTGTGTGTGTGTGGAAATTTACAGGTTTGTAGTTTTCTTTGGCTCTGAGCCACGGAAATCTATTTAAAGAAACAAAAGTATGACTAAACAGGGTTGTTGTTCTTGTAGCATTGTATGCTGATGCAGTTAATGAGCGATAATTGTTATTGAATCACGAAAGCAAATGGTGTTATCACAAACAGCCTGCTGTGTTTGTGTGTTTGTGTGTGTTATGATGGCGGCAGCAAAGCGATATCTGGCTTCAGATAATTTCACAACCATCGGATTTAAAACATGTCAGCTTTAAATGCAAACTTGTTTTTTTCTCATGTGCACATTTAAAAATATACATCAGGAGGAAATGGACTGAATTAAGTCTTTAAGAATAATAAAACATTCAGGGCTGGTCTCTCAAAGGACTGTGGTCCTATCAATTAATCTGTCAGGTTTGTTTTTGATTAACTGCTCAGCCAATCATTGAACACACAGCCTATAGTAATGTCTTTAGAAGCTTATTTTTAATCACATTAATGGTCCAAAATCTACATTTTGCCCTAATAAAGAAGTACTAGCTTAGTTTTAAAGACAATGGATGGTTTTCCCATCGATGTCTCCATTAGTGCTGCAAAAAAAGAAGTTTTTATTATCAATTAGTCAATCAAGTTTGTTCTGATTCACTGCTTGGCCAATAAATTGTAAAAAACAAAACACTAACAGTGTTAGGCTCTGTGAGACTATGTGTGCGTGTAAGAGGGATTTCACTACGGTTTCATGAGGTAAACAAAACCATTAATGGAGCGAGTAATCAAGAGTGAAAATAATCAAATGAATGGCATTAGTGTTGCAGGTTTTTGGGATTGTTAAGAGATTTTGACCAAAGTTACTACAAACAATCCTGAAGGGTAAATTTGAATGTCTGAAACTAATTTTATAGCAAACCAGTTAAAAAAACATGAGACATCTGACACAAAACCTCAGGGTGGCGTTAAAAGAAAAGTCAGTCGCACAATCAAAGTCAGTAGGTTTGTTGTTTCATGATTGCAGCCTGCAGGTTAAAGAAGAGACAGGGATCATCAGGCAGAGGAGGCAGCAGATCCGAGTAAAATCTCTCGGTATGGATCCCATTTAAAGTCTGTTCACAGGCGTGCATGAGCTGCCACGAGAGGACGGTCTAAACCAACCCACAGCCTGTTTCATCAAGCGAAGAGTCGACGAACAGATTGCAAATCTCTATAAAATATCAGAAAATAGTGGGGGGGGGGAAATCAAGTTCTATTAGGTAACACAAAAATATTCAGTTTACAATGATATAAAACACCCAAAGCAACAATCCCTTTGACTTTTTAGAGGCTGGAAAAAAAGAGACTTTTTCACTATTTGTGCCTCAAAGATTATTTTTAAAAATTTGGTTGATTAACAGAATTGTTGCTCATCGACCAATCAATTCATTGCAACCATATCATCCACCGATGTGATGTGCAGTCACCTGCACTGATTTATGGTGTAAATAGTAAAAAATGTCAGTTACAGAGATACTCAGTTCACTCTCACACAAGAGAAAGAAAATCCTCACAGTGTAGAAGCAGGTATGACTGAGTATTTGGGACTTTTGTTTGATTTAATGATTAATAAATTAGTAAAGTTGTTGATTGAGAGTTGTTGCATCATAACTTCCTGATTAGGCTTTTTCTAAAACAAAGAAGTATAATTATCTTTTGTTTAAAGTAGTGACAAATATTAGTGCCACACTGCAGTATTAAGTAGGCCAATGATAAGCTTCCACCTGTATACAGGGCACCTGAGACGTAGTATTAAACAGAAAACACTTGTTATCATCAGACTGAGTGATTAACACGGAGCCCTGTGCTGTTTGCCCTCTGAAATAACAGTGTAAGAGAAATACAACCCTTAAATCTCATGTTGACTGTTAGATTACTGCTATTATTCTGGCACGTTTTTTATTTTAAACATATCTACAAAGGTGGTGATGGCCAGCAGCACAAACAAACTCCTGATAGTTTCTAAAAGCCTTAAATCTAAGCTAACGCAGGTGTAGGTACAGCGCCAAAACCTCATAATGAAACTTAAGAAAATGACTCTCCTAACCTCACCAAAGCTCCGTCCCCTAAAAAAACTATTTTTATAAGTGTACATTAGGAGTATAACAAATTCGGCTATCTTCGGCTAACTTCATCTCTTTATAAAAACTTTATATTCGAGGTTAAAACCAGCCTGCACCTGTTTGGATTAGCTAGTTAGCATCTCCAGGACGAAAGAAGTACCTGTGAACTTTGTCTTGTGAGTCGGCAGGTTTCAGCACTCGGCCATCGCGTTAATCCCAAATGAGATGCTAAACTTTGGTGTTTTGTTCGTGTGTGCGGCAAACGAAACAGGATGCCGTGCCACAGCACAGTGCCAGCGACATTATCTGAGCAGCAAACCTGAGGGAAGAGGGGGCGGAGCCTGTCCGTCAGGTGTGCGCGGTGAGCCCCGCCCCCTCCGTCTCCGAGGCTGCTGGAACAGTTTGTAGGTTTAAGGGCAGGTTAAAGGGTTCAAACAGGTGTGTGTACCTTCCGGGTTCATGTACTTTTCACTTTATCTAGATTTTACAGACAGAAAATGATTTGTATGCTTTTTCCCCTCAGTGTATCCAGTGGTGAATAATTTATTTTATAGCGTTCACTCTTCATTTTGTGTTTTATTGATCTATTATACTTCACTTAATTTATCTGACAGCTTTTGTTATCAGTTACTTTGCAGATTAACGTTATTATTACCAGGTAAAAGTAATAAACAAATGCATTATACTAAATATTTTATGCTTTTTATTAAAAATAAGATCCACCTTTATCTCTTGAACCGATTAACCATGAATTAAACCATTAAACCATGAATCGATTAATGCAGAAAATTATACGTAGACTTATCAATAACAAAAAAAATCCTTAGCTGCTGGCCATGTTTTCTGCATATTTATTATGTTGTGTGCATAAATTTAAATATATTGTTTTACATGTTACTTTTAATATGGCCAAAGAGGACAATTTTAAGCTAACTGGCTCATTTGCAGTTTATTCTAAACAGTTTTTTTAAATTAGTTTAGAGTTTTGCTTTAAGTGGGAATAAATTAAAATCAGCATTTCATGCAATGGTCGCAGATGTACCTGTAAGGGCAGCTACCAGTCTCCACCTAGTGGTTAAATCTGATTAAGCTGAGAGACAAACTGGTGAACAACTTGTTTTCTTTACTCTGATCTCAGTAAAGTTTAACCAGAAGTTCAACCTGAGTGAAATATTTACAGAGCCGTGAACCTCTAGCAGCAAAAAAAAAAGACACATCAAAGCAGAAATCCAAGTGGAAACATTTTTATTGAGGCGATTAGTTCATGAAGCCAATTAATTTTATAACCTAGAGGCAATATTTTAGACAGGAATCTGTCAGGAGACAGAGAACTCACACTGTCACACAGAGATTTGCTCAAATTAGATATTTTTTTTCTTTCTTTTCTATTTTTCTTTTCTTTCTTTTAGTATTTTTAAATACTAACAATCTTACTGTTGCTTCCAAACGGACTTAAAACCCAAAGATTTTGAATTTACTATCAAACAGTAAACACTACTCAAGAACTGTACTCTAGTATTTCCATTTTCTGCTACTTTCTACTCCACTACATTTGGAAATAACTTTGGTTACTAGCTCCTCTGCAGATTCAGAAGCTACTTCCTTTTTTTTTTACTTTAGGTACTTTGTGTTTTGATGCTACAGCTTTAGTTATATTTAAGAAAATGGTTGAATGCAGTACTTTTACTTCCAACAAAGTGTTTGTACAAAGCCTTGAGTGATGTCTTCAGAGGCTTATTTGTCTCTGAAGACTTTGTTTAATGTTGATTGTTTTTTTCTGATTAACTGCTGTAGAAATAAAAGTGTAAAAAACAAGATGCTAGCAGCTCTGTGAACGTTTAGCCTGTCAGCATGCTAATATTTGCTCATTTGTTCCTAAAACAAAGTACAGCCGAGAAGAGTGATTAGTCGATGAAAAGGTTGGTAATGATTACCTTACTCGGCTAAATGTTTTACATGTGTTTTATTTTCTGCTTCAGTGTTTTCTAGCACAGTAAACTGAAAATCTTTGGACTACTGGTCAACAAAAAATAAGCAATTTAAAGATCTCATCTTAGCTTTAAGAAAGAGTGACGTTTTATAGACCAAAGAATTAACTGAGAATTATCAGTGACAACAATCAGCTGCCGCTCTGCAGGTGAAGCTGTCATCTGATCATTAACCAAAGTATGGGACGGATTCTGAGCAGAAAGCAGCGCTGGAACTTTCACACACGTGCAGCTAAAGAAAAGTCTTTTTAAACACGACCTGTTGGATCAAATCATGTTTATTAATGTGTTCAGGAAATCCCCACGGAAACAGTTTACAGGGGAACTTACAGATTTACAATCATTCTTGACAGAAGTGCCAGCTTAACCCCCATGGTTCGACACTGAGGACGCCTGCTGAATCTCACGACCAGTTAACTGCACACCCATTCCCCTTTAACAGGCCTACCACCAAGTCCTTCCAGCTCGCGGACGAGCTTCTGACAGAGTGCTTGTCGTGTTGGGTCTTTTCAGTCATGAAGTACGCGGCGCTATAATGTGTAGTAGCCTGTAAACACCCAGACACTCGAACTAGGTTTCCTTTCTTCATGTCTGGACCGTTCACAGTTAAAGAGCCTTCATATTTGGTGCCAATCCTTCATCCCAACCAGGAAAAATTAGACAGCCGGATGCTTTCAGATCTCAAAATAAAACTGCCAACCGTTGATGAAAAAAAACCTCTTCAGTCAAAATCATATGCAGTTCAGGCCCTCGAGGATGCACTACTTTCAAATACAGGATTTGTCATACTGCTCAAATGCATTTGGTTCAGCAGTCAAAGTACAAATAGAAATGCTAAAACTAGTTACAGAGAAAAAAACCCACATGTAACATCTCTTAAAGGAATAACATGTGAAGCTTGTGAATGTATCAGGACACCTGTCTCAGTTAACCGGCGGACGTCTGTGAAATGCCCAACACCTTGTTTTTTTTTTTTTAACCTACATTAAAAGTAGGAACACCGAACTCCGAATAATTAATAGCACTGAAGGTCAACTCTCGAAAAATCAGATTTAACCCGGGGAATTAAACGCCAGCTGAGAAACAATTTGAAAAAGACAATTGAAATGTACTCGCAGATTCTAAGATTTACTTTTCAAGATTGTTGGCTTGCCTTGTGCTTCACGGTCTCGCGTAGTGGGGGGCCAGAAAGGTAGTGTTCAATGGAGAACCATTGCGATGAATAATGTGTTATATTCCAATAATAATAATAATAATAATAATAAAACAAACAGCATGATTTTCAAATGACACCAGAATGATCGAGGATGGGCGTTGTGTGTATTCTTTTTTTCTTCCTTTTTCTATTTTTGATTTGCTTCGACCTGATACAGGTTAAGACGCAATTTACTGAATCTCTTACTGGTGGGTTTGAGGTTTCAAAAAAAAAAAAAAGGTTAAAATGAACATTTAGCATTCAGTCTACACCATGTGAACATTTCTAGTTAACATAGATATATACTACAGGGAGGGGGGAGGAGAGCTTGCACCCTTGCTCTTTCTTTGCCGTATGAAAACCATGCTTCCTCTGGAGAGTAAGGGTGGGGGGTGGGGTGGAGGAGGGGGGAGAAGGGGGGGCCGTGCAAGACTTGGAGTGGGGGTAGGCTGAGTGGGGCAGAGGCTGAGTTTGGTGGATGGAGAAAGGGGCTTGAAATCCAGACTGCTGATTCCACAGGAGGTGTGTAAAAGGCACGCCAGGGTTACTCCCCATCCCAGCCAACACGCACAGAGACGCCTTCATACCCGCACACACTCGCTGAACACACAAGGTACACGCCCGCGCACACACACGCCCACACACAATCACACACACGCACTCACACAAGCAGCACAGGCTAGAGCCCCGAGAGTACTGACGAGGGAGGAGGGGAGAAAGCAGAAGGAAGGGAATGAAGGAAGTTCTTGAAAGAAAGAGCTGGGGGTTGAAAACTGGGTGAGATGGGAGCGAAGGGGCCTGGATCCGGTGCTGCCACTGTGTTGAAACAGAAAAAATAAACAACAAACAAAAACCAAAACTGGTGGAATGGATCATTTCTGGTTCTTCAGCTGGTTGGAGAGCCAGTCCAGGCCCTCGTACAGGCCGTCCCCGCTGGTGGCGCAGGTGGCCTGGATGTACCAGCTGCGCTGACGGAGGGCGTGCAAGCCCAGCTTGTCTGTGATCTCTGCAGCATTCATAGCGTTGGGGAGATCCTGGGAGAAGAGGAAACAGTCCGTCATGAAGCAGAACATCTATTCGTGATCAACACCTGTGGCAATTTAAGACAACACAGCTGCTCGAGAAACAGAAACGTGTCCTCACCTGTTTATTTGCAAAAACGAGCAGCACGGCGTCTCTAAGTTCGTCCTCAGCGAGCATTCTGGACAACTCCTCCCTCGCCTCGTTCACTCTCTCCCTGTCGTTGCTGTCCACCACGAAGATGAGGCCTGCGGACCGAAACACAGTTACGACCAATAAAAGTACAGAAAGTCTGTTATAGATCAGTATTATTAGTTACTACACAGAACTTCTGCTTAGTAATCATTTCTCTTTTGGTTCACAAAGCATTTTCTTCTCCCTCAGATCAAAAGCCGTGACTTTGTTCCATTAATAATTAATTCTGTTTCTGCTGCTTTATGAGAGAAAAGCCAAAAGCCTAATAGTCACACCATGATGAGTGCAGCCTCAACTCTGTGGTTCAAACGTGGACATTATGTAAATTAATAATCCCAAAACATTTGGAGGATTAAACCGATAAACTGGATATTTAAATGTGAACTGCTGAAAGTCAGAGACACAGAGAGCTCAGCTATCAAGTGTAGAAGAGCAGCCAATTCAAAAATAAACTCAAAATGTGTCACTTGGTAACTGCAGGTCTGTTAAAGTGTGAATATTTCAGCAAACCAAAAGGCTGACAAACACTTGGATCATGGTATCTGACAACTTTTAAATGCAGCTGAATTTATTATTTAGTGCTGTCAAGTCATTTTGAGACTTATCCTATAAATTATTTAAACTCAGCATTTTTAGAAGGCAGGAACACTCGCAGTAAAACAAGGAAATGTTTATCATCGAAAGAAAAACCTGCCCTGCCATCAGTGACCGGCAGCTGCAGCTTTCTACCTCGTGTGATTCTTTGTTGATATTTGACAAAAGTGAAGAGAAAACAAAACGACAAAAGGTCCCAGAACCGGACAGGTGAGCTATAAGGACGTTCAGATCCAGTTTCCTAGCATCCTGATTAATAAACCAGCACGTCTGGGAAACGTTTCATCATCCCTGCAGCTTACTAAACACACAAACAAGTTACTATCATGGACAAAGTTTTCACACGGACAACACTAGCCAGCAAAAAGGGAGTTGGCACTTGCTTGGGTTTCTGCAGCTGCATCTGTACGCAGCAGCACTCACTCTTTGTCAAATTAATAGACCCTCTGCTGTGAGCAAAAAATACCACTAAAACAAAAGGCATCAATGCTCACTGACAGCAAGAGACTGAGTCCTTGGTTTGTATGCTTCCAACGGTTTGATGGAGGCGTTTCTGAAACATTTTTCGTCGAAACGGCTTAGCGGGTCCAAACCTTTCTGGCTTCTGACGCCTTTAAAACAAAGCAATGTCTACCTGGGAACCCACATCACAGACTATTACTGCCGTAAAATCGACATGAATTAGCAGTTCAACCAAAGTGTATTGTTTTATTTGATATCATCCAAATGAAACAATACAAGGAGGAAAAAAATCTCTTTTTAGTGTTAAAATGGCCTATAAAGAATATTGCAATATTTTAAGGCTATATTGCAAAAGACATTTTGTCTAAAATAACAAATTATACATTCTCAAATAGTGCAAACAAGATGATCTTCTAGAATGATGCAACGCTGTAGATTAAACTACCCATAAGGATAGAAAGGAGTTGGAATAAGCTCAACCTTTAACATATACGACAGTAAAATGCAACACACACATTAAAGCAGCGGCAATATTAATCCAGGAACATCAGATTTAATAGCGAAATGACGATGGGAACAATTTGACAGCACTTTAAGTTTTACTTGCATACTTTTACCTTTTGCCTTACCAAGCTGTGTGCTGTATTTGCTGACACAGAAAAATAAAAGTCCTTGTTTGTGTAACTTTACTACAGCATCTACTACGCTTCACAGCACAGCTAGAGCAGAAAGTATAAGGCTAGCAAGTCAGCAGAAGCCTACTAAATTGCCTAAAACCTCCCGAACACATTTCGGAGCTGGAAGCTAAGGTAAAGGTAAAATCGAAGCGACTGGCCACTGTGAACACAGAATCAGTGACTAGTATCTGCTAACTAGCTTCACTCTTTTTCACCCCTCAGCCGTGACCAGCAGAAGCACTAAAAGCTCTAATATGATGATATGGTCATCTGCTAATCACACATTCACTAATATTTGAATATATTCAACATATCGCCCAGTCTTAGCAGGAGACAGGAGAAAACAATGGCAGGGCTTTAAGGAAGAAACGAGATTCTTTAACGAGACGTCAAACTATATCGGTATAAACAATATCGTCTCATCCAACAGCTCGTTACCATAACGATGATATTGTCATTCGCTTTGTTGCATTAATTAAGATTTGAATATATTCTCTGGACATATTTTGAAGATATACTGTTTCTGGAATATTCTTGGGTCCTTTTCTGATTAATGATGCTGCATCTAACCAATCATTAGTAACAGGCTTCACACGTTCAATTTCACACCCCGGCGCTCAGTGTGTGGATGGTGCTGTTTGCTGCAGCTGGATGTTAGTTTGGTGCATGCAGGGAAAACAAGGAGGCGCTACAGCTGGGCCAAAAGGTTTTCTTGGTGGAGCTTTGGAACAACAACTCATGTTTAAATCTCCTAACAAAAGTTCGGTTGAGAATTTACCTGCAGGTTGCATCATCATTAGGAAATACCGGATGGTGTTAGCTTACTGTGCCATAACATATTCTGATGCATTCAATTTGAGGAAATAGTAGGAGTGACACAATGAGCCCTTTGAGAATTGAACAATGGTGTGTGAGTCATTCCTTGAAAAGTTTTAATATAATCTTTAATGCAGAAACGTGGCCACCTATAGGCGGTAATGTTCATTGACACCACAGCCAGCTGAGATAAATCCCCCTCACCTTGAGTGTTCTGGAAGTAGTGGCGCCACAGCGGCCTGATTTTATCCTGACCGCCCACATCCCACACTGTGAAGCTGATGTTCTTGTATTCTACAGTTTCAACATTAAAACCTGGACAGAAGAAGAGAAAACATGGATAAGCCACTAACTGATGAAAAGAGCTGCAAGACAAAACAAAGATCAATATCAAAACACACCATGTAGTTTAACATCTCTATGAATATAAATTAAATCCAAGTCAATTTAAACCAGATTCATTTGAGTGTTTGTAACAGGGGTGGGTATCAAACCTCAGTACTTTAATGAACTGAAAGATGGCATCAAATCTTTTGTCATATTCCTAATCTTATATTTTGATCAGATAGTTCCAGATTTATATATTATTTACTGCTGATTGTGATTGTCAACAACATCAAACATTTCTTTAAAGTAAGATATGGAAACTTCGTGTAGCAGTCCAAAACTTTATATACGATATTCCATCGGCGCTACTATCAAAAACATTCAGACGATACCCAGGCCATACAACACAAGTTCTAAAACACTCAAAAGATACAACAAAATGATTAATGCATAGACATCCATACCAATGGTGGGAATTGTGGTGACTATCTCTCCCAGTTTCAGTTTATATAGGATGGTTGTTTTCCCAGCAGCATCGAGCCCGACCATAAGAATCCTCATCTCCTTTTTGCCGAATAGGCCCTTGAATAAGGTTGCAAATACATTCCCCATGGTGACGAAGCTGTCAAAGAAGAGAAGGAAACAGGGTTAGGAGAGGAATGTCTGTAAGAGTTTGAGTTTCACTCAAGCAGCAAAGTGTACCGTCAAGACCATCAGTGAGGCAGGTGTTAATAAAACAGCTCGACAGCAGCAGTGGAGATTTTCGCAGGACTAAAACGGGGCACAACGACTGTGACATGGTGAGAAGACAAGTGAGATGTTTGTTTAAGATAAGGGTTAACCGTTACGGTTTACAGCTGTACGTTAACGTTGTCAGCAACACCACCAACCATTACCTAACTCTTCTCTGCATTAACCTCGCATCATTTCACTTTAGTCATTCATTAGCAGCTTAAAAATCATATACCCAGATGCATAGCTACATTGATAACCCGGATAAACTACAAAGCTAACTGATCACCAGATAAGAAAGGCCTGTTCTAGCTGGCGAACTCTCTCAGTGTGCGCTGGCGGCTGAGATAACGACACTGTGTGAGCCGTCACAAGACGATAGCTCGCTAGCATGCTAACAACACCGCGACCTTAGCAAAAGGCCGACGATCCGACAGCTACGCCCGCGTCCGTAAAATAAAAGCACCCAGTGTGTTGAGAAACTTTAATTGTTTTAGGCATGATGGTGGCCGCAGTTGGGTAGCATTAGCTGGTCACTACCAGTCAAGCAGATTACTGCTAGCTTTACTAAGGGCGGATGCTTCAGCTAACTAGCCTGTTAGCTCGCCGCTAACGGGCGACACAATTTCGCGAACGTTAACGGTCGAAACTCCACCTCAGTTTACGATACACAGCGGTACATTCCTAACACATATGACGCTGACATGTTATAAAAACCCGTCGGTGAAATTTAGGTCCAGTACTTTGTTAAACCCTCGGTGACAGCTCTTTGATCTGTCCGTTACAGGAACCGTTTTAGCTCCGCTGGCTAACCAAGCAGCCGTTAGCTAAATGCCGCGTCACAGTAAAGCGAGAACACCGTGACGTCATGTCAAACGTTAAATAAAACGGCTCGGTCGCACAGAACAGCAGTCCCTTCACATAATATGACATTTAAATGACAAAACACTGCGTGTTTGAGCGGAGTATTACCTTTAGAAGGACAGCTTCTCGATCTTTCCGTTATCTTTCACTGTCACTCCAAAATGGCGTCTTGCGCAACCCAGGGAGACACCGGCGTACGAGCACTTCCCACTACCAAAGCTCATCCAATCACAGTACAAATGGTGTAACTGAAGCCCCGCCTCTCACATCCTGCTGTCCAATCACAGCGTCAGCACATCCTTGTGTGCACATTGCACACAAAATGTCGAGGAAGTGAACCGCACACAAGTTTATTCAAGTTTCAGCCTCAGTGAATAACAAAACGCTCTGAGTGTTTTTTTCTTGTAACGATGGCACGAGATCGGTCATTTGAAGATGTGTTTCTGATAGTGGATTGTTTCTCATCAGCAATATAGTGTCAAAGGTGTGTTGTGGACAGGAGTGGCCTGTTGTTTCACTGCTTGTGCAAGCCCCCTTAGTTCAGCAACCAGGGGCGTTGCACAAATATTCGGGCCCTGTACATAAGCATTCTCTATAGGCCCCTCACCACATCCACGGCTACTGTGGGAAAGTGGCATCTTTGTGGGTCCTTCTCACTCATGAGAGCCCTGTATACTTAAGCTTGAGTTATACTCCTGCGTAGGGTCTATGTAGGGTGACCAGATGTCCCAAAAAATCAGGGACAGTCCGAATTATGAGCAGTTGTCCCGACCGCTTTCCGGTTTGTCCCGAAAATTAGACCTAACGTGAGTTTTGATTATAGCCTAATTACCATTAATACAGATCGTTGTATAGTTCTCTTGCTCCAGCAGGGTTGCAGGTATCTGTACATTGTGACAACTTAATACCTTGAGTTTTAAAATGAGAACGGGGTCTGCAGCATTTTCAAACTTCTCTGTTTTAGGTCTTTGGATTTATCGTTTTAGTCTGGATGGGAGGTGCAAACGTAGCAAAAGGTCTCCATTTTAAAACTGTAGAAGTGTGGATGTGGCCTCAGTCAGTGACACAATAGACAGCAGTGTGCTTCCAGCTTAGTGGCATCAGTTAGTCTCTTTCCTATTTCAGCATGACAACACCCCGCTGTGCACAAACCAGCTCCATAAAGAAATGGTTTTCCCAGTTTGGTGTGGAAGAATGTGCACAGAGCACTGACCTCAACCCCATCCAACAGCTCTAGAAGGAACAGGATCGCTGAGTGTGAGCCAAACCAACTAAGTGTTGGACCTCACTGATGCTCTGAATGTGAGCAAATCCCTGCAGCAGGTTCCAACATGTCGGTAGTTACAGCTGCAGTTTAATACTCATGGGAATGACATGTTTATTTAGCTAATCAAAAAAGTGGTAGAATCCTAAATGCGACATTTATACATGTTTGCGCACAACCAAAATTAGTGTTTTTTCTTCTGCTTTTCCATTTGATGATGGTCTTTTTGCTTGATCACCTGTTTCATAGCAGCAGAAGGTCCTTTAGTTTCCCTAGCGTTGGCATTTTGCCATTTCAGAGCTACTGGACACCTGCTGAAAGTCAACAAAGGTCCCTTTCTACACTAAGCAGGAGGCCTCAAGCCACTGTGCACTGTAAGATTGTGATTCTTGTATTTAGTTTCAGACCAGAGGGAACAGCCGTTTGAATCCTCACATGAAGAATCGTGTTATAGAGTTAGGTGAGTACTAGTTGTGATGTTGTGGCCAAGGATGTAAATAAAAGTAAAACATGTGGCAGGCCATGTTTAAATATTTGCTGAAGGAGGTGCTCCTTGAGTGCCCTTATAAGCTCCACATTCCTCAAACATTATCATTTTTAAAAGCCAGCACTTGGAAAATACAAAGTTTATGAATCAAACCCTCCCCATAAGAAAAATCTTATTTGAAAATCGTAATTTTTTACAATTGTTTTTGATATTTTAAGTTTTTTAATAACTGAACTGTAAGTGTATTTTCTCAATATATTATAATATATTATAATAATATTATTTCCCAACATGAAAGTCTAAATGCTGTTTCACAACATTGGTAGGCATTAAATTCTAGTTGGTCTAGTCACATATTTAGTGGCCTAAAGGATGTAGAGATTATTTAATTGTTGAAGCATCCTCCAGTCTCATACAAAACAAAAAACAAATTCTGAGACATGTCCTCAGTGTCCTCACTTGGCAGCTCAATGTCCCTGCTGAACCAGTTCACATCTGAAATATAATAATTCATAATAATTTCACATCTCAGTCAGCTGTTCATCAGAGCGATGGCTTCTTCCCAAAAGCCATCGCTCTGATGAACAGCTGACTTGTGACTCACGGTGTTGGGAACAGTTTCTGTGCAATAACCCAGTTAAAGCTGATGATACACAGAGCAACTTTTAGAGCAATGGTGCTGGGCAATTTTGCCGTCAATGGTAATGAGCAAAGATTACTACTATAATCCCTTTCCCCCGCCCCTCCGCCACCTGCCCCACCCCACCACTATCCGTTCAAAACATAGTCGGACTTGCCACCAGCAAGATTGTCCAGCAACATTGCTCAAAAAGTTGCCACATGTATCATCAGCTTAACTCTGCCTTTAATCAGCCACCTGTTTATTATTACTTATTATTAGCTATTCTTCATTCTCTCGCTCTATTTCAGAGCTGTTCATTTTGTCATATAATAGGACAATATCAATACCATGTCCACCTGCCTAAAGTACATCACACCTGCACGTAATACTTATTCCAGCATCCATTGCACTGTGTACATGTATGCATGTATGTGTATTTGTACCTTTATATCTCATCCACCTCTGACATGTAAATAATAAAAATAATAATTTACTCCTGCATCCTTTGCACTCTACTCATTGCACTGTTGTCTCAATCTGCCTATATCGTTTTTTTACATAGTGTGTCCGATTTTATTATTGTATTATTGTATAAGTAAGCACATCGTGAGCGATGTTTAATCCAGAGTCAAGTTCTTCGTATGTGTTCACATACCTGTCAATAAAGGCTGATTCTGATTTCAGTGTCACATGCAAACTGTCCAAAAACTACAGCTCCGTGTGATGTGAATGTATGTGAAATGTCGAAAATCATGTGATTTTGAGCACATGTGATGCAGTCACATGAACTCTCTTTGTAAAGGCAGGTTGAGTTGCTTTATTAGTGCTGTACGTGTTTAGGCTATAAGGTCCTGGTCTGTAAGAGGCATTTTCACCAGCTTATGTGTAAATTAATCTCCTCCAAATGAAGCTGGAGGACACAATGAGTGAAGAAGGTGAAGGTGATTGGAAAATAAGCAGAGGTGGCAGAAGAGAGCAGCGTCTTTGCCAAGAAGGTCATTTTTTAATAACATATAAAATGTCAGTAACGTTCAAGTATTAAAGTCTTGGGAGCTTATATTCCTTGTTTTAAGCAGCTTCACATATTCTACACCTTGAAAAGCACCAAACAACCCAACAAACTCTAGTCTCCAGATCGCAGAGGTTTAGCAAACTGTGCATATGAGCAGGATAAAAAATAAAATAAACGGAAGAATTTCAATTTTAAAAATAGATAATCAGTTTTAAAATCACATTTTGAAATATCTACTGATGAAATTCCTACCTAATATGTTAGTTATCATACATTTACCCAGAAAAATCAACCGTATCAGAAGCTAAACATCCACATGTAGGCATCTTTATGTCCACATGGCGTTAGAACAATCAATGCCTTAGTTAGTGCAAACAACAGAAAAAAATAATAAAAGAAAATGTCCGTCTTATTCTCGAAGTTCCAGCTTGCCGTCTCTGACCCTCCACCTCCAGCGCTGACATCTGTCAGGAGCAGGAACACAGCGCAGCCACAGACACGACTCCTTGATCTCTTGTTCAAAGGGCACCATCTTCCTGTCCAGGGTCTCCAAAGTGAAGGCTTTCCCTGAGATCTGAACGACGGATATGAGAGAAATCACGTGGGGTTTTGTTGGGTGGGTATAAAACCAACACTAACTGAAATGTATCTGTTGCGTCAAGTGTTGAGAAGTTGCCACCGAACGTCTGGTCAGATTCATAATCTTGTTTTGCTTAATTCTTTGATCAGATAATTTGAGATTTACACATTTAACTTTATAGGTTTGAGGAAAAACATGTTTTTTGTATCTAAAAGTCCTGATTTCAGAACCAAAACTCAGAGATTTTTTGGGACCAGTAGTGGAGAACGAGGTGAGTTGAGCCAGTTTTTACTAAACTACTAAAACATTTATTTCAGGATGTGGTGCATCCCTGGGAATAATCAATTTGGAAATCTGTTTCCAAAAAAAAGTGGAGCCTTGGCTCAACTTGCCTCGTATGAGGGGTAAGTTGAGCCCCACAGGGGTCGAGGACATCAATGTCATTTCATCGTGCAAACTCAAACGGCAGGTCGCAACATTCAATTGCACTTAGATGGTGAAACACTGCAGCTGTGTCTCCTAGTTGTTTCATATCAATGTGTCGCTTTAAAGCCTTACTGTTGATCGTCATGACCCGTGCTACTTCCCATATCTGGCTCAACTTCCCCCAGGTGTTTTGGCTCAAATGACCCCGTCCCTGCCATTTTAACAAGACTGTGTCACTCAGCGGTTTAGAGTTAATGTCACGCTAACAGTACAGCCTCATCTAGAGCACTAACACATGCGTAAGATTTTCTCAAACCTGTCTGTAATTGTTCAGACACAAGAATCAGGACTCCTTGAACATATAAAAACTCACATTGAACGGCAAAAAACTGATCTTAAATGTGCTTATCACTTATTCTATGGGCCTCTCTCCATCACAGGGAGAGTAAAATGGATGACTCTTCAAAAACGTGTCCATGGTTGCCGAGAAACAAGGGGAGGCTCAACTTCCCCACAGGCTCGAATCACCCCGCTCTCCTCTAGAGGTGGAATTTAACTTGTACAGTATTATTTTGAGGTACTTGAACTTTACTCTTTCATGCTACCTCTACTCTGCTACATCTCAGAGGGAAATATTGTACTGTTCACTCCATTACATTTATTTGACAGCTGTAGTTACTTGTTACTTTACTAAAGATTTACTAAAGATTTTGTAATGTAATCACCCTTTAAAATTATAATGCATTTGTTTCATGCAAAAATATTCTTCTTAAGTCATTTTAGTTTATTATTCAGTCCCTTTACTTTCCCAAACATGAAACAAATTCAGCAGCGCGGTGAAAATGTTCCGGCCTGCTTCAGTGCAAATCAATTTGAAATCGGTCTTCATTTCTCTTAATTCCAGTGTAGCGTCACGCCTCATACAAACAGGTCTAAATCACTTTTAGACAGGTTTAACTGCATGAAAACAATGAAATACTCTGTAAGAATTTGAATGCAGGGCTTTTAACAGAGTATTTTTACCCTGATGTAGGCCATTATTACTTCTATCTAAGTAAAGGATCTGTGTACTTTCACCACTGGGCCAAAACATTAGTATCAAAACATTTTAAACACCCAGCTTTACTGTACTAGTCAAAGGCTGTGGCTGACCCCTCCAACAAACTGTTTCGGACAGACAGACTCTGGCAGGAGGCTGCGGTCCATCAAACCTCTCGCCACAGAAACAGCTTCTTTTCGGCTGCAGTGGGCTTCCTCAACAAACACACTCATACACGCTCCTGGCTCCACACTTTAGAACAACCATCAATTTACTATTTTATATATATTTATATTTATGTTCATGTACACTGTAAGCACCAATTTATACCAAGGCAAATCCCTCGTATGTAAAAATGTACCTGGCAATAAACCTGATTCTGATTCTGGTACAAGCCTTAGCTCCTCACGGATGGATATGGACACTTATGGATAAAAGACACTTAACAAAATGCATTAATCAACTCATTTTACATCTGAAACTAAGCCGGACCTTCTGTGTTCTGATTCTGAAATAAGGAATCCTAATTCAAAATCATGTTGACAAATAACTCTAACTAAAAATATCGCTTTGAAACGTTGCCTTGCCTCAATTCCCTGCAGTTTGTCATAGACGCGTCACATCATTGTGTATTATCTAGTTATTTGTCCTTACCTGGTCACTAATTCCTATAGCAACATGGCCCACTTTGACCTGCCGACGTTCACGAATCCTCAGACACTCGCCCTGCACGTTCTCGATCCAGATGTCAACACCTGGAGCGTCAGAACAGCAAATAACAATGAAAACAGTGGAGCAGCGTATAACACAGGCCGCGCTCAGACTGCAGGACAAAGTGACTCAGATATGACTTTGTTTTTTTTAATAGCAGTGTGAACCGTTTCCAGCTTAGATTAGGACACTTTCATATGTGGTCCATATCAGATAGAGCGACCGTCGTCACAGTTCTGTGACACAGTCCTGCCATCTCACCTTCAAAGCAGTACGAGGAGGGATGATTCGCTGAGGCCAACCACTCCAAGTGTCCGTCCGTCTGACTGTTGCAGGAGGAAAAGACTCCAGAGCTCAGATCATCGGACGAATGGTCAGAGTCCTTAAAAATGGAGAGAAATGTTTGCAACGTTGAGTAATTCAAGTTCAGTTCACATGCACACCTCCGTGGGCACATCTGAAGAAACACACCACCTCTGAGGCGTCCATCTGCGATGTGTCGGAGCAGCTGAAGCAGGACGGAGGGTCGTCGCGAGGTTCAGGGGACGGGGTCTGGATTGTGGTGCCTACAGGTACGTCTAGTGACAGACAACATATTGGGTGTTTCAGTTAGTACCAAACAACATGAGCACTACTGCATTACAGATCAGTTTTACTCAATCCACAGCACTGACCCTGAATAACCAGGCTCCTCAGAGGAAAGGTGAAACTTCTTGGGGAGTCTGGTTCAGTACGTCTCTCTGTGCGAGGGATCAACATGTGGAACTCCTTACCCACAAAATTAATTAATAAACATGTTATTTTATGATATTAGCTAGCTGTTGCTTGCTCCTGAGATTGTACATAGGGATCCCATGAAAGGTCATGGTGGGAATTATATTTTTACATTCCCTCGCATTAGGTTTTGCATTCGTATTGATCCATGGAGGAGATAATAACCTTTGCATTCTGACAGGCTGTAGCTGTGATTTCGACTGCAGCCATGGGATGACAGAGCTTTGGCTGTTGCTGCCGTTGATTGTGGCTGTGCAGTGGTATGATTATGTCTGTGACATGAACTAATGCAATAATCCATCAAAACCATCACGAGGAAGCTTTTAATGCAACTGAATATCTTCTAATAGACCTTGTAACAAATAAATCAGATAAAAATAAACTAAAATACAACAGTTATCACGCAAATTTTTTTTGGCAATATTTACTGTTAAAATGTTGACTTTTACTGGGAGATATCTTTAAAACACTTTTTCTGTGTTGTGCTCATTTTCAGGTTCATACTTTCATTTTGGGTTTGTGGGGTGGCGATGGTGCAGTGGATAAGATGCTGCCTTTGGTGTGAGAGACCTGGGTTCAATCCCCCGCTGTGAGAAATCTACCAATGTGTTCTTGAGCAAGACACTTAACCCCTAGTTGCTCCAGAGGTGTGCGACCTCGGACATAATTAGCAATCGCAAGTCGCTTTTGATAAAATGAATAAATGTAAATGTTTCTACTAGAAAATTGTTTACATGCCTTAAACGTTCAAAAAGCACATTATTTTGCGACGGGCCGCAGGAGGTCTTACGCAATACAGATCCCTCTATGACATCATGAAGGGAACCACGCTCAAACAGCTTGTTTGCACACACAAGACAGAGCACGAGACAAAGAGAGGATGTTTTAATCTCATAGTTTGGGGGTCTTTTGACACAACTTTACGTCGAAAAGACATTAAAAAGGGCATTTTGCATAATGTCGGACTGTTAAAATGTTCCATGTGCGACTGAGAGAAGATGCTCTGTAGTCACCTAATAATTAAATCAGATAAATCTGTTTTTAGATGCTGTCTCTTAATGAAATGTAGTCGCAGCAGAGGAAATGAAGTGATTGTGCACATGAGCTGTCCTCATGAGTTTTTCCGACTCACCGTCTCTGAGGTATTCCAGCTCCGGTTCTGATCCCCATGAATTATCATTTGTCTTTTGGCCTTTTTGCAGCACAGGGAAAAGGCCTCGGAGAGCCCGGAGATACTCCGTAGAAATGGAAGAGTCCCACTCTTCTTCCTCCACCTCCTCTTCATCTTCTTCCTCTTCCCCATCCCCCTCATAGTCCGGGTCAGTTTTCATCCACTTGTCCCGCATCTGTTCCTCCTCTCCCATGTATATATCGACTTCTGAATCAGAGCAGGTGTCCCAGTCTTGTCCATCTGCAGCGTAATAATCCTGCAGTGGCTTTGGCTGGGACTCCCACTCTTCCCTAGTCAGGGAATCCGTCTCCACTTCAGAGCCAGAGTCACCATCCTTCCGGTCATTCCTGTCCTCGTCCACTGCCGTAGTCCTCCAGGGGCTCACCCAGTACATGGTGGATGCTGAGACGGCAGATGAGGGTTTAGCTGGGAGGACGGGGATCCCAGGTCCTGGGGTGTCTTCCTCCTGGCTCTTGCCATGATACAGCTTCTCACAGGCCCTTTTGACGGACCGGGGACTCAGACCCCCAACTGTGGAGCAAATAGAGAGTAGAGTCCTCAGTGATGAAGATCGTCACAACAACAGTGAGGTTTCCTTTCTGAAAAACAGACAACCAAAGGATTCGGAGAGCCTCAAGGGTCAATCCTGTGTCTTATTTTATTTTCCCATGCTTGCACTGTCATACCATCTCCTTTTCTTTTTATGCAGACAACATGCAGCTATACCTTCCATTTAAGCCCATGAACCTTAGTATGTTGCTCTCAAATGTCTAGCTGACGTTAAAAACTTAATGACAACCAGTTTTCTTCAATTAAATCCTTACTGGCCCTCGTTTCTGACCTGGTTTTGTAGCTAAAATTACATTTTAATCACCATATTACAAAGCTTGTACAGTCTTGTTTTTATCAACTACAGATCACTGCAAATATTCCGCTGGTTTTACAAACACTAAAAAATGTTTATATTTCATCATGTCTTGAGTAGTGCAATGGACTTTTACAAAAGTCTGGGGTGATTTTCTGTTTCTGGTTTTAATGTTTTTTAAGTTATTTTTAATTGTTTTTTTATGCAGTGGATGATATATGATGATGATGATGATATAAATCCTGTACTTGAGTAAAGGTGGAGATAAATAATACTCCACATAACACATAGAAGTCTTCAATTTCTGCTTGAGTCGAAGTCCAAAGGTATTGTTGGTGGGGTTGTGTTTAAAGGATTGCTGACAAACAGATTTCAAAAACGATCATCAAACCAGCTGCCAATTCAGTTTCAGTCACCTAACCGTTTCAGCTGTAGGTAATTTAATTTAGTTCAATTTATAACAAAACATCATATTTTTTTAAACTCTTAATATGTTTTGCATGAAAAAATCTTACTTTGTAAAGTAACAAGTAACTGAAGCTGTCAGATAAACATAACGAAGTACAATATTGTCTCTCTGAGATTCGGAGTAGAAGTAGAAACTAAAATACTACTAATACTAAGGAAAGTACCTCTAACTTGTTTTAAGTACAACACTTCAGTAAATGTACTTAGTTACTTAGTTACCACCATTATTTTGATGTGATTTTATTCCACTATCTTTGTTTTTATGTTGTAAAACATGCTGTAATATTTGTTCAGGAATAGTTTATTGTTATTATTACTCTATAAATAAATATTTTTGACATTATCAGATTGGTAACACATCAACCTGCTCTGAGGGCCTTGGTGGTTTTCCTCCTGAGCACCTTTGCCGATGCTCGTCTCTCAGGGTCCTTCTGGAGTCCGGCTCTGAACACTTTGGCCGTGAAGTTGTTACAGTTGGACGGCACCTCCCAGAGAGGCGGAGGCTCGTCGACAATCTGACAAACAGATCACAAGAAACGTGCACGAATACCTCAACGCAGTTCTTTCCACCTCGGGGTGAATGTGTCACGCTTTCCGGCGACGTTTAAGGAGACCCTCACCTGCAGGCACAGTGGATGGGAGTAGTAGCGTATCCATGGGTGGCATCCGTTGAGCATGTGCAGTAGCATGCAACAGCTGCTCCACACATCCGCCTTGGCACAGAGTTGATCCCCTCGTGCCACCTCGGGGGCCATGTGGGTCTCTGTGCCGGGGAAGGCAGCTCCTACGTCGCCAAACAGTGAATTAATTTTAATCTCTTTTACTTCTTAATCATCTTAGTTGGTTTTCACATGATCGTGCGGCTGTGTGACTTTAAGGAGGGTTTTTTTTAGTTTTGTTTGCATGTTTTCAGCAAATTTAACATAGTAAAGGCAGAATATATTTCCCGTTCTCTGTCAGTTATTTTATCTTTAACTTTCTGTTAACAGCTGCTCATTTCTCTCAGTATGAAACGTAAAGTTTAGTGAACTTGGATCAATATATAAAGAGTGTAAGTAATTCTTTCTCTTATTGTGTTTCTGTTCTGGGCTTTAATGTTAATTACATTTACTGCTGACTTTTTAGACTTCACTCACCCCTGAATGCCCTAGCGCTCCGTCCGCTGTCATCTAATGTCTGTGAGAGACCAAAGTCACAGAGGAATGTGTCTCTGCAGTCTGCAGACAGCAGCACATTGTCAACTGGAATAAAATCAACACATAGGATTTAGTGAGACAGCTTGTTTTCATTTGGTGCTCATTATGAAACAGTTGACCGAGAAATCAGGAGGCTGTCAGAAGCTGTCAGAGCGACGGGTACACGGGGGGCCGAAGCCTCTGCAGCTCCTGACCAGCCGTCCTGAGGTGGCCCAAGGTTACGGCTTCAAATATAAAGCATGCGCACAGTTTTTTTTCTCCACCTATTCAGGAAGATCTGATATGATGAGACTGGTTAATTCGATGTCTTTTGGCTGAGTGAATCTGCTCGCACTGAGCTCAGACGACAACGGAGGGGCCTAATTTGAGCGAGCCCCTTCCCAGTCAATCCTCTCAGCAGGGATTACTGGGGGTTTAGGGGTGAGATGTCAATTTAGGATTAGAGACCAACACTGGGGATGCAAACTGACAGTAAAACCAGCAGCTAGAGGCTTTACTGAGCTCCCTCCCTCAGCAGTAAGTACCGCTGATAATATCAAATCTACCATCCTGGCATGGAGAGACGGGCCACTGTGGGGGTCTCACAACAGACAAAACAAGCCAAAGCTCAACTCTGAAAATACAAGGCTGCTCTAAAATATCTAGTGTGAAACAAATTAATCAATATTAACTGTACACAGAAGCCAGTAATGGAAGAAGTATTGACATCCTTTCAAAAGTCTAGACTAAAATGGCACTAAAATGGCACTTTGAGAAGCTTGATAAATACCGGCCCTGGCTGTCTCTAGAGCCAGTGTTTGGTTTGTCCATGCTGGGCTACTGTAGAAACATAGCAGTGCAACATAGAGGACTCTGTGGAAGAGGCCTTGCTCCCTCTTTAGATATAAAGGCCCCATTCTAACACAATGAAAACACAACAATTCTTACAATTTTCTGAACAATTTTCAGGTAATTATACACTATTAAATACATACTAATGAATATTATATTAAATTTAAGCCAGTAGATCCCACACATGGGTCCTTTAAAGCTTAATAGCGTTAATAGATATATCATTTAGCCACTTGCGGGCAGCAGAACAAGCTGTAAACATATATTTTCACCTGCTAAAGATGATATGATGACCTTGTTAGTAAACAGTTACCTACCTACGTTTAGTCTCCACAAGCTCCTGAGAAAAACAGCTGCTAAATGCTCCACTATGCTCACCAGCTAGTTGCTAACTTTGTCCAGCTGCTGTTTGGTGCCAGGCAGTTTTTTTTGTTTATTGGGTTTTATTTGTTGAAAGCAGCTGCCTGGAAACGATGCTGATGAGAGTGGTGAGACAACCAAGTTGTGAGCTTTAAAACCAAAACCAAACGCTGAAAGATTCTCAAAAGCCAGGCAGAGCTGAGGAGAACTGTAGAGCTGGTGTAACGCCAAAATCTGTGACCTATCAGATTCTGTGACTACACCCAAACGACGGTGTTTTCCCAACCATAACCAAGTACTTTTGGTGCCTAAACCCAACCAAGTACTTTTGGTGCCTAAACCCAACCAAGTACTTTTGGTGCCTAAACCCAACCAAGTACTTTTGGTGCCTAAACCCAAACCAAGTACTTTTGGTACCTAAACCCAACCAAGTACTTTTGGTGCCTAAACCTGACCAGATACTTTTGTTGCCTAAACCCAACCAAGTACATTTGGTGCCTAAACCCAACCAAGTACTTTTGGTGCCTAAACCCAACCAAGTACTTTTGGTACCTAAACCCAACCAAGTACTTTTGGTGCCTAAACCCAACCAAGTACTTTTGGTACCTAAACCCAACCAAGTGCTTTTGGTGCCTAAACCCAACCAAGTGCTTTTGGTACCTAAACCCAACCAAGTACTTTTGGTACCTAAACCCAACCAAGTGCTTTTGGTGCCTAAACCCAACCAAGTACTTTTGGTGCCTAAACCCAAACAAGTACTTTTGGTGCCTACACCTGACCAAGTGCTTTTGGTGCCTAAACCCAACCAAGTACTTTTGGTGCCTAAACCCAACCAAGTACTTTTGGTGCCTAAACCCAAACAAGTACTTTTGGTGCCTAAACCCAAACCAAGTACTTTTGGTACCTAAACCCAAACCAAGTACTTTTGGTGCCTAAACCCAAACAAGTACTTTTGGTACCTACAACCAACCAAACTACAACCGCTTTACATCGTCAACAAAGCCTCAGGCACTTAACTTCCCATTTGGGTCACAGAATCTGATAGGCCACACATTTTGGTGTCACACCTGTCATGTTTTTCTGTGGATTATGAGTCACACCTTTCACGTTACACATTTGATCTATCATTCACATGAAAGTATTGATTAGTGGAGCTTAAAGAACAGGACTTGAGTTACCTTCCTGCTATCAACAATAAATCCCATGCAGGCTCGACTGAGCCAAAATGTCCCGATGCTGTAAACTCACTAATCAGGTGCTCAAAAACAAGTGAAAATAAACACCCAGAATTTTCACGGTGTCTACAACACGAACATACCTTTGACATCCAAGTGAAGGACCTTCCTTTGGTGCAGGTGTTCCAGTGCATCCAGTGACTGATGAAGGTAGTGCAGCGCCAAATCCTCAGGGAGGGTGTTCATCTCTTTGAGAAGCTGGGCCAAACATGCTGAAGAGGTTTGGACAAATATTTACTCCATAGGACTTCAGGATTATACTGCATAAGAAGTATTTGTGCTAGTTATTGTTGGTACTGAAGAAAGTTCACCTGGCTTTAAGTCCATGAAGAGCACAATGTGGAGGCCCTCCCTCACCGCCCCAAAGAGCTCCACAACACGAGGAGAGTTCAGAGCGCTCCACGTGCTCACCTCCTCGCTGCTGAGGTGACTCAGCGGAATCTGAAATCAGTGTTCAACAACGTGCTGACTAACATTTCAGTAACTTTTAACTCAATCATCATTTCAGTGTCGGGAGCAGGATAACATTGTTTAAAGAGCTCTGGGTGGTGCATATCTGGATTTTTTAAAAAATGACTCACCCTCTTGGCAGCACATTCGAATCCAGTCCTTTTGTCCCGAACGCAGAACACGTCACCGTATGAGCCGTTCTGAATGTGGTGAAGAATGCAGTACTCCTCTCCCTCCCTGTACTGAGAGCCGTTGGGCTGAAGTTGCTTCAGGAGACAAACATGCAAAAGAAAGCGTAAATTACAACCAGGTAGAGAAAATAGAAAAGATATATCGACACACAATCAGAAAGCTTAATGCACTACGTCCACGTCCCAATCGGTGATCTCAAAGCAGGTGTTTCCTGCTTGAAGCTGGTCTAATCAAAATGTTGTATAAACAATTGATTAAATGATGATTGAATGACGATATGTAACGTGGAAGAAGCTGTTTATAGTGACAAACCCAAAAACAATATATATAAATCACCTGACTCTTTTCTTCTGTTAAAACTACAAAGCATTTTAACATGTTTGAGCTTATAGTTTTGGATTTATGGCCCATACCTGCTCAGCACCAAAAGGCAGACAATGTCTGCAACTAGCTTGTTAACAAATTGGAGCATCTAGCAGCGAAAGAGGGAGACATTTCCTCAGGAGTTGGTGCAGACCAAAAACAGAGCTAAAAATTAGAGTGAAATTCTGACTAATATTAGATATTTGACAGGTGGCCAGAAATTTGACTTCACATGTAACCCTGTCTTCAAGAAAATGTTTATGTTAATGTTGTTTATATTATATTATTAAATTGTTTTCCTAATGTGTTGCCTAATGTCATCGCTGGCTGACTTACGCCTTTGGTTAGGTTTAGGCAACAAAAGGACAGAGACACTGATTCAAGTCACCATCTTTCCTGAACCTCAACCAAGTTATGCCTCAACATAACCATAATAAAGTTCTGCGACTTTGCTCTGTCTGCTGGATGTTTAAATATGGAACTATTTACTCACAGATTCAAAATTACAAACTTTAAAGTGTGATTGTTTTTTAACTAGTTTTTCTGGCCCCAAGTGCACAAAAAAGGTTCATTTGACAGTAAAAAATGTAATTTTCTGATGACATGTATGCACCAGGTTTAGAGATTTCATGTTCAGCGATGAATGTTATTCCTCAGAACTTCTACTTCACAATATTTTAGAGAGAAGTAGGATCCAGTATTTTTGGAGCTTGACCCATATTTGGTAATAAAAAGTCTTGATATCTCTTCCCTCTGCTGCTGCAGTTTAGGCCAGTTTCCTATTTTAATTTGTGTGGCCCTTCAAAGCGTCTCTGATGTCTCTCCGATTGTGGCGTTGCTAAAAATGCATGGCTGAAACTTTTGACTCATCAAGAGCAGCACTCTGCGTTCTTAGCTTGTAATGTGTTTAAGACATATGTAGGCGTGTCGATATCAGACCCAAATATTAAAATAATGTAAATACACCTAATGTGAATGTCTTACATGATGAAATATGAGTCCTTCATTGACAGGTTGGCTGGTCTTCCAGTGATTCAGAGTCTGTTTTATTAAATCTCTGAAGAAAGGTGAAACAAAGAGCTTTGGCACATGTGTCACTCTGCCTCTTAGGAAGTCCAAAACTGTGTCGATATCATTCACGTCATCAAAGCCAAAGGCACACTGGGATGTATTCAGAGTGCTGGAGGTGTAGGTGGAGTCTGAATTTCCCAGCAGGCTTTGCGCACACCCTGTAGAGTCAGACTCCCACTCAGTCTGAGAGGAGGAAGTGAAACCAGACACATGCATCAGGTCAAAGATCAAATTTGACATTCTGGCTTCAACTCCAGAACTATCTGGTACGTGTATGCCGTCCTCTACACCACAAGATGAGTCGGACTCGCTTTCATGAGTGCAAATAGATTCGGAGTCCTGCTCCAGGCTGCAATCGGAGTCCGAGCCTCCTCTGTTATCGGTGCTGTCATCTGTCTCTGCTGATCTGTACTGGTCCTCTGATAGCGACACACCCTCTAATCCTCTGACACACTCGCACACATCTGCACAGCTGCAGCCTTCATATGTGCAGAGCCCTCCATGGCTGCAGGGGTGTGAGACTGAGTCAGTAAACTGAGGAGGAGGCGGGATGATCTCAGCGGATGATGTCATCTCCCTGCACGCTGATTTCAGCCAATCGATCTCCTGCACCCAGAGGCCGCGGATGATTGGAGGTTGTTCCTCTTCCTCCCGGCTCTGTCTTCTGGTTTTCCTGCGTTGTTTCCTCTGGAGGTGGTGGTGCACATCAAAGTCCTCATCCTCTGTGTCACTCATGAGGGCAGCTTCCTTGCTGAGAAACCTGCAAATTAGAGGAAACATATCACGTTGAGCAACTGAAGCTCTACAGGTCTGACACTCAGTACTCACTGAAATTGAGTTTTTTGGAAACTTAAAGTACATTTTTACATATATTTTCATGTAATTATAGCTTTTTTTTACACTTATTCTGATGGCACATGTTTTTGTGTTATGTGTTGCTTTCAAATATCAAATTTGGAAATGTTTGTGTTCTGCAGTGATTTGTCTGAAACACATTGATGCCACTGTGTGGATTTGCATATTGTGAGGTACCTGTGCTTTTTGAGCAGCTGAGATCTTGAGTAAGGGCACTGAGTGTTGGTGGGACTGAACTCCTGAAAGTCTTCTCCTGGGACAGAGAAATGTTAGCAATCAGTTCACATTACAGCTTCATTTTTTAGAGTTTTATCGGTAAACTGGTTAGAAAAAAACATGAATACATTCAGCCAAAAAATACAAAGAGGGGCAAAGATAAATACCTTAAAGCTGAAGTGTGCCATGTTGTTAAATTTGCCTTTTAGCATTCCAGCGTTTAGTGTTAGATGAGAAGATTGATGCCGCTCTCATAGGCTATCCATCCGTTAAATATAAGGCTATAGCTGGCAGCTTGTTAGTTTAGCTTAGCTCACAGACTGGAAACAGAAAGTCCACCAAATCCACCTCCCAGCACCTCTAAAGCTCACTAAAAAAGTGAAAAACAACCATTTTACGGGGGCATGTGTTCAACGATTTACTGACTCTGGCCAAGAAACTGGCTCATAACATAATAAAATGGTGAATTTCTGCTTTTACATTTCTGGTTAAACAAACATGTTAGCAAGATGTGCTAGTAGGTGGATTCTGTTGCCTTTAAATCAATGTTATTATAGTTTAGCTTTCTCCCGACTTTCCTGAAAATGTGGACTAAATAGAAATAGAAAAGATAGATTTATTTATTCGCCCAATATACTAGACTTTTAGAAGTCCTATGAAATAAATTGAAAAAGACAAAACTTTCAGTTTTGTTTTTTTGTAAGGCTCTGTTTTTATTATTTTTCAGTTAACGACAATGTTTTGTCACACCTAGTTTTTTTTGTTAGTTTTCTTTAATGATAATTACCTTGCTTTAGACAGAGCCAGGCTAACTGTTTGCCCTTGTCTTCAGTCTGTTGGATTTAGCCTTATTTTGAACGAACATATATAAGTCACATATCGATCTTTTCATCCAACTTTCCCCAGAATTTGGAAACTACGGCGTCTTTGCTTTAAGCTAGACTGAAATATCATGACTTTAAGTCTCTGTTAGAAGATCAGCACCCTGAAACCTATATGTCCCATAATTCAATTCAATAGCGTCCTATCCCTTGTTCAAATGTGCACAACTTTTCCACTGACTTCTTTCTAATAGTTTAGGCACATGAGTTAATCACACACAGCGCAATGTTTGTGCAAGCATATCGTGTTGAAAGGTTTTCATCTTATAGAAAAGAACATGCCAATTAAAAACTCTAAATCACCCAAAAAACCCATAAAAGTTCATTACAGATAAAACCAGTGGAAAATCCCTCCAAGCCTCTTTGTGGTCATTCCCGTGTGACATTCACAGATACTGTAGACCTGCAATCTTACTCTCTGCCTGTGCTACTATGGAGACACAGAGATTATCCTCAGACACTTCACGCCCCTCTGGGACCACATGTTTGGCAGTGCCGTGCTGCATCGCCCGACTCAGATGGGGGGCGATGGCTTGGACCAGCGACTCCTTTTCCTCCTCACGTCCTTGGCTGCTGTCCTCTTTGCCAAGAAATGAGAGTGCAGATCCTCCGGTCACGATGACGAATGGCGTGTTGGAGTTAAACATCCGGGGTATGGCCATTTCTCTGTCGGAGTGCATCTACGTTGTGAGAACTGGAAAAGAGAACATACTGAAGAATGAGAACACACACATGTTGCTTTGTGGGTATCGTGTAAAAAGAACTGTACTAAATCTGGAGACGTTTTAACCTTCTGAACTGGGCCAACGTTGTTCAGGCTAAAAAGATATTGCAAGACAAAAGTCATGTGAGCCCCCAGCTTCTATAAAAAAGGGAGTCATCAAAGCACTTTGCATCACTGTGCAATTGAGAGTTGCAGTACTCTACTGGCCAGTATATATTAATAAAAACATCCACCTCTATGTCAATGTTGTGGAAATTGTATTTTGCTGGTGAGGGATTAAGGAAACAACTGAGCAACAACCAACTGTTGTCTTTGAAGAATTTATTAATAAATGAAAATAAACAGAGAAGTACTAAAACACATGTACAGCTGGTCCGGAGACCAGTCTAGGTTTCTATGTTTTGGGGAACAGACATTCAAGGCTGAGAGAGGAACAACAAGAGGGGGAAACACCAAAACAATCTCACAGCTCTGAACCCCAGTAAAGGTGGACTGACTAATATAAGGAGTATAGAAGAAAGAAAAACACAATACATGTATATCTACAAGCCATAACAATAATAACAATATTAAAAAATCACACGTAAAAATGATTTAACATGATTTTCACAAAACATTCAACACCTTACATTTATTAATTCAGCTGACGCTTTTATCCAAAGCGACTTACAATTGCTAAATACGTCAGAGGTCTAACGTGTGGCACTAAACACAAAGTACAGCTGAGGCTGATGGGATTGTATTAGTTTTGCAGGTATTTGGAACAAGTGAAATTTTGACCTCATGGTGGCGTTAGAGGAAACGTCAGAGGATCACCGACGTCATGAGGATTTATCATCTGGAAACCACACGTCTGTACAAAATTTGGTGCCAATACGTCAAGTTAAGATATTTCACTATATATGTAGTATGAACTTTGACTAGCTGGTGGCGCTAGATGACAAGTCAGGGGATCACCAGAGTCTTTAGGATTCATCCTCTGGAGACCACGAATACGAAATGTAATTACAATCTATCCAATAAGTGTTGAGATAGTTTACTTAAATGTGGTGAACCTACAGACCAACACTAAAAAACTAAAAAACAAGCACAGCGTCAGCCTGAAACATCCTCGTCTAATTGTGGTAATATATATATCACCATAATTATATATAATATTTTAGATAGTTCACCTCAGCAAACACTTTTGTGGTCCATAAAACTTGCTAACAAACTAAAGTTTGCATTTAGAGCCCCCAGAGCCTCATAATAAAATCAAATTCGTGATTGGCAAGCGTTTTGATGCGGTGGCATTTGCCGTGGCCGGGGCCTGAATGAACAGACACCAGTAGTGAGCCTGGCAAGGGGAGTATAAATAGCATGTAGAGATTTGGCACGCAGAGGAGCAGCCGCATGCCTTCCACTGAGGCCGGCCAGCTGTCCAAGTCTCTCTTCCTCAACGCATGTTGACAGCGAATACTGGGGGATCAAAACACACACACACTTCCCAACGCATAAAGACTGAGCTTGTCCCGAAGTCCTCGCACAGAGCCTGAGGGCGGACGAGATATCACATCTGCAGTACTTTCGTTTGATAATGTGAAACTGTGAAAGCATGTGGAAATCATCACGTGTGTTTGTTTTGAGTTAAACACTGCTCTACACGCCTACCTGTGAGCGTGACAGGTAAATTAAAAGATCTACACCTGAGTTGAGGACATTCTCAAAGTAAAGAAATTACAAACTATCATAAATAATAACTTATTGGCAGAAAGGTGACAACTAATTTAAGACATCCTGGATGTGCAAGATCTTAAACACTGAGCCCGTGTCCCAAACAATGACAAACTCTTCCCATGGTGCACTGCTATCTGCACTTCCTGTCAGCGACACAGCTCGCTCCCCTCTTCCCTCTGTGACCTGACAGTGAGAAGACACATCCAGTGCAACAAACTCAGACCGACAGTGTGGTTTAAAGTTCCAGCCAAGTGAAACTCTGCACCAACATTACCTCAGCGGGACGATCGGAGGCCTGTTTCCTGTCTCAGGTTCAGGTGAAATCTCTCCAGTGATCCTGTAGGAAGACAGAAAGACAAGTTTCTGTTCCTTCTTCTTCTTCTCTGTTCGTCCTGTGTGCGTTAGTCTCCAAGTGTAACCTACCGGCTTTCTGCCCACGCAGGGTCTGGTGATTGGTTGACCACGTGTGTGAGTTATGAGCTCTTACACCTCCGTTGCCCCGGCCCCCTAACCCCCCCCCCCCAAACACCCAACACCCACACTCAGTCGCCTCTGGATGGATACTAGACGCCCTCAGTGACACTTGGATCTTATTTAGTCTCCTCAATGTTTCATTTATCGCAACTTTTAAGGCAATAAAACAGCAATTTCACCACAAGACTGCTTAAAGTTATAATTAAACTCATTAAAATCTGTGGTGGGAGAAGTATTCACATATTTTACTCAATACTACACTGTAAAAATACTCAAGTAAAGGTCCTGGATAATTAAAAGTAAAAGTAATCATTATGCAGAATGGCACATTTCAGCATTAATGTGTACATTTCATTAATGTTGTAAAGGTGGGAATAATTTTAATTACTTTAAATATTATATATTAAATAAATTAAGTGGACTAACAGTATAAAGTAGCATAAAATAGAAATACTCAAGTAAAGTACAAGTAACTCAAAATTTTAATTAAAGTACTTAATTAAATGTACTTGCATTCCACTTTCCATTAGGTTAAAGTAGAAATATTCCAATACAAGTCTCCTGGATTCAAAATGCTACTCAGCTCAAGTTGCAGTGGTGTTAACAGCAAAATGTATTCAAAAGTAAAAATAATCATAATGAAGAATGGATCCTTTCACAGAGTCATGTTATTATAGAATATTATATGATTCTGTTTCTAATCATTAACGGACACACAACAAGAGAATTTCGACGATAGTTCGTCAATGTGGAGCAAATTTGAGATAAACTGCTGTGTGGGTTACCAGTCTAGTACTGCATCATAATGTTTTATGTAAATGTTAAGTGTCTAAAGTAGTATGGAGTAAAAAGTACAATATTTAGTTAATATATCACTTATTTTTCTATCTAATATTTTTCATTTAATGTGTATTTTCTTATCTGTTTTCTGTGCTGTGTTGGATCTGGAGCTGTTGTAATAAGTGAATTTCCCCCCGTGTGGGATCAATAAATCTTATATTTTATCACACATGACTGCACAAGCAAGTATACTACTAGTATATTGGAGTTGGGTATAATTCAGTGTACTTTTTTATATAATAAAAGATTGTAATATTACAAATGTAATATATTACAATTACAATAAAGGTACTTCATTTTGATTAAATCCATTATAATATATTGTGATTATCTTTAAAAAACTTACTTAAAGTTATTCCAAATTAACACACTTATTATGCACTTGTTACAATTAAAAAGTAGATTTTAAAAGTAAGTTTATTCCTGTTTCACCTCAGAGGATATACAGTCTCTGCCGTAACATCAGTCAGATTTTTTTTTTTCAACCATTTCAACAGTGATTATAACTGAAGTTTTGTTTCTATATTTAATTTGATTGCTGGATCTATTTTAAAGTGAAGAGCAAACAGAAAATACAATAACATCTGCTGTTAGCAGTTCAGCCTTCTCTCCACCAACGCATTTGCTGTCCCAAATAGAGATGACTAGAATTTATACATTCCTGTGGGAATTAGCAAAATACCAGAGGGGGGAGTGTAAAAGTGCCTTGGCTGGGTGTGATTTAGTGTGGAGGGTCTCTCTCCCTGGCAACATCTGAATGGGAACAGCGGCTGACCAATAGTGAGGCGGAGGAGAAAGTTTGCTCACACGTCAATGGGTTTTTGTCACTTTGGTCCTCTCTGCTGTTGGTGGGTCAAGTCTGCTATACATAGAACTGCAAAGCCTCACCGAGGTTCTAGAGCTTCGTCTTATATTTACTTACAGAAACTTATCGATTGTTAGATTAATTAATAAATGCTGAAGAGGGTTTTTTTTTTGTAAGTAGATCAACACTCAAATAAAACAATGTCTCTTCTATCTCACTCACTGTTTTGACTTCTGGGAAATACATGCCAAAAGTCAGATGAGGAATAATACCACTCTTATATGTTTCTTAAATAATATAAAGCTATAAAGGCAGCAGCCAGTTAGCTTAGCTTAGCACAAAGCTTGGAAACAGCTAGCCTGCATCTGTGTAAAGGACATTTTGGGGAATATGCTTGTTAGCTTTCTTGCAGGAAGTTAGATGAGAAGATTGATTCCACTTTCATGTTTGTCTTTTAAATATAAGGCTACAGCTAGCGGCCAGTTAGCCTAGCTTAGCATAGAGACTGAAAGCAGTGGGAAGAAAACCCTACTTCAAACAGGTAACTCCCAGTAAAACCATAAATTACCTTTAATAGTCTTTAAATTTCTGTTTGTGTACAGATTAAACCAAGCAGATTTTAATAGCTGTTTTGGTGTTATGCCCCGTTTCCAGTCTCTGTGCTAAGCTAAGCTAACTGGCTGCTAGCTGTACCCTTATATTTAACAGACAAACATTAATGGCATCAATATTCTCATCTAAGGCGCTGCTAGAAACTTAATAAGCATATTCTCCAAAATGTGCTTTGGACAGATGAGATGAAGGCTAGCTGTTTACCCTGTTTCCAGTCTTTGTGCTAAGCTAACTGGCTGCTAGCTGTAGCCTTATATTTAACAGACAAACAGTAATGGCATCAATATTCTCATCTAACGCGCTGCTAGAAACCTAATAAGCATATTCTCCAAAATGTGCTTTGGACAGATCAGATGAAGGCTAGCTGTTTACCCTCTTTGTGCTAAGCTAACTGGTTGTAGATTTGACAGACAGGCCTGCAACGTAAGCACTGGGCGAGTTACTTCCTTGCAACTTCACAACAAATACATTTTCTTTTAACAGTGTCAATAATAATCATACTAATATTTATTAAACTAAACTGAATCAATTCAAAGACAGTTTTCCCAAAATTCAACATTTTGTAGACACATTTTAAAATAGGTGCTGCAGAACTTTTGTGTTTCTGCATTTTCTTGCCTCAAATTGTTTTAAATTATTTTGAAGTGAACTCTCAAAATTAATTTCAAGTCAAAACAGCCAAATGTACTAATAAATACAGCAGAAGGGCTTTGACGTATGTAAACGTCCCTCAACCATGGGGCCCCGCAGGCGTATCTGACCTCATTTAGAGCTGAAACAGCATTTGTTGCTTTGTTTTCAACTCAAGCAGAAGAGCCATCAACTGTTTGACCACCAGAGGGCAGACGATTTAATATTAAAGCTCCTCTCTCCCGTCAGGCTGACAGTAAAGTGGGACACCACCCCCACAGTTGCTTCTCCACTCATCTGTCTTTTGTTTACTCGCGTAGTCATAACAACTTTCTGATGACTGGGAAGAGGGAGGCGGGGGTCGGGGTAAGAGGATATGGAGGGGGAAAAGGCCAGAGGAAGTGAGTGGGCTTGTTGTGCGAGTGTGAACATCCTGCCAACCGTTAATCTTCAAGGATGACCTCACTGAATTTAATTATCACACTGAACCAAACCGATATTTTGAGGAACACTTCGTTTCACACTGAAAGGCTGGAAGAGGCAGGAAAAGGAACAAACATGATAAATAAAAAAGGATGAGGTGACAACACAATGGTGAGAGTATGTTGTTTATTTGAAGGTGCGTTCAAACTTTATCCATAAAAAGTGAATTTAATAAAATTACAACTTCCTCGTGAGCTGTAAAGTCCTTCAAAACAAAAAACTACAGGATTCATGAGCAGTATTTCTACAATCTTACAGAGCTCGTTCAGTGTTTGGAAACTCTCCAAAAGCTACTGCTGTTCAAACAAAAACTTTTATCGACTCAGTGCTTGTTGTTGCCTTCTGATGGAGCGAGCCCTGGTTTGTTTCCTCACGTCAAGATGTTCTTGGCTTGTTTAGAGAAATCTACACTGAACTGTCCAAAAGAACAACATGTTTGTTATTTTCCCGGGTTGGGATGGATGTTCCTGACCGACAAGCACCTCTTTACAGTGAAATTATAAAAAGGCACAAGCTCTTTGTACAGACTGTCGCCGCTTATGTCGCTCTAGAGATTCAAATTTGAAGAAACTATCTATCGCTGCTTTACCTGAAATGAATCTTCACCTCTCCCGGGTCTCTAAATCACAGGCGAAATAACGACTACATTAAAGACCAGCAGATAAACAGTCAACAACTAGTACAAGAAAATGCTGCTGCTATTCTTTCAAACAACTTCAGTCAAGTATGAAGAGTTAATTAAATGTTGCCCGCAGCGAGAACATTTTCCTTTTTTATTCTAATAGAGAAATGGAACGACACTGGGCAATCACTCACGTCCAAGAATAATGATCAGAAAACACAAAAACAACAAAGCCGGATGCTGAAATTCTGTATTTTTGCTATTGTGAACAAATCCAATTAAAAAAAAAGAGCCAAACCACCAATGAGTGTATCTACTAATTGGTTTAATCTTTGCATCAAAGCTTAATATCTCTTCATCCTCCGTCCCTCAGAGCGCCGTTCTTGTCCAACGTGTTCCTTTGTTACCATGCAGTTTATTTCGTCCCACGTACAGCGTCCTGCAGCTTAGGTTCCCAAGTCCTGGGCTGCGGACAGGTACAGGACAGGTAAACTAAATAACAAATGTATTATTTTTAGGGCTGAACAATCAATCGCAATATCGCTTTCTGTTATTTTCAAACGCACGAGGAGCAATATTTGTTAAAAGGTGATTTGTGTGTCAGAATATTGTTGTAAATTATTATTATAAATTATTACGGTTGTAATTTTCTCTAGAATATTTGTTTGGTACAAATCCCTTAAAAATCACTCGAATAATCATTTGAATGTTTTCAATGTATATGAGAATAATTATGTAAAAGTGATCTCGCAAATCATATTGCAATATCTGTCAAAACAGTTGCAATTAGATATTTTTTCAAAGTCGTTCAGCCCCAGTGACTTTACTTTTTTACCTTGATCTTGGTTTTCTAAGGTCATGACTACGAGGGGTAACCGGGCATCACCACCTTTCAGGACTGAGCACGCTCGCCTCTGCTCGGTCATTTTCCGACTTACTGTCAAGACTTTTGGCGTGTGTTGGGAGGATAAACGGGGACATCACGGCAGAACCACAGCTTAACGTGCAGCTTTATCTTCCGGGATGCGTGCTGATGGTGCGTGGGGAAGCAATTAAGGTTAGTAGGGAAGTTTTGAGAGACGAACACATTGTTGGTTTTGATCTTTTCATGGGATTTGTGGACAATAACATAAATATATAATATCGCCAAGACTCTCCTTTAACGAGACACTTACTGTACTTCTCATTGTGGTATTACTGTCCTCTATATCAAGAAGTGACGGTGATACATATTTTTCTGCCTGGTACAAAACATTTAAAAGGCTCCTGCATGCTGTTTTTCCACTTCAAGGTCACACATGTTGAAATAAGTTCCTGCCTACCAAAGTGCTTCTATTTCATAATAACGTCGTAATTGTCAGAGATGACGGCAGCATGTTTTTTTTTTTTTCCTGTCTTGCACAAAGTCTCCTCCACACCCACCGCCACCAATACTCAGGAGTGCAGAAACTTCCATGAACGACAAAAAGCAAACAGGAAGCAGTAACGGCCTTATTGTCTGTGGACAATATGAGCTGTAGATGGTTGTAATGGATCCAGGTTGAAGTGGAGTTAAAGTCCACGGGGGACAAAGTCTTTCTTTCTGTCCCCGAACAAAGTGTCCCAGGTCAGCTGGCTCTGCGCGGTACATCCTCCAGCCGTCAGGTCACATGAGTATCCTACAGGACAGCAGTGCTTTGAGTCTGAGCAGCAGACAGCCTGTCAAAACAAGAAACATCAGTTAGATTAAGATATTAAAAGGGGAGCTTCAGTTTTTTTCCACCCAAGCCTCGAAGTTAAAGTAAAAAAAATAGATTCTCAGACAACTGGGTAACAACTTACTGCCTCTGTAGGCTGATTTGAAGTCAGTTTAACTCTGATCATCATGTCTCTTTCCATTTACTAATGTATATTTTATCTTTTCCCCTCCAAGAGCTCTAAAAGCAACATTTAGACATATGAGAGAATAAATGGGACCACAGCATGTTCAACAAGGCGAGAACCAGGGTTGCTTTTAAAGAAGGTGTACCATTATAATTATTATTATAATAAACGATCAAATTAACGATGATTAAACATTGTGTGAGGTGTGGACGTACCCTGGGTGAGGGGCAGCAGGCCCACTCTGCGGCTGAGATCTTACAGCACGTGTCTCGCTCGGGGCAGTGAAACTCCCCCGTGCCGTCACATGGTACGCCTGCGTCGCCCTCGGTGCCTCTCGGCTCGGGCTGCGCCACTTTGCTCTGAGGGAGGGTGAGGACGAGCGCGTCGCGGTTCTTCTTCTCGCATGTTCCGGTCTTCATGTTGCAGGTGTAGCCCTGAGGACAGCAGTGCTCGCGGTCTGCACAGCAAACCGCCTGAAGAGGGGACAGAAGCGACGGTTTTTAACTGTAGTCTGACACGAGTGTTTTGTCCTGTCACTACATTTAAAACAGTCTTTATGTCCTCTGACAGAGCTGTTAATTTGGACTGAACCACAATGTGAAGATTAAAACCAAATGAGGTGAGCTCTTATTTAACATCAACAATAAATGTATAATACTTTATAACACCTCCAGACATGAATATGATAAGACACTTGCGTCTGAACAGCGGCTCACTAGAGAGGTCCTTAAATGGGACATTTTACATGAACATACATCGACTCTGTTACAGGACATCTTTGAATAACCAAAAGAAAATTCAAGTTTAGTGTGTTTCCACTCACTTCCAGCTATTTATGTGAACATTAGGAGCTGGTGCATCGAGATAAACACTTATTAAACTTATTTCCAGCCTTTCCTCAAAAAGTTGGAACTATGAAGTCGTAGTCCGGCAGAGCTAATGACGCTGACAACAACACTGGAACCGGATGTGCACGAAGCTGCTGAGAAGCTCCAGTGAAGATAAATCAACGTTGAAACCCAAAAAACAAATTTAATAAAAACAGTTGACTATGAGCTCCTCCTGCGAGTAAACGGCGTAGCTCTCAGAACCGAATCCGACCGACTGCGGGTGTTTATTTCTCCAATGGTTGCAGCGCCGCTCCCTGCTCCTCCAGCCCAAGTTTAGCAGCTCTCAGCCGGCCTGCAGATTTTCAATCCCCCGCTCTGCCCGGCCCTCTGCACAAAACGCTCTGAATCCTCGATGACGGACGGACAATGTCAACGCTGATAGGCTATGGCGACTCAGCGTCATGCGAATTCCTTCGCGTCGCAGGCCCCGCCCCCTTCGCACCGCCCGACAGGAAATCGCGGCTCTACGCGTCTTTACATTGACTTTGTATGTTAACTCACCGCCCCGAACGCTCACTTCGCTTTTGGGCTGAAAGCACCTTTAGAAATCTTAGAAGAGACCACGTATTTTATTTACAATATAATATTATTTTATAAAAGAAGTTCTGTTCTTTCGTGTCTTGTGAGTCTATGAGGGCTGAGTACTTGCATGTGCAAGGAACGAGCAAACAACAACTGCATGGCCTGGTCAAATTAATCAGTTCGAGGGAGATCACCACAACTTTCATTGTCACTGAAAAAAGTAACAAAATCACAACGATGTGACATTTGTGGGGTTTGTACCAAGCGCTACAATATTATCCTGCCGTTTGGTCACAGTTCCTTAAACACGAGATCTTAAATCAAAGTAACATCATAAATGTGAAGTCATGTGACGTGCACACCTTGACCAGAGGGCAGCAGCCCCACTCTCCTGACAGCAGTTTACAGCAGGTCGTTCCTGAAGCGCAGCTGCTCTTGTCGTCACATTTAACGTCTGTCGGGGCGCCCGGCTCGGTCAGGGCGCTCAGTTTGGTGAACCAGGGTATAACACGGGGGCCCCTTGAGCAGGAGGACCGTGAGGTTCACAGGTGTGACCGCTGGGGCAGCAGTGGTTTCCATCCTTACAGCAGACCGCCTGAGGAACAGCGACGGTAACTCGTAACATGTAATTAGCTTTGTCAGCGAGGGAAGCCGTTTTAAATAATCGCTTACCTTTGGCAGAGGGCAGCAGCCCCATTTGCGGGTCTCGTTCATGAAGCAGCAGGTCGTGTCCCTGGGGCAGCTGGTTTGGGCATCACACATGTTCTTGGCCGGCGGAGTCGGACTGGAAACAGCCTGACCGGGCTCGTTCCTCAGGGCCGGTGTCTTCTGCAGCCAGGGCAGGCTGAGGCCGCCGGGCTTATCACAAGTCTGTTCAGCCACGTTACAGGTGTAGCCTTTGGGGCAGCAGTGCTCATGATCGTTACAGCACACCGCCTGGAGAGAACAAGATTGAAAACCATCTGTCCAGCTGATCATTCAGGTATTCAGTAATCACATAAAAATGTCAATGATCCCCTAATCAGAATTATAAGGATATAACATGTGAGTACTTTACAAAGTGGGCTGAATCGCCAGTTCCAGACAAATATTTTTCCTACTTAAATTTTCATTTAAGATTTATGTTAAAGGGCCCGTGTCCACCAAAGTGTTTTTTACCAGCTGAAAACGCCACCTGCTGTTCTGAAAACGCCTGGCTGGGGTGCGTTTTGTAAGCGCAGCGTTTTTTTGGAGACGCTTTGGTTGCTATGATACATATTTTCCCTGGAGGTGATGTGCTGCAAGTAGGCTACTTAATTTTACTGAATGTAAAAATGTCACCACGAAGTACGTAGGCCTACTTTCTCGCTCTGCATGAAGAGAAGGCTGAAACATGTAGAGCGAGGTGACGGACTCGCCGTACGTGTGTGAGATTTTGCGGACGAGGAAATACCTCAGCGTTTCATTCAAGCGCTGAGATGGCTCGGTGTGGCGTTTGTCCCGCCCCTCTTGTACTGTGATTGGACAGCTGGGTAAAAAGTGACAGTGACGAGCGCAGCGTTTTGCCCCAAAGATGAACATTTTTCAACTCTTGGCGACTGGGAAAAAGCACCAAAGCGCCCAGCGCGGACAGACGATCAGCACCTCGCCATGCTGCTGCCGTTTTTACAATGTTGTAAAACTTGCCGCTCCCAATGCAATGAATTGAAAAAAAATTTAAAACAGACAGTGGCCTCAGGAAATACCGCTTTGGTGGACACAGGCCCTAAGTCCTTTAGTTTTACTTTTTTAGACTTTGGAAAAAAGAGAGTTTGGCAGAAACATCGTTTGGTGTGGTTGATGGCAACATAATGATAATGAGCATCATTAATAGAAATTAAATCGGAGGCGTGACTCCTGCTGCGTTCACGCTTCTCGCTGGCATCTTCAGGTCGGCAGAATCGGAAACAGGCACAGTGTAAAGCCGCTTCAATTAGCTGAATCGGTTGCATTTTATTTTTGAAGCGATGGTGCAGCCATTTTGCCAAAGAGTTGAGGATACTTCTCTAGTTCTTTATGCCCACTGGGAGATTTAATGCTGTCAGAAACTCCTGTTATCATTGACATGATGTTATATCCAACAGACTGACTTATAATTTTTCCCCACTTGGCTGCTCATAATTATGGTCTGCACAATAATGGCATCCAAGCTGCAGCAAATTCAGAGTGCTTTATCGTTGCAATTGTGAACGAAATATTTGAACATTTAAATCTGAACGGAGCCTAATTTAAAACTGCTGAGAGTTTTATCACGTCTCTACAAAGTTTGGTTTCAAGCTTAACGTTAGTGGTGCAACAATATTTTAAGCCCTGCGACAGGATGTTTCTTACCGAAATGCTCCTTGGGAGTCGGTCCTGCACTTTGTCCACAGGCTTCTTGCACGTTTTAAATCAAAGAACCAGATATTTTCTCATCGCCGGGAGAGTGTTCATGTCTGCTTGAGCGTGCACCGGCTGTGAGTTATCTAACACTATGTGAAAATGAACAGGACTTTTATATCCTGGAAGCCTGTAAAACCTCCTCTATTACAGTTGACACAAGAACAAACGTCCCCTCAGCCGTCGCCGGCGTCAGCTGACCTGCAGAGGCACCTCCCCTTCACAAGCCCTTTCTCCTGACCTGAGGTAAGGGGCAGCAGGCCCACTGCCCAGAGTTGCTCCTACAGCAGGTGGTGCCTCCTGGACACATCGTCTGCTTGTCGCATTTCTCGTCCCGCTTCTCTGAGGTCAGAGCGGACACCTTCTCCGCCCAGGAGCGGTGGGGCAGGAAGCCCGACGAGTCGTCACAGCTTTCAGCCGCCAGGTTGCAGACTGTACCGTGAGGGCAGCAGTGGACGTGGTCGTCGCAGCACACAGCCTGGCAGGAACAAATACTGAAATGTTTAATTTTGGCTTTGCTTTGTTAACTGTGACGTTGTGAACAACTGAAAGCCTGCGATAAACAAGGGCGTCGCTTTGTGTTGAAAGGAGGTGGGGAAAAAGGGGCTCAGTTCAGGGGTGTGAAGAGACACATAGCTCGTGAGATATCACCATACGTGATATTAGGTTCACGAGAGCCAGACAAAAGATCCTTAAACAGGGTTTTAAAGATATCTTTAATGCAGAGATATATGAGCGAGGGGTCTGGGGGGACTTGCGCCAGGATATTTTGATTATTGAACACTATTTCCTCCATTTTGGTGAAAATTTCTGCACCAATTTATGGTGGAAATGTTTTTTTATTTAAAAGACAACATATATAAGTATAACAGAATATAAGTCAGTGTAGCGCTCAGTCATTCTGTGTTGCATTCAGATATGTTTTCTCATGTAATATCATCCCTTCTGAGGCAGCACACATGCAGGCATGATTTAGTTTCCCTCCTCTTTTGTCATGTTCACAGGGAGAGAAAGAAAAACTTGGCCAAAAAGAAACTGTGCCAAGAAGTCGTTAAAGTTACTGATTGGTGCTGCAACTCTTTTGGGTCATTTCATAATCAGTAGCTTGTTGTTTTAATTAGCTTAATTTACTTTTTTGGACAATGCACATCTGTTTTGTCTATATATTAATTGCATTGAATGTTTTGTTTTTGTGCAAATAAACCAATTTTTAATTTTTAAATTTTTTTTTAAACCAATTTTGCTTTAAAAAGTGGTGGGGACATGTCCCCAGCATCCCCAGTGTAAATGACACCTATGGTGATAAGTATTGTTGGTGATTGTATTGTTAAGGCATATAAAAGTGATCCGTGTCCTTAAGAATATGTCTATAAACCCCTCCCACTACAGGATTTTCAGGAGGGGAGAATCGGACCCAGAATCAGCCCAATTACCCTGCAGTGTGTGGCCATCTTTAGGGTTCACATAGCAAACCTAATGCAGTCTTCTTGTTTTGATTGAACTGTATTTTTTATGGGAGGATGAAGTTCGTGGTGCTGTTGAATAGTACTGCATTATATTGAGGTGGTTTATTCTAACAAACACCTCACTGTGACAGTTCAAAGTTACATTAGTATGTTTGAGTGATGATATATGTATATAAAAAAAAAAAAAGCTGGCGGTGCAGATCGTCATTAACAGTGTCATCACTCCGGCGCCATATTACCTGAGGCAGAGGGCAGCAGGCCCAGTCTCCACTCGCCGTCTTGCAGCAGGTGGCTTTTCCAGGACACGACGTAGATTTGTCACACTTGCTGTTATCGCTCGGTAAGGGAACGACGGGCACTTTGCTGAGCCAGGGCATCAGGGTACCGCCTGTGGCATCGTCACACGTGGAGGCTGCCAGGTTACAAGTGGTGCCGTGTGGACAGCAGTGCAGGTGGTCCTCACAGCACACGGCCTACATGGAGGAGAAACAAACAAGCTGCAGTAGAGACACAATCCTGACCGGTCTGCATCACATATTAGTTATTTAGCAACTGAATAACATTAAGACTCCATGTAAAGTCTGTCTGAGCAGGAACACTCCTCCTCCTCTTCAACGCAGACCTCTATTATTTGAGCAATAAAACTGGAGAACGTGCAAAGACTGAATACAAGTTCACATTAATCATAACGACTAATTTTTTTATACGGGAGTGTTTCAAAATATTAATTAAGATTAAACTGTCCATCAGGGGAAACTCTGCAGACAGGAGATGAATCACGAGTCCGTCTGTGTGGTCATTATTATTATTATTGTACACATCATCAGCACGTTGGTACCTCAGGTAAAGGACAACAGGCCCATTTCCCCCCTGACGATTTACAGCAGGTGTTTCCATCAGCACAGGCCACGGAGTCATTGCAGGGAACAGCGCCGACTAAAAGGTAAAACCGGAACATTAGGGTGCATGAATCCAAACAATTTAAAACAGGACTCCACAGTTCTTTGCTATAAGACTGATTTCCCCTGCTGGTAAGACTGTCCCGCTCTGACCTTTTCGCTGTACCGCCACCAGCCCCGTAACAGCGGCCATGGCGGCCTCTCCCAGGGTGGACACGCAGGCTCTGTGGGACAGGTCACACTTGGTGTCTGCAGGACAACAGTGGATCTGATCTGAGCAACAGACGGCCTGAAATAAAAGAGGAAAGGGTCTTAATCAGTGTCAATATATTCAGCAATAAGGATGAATTCAAGCTTCTCAGATCCAAATCGATTCCTCTGAACTCTCACTTTGGGCATTTTATTAGTTTGTGTCAATGCCGTTCTTCAAACCATACGAAGAGACTTCATTTAAGAAAGCGCAGAGCCAATTGTGAAACTCATAATCCAATCGCCTTACCGTCTATTGGACGTTGTTAAAATGTAGAACCTGTATTTTTTTTTTAATTTAGTCAATATTAAATTTTCTTTTGTGATCTATAAAACTTTATATTTCATTTTAACTATATTAAACAGGTGGTTCTGTGCTCATTTTCAGGTTCAAAATCTTTTTTAGGGGTTGTACCAGAACAGGTTTACATGGTTTAATTTTCAAAAAACACCATATTTTTGTGTCATACTGCACGTTGGTGCAGCTCCTGAGATCAGACTGAGACCTCGTACTTTCTCTAGTCTGACAAACATCCACCGTGTCCAACTTCAGGAGTATTTCTCCCTGTTCACCTGTCAGTCTGTGAGCAACAGACTCCCCCAAATAAGCCAACAAAATGAACGAGGGATTACGACTCTGAGCTCTGACCAGACTCTGTTGTCTTGCAGGTTTGGTTTCTCCTTTCGAACAGGTGAGTTCAGGTTACTCACATTGGGTAAAGGACAGCATCCGTACGTGCCACTGGCCATCTGGCAGCACGTGGTCTGGTCAGGACATGCTGATGTCTTGTCTGGACACTCAACTGACAAGAGGAGAAGTCAGAACAGATCAGCTGACTTTACAACACTAACACTTTATAGTTTGAGCAGCGTGATAATTAAAAATCTGCAGTGAAAGTAATTTAATATGATATTAAGTGTTGGTAATCTAACAGGTAGGTTATTACAGGATTGGACAACGTGATGGTAGACTTTTTCGGCCGCTGTGTTTTGTGCAGCTAAAGTTATCGTTATACATTTGTTGGATGCATTAAAGTCTCAAACATACAGGCAGAAAGAACAAAATCTATAAGAGCGTGATTCAGTCCCTGCTTACCGTTGTTGGGTACGGCAGAGATCTTCTTCAGCAGTGGCATGTGGATCTCACCGGATTTGCACACCCCATGCTCCAGGTCACATATTGTGTTGCTAGGGCAACAGTGCAGATGATCGCTGCAGCACAAGGCCTGCATGTGATTTAAATTTCACACACATTTAGTAGAAACATGAGATCACGCTGTTTTAGCAGAAACTTGCATTATTATAAACGAAACACTTTTGTTTTTGCTCCCATTCATCCTGAGCTGAACTCAAAGATCTAAGACTTTCTCTATGTACACAAAAGGCCTGTTTCTCTCAAATATTGATCACAAATCTGTCAAAATCTGTGTTAGTGAGCTCTTCTCCTTTGCTGAGATAATCCATCCACCTCACAGGTGTGGCATATCAAGATGCTGATCAGACAGCACGGGGATTGCACAGGTGTGCCTTAGGCTGGCCACAATAAAAGGCCTGAGGCTGGCCACAATAAAAGGCCTAAGGCTGGCCACAATAAAAGGCCTGAGGCTGGCCACAATAAAAGGCCTGAGGCTGGCCACAATAAAAGGCCTGAGGCTGGCCACAATAAAAGGCCTGAGGCTGGCCACAATAAAAGGCCTGAGGCTGGCCACAATAAAAGGCCTAAGGCTGGCCACAATAAAAGGCCACTCCAAAATGTGCAGTTCCATCCAGAGCAAAATGCCACAATATTCATTTTTCCTGCAGCACAGAAAAGATGAGTGCCTCTGCTCATGCTGTGAAAGTAATTTAATATTAAATGTCGTTAATCTAGAAATAATTCTATAAAGAACAAGAGAACAGATTCTGATGTATTCTAGTGAATAGACGACCAAGATACAAGATTTGGTGAAGTTAAAAACTAATATTTTATATTAGATAATGGCTGTTTTGTAATGATAGCTATGAAATGAACACAGAGATGGTACATGATTGAGTGTATTTACTACCTTCTAAGAAGGTATTAATTACAAATTTCCTAAAGTAAATAAAACACAAACAATAAAAAAAACTATTTCAAATACACTTAAAGTGAATAACATGATGAGGCTACAGTTTCTTTTTTTCTTAAACGCCTTTTCTAAACTTGACTTGGTAAAATAAAGTAAGATACAGTCATTCATACTGGACTGTGTAGATGTAATGTAATATAACATAATATAACAATTTAGGATTTCAATCAAGTCCATCTACCAATTTTAAAAAAATCTAAAACAGAATTGTGCAAAGATATATAAAATTAAACTCTTTTAATATCGTTATCGCTGCAACTAACTATCTCAGTTTATTAACTTTTCATTTAAATGCCAATTTAAAATTTCCCAGAACTCAAGTGTGTTGTTTTTCCAGCTATTAGAGCAAAACCAATATTAAAGTAAAGTCACATAAAACAGAGAAAAGCTGCTGAACCAGTGAATATTTGGCCAAAAAAACAACTATAAAAATAGTTTCAGCTCTAAGATATTTTCCATTTGTATTATAGATTAGATGAGACACAAGTACCTCTGGGTAAGGGCAGCAGCCGTAGTCTCCACTGGTTAGCAGGCAACATGTAAAACTTTCTGGGCAGCTGCTTTTTCCACCAGGACACATCACTGAACGGACTGACGAAGCTACAGACAAACACGCATTGTAAGAAAATTATAAATTGTTTTAGTGATTTTAAAAAATCTTTCTGCCAATTAAAACGTGGGATTTTTCCAAGTAGGCCTCCATATTCGAGTACCTGGCCGATTAAATTGGATGGCTTCTCTGAATGTGTTTATTTACTTGTGTGATTCCTCACCTGTATTATTCTCCTTCCTTCTGGCAGGCAGTTTCTGCAGCATAGGGAAGGACTCCAGCGCCGCAGAGACGCACCTTGAGTGAGCAATATCACACTGTGTGCCCTCGGGGCAACAGTGGAGCTTATCCTCACAACACACCGCCTGCAGAGGGAAGAAAATCATTTCACAGTCAGGAACGTCGGTCAAGGACAGGTTCCTGCAGCTAAAGGAAAGGTACAGACGCTCAACTTGAATCAGTTGACAAGCAAACCATAAAGTAATGCTTCTCATTTGGTAAAATAATTACCAGATATTAATCTTTTGTAAAAATATAGATTTTTTTAGCTGATAAATAGAGAATCTGGACATAATCTAGTTATCAAAACAAATGTCTCTCTTCAACATGAACACTGGGACCAATGATGCTTGAAATAACAAGAAAACAAAAAGACAAGCTGTTTATTTTAAGAAGCAGTGGATAACCATCATTTACTATGACTACAACCTGACATTTACTGTATTTTCAAAATGTTCTTTGCCCATTAATACATATAAAATTTGTTCTCATAAAGATTTGAGACCAAGACATGTACTACATATAAACTTGTTACTGTTCTCTGCTCGAAAAACAATGTAAAGGCATCACAAAATGTAAATACATATATTTTAACATAAACATAACATAAATGATATGTACATATTGTTTATTCTTTTCTCTTTCCATATCTTGTCAAGTTTAAATGTCATATTTATGTTTCTTGACCTGCAGTAATTTTCCACCTGCTACGTAAAAAAACACCAACACAAATTCCTTTTGTGTGTGAACCTACTTGGCAATAAAGTTGATTCTGGTCCTTTAATTTGGATCTGAAAAGTTATTGCTGAACTTTAAAGTATTTTTCTTGAATGGTAAATCAGGATCAATTCAAACCAGTTGATATGTTCACGTTAACATAACCAGATAATTAGTCTTATGCCTCATTCAGACCAACCACAAATTTTCGCCTTGCGACGCTTTCCTCAAGTGTTCACACACAACGAGAAGGTGATTTTAACGGGATAAGGTGAATAAGCACAAGTCGCCATTACTACAGCTGTATGAACCCAACCCAAACATTTTGCTGTGATTAAATAGTAATAAACGGATCAAACTGATGCCGAAATAACCACAACATGATGCAGATTTGTTAAACATATGAATTCATGCTTTGTCAGGTCTGTCAGCAAGACAGCAGGACAACAACTTATAAAATGTTTATTTTCTGAATGGAGTTCGGATCGATCAGGGCTGTGCTATGCTAACTTGGTCACAGTAAAGTACAACGACAGCTGGAATAAAGTTACAGTTGTTTTCTGAACTCACCAGGTAGTTCAACCTCCTCGCTTTCTTTCTCAAGTAATGTCCAGCTTTGTCCCGTTTTTATATAAATATGAAGTCGTAGTCCGACAGAGCTAACGATGCTAACAACAACACTGGAACCGGATGTGCACGGAAGCTGCTGAGAAGCTCCAGTGAAGATTAATCAACCATGAAATCCCAAAAACTAAAGTAAAAAGCTAATTTAATAAAAACAGTTAACTCTGAGCTCCTCCTGCGAGTAAACGGCGTAGCTGTCAGAACCGAATCCGACCGACTGCGGGTGTTTATTTCTCCGAAGGTTGCAGCGCCGCTCCCTGCTCCTCTCCCCCAAGTTTAGCAGCTCTCAGCCGTCCTGCAGATTTTCAATCCCCCGCTCTGCCCGGCCCTCTGCACACAGCGCTCTGAAGCCTCGGTGACGGACGGACAATGTCAACGCTGACAGGCTATCGCGACTCAGCGTCATGAGACTTCTTCGCTTGAGTTGAAAATATTCAGAGCCCTTAAATATTCAACTCAAGCGAATTCCTTCGCGTCGCCGGCCCCGCCCCCTTCGCGTCGCTTCACGCCCGACAGGAAATCGCGGCTCTACGCGTCTTTGCATTGACTTTATATGTAAACTCACCGCCCCGAACGCTCGCTTCGCTTTTGATCTGGAGGCACCACTACAGTAAACCTTCAAAATGACAGCTTCTTATCCACAAAAGCAGCTGGCAGAGTAAATCAAACGCCGACCAGCAGATCATGTAATGTGTTTCTCGGGGTGACGTCTTTGGCGTTTGTGTTTTCAGGTGGTTTAGTATGCGTGTGAGGGTCAGCTCATGTACATCACCTTGGCTAACGGACAGCAGCCCCAGGAGCCGTCAAGAAGCTCGCAGCAGGTGGTGTCGTCCGGACACTCCGACTCCTGGTCCGGACAAATGACGGCCTTCACTCCCTCGCTGAGCTGGATCCATCACACGTCACAGCCCACGCAAACCAAGGACAGGAGCAAAAAAAACAAAACATGTCAACAGTTATTTTATATGGAGTCTAAAAAAAAAAGAGAAAAACTTTTAGCTTTCTTGCTGACAACTATAAACGAATGATGTCTAAAAATGATTCCAATATATATTTCTGAAAGAGATGAGTCCCCAAAGACGCCCCTCTAGTACAGAGACTCCTTTCACTTTAGCCATTAAGGGGAAGATGAGCAAGAATGAAGATGATAAATGTCACTGACAAGATTTGTATTAAAGGGCTTAAAATAAGAACAGAGATTTAATACAAACCAAATTTTATATTGCTATAATTATTAATACTGCTTTTATTGGCCAGCCCTACAATACGATGGACTGAAGAGTTGGTCAGAAGGAAAATGTCACCTTAAAACTCATCACTCAGGAGCTGATTAATGATTTTGTGTAGAGATGACAAAATGACATCTTTACATTCCTTCAATCCTGCCGTACGGAGTCTGATTTCTAACACATTACAACTGTGTTTCAACATGTTTGAAGAAATATAAAACTACAAAAATGTAGAAAGAAAGACAGTCTAAAAGTTCACTTGAATTAAAGAGATTTTATTCTGTGTGCTTCTTGTATCGGACAGTAAAGAGAGATAAGAATAAACAAAGTGCCGATGCAGCAGATCTAATGGTGTCTGTGTGTTGTTTGACCTACATTCATTAAACAATTACATTTGCATGTCTAAAGGATGAAGTTGAGAAACCAATGAAAGGCTGCCAGAACATAACACCCCATTGATTCTAGTGCAAAAGGTTGACAAACAGCCCGAACGTTTTACAAAAATAAAAAGTATACTGAGCTCAGAAGAGATGCTTAACAAAATTAAACAACAACTTTAGTTAGAAATACCTGAGGGATGAGCTGTGCCTGTTTAGCTGGAACCCGTCTCATCCAGGGCACGGAAACGGTCTTATTAACACATTTGGCGTGGACGAGGTCGCAAACCGTCCCCTCAAAGCAGCAGTGGAGGTGGTCTGAACAACACTCAGCCTACAGATGGATGAAGACGAAGAGATGATGAGAGATGACCAAAGACTCAGAGCAGAGTTTATTGTGGACACACCTAACAATCTGTATATGCTGCGTGTAATAATACAGACATTAAAAACACTGATGTAACCTGTCCTCCCGTCTTAAATGGATGTGTTAAAGTTGATTTACTGTTTCAGAGTGGCGTCAGCCGAGGAGAAGAACAAACTTTAACCAGAAGTTTATTCGGTTACATTTTGGACGACGTCTGTTTGAAATTCGATCAGTCATTCCTCCCCATCTGCGCGTGGATTCACACCAAACGCCGTGAAATGACTCCGAAAGTGTATTTCCAAGTTTTAGTTCTTACTGCAAACTAAGTGAACTTTGTTTTGTTTGTGTTGTTTGCTTCATTGCTGAAAAACCTTTTGGAAAAGATGAGGAACGTCTTCAACATTCAAAATGAAAATCCTGTTCCTCATGTCCTTTTGACATACACATGTATGTGATGTGTTTTTTTTTATTGTACACAACAAATACTGGATGTTATATGTAAACTACTAATTTTGAGATACTTTTAATTTACTGGAACATTTACATGTTATGCTGCTTTATATTTAATTAAATATCGAACCTTTTGCTTCACTACATTTATTGTGTTAAAAGCACAAAATTTGATGAGGTTACAAAACATGACACGTTGGTTTTGGTAAAACTACCCAACAGTATACAGAAGTCAAAATATCTCTTCACCCAGACAAGATTAAAACGCTGCTGTGATGGCCTAAGCCACACAGGTTACAAGCCAGCCATGGTAATACCACATACAACCAATATTTTAAATACACAAGTTAAGTTATTTTGCAGTCAGCCACAGCCCAAACAATTCAGAAATTCAAAACACAGATCACATAGTTTATTTCAGGTATAATTTACTTTAGCCATACACTGTGTAAATGGAGTGCACACATTTTCACATTGTAGGGTTATGTAAACATTTTCTGTTCTAGTAATCATTGTCTTCTTTTGTTACCATGTTGAGGAGAGCTCTGACCTGGTGGAAGAAAGGCGTGGCCAAAGTGGAAAGACTGTGATATCCTGTGGCCGTCCAATCAAGCCGTACCATGTGCTGCCATGTGGGAGGGGGATGTTGGGTTTAGTTTAGTTTTACTTTGTAGTTTTACTTTGGTTTGGCCAAGCCACTATGTCTCATTCAGTTAGGTCAGTTTGTTCAGTTCATATCCTGTTTTGCGTATAGTTATGTTCTGTTGACCTCTTTTACAGGCCTAGATGTTAAGTATTTGGTTTCTGTTGTTCGACTTTATTTGGGGTAAATAAAAAAACCCTGTTTTTCAAAAAGTAACTCCTGTTCTCCTCTTTGCCTGTCTGCTTGGTCCCTGACAGCTTCATACACTATAATGCATCAATACAACCAATCTAATAATATAATTTAACACTAAGTAATGTAGTACAAGTACATTTTGCTGCCAATACTTTTACTTAAGTAAAATTTTGAAGGCAGGACTTTTTGGAGCATTCTTTGGAGACTTTGTGCACCGCCCGTCTTTTTCAGTCCCAATACCTGGTACCTTTGTGCATCGGCCGACGCAGAGTACCAAAACCAGTGTAATATTAAAAAGCTCTATTCCTCACTGTGAGGAACAGACTGGGAATCTTTTTCTTTGACATGAAGCTTCTGGAGGTGCCTGATTAAATTAGTTGTATTACACACCGATCAGCCATAACATTATGACCACCTGCTGCCGCCTAAGCAGCCCTGACCCGTCGAGGCGTGGGCTCCGCTGTGTTTGCTCTATGCGTTTTGACACTTTTCTATCAGAACCGGCACTAACTTTTTCAGCAGGTTGATCTACTATCGCTCGTCTGTTGGACCAGGCACAGGGGCCAGCCTTCCCTCCACATGTGCATCATTGAGCCGTGGCAAAAATCAAATCCTCACGCTCGCCCCTTTTTTCCTGCTTCTAACATAAACTATGAGGACACGACTTTCACTTGCTAACAAGTTAGCTCTCCTAGCTAAATGCTCGGGTTTACAGGCACTACTGACACATCGCTTGATTGGCCCCCTTGTTTCAATAATCAATCTAGCTATTTGAGTCAGCATTGGCCGATATCAGATATCAGTATAGGATCAGTGCATCCCTAGTGTTTGTGCTTTCTCCACCACTGTTTAAATGACTGAACTGTGCAATAATTAGTGAGTTTGCACTCTGTGTTTTATGGCACATGCGTGACTTGTGTCAGCAACAAACAACAGTATTAGTTTCATTTAAATTCTTGACTGCCGTGTCAGACACATGGCTGAACGGTAACTCACATGTGGCAGCGGACAGCATCCGTATCCTCCCACTGTGTTCTTGCAGCAGGTGTTTTTGTCCTCACACATGCCTCCATCAGGACAGACCAGCGCTGTGCTGAGGCCCAGCAGAGCCAGACACACCATCCCCATCTGCAGCGTCTGAACATGAGGGGAGGGCTGTCAGCAAACATAGTATGAGGCAATGTGGTCTACAAATATTACAGGACACCACGGTCAACACATCCGATCTAATCTTCTTGGTTTCTGTGTTTCTTTCAGGTTGTGAGAGACCTCTAAATCCCTGTGAGGAATGACAACAAAAGGTAAGTTTGTGCAGCCGCTCAGCAAAAATTCCAACTGATAAACTGCATTTCAACATTAAACAAACCCAGATCCTCGCTGCAAAGTTCACGTCCCTTTTACTGTATGTAGGTAAAGACTCATACTTTAAGCATTTCACATCCTAAACAACCACTACTCACAAAAAGTACAAAACTATGTATAATATGTAATAAAACTGTTTACTATGAGGTTTTTGTTCCTCCAGCATTTAATCAGCTGTAGATTTCAGGGTTACAACAAATAATTTTCATTATCAATTAATTGTTTATTAATTGGTATTCATATTCACAAGTCTTTGTTTTGTCTGACTAATGGTTTAAGTTAGAGCAGCAATGACTGGTCAATTACTCATCAACTATTTTGATAATCGATTAGTCGAAGTCCAAATTCTCTGATTTCAGCTTCTCAAATGTGGATTTACATTTAAATCAATTATCAAAACAGTTGCAAGTTAATTTTCTGCTGATCTGAATGGATTAACTGACTAAATTGTTGCATCTCTAGTAGATGTGTGGACTCGGTACACGGTGTCCAATAACTACTTTAGTGCTTAAAAAGGTCTATTGAGTAAACATGTCTGGTGAACAGGAAATAAAAGAGAAGAAAACTAAAATGTCACAATTCAAGATGATAAAAAATGTTATTTAGCATTAAAAAGGAAGAACAGCTGATTAGGACTCGTGACGCATTATTTTAGCTCAATCTTTCATCAGACTGCTAAAACGCTGAGTTATCAGAAAACAGCACATAAAGAGCGTTGCAGAAAAACTGATAAGGTACTTAAGAAAGTATCTCTAGTTCTGCGCAGAGTCTCGAGTAAATAAACAAGTAGGGCTGTCACCAAAAATTATTTTTTAAAATAGTTTGTCAGTACAAAACAAACAAATATACAATTTACAAAGATGTTAAACAGAAAAAGCGAATCCAGCAAGTGGAGAAGGTGGAAGCAGCAAATGTTTTGCACAAAAAAGACTCAAATGAAAATAGTTGCTTAACATCTCGTTTATTGCCTCGTCATTTAGGCAACAGTCGAATGAAACACCGAGATAAAAACGTTAGTATCTGGATGGCAGTGTAGGTGCTTTATCTGTGGATCATGTATGCAGGTTGTTAATCAATAATCCAGCAGTAAAAGAAGAGTCTTGTGAGCAGTTTGTACAGTTTTTTTATAAAATGTTAGAAGAATGTCTCAATGGTTGAAAAGGCAAGGTGAGTTTATTCGTATAGCACATTTCAACAGCAAGGCAACTCAAAGTGCTTTACATAAAACATAAAAGCAGCAAAGGGAAAGGGAAGGAAAAAAGGGTGAGATAGAAAATAAAACAGGATAAAATACATTTTAAAGAGTTAAATAGGAAACAGAAACAGGCTATAAGAGGACAGTAAAAGTCACAGCACGCGACATTAATCCGCAGCCTTACATTTGATCTAAGTAAAGGCAGTGGTAAAAAGAAAAGTCTTGATTTAAAAGAACTGACAGTTTCAGCAGACCTGCAGTTTTCTGGGAGTTTGTTCCAGATACACGGAGCATAAAAACTGAACGCTGCTTCTTCATGTTTAGCTTTGACTCTGGGGACAGAAAGCAGACCTGATCCCAGACCACCTGAGAGGTCTGGATGGTTCATAACGAAGCAGAAGATGAAATGTATTTTGGCCCTAAACCATTTAGTGCTTCATAAACCAACAGCAGGATTTTGAAATCAATTCTCTGACAGACAGGAAGCCAGTGTAAAGACCTCAGAACTGGAGTGATGTGATCCACTTTTTTGGTCTTAGTGAGGACTCGAGCAGCAGCGTTCTGAATCTGTCTGATGGATTTTTTTTTGGGAGCCTGTTACAGTAGTCGAGTCGACTGAAGATAAATGCATGGACAAGCTTTTCCAGGTCCTGCTGAGACATAAGTCCTTTAATCCTTGATATATTCTTCAGGTGATAGTAGGCCGACTTTGTAATGCGTCTTAATGTGGCTCCTTAGATTCAGGTCTGAGTTTAGACTACACCAGGATTTCTGGCTTGGTTTGTGGTTCCTAACCTTATCAATTCAAGCTGAGCACTGACTTTCAATCATTCCTCCCCGGCTCCAAACACAATAACTCCAGTTTTATCTCAGTTTAATTTTAGAAAATTCTGGCACATCCTGTTATTGACCTGCTCATTACAGTCCCTCAGTGCCTGTATGGGGTCGTAGTCCCCTGGTGATATGGTTTTGTAAATCTGTGTGTCATCTGCATAATTACGTCCACTTGTTGACTATAAAATGTCCTGCAGCCCAGGTGCAGCCTTGGAGCTCTCCCACTTTCAAGGCTGTTGCTGACCGACAGGTAAAAAAAAACCTGTACAAATTCAACCCCTAAATAGCAGCTGATAATGAGCACATGTTTTAAAGACATTTAACTGTTAGTGAGTGTACTTTACCATTATCATCAGATGACTCGGAGGCAGCTGTTATGATGAACAAAGGGCACAGCACCGCATTACTACTCTTACAACCTGAGGAGCGACAAAAACAACACATTTCTCACCATAACACTGCGAGAAAACACGGATCAGCGGTGTAATAAACACAGCACTTAATGTGTAAGAGCACGAGGAAGCGTGACAAGAGATAAAACTAACTTTTTCGCACGCGGTTAACCAGCGAGCCGAGAGAAAAACAAGGTAGCTTAGCATGCTAGGCGGCTAACGGCGGAGCTAGCTGGTTTGAATGGCTCGAAGCGGAGCCGTTTGTTTTTCTTGCTTGTGCGGAACACCGGCCTGCTTTTTTCTTACCTGGTGGGTTCGGTGCGCCTCGTCACATATATGTCGCCTGTTGCGCTGCTTCACAAACATCCAGAATAACAAAGCGGGGTCTGTTCTTTTTCTTCTCTTGCAGCTCAGTAATCACATGACACAGGCGCACGTGACTCTGCAGTTGGGCGTTAAAGGGACATGACGCCGAAGTAATCAATCACGTGGGCTGATTACTAATGCAGAGGTCAATATTAGTACTTCTTTATAACATTAAATATTCGTGACGTATTAACCAAGAAACTTTAAGTCAGTGGTGGGACGTAATTAAATACATTTAGTAGGAGTGGGGGGAAAAGATCGATTACAGCATAGTATCGTGATATTTGCCATGCAGGAACACCAAGTATCGATATTTTATTATATAATAATATATTGCAGATAGGAGTTGTTGGTACTAGAATAATAAAATCTATTGCTTTTTTAGTCCACTCGAAAACTTAACAGGACCATATGGAGGACTGAATAACTGATATGAACAAAATGTGTCTTTTTAGATTTAAACAGATGTTGACAAAGTTTTACTTTAGGGACCTAACAATAAATTGCAATATATCTCAATATATTTAAAATCGTAATAAAATCGAATCGCAACATAAATATTGTGATAATATCGTCTTGTGGGGCCTCTGGTGATTCCCACCCCTAACATTTACTCAAGTACTGTACGTAGATATAAGCTACAATTTTGAGGTACTTGCACTTTATTGAGTACTGTAAAAAATAAATTAATACCCCAGGCTTTTATTTGCTTCAACCCCTGATTCCTCACCCTATATTTGAGACAGGCTTTTAATTCCTTTAGCGCAAATATCTTGCTTAGCTTAAATCATATTTCAAGTTTATTTCAACCAGCATGAAGATTATTTGTCTAAAACTTAGGCTATTGGATAAAATAAATATCAATTACAAATCATTAATTTTAAAGTAATTCCAAGAGACAGCCCACCTTGGCCAGCTTCAAGCACAGAAAGAGAGAGAGAGAGACAGACAGGCCGGTAAATATGACTGAATCATCCTCTGGCATTTTTGCTTGATAATTAAATGAAACAATTCAAGTAATTTTCAATATAGTTGCCAGTTAATTTTCTGCTGATCTAATAAATGGATTAATTGATTAAATTGTATCATCTCTAGTAGATGTGTGGATTCAGTCCATGGTGTCCAGTGTTTAAAAAGGTCTTTTGTGCAAATGTGTGATAATGGAACAAATTTCACAATTCAAGAAGATAAAAAGTGTTATTTTTACATTAAAAGGAAGAACTGCTGATTAAGACTCGTGACCAGAGCATTTTTTTAGCTCAATCTTTCATCAGCAAAAACTGCTAAAATGCAAAATATAATCAACAACTAAATTCTATTTTTATATCAGTCAATCAATTGCAAATCAGTTTTTCTCACGTAAAAGATCTGAGTACTTTCCCCACCACTGGTTAATGGGGTACGCCAGTAACTTAGTGGTAAACTTAACAGTCTGAAAACTGGGAGAAGCTGGAGCCTACATTTCCCACAATGCAACTCAGTAGAGTTTAACACTCACAAAAATATTTCATCAAGTGGGTGTTTTTTTTCAGATTTAACATTGGTGTCTCGATGGTGCCAAGAAAATACCCCAACAACTGTATTTAGATGCTGAAACAGCCATTTAGGTCACATCAGTCTATTTATTCACATCTTTTGGTCACTGAGCATTTTGTAAAAGTGTGTATTATCACGTACAGGCTACAGTATATTATGTGTTTTATGTACATAGCAGATTGTTTTGGGATAACTGCAGGTGGAGCTGACATTTCTTTGTCCTATTTGTTTATATATATATATATAGTTTGCTTTTGTCTCACATTCATGTTTGCCTGATGAAGACCTTGATGCTCAAAATATTCTTTCATTTAAACCGTTTAGGAACGACACATAGTTAATTAACTACTGCCAAAGATTATATGCCATTAAAATACAAATCAAAAGACACCCTTGGGATGTGGATTGCAAAAATCTGTACCTCCTTAAATTTGACCACTAGATTGACTGTTCCTGTGTTTATATCTAATTTTATGTCTATTTCCTTCTTGTTGAAAGGTGCTATGCAAATGAACTTGAAATACAAATAGTCAAATTCCCTATGAATGGTCTCAGCAGTAATTTAAATGTTTTTAATTTTGTCCTTTTCATCTAAATCAAATCACAAACTCTGACTGACCGTGAGAACAAATTTATTTCTATTTCGTCTCATGTACAGAAAGAATCAATTTACAGTTTACAAACATCTGACCAGGTTTATGAAGCAAATGATTTACTGCACAGGATGGAGGCCTACAGTTCAATCCCCCGTACGTACTATCAAAAAACCCAACAAAGCGGTTTACCAGGTTTAATGCGTTCTCTCAGGGATTCAGTTCTTGTGTGTGAATCAGGCTGTGACTGAACAATCTCTGTCCAAAACACACATTCACAAAATCTACCGAGAAAACAGATTTTCTCATGTAAAACAGAAACAAGCAAGGAAAGCCACAATTGCACAATTTATAATAATTCAATATCTGGTCCCAAAATACATTTACAGCAGTGGACACGACAGTTCAGCAGGAAATCGTTTCATGGCGGGGTTACTCTTCAGACTTTGAACTATACATCACATTTTCAGTTTGTACTGTAGGCTACTGACACAGGCGTATGAACAGCGAGCAAATGGTGAAAAGGACCAACAAGTCAGCATGACTTTTATACAAGTCTTCAAGATTTTCACTAACATAATCAACCTCTGCAAAAAAAAAAAAAAACAATTAAAAAAAACATTAGCCTCTTCAAGTTTTCTAAACTGGTGAGCTTTTACAAATCTGCTAAATGACATAATTAAGTTCACAGTTGCTGATGCGTCGTCGGCAGTGGTGATGCCAGTAACAGCGGGAGCGTGTTGGTCAGTATGTTATTGTTGTAAACATTTACGACCGGAAGTGAATTTTGTTAGAACTGGATTAAGGGAAAAAACGTCAGTGTATCTTCATATAACCGAGTTCATTTGGCAACACGATTCAATGCGTCAGTGCGTCACATTTTGTGCCAAACATCCTTTCAAAAAAAGGTTTCATTAAAAACACCCTATTCTACGTGTTACATGCACATCGTATACAGATAAAATCTCATATAGTTCATCATACCATTTACAAGTTTGGTGAAAAAGAGGATAGATATATGAAATTAAGATATTCAAGGACATATCAGCCGCACGTAAGGTTGTCAGATTTGGCAAGCATGCTCCCCAGAGTGACGTGTGTTGATGTTACCACAATGCAGTGTGCTTATTGGTGCCTGCCGACCTCGACAGCTTAGTTCAGGTGACGAGGAACTGCATTTTAAAAAGGGACCTTTATGCCTATCACTCGATCCTATGTGAAAGAAGGCACTTACAGGAGAGAAGTGTTCCGGGCCCTGTCTACAAACAACCCCTGTAGATCTCAGTGTGATATTAAACAGGTAAGTCTTCAAGTAAAGTGATGTTTTTGCTCAGCCGTGTCTCGTTAGACTTACCCATGTTTCTTGGCAATTAGGGGTTGTCTACGCAGGAGCCCTGTGAACTGTGGGGGGGGCTTTTGGTGCCTTCTGTTTACTTCATACATTCATATGCATGCAAACTTTCTTTACCAAATGGTCTTTCAAATCTTCGGGAATCTATTTACACAACAGAAACTGCAAAGAGGTCTCCGTCGGGCTGAAAAAACTCTACAACAGGCGAAAGGCAGAAATGCAAAATTTGGGCAGGATTGTAGATCGCTGCGATAAATCAATGACTGAAAAGATGACAGAAACACTTGAAGATGACGCTCAATATCTGAGTAAGTCATTTCAACACATGAACACGGTACAGGAGGAAGAGGAAATCAAGTAAATCCCTGAAGGAGCAAAATGCAAGTCGCACGTTGGACTTTGTAGATTGCATTATCCATTCACAGGGGGCTCAAGAAAAAAAAATCAGTACAACTGATAGATAGGTTCCCTCCATATTCAAGCTTTGGGAAGTGGTTTCCTTTAAAGAAAACTTATCCTAGTTACAGTTTAGAGCAGGGTGGTAGTCAAGGAAACACAGGCGCACAACTTCTAACATCCACATGAGCCTTTGTGTCCAGGGAAGGAAATCTAAGTTGCCTAAATACCCATCAATAACATACAAAATATCATCCACTTCCAAATACTTGGTAAGTATCGATCATAAGTAAGTGCTTTACTCATATATTTCGCTCTATAAAATGGCTATTTCCACAGTCAATGTATGCAAAGTCTAAGACGATGCCTCAGTGATGTGAAAGGTGACAGAATTCACAATAAACTGGATAAGGTTTCAGAATACTATAGATCATCTCAGTGGAAACCAGGAAGATTAACTGACAGTGAGACTATGAGAGTTATCAGAAAGTGCAAACGCACCTCGTCGGGAACACGAAGGACAAACAACAACCTTAAAAATGGACCAGTGAAGCGTGGTTGTGCTTATTGTGATCTATCTCTGTGAAAACAACACTCTTCTTCTTCACGTTTGCTTTGAAAAGATTGTTAAAAGGTCCAGTGTCCAGTAAGTTCGAAAAGCTCACTTCCTGGGGTGGAAGACCATGAGAGGCCTGTCTTCAATCTTCTGCCAGGGGCTCTTCTTGTTCTCCTCTTTGTCGTCGGGATCATCCTCAGGGCTGGTCATGGAGTCGCGGCGGTTCTCGCTGTTGCTGCTGCGGGCGCTGTTCACGCGACTGCGTCCTCTTCTGGGGATGGTGGATCCTCGGGAGGATGGGCCTTCATCAAGAAGAGGGGTGAGGGAGTTCTCCTCGGGTGAGACCGGGCGTCCCTCGCTGCTGCTGGGTTCGCTGTGGTCAGGGTAGGCCAGCTTGGAGTAACTCTTCCCGCCGCTGCTGCCGACACCGTGGCCCTTCCGTCCTCCCGTCCCCCAACGATCATCTTTTCCCTTCCGGTTGATTGCTGACTTGCGTTCTTGAGCCTCCAGAGGTGGTTCAAGGTTGATGTCTCGGGAAGCGCTGCTGGGACCACCTAAGAATCCACCCACACCACCGCCACTGAGGTCATTCCCTGCATCTATGTAGGAGTGGCGCACATGAGCGTTGGCGCGTCCGTCCAGGGAGATAAACCACGCCCTCGGGTGCTGTTTAACACCGAGTTCCAGTAGCTTCTTCTCAGTCAGAGCCTGCAGTTCCCCATTCATCTGAGCCATGGTGGAGTCGTTGAAGAGCACAGGGATGGTCACAGGTCCACCAGAAGAGTCGGACGCCCAGCTCGGCTCCTCCGAATCGTCACCTTGGGATCCACCTTGCTGCTGTTGGCCTTGTTTCTGGGAGTGGTGGTGATGATGCTGCTGGCCTCCTCCCATCTGTGCACCATCTTTGTCTTGCTCCTTCTGGTCTTTGCCATCTTTGCCAGAAAACTCAGACGGCAGGCGCATATAGTGGGCTGGGATGACCAGGGTTGGCACCATGCTACGGTACATGTTCTCCTTCATCTGGTCAATGGAGCTGCAGAAGATGATCTGTCCTGGTTGGGTGTTGAGGGAGGTGGGCCTGGCAAGGCTGTCCGCAGCTGCTGCTGAATAATCAGGCGGTTTGTCAGACTGGTTTGGCACATATCCTTGGAAGCGAGGCGGGGACGGGGGATCAGACGAGTATCCCCGGTTGTCGTTAGCGTTGTGGTGTCGGTGATATTCAGACTCCTTGCCCTCCATGGGACTGTAGCTCCGGTTGTAGTCTTCATGCAGCAAAGGGTTGTCCAGGTTGTTGGTCTCTGTGGCACGAGTAACCTTCATGGGGAAGCTTTCACCCCGTTGGGGACCTGATGCATTTTTTCCCTTTGCGTGTCGCAGCATATGAGCTGGAACATGCTTGGTTAAGTCCTCCCTCGAGCTCTGATAGTCTCTAGATGGTGACAGCTCAGATTTGTCATTAGAGGTGCCAGACTCAACATGGCCGCCACAGATCAGATTTAGGCGTGAAGTGGATGTACCCTGGTCTCTCTTTGCGCCATTTAGATTGGACGAGTGGGGTTTCCCTTGCTGGCGGCGAGGTTTTAAACACTTCCGCCTGAAAGGTAAACAGACACTGACGGTCAGAAATCAAAGAGGAACCTGTAATCACGGGGACTAAAAGAATAGTCTTATCTAACGAGAGCCCAAAATTAAACCCGCATTCACACAGCCAAAATCAGTGGTGCAGTTCTGTCAATTTTGCTATTGATAGAAACCTAAAACTGAGACCTTCGCCTACGCTCCCCACACCTGCAGTAGTAGAGCAGCACACAGAGCAGGATGAGAACCAGCAGGGCCAACGAGCCCAGGATGGAGAGCAGGAACAGGGTGTGGTAGGTGGTGATGTCCCTCAAGCCTGGATGAGATAGACCCAATCCTGTAAGACAATTCAAGGCAGAAAGTCGTCTAAGAATCACTCTGAAACTTCACCTTCGCAACACACTCTCATCGATTTGTATTTACAGGTTGTGTAGTGGTGGTAGCCCGGCTGTTTTTTCTCATTTTGTTTCTTCAACCGTTCTGTTTCCCTGTACTCTGCCTGCCTCCCTGTGCCTCCTCCCCTGCGTGTGCTCTCCCTCTCTCTCCCTGCTCCTGAGCCCAGCTGACGACCCACATCTGCACCTCCTCTGCCTGCCACACTTGCCAGCAATCACTCCATCTCAGCCTGTATATCAACCCCGGTTCTCCACACAGTCGCCCCTTGGTCGTCATTGCTCCTAACCTGGTTCACTCACGTTCATCCTGGGCTCGCCCACCTGTCCTCTCCCCTTGGGCTTCCTCCATGGCGCTCCCCCGCTCCTCGCCAGCCCACCTGCCACCACACCGCTCCCTTCCCCTGTCTCCTGTTCCCCACGGCTCCCTCGTCTCTCCTCCTCCGCCTCACCAGCCCCTCGGCCCTCCGTGCCCACGTTCCCCTGGCGTCCACCTCACCTCCCTTTCCTCTTCCTCTTCCCCTGCCTCCCTTGTCCTTGTGTTGCGTTTGGGTCCGTGCTGTCCTGATTCCCAACAGTTTGTTTTTCTTTCCCATTAATGTTTGCCTGATGATGACCTTGATGAAGCATAACCAATAACCAATAACCAACAGTGTGTGTTCATGTTAATGAATGTCACCCAGTGCGACAGCATGGCTCACTAATGTGATTTATTTTTTACAATGGATTCTAATGGAGCTCTATGGCACAGAAGAACAAGATATATCAGGCTTTGGATACACACACACAAAATGTTTGTAGGGGATACATTCAAGGGCATCAAATTTAGTAGGGACATGTCGCTACGAATATGCTGTTGACTTGTCCCTAGCAATATCAATTGTTTCTTGATCAAAACAATCAAAATTAACACTGTTGTCCGTCATTTCTACTACAAGTACAATGTGCCCTCCCCCCTCCTATGCCTCACAGTGGTTTGTTCTGCTGTCTGGTCTTATCATTGGATGTGAAAACAGTAAGAAACATTAATGTTTTTAGAGTTATGTGATTTAATTTTTTCCAGGGAAACTGGCACACATGTGACACTTGCATCAAAACAGCGGAGAAGAGCACCAAATCAAATCTTTCCATGTAACAATTTCAATACGCTGTTATGAGCAACAACACCTGGCCTTCAGCATCAAAGATCGCATTACATATTTTCTCCCAAGAGACATCCAGGAACATCTGCTGGCAGAGCTGATGATAAAGAACAGCACAAACAGCAGCGTGGAGGGTGAGCTGAGTTACAGTACCTGAAGACGAAGGGAAGGCAGCTAACCAGTATCCCATCTGAGGAACCACAACGTTCCAGACGAACTGTTGGCCGTCTTTTTTGATGTAGCCCGTCCCGTTCCTAATCCACAGCCCTGGAGAAATGTTTAGCACTGTCACTACATATGCTGCATGCAGTTTAAAAGGTAGAGACTACATTCACAAGAAAATCTAACACCTACTAAATTATAGAAAAACAGGAAAATACATTTTACTGTAACAAACATGATCCAACACACGCTGCCTCCCTTACCCGTCTTAGGCTGATACAGCCAGGCAGGTACACTTGTGGCCATCCTGTTGCGGGTGTCGGATGGCAGCGGCACAGAGATGTGGATCGGATCTGAGACCTGGATCGCACTGCCATCTTTGTCAAAGAGCTGAATGCTCACCACTGCCAAAGCCGTCAAGTCTGTCCACCCAGTTTCTGCACCTGAACACAGGAAGTCAGTTTCATCACAACGCTGCAGTCTTACAACCCGATGATATGGGATATTTGAGGCGGGTAAGTTGGCTCTGTCATTAATCACTCTCTCACTCTCAGATTTGACATTTTTAGAATTATAATTTCGTGCAACATTTCTTTTTTCCATCAATGTGTGAATGGCCTGATGCATGATTTGTCTTCTGTCAATCAAGATCAAAAGGGAGCAAAAGACCGTTTTAAAGCCAACTTCTCATTTGCAGTGCAGACACTGAAGATGATCCTACATGTCCAAAACTATGTGGCTGCATTACTCCCATATGTAGTAGGGGAACATCTCATCCCAAAACCAGGACCATTAATCTTCTGCTATATATCAGCATCCACTCTCCTGGTTTCAGTCTTTCCACCAGATGTTGAACTTGGCCGCAGGGATTTGATCCCATTAAGCCACAATAGTATCAGTGACCAGGTGTGGATCTCAGTTCCTTCTACGGGTATCTGTGAAGTATCTGTCCACACACTTCTGGTCGTATAGGAGATCACTCTCGTCATTGATTTCTGAGACAGATACCGACCTGAGCTGTTGGTCTCTTGGCCCAGGAGAAACGGGAAACCTCCCATTTCATACTGAGTCTTGGCCGTGGTCAGCGCAGCAGACAGCGCCGTGTAGTTGGAGTTGGACGGCAGCTGAAGGGACTTCCTCTGGAGCTGCACCAGCGGCTGGTTACGAGCTCCTGCAGAGACACAATCACACTCCCGGTCTGCACGTCATACCAACACCTTACGTATTTTGCCTTGATATCTCCAAAAAAGATCAAAACACACTGGTCTTACTTGGTGTGTTACAGATATGCGTAGGTGGATGCGACTGAGGTGTATTTGTAAAAACTACAACAAAGTACTCTGCTGCAGCTGTTGCTATGGTGATAGCAGCAGCAAATAACACAGGGTCATGTAAATGGTGCAGGGGGGACGGGAGAGGGGTGTGAGTCTATCATCGCGCTCTGCTGGAGACAGAATAATTTAAGATGTGATGACAGAATAACTGTTGAAGAGTCAAACTGACTTTCTCAACTGACCAAAATAGGACAACTGTTACCTTAATGGGTCTAAATTATATAACATTTCTTAACTATCAGAACGATAAATTGGGACTCAGTTCCTTGGGATAAGCTTATAATCCTTTGTAAAGTGAAGGTATGACAGGATGATCATCAAACAGTCAGGCTTCCTCAGAGAAAGAATATTCTTTTACCTGGGGACCCTGACAGCACCTGCAGAACGTCATCGTACAGAATAAGTGTTCCTGGCCTCTGCACGAGGAGGTACAGGCTGACTGATGCATACACTATAAAAAGACAGAGACACTAAAATTAGATTTCCAGGTGCAACAACAATGCTGACACAGAGTTTCTGCAGGGTTAAAGTTCTGCAAATATAAATATCAGACTTTTTAAGACCACATAAAATGCAATGAAGTAATACCTCCTGTTTCAGCATCTTATCAGCCAAAGTATGAAAGCATGATGGACAACCTCAAAACAACCCCACTTTTAGTTTACCGACAGCCCGCAATCAGATACTAAAACATTTTGAAGCAAACATTACTAGCTACTGCAGGCAAGAGAACTTATTTTGTATCTTTGTAAATTAAATTAAAAATACCTATTTAGGAAACTACATTTGATGGCTTTTAGGAACTTGCTGTATGACAGGACACAACAGATTCACAGATGACTGAAGCGTGACAGAGTCATCGGAAGGAAAAACAAAGGGACTGTGAAAGCGCTCTTCACGCTTTTAAACACTGCGTTTCCCTCCTCGGTGACTTACAGGGGATGCGGCTGGAGTGCCAGGGCACAGAGTTGGTGACGTAGTCTTGTTTGGAGGCTGTAATGATGACCCATGTTCCTGTGTGGTACAGGAAGCTGACTCTCAGGACGCCATCGCTGCCGGCCCTGCTGGACGCCAAGATGGTTTGGTTGCCGTGGATTTCCACCTGAGCGCCCGCCAACGGCGACAGGTCGCTGTTGTCGAACACCTGGACTTTTATCTGCACCTCTGTAAGGGCATAAAGAGATTGGGTCCGGTCATTTTGCACAGAGATTTAACTGGACTAGTCGATTTATCTATTAGTGGATTGATAGAACACAAAAATGGCAATTTTCTTTCACTATTTTCTGAAATTTTTTAGACCAAATAAATCGTGAAAATAATAAAGTTACTGCCCCAATTCCGCATATGATCTGTGCCTTTACTCACATTTGTACAAAGAGCTATTCACCTAACATGATGTTCTTAGGATAAAACCATGTTGATTAATCAGTTAAAAAAAACAACAATTATGAGAATCAATGAATGATTTAAGTCATTTATCAACCAAACACACTAAATATTCTCATATTCTCAAATGAGAGGATTTGTTGCTTTACTCTGTTTACCTCATTATAAACTGAACATCTGGTAGCTATTTTGACAAACAAGCAATTTGAAAAACGGGTGAATCGATAAATAAAAAATAAATACTTCAATTGAAGCCCCACTTTTGGGTTCTTTAGAAAGTGATTATGAGTAGGGCTGTTGTTTCTTTTGCTTTCGTTCAGTTTATAAAAGATTTTATGTTTATTGATAACGACTACCAACTAGTCCAGATCAGTTTTATGTGAGGTAACAAACACAAGGTCAGAGACTGTGTCAGGCAAACTGAATTTTACTGTATTTGTTAATAGAGTTATTATCTGCATTGATACAGACGGATTTTCAAATTACAATAAAAACAGAGAAATGCAGAAAATGAATTAACACTTAATTTCAGTCCAATAGTTTTCTGTCATTCGAAGGAAGAAAAAAAAGTTTGTACTAATTACAGGGAAAATGGAGACAGTGTTAATTAATCAACTTTACCTAGATAGTCGGCAGATGGCAGGTCAGCTGAACACATGAACATATTAAATGTATCTTTGGCAAGCATTCAACTCAATGTATGTATTAATAATAAACTAATGATCATTAATATTTGCTTGGGTTTAAATGCAAATTATTAGGTTTTAATAAAAGACAACTACCTACTTAATCAACTATTCTACCTATAATCAGAACCTACGCAGTTGTTATCATAAAAACTTACAAAGAAATTATTAGGAAATTAAAAACTGCTGTTAAGGAACTTTTTGTTAATCATAGTAACCTGTAAGTAAGTAACTTGTTTCAGCACTAAACAGAACAGACTAAATATTTTCGTCAAGGACGCAAACAGAATTTGCTGTTCTCTCATAGATTTTTTATTCCACTCATTCAAAAGTAGAGCTTCGTGATTTACTAGTCCTGTGTATTCTGATTATACTGTAGTATTAAAGCAGAGTATTGCACCATTTATCAATTATAAAATGACCTGCAAAGTGAGTTTGTCTGTACGTCCACACGTTAGTGTTGTAGTCAAGACTGCCCAAACTGTGACTAAGTGAAGACCAAGACCAGAGTTTATCAAGACCGAGGGAGGGCGAAACCGAGTGAAGACCAAGACCAGTTCTCCGCATGACACAGAATAAAATGTGGAACGAGATCATAGGTACTTCTCAGATTGATCTGAAAGATCCACATACAAACACTAAGAGCTGAAATCAACATAAGCATCTTTACTCAACACTCCTTTTCGATGCTGACCATCGCGGGGAGGGGGGTCAGTCGTTAACGGTAACAACACATTTTTAATGAGAGTTACTGGTTCCATTAAGTTTCACATCCAATCAAAGTTAGGATGTTAACAAAAAATCAGACAATGCAAAAGCAATTTAATGATATTCCCAAAGTTATGGTCTTGACTGGTCGTCCGAGATGAGACCAAGACCATCAAGAAGTGGTCTTAAGACTGGTCTCGAGTACTACAGCACTACCACAGGTTTTCAACAAAGGCCACATAGTGTAACACAAAAAAGTTAACATTAACAGACTTTATAGCTCCTGTTATTCCTCTTTGTCTTAATTGTATTTGCTGGATAATCATGCTCTAGCTTTGGAACTTCAGTTCCCAAAATTTGGGGATGTAAACAGGAAGCATGTTGCCATTGACTCAGTCGGTTAGCTGACTCCATTTAAAGTGTGCTGAATTATATATTAGCAGTTCCTGTTCGCAGTTTACACATGGACGTACAGACGACTCTCACTGGATCACTTTAATACTGAAGAGAACTTAAGAAACGTGAGGATATCCAGGCACGACTGGAGTCACAACCTCTGCTGCAGCTTCAACTTCTGACCGTGCTGAGAGATCCGTGGGTCAAACTACAATAAATAACTCCCTGTTATGTCCCCTAACGTCCCTTTCACCTCACGTCTCTCCCAGAACCTCGAGTGTGGACTAATCATTTCCATCTGTGGTGGACGATAATGACGACCATGTCGCGCCCGTCGCAAATCCATCGCGTGGCGCTCTCTGGCCCTCATCCTCCCGTGTTTTCCGGCCCCAGAACATTTTGTTTCTCATCTCGCCTCTTGGACGGCGCGGATGTGGGTCACGCTGGGGATGTTTCCATGGATACCCGCTGACTCTCCAAAAGCTGGCTTGTTTTTGCTTCCTCACTCGGCTCAGCTCCCCGTAGCGACCGTCCTCTAAACCCCCCCAGGCCTCTGCTGACAACCCTCCTGACCCATGAGGTGCTTCTCAGTGACAGCAGCAGCCTCACTAATGGGTGCACTCACATAATAAGCACGCATGTGTATGTTTGTGTGTCCCTTTCCATTGTGAGTGTGTAAATGCTGTCAGCCATTACCATAATTTATTCAATAAAGGCTCCCTTGTGTGTCTGTGTGAAGAGAGGATTTCCTCCGTCTGGGCTGCACATCGAAAACTCTGCGGCTTGAAGCAGCTCCACTGACACAAACACTGAGAGTCACAGTGTTACTTCAAGGGTCTGGGAATTTTCCCTCACTCGAAGGGCTTGAATAGAAGTTCAGCTGAGATTAAGTGGAGTGTAAACCCTCTTCTTCTAGAGATACATTCTCACAACTTAAATTCAAGCTGAAATTTTGTGAGAATTTAGCCATTTAGCTATCAGGTTTTACCCTTTTCGTTAAATATATTCAACTGTTACTGCACCTTTTCCTGCCAAACGTCACAAATTTCAAGAAGCACAGTAAGACTGCCGCTAATGATTCCTTTAATTGTCAATCAATCTGCGATTGTTTGCTCGATAAGGTATTAACTGTTCGCTTTAAAAATGTATGAAGAGAGTAACCACCCGCCCAAAAAAATCATAGAAAGCAGCAATAATTCACCTCTCACAGGCTGGAAGTGAAAATAAAATGACTTCAGTGACTAATCTCGTATCAGAATAGGTGCAGATGGATTTTCTGTCGATTGATTGTTTCAGCTTTAAACCACAACATCCTCCACATCATGGTGCCGTGCAAAACTGCACATTTATTTAGACGGTAATTGCTTCACAACATCTAGCAAGTAAGTGCAGCTTAGGAGAAGTGCTGAGCTGTTCCAAAACACACCTGAGGTATCAATTAATTGACTTTTTAATCAGTCAAGCAGCAGCAGGGGGAGAAAAATCCATTACAATTTAATCTAAATTAGGCTCTAACTGACACAAAAGGACAGAAAAGTCACAGTTTAGATGTTCAGAAACTGCTCTGTGGCCAGCGGAAGTAAGATACTTTACTTAAGTAACAGTAACAGCACCACAATGTTGAAATACTTCATTACCAATAGAAGACTGGTAAGTTTTAACAGCGTCAAGCATCAAAAGTAAAGTCGTCATGCTGAAAAATGAACACTGTCGGCGTTATATTATTATATTTTTTAATATCAGTTGGCTAATCCCGTGTGTGAGCAGTGAGTTCATGTTGTAGCTGGTGGAGCTAATATTAGGTACTTCATATACAGTTTGTAGTTTATTCTATAACAAAGCATCATATTTAAAAAGCTGGTCATGTTTTGTTCTCCGCAATCTGCAAAGTAACGACGGCTGTAAAATGAATGTAGATCCTTTCATGTCGAAGTAGAAATACGATGTCAAAATATTTCCTAACCCCTAATTTCAAGATAATTACAACCCAGCAACTTAAGCAGAGGTACAGTACACGTAAAGGTACAACACTCATCCTGCACAACTGCACCTTTCAGTCTGTTATATTGTGATATGTATTATTACTGAAGCTGTCATGTGTAAGTACAATTTAAATGTTGCAGCAGATTACAAATTACTTTGTTTTCTGTTTTGTAGTACAATGAATATGATGTGTTTTGTGTGAATAATGTAAACCTGCAAAGTAACTACAGCTATCATATAAAGAACAATATGTCCCTCTGATTCTACCCCAAAAATGTACTTATAGTTACAATCCAGCACTGTCTGTAACCATCCATGCAGCTCTAAATAGCTTGAAGCATACATAATGCAATGTAATTACATAATGCCCTTCACAATGCACACCATAATATAAACAATGGCGCTTTTAAAGCTGCTGCAGCATCATTATTTAACATGTGATTTTTGCTTCATGCAAATTTAATTTTGGGGCCTTTTGAATACACAAACGTGTCTGTTGGTTTATGGCTGACACATATTTTGGCTCCCAGGCCAACCCTGGTCTCACTGTCATTATCATTGTGCTAAAGCTAAACACTCGCACGAAGGCCTGGGTTACAGTAAGTTAGGCCTGACATTACAACAGAATAAGCCCTCGTACAGTCTGCACACTGGTCAGGTTTTCAATCCACACATCTGTGCAGTGATTGAGCATACTAACACTAGCGTGGGCCTCTCTGTGACACCACCTCATGGATATTAATGAATCTATACCATGAAACTAACGTTTTCCAGCGGATTTCACTGAAAAGCCTTCCCCTAAAATCCACCTCCTTTCAGCCGACATGATATCAGAGCGCAGCGCTGCAAAGGACCGACGGTTTTGTCGACAAAAGCCATAAAAATGCAACCACTCCCATCTTCTCATTGTGCTGCATCCCCCGTATGGCGAGCTTACCAAATGCTCCCTGATCTGGGAGAGATTTGGCCAGCGCCTCCCGAACCGCGCAGATCGAGGCGAAGAGGAGCAAACGAGAGATGTAGCTGGCCGGCATCCTCGCAACTACATCTCTAGTCCCAGCTCGGCGGCCGTGAATCCATATTCCTCCCTGCCGTTTGCGAGCCTTTCACTCCTCAGACATTGCTCGGATGTCGGGCTTTGAAGGGTGCTGAGATGCTGCCGTCTGTGCGGGCTTCGCCTTGTTTTTATTGTCTGAGGTGGAGAGAGAAAAAAAAAAGAGTCCAACGTTTCCCTCTGCTGATCTCAAGTGGAACAGCGACTGGGCTGCTCCTTATTCTGCACTCCAGCTTCTCATCTGCAGGAGCCTCAGACTCAAATCCCAGTTCAGGATGACATGTAGGATTTTTAGAGACAGACACGGGTGTCCTTTACACCGGGGAGGCCGGGGACATGTCCCCACCACTTTTTGAAGAGGCAGATTTTGTCCTCATAAAATAGCTTGGACAAGAAAATGAAATGAGAATGCTTTTAGGTTTATTTGCACAATAAGAAAACATGCAATGCAATTTAAATATAGAAGAAACTACTGTGCTTTGTCCCTTTTATATAAATGAAGAAAGTTCCACCATAAATTGGTCTCTAGAATGCAGGAAATGAAGGGTTTAATGCTCAAAATCTTCTGGGGGAGGACCGCCTGACCATCCACTCAAATATTTCAGCATTGAATATTTCTTCAAAATGGTGTTAAAACATCTTCTTGTCTCGTTCTAGTGATCCCAATAATGTGCGTCTTCACGTCTGGTGAGCAAAGTGTATCGTCCCTAATCTGAGCCCATATGTCCCAACCACTTTTCAACACAAAGTGTCGCCCTTGATTACAGAAACAAGTTGTCTAAATGCATGTCTGCATATCTTATATTATATTAGGAATTTAGCTATTAAAGACCTGTCCTAACTGAAGATAAACTACAGTTTGGAGTCCTAAGTTAGGATACATAGACCGCGGGGTGTTCAGAGTCTGAGACGGTGGGACTGCCCTCAGTCTTGGAAAAAGGTTTCCCCTCACCCTCCCTTAGGTTACTTGCTAATTTTCCCATGATTATGTTATTTTATCCCACAGTCACTTAACCTAATATTAAAGTTTGACATCACTTGACTACACAAAATACATAAAAAGCTGTCTCCTAAGGCAGATTCTGACTATGGGAAGAAAGACAGTAAACTGTCTCTTTAACCGAATCATGGACATTGAGGCCTGATAACTATGTTTGCAATTCCCTTTACGAAGCCTCTCCTGAAAAAGTTTGGAGCCCACCTCCCAGTTTGAAAACCTCTGGCATAGACCCTTACTGGCACCTGACCTGGGTTCAATTCCCACTGCGACACATCCACCGACCCCAGAGGCGGGGGTGACCTCTGACATCAACATGTATATGTAATGTAATGTCGGGTCTGTATGGCAATTACATTGAAGATGGGAAATATCGACTGCCAAGACGATAATCTTGAATTTAATTTGATAATTCGGAAGCAAACTTCCCACAAAGGATTCCTCTCCTCCAGCGACTCGATTAATGTGTCTGACTGAGATATGAGGCTTGAGCTGAGGAACAGCTTCTGTAACAGGAAGACCGGGTTTTTCCTATCTTTGAAACGTAAAACACGCAGTTAGGACATTTATTCTGTAATAAAGCTCCAGGTCTGAATGGTGGAAGAAGATATTTTACTTAAGTAAAAGTAGCGATACTACAGCGTTGAAAAACACTCATTCATACATCATTGATTTATAATTATTGGTGCATTCATGTGTTCATCACTTCATATACAGTATACATAGGTATACAGTAATAATATATCACCGTTTATTACCGTTTTATTTTGTATTATTATCTGCAAATGTGTTGAAATTATTAAATAAATTTTGAAAAAGTACAACATTTGCATCTGAACTGTAGCGGAGAAGAAATACAAAGCAGCAGAAAGGTCCTCAAAATTGTACTTAAGTAAAGCACTTGAGTAAATGTACTTGGTTACTTCTACTCCACCACATTTCAGAGGGAAAATTAGTAATTAAATAAATTTTTCACGCATATCTGTGAAAGGAGGAGTACAACAGTACAAGTTAAAGTACTGCATTCAAAATGATACTATTATCAGGTACATAAAGAATCAAAAAGCACAACAATATAATATATTGTTGGGTTATTATTACTTCTGTCATTTATAAACGGGGATTTAATGTTCTCGCTAGTTTTTCTCTGAAGTTGGGTTTATGAAAGGAGCACATGGTGAGGTGGGTATTTTATCGGCTTGTCGCGGTATTTTAATACTCGGAATATTTCAGTTTGGTCAAAAAACAAATAAATTAAGGGTTTAGTATTTCCTGAACTGATTCTATTTCCTGGCAGCGAGGAGCTTTAATTGAAACAACATTTGGACTTTTGTGTGTGGCAATAAAGTTCACAGACAATATGATTAACAGTTAACGAAGTAATAGGACATGCAAAGAATATGCTCAGCTTTAACCTTGTACCAACAGTATATAAAGTGTTCAAAATCAAAGCATTAAAATGCTGCTCAAACTGTTATTTATCATGTTTTATGTTCTAGACTAGAGAGTGTACACATGTCTATGATGTATATTTGAATTTGTCAGCATTTTATAGGGGGAATTCATCAACACCTCTGGTGTGTGTGTGTGTGTGTGTGTTGTGTACTTTTGTGTGTAAACGGGACGTGTATGAGCACATGAATTTCCCCTTGAGGGATAATAAAGTTTACCGTGAACCTTAAACCTTTTGTAAAAAAATACTTCAAAGTGACTTTTGAGATTTGCATTTCATGCCATTTTATTAGATTTTATTATAAGGGTGTTAAAGTAAACTCTGTTTAATGCTAATTTGAATCACTGTACTAAACTCTTGTGTAGTTTAATCTATAATAAGTATCATATACACTTTTGTGTAAAATCTTTATCTGCAGTGCAAAAAAGTCTTGAATAGCTGTCAGATGAATGGAGTGCCGTAAAAAAGTAAATTCCCTCTGAAATGTTTTATTATTAAAAGCACAAATACAAGCACCTCAGAAGTGGACTCAAGTACAGTAGTTGAGTAAATGCTCTCTCCACCACTGATGCTGGTGGTTCTGCCTGCATAACGAGTACTTTTTCAAGCACATCTTTCTGATAATATTTCTGTATTTTGGCCAAAGTGAAATATGCAGGACCTGTGGAGTATTTTAAATTATGGTATTACTGCTCTTAACATTAATATCTTGAAGGGGATCTTAGTAAAGCTGAATATAAATGCATCCAAAGTATGTTTGTTTGTTTGTTGAGGTAAAAAAATGTCTCTTGTTGGTGTTTCTGGAGAAACGAAGCAGCTCAGTCAGAGTCTGTTACTCACATTAGAGCTGAAACAGAGAGCGGGGAGGAGTGCTGGACTCCAGACTGATCCAGGTTTCTCTCTGCCTGCTCGACAGCTGCTGCTGTCATATTTATCATTTTTATTATTTAATTAAAAACTCATATTGCACTGGTATTTTATTCCTGGCAACGTGGCGAGGTGTTGGAGGATTTATTGTTCAAAGAAAAGTTGTACACAGTAGCTCACTGGTATTTCAAACCGAGTCTACTGATGGTGAGAGAAAGTTGTATAGGACCAAAAGTTTGAAAACGTCTTGCTAAACATTTCACGTTAAAACCACCACCATTTATCAGTTAGCAGGATATAAACACCTAATTGCTTTTAACACACTATAATTTTGTTATTTAGCAGATATAAGCACATTTTAGCCACACTATTACATGGCTGTTATAATAATAATAATAATAATAAACTTCTTTATATGCAAAGTTACAAAGGGCTTAACAATAAAACAAAGTACTAAACTGTGCGGATAGCGTTTGTCAGTCTGTCCACCAACTTGGTTCAGGCTGAAATATCTTTTGGATGATTTGATATTTCAACACATTTTCATCTCAGGTCATCAAACACCAACACTTTGAGAAAGCCTGACAAAGCATCAGTATTTAACACACAAGGTTCCCTTCAGCATCTGCATGAAACGTCTTTTTAAAATGTTGTTAGTGTGCAGTTTGGTTTGGGAACCAAAGCTACTTGGTTTAGGAAAACATCCTGGTTTTTGGAAATAACTACATTATGTGATATAAGTCCTGTTTGTAACTTTAAGTAACTTGCAACTGAACTTTGACTTCTGGTTTGAGACTGCAGATGGGTTACATTGGAGTCTGGCCCGGGGCGTCTCATGTGGACGCTGAAGGGCACCTTGTGCGTCAAACAGCAACGTTTGACGCCCTGGAGTGAGACCACGCTAGGTATTTAGCAGGTACAATGTTTTTACTATGTTCACAGCACGTTAGCCTGCTCACATTTACAGCTGATGCCGATGGGAATGTCATTCGTTTTGCAGTTACTTTGTCAAAAACCAAAGGAATGGACACATTCTGACCTGACGGTGGCGCTAGATAAAAAGGATCACCGTTGGTGATTCAGTCAGTAGGATTCATCCTGAGGGGAACATGAATGTTTTTATGTCAGTTAATCTAATAATTGTTGAGATATTTGAGTGTCGGACCGACCGACGGACTGACGGTCGACATTTGCAGAGCCGTGCTGCTCGCGTGACTAAAAAGATTTGAATGTTTGAGTGCTATCGACTGCACAACTTGTGGACGGGTTAATAGGAAAAATGCAACCATGTGGAAAACAGTAGAATTCCCTCACGCTGTTTGCACTGTTGGAGTTTATTACAGACACCATCAAATCAAGTCTGGCAGCTTTTTGAAACTAACATCTGAGTAAGATCAAAGTGGGATCAGACACATTATCTTTAGGCCCTTCTGAGTGAAACTAATTAGCTCTCTTTAGCACTTATCTGTTTAATGGCTTTTCAATGGCTTCATCAAGAAAAGGGGTTTTTGGAAATAAGCCAGCTTCTCATTGGAACATATTAAATTAGATTAAAGCAGCCACTCACACACGTGTGACGATGACCGTCCTCAGCACTCAGGTCAGGAAGCAACCTCGAATCAGCAGGGCGAGAGCAGGGATCAGCGGAGATTTGGAAACTCCCTCCTCAAACACAATCAGCAGTTGTTCTCTGCAGGCCCCTTCACAGGACTGTTATTGCTTCAGTCTGCAAATGTAATAGTATGTTCCAGAAAACTGCTCATGTTGAGCAACAAAAACAAAAGAATGAAAGATGATTGCAAACATCTCATGGGCAAATAGGACGCAGGTTAGATGTCATGTAAGGAAAGTATAAAGAATATGTACAGATGGTTGTTGTAAATGCCAGGTTCAGAAAGAATATAAGAATAAGCCAAAAATATGTTTTCATATAAAACATGTGTCTAATATTAAAATGTGCTCTATTCAATTTAATGGATCACTTTCAAATCTGAAACGTCAGACGTTGGATGGATCCTTTCAGGTTTCTTTCAGTCACATAATAAAGTTAATTTAAGTGGGAGGAATCTGGAACTGATTGAAATTGATCAATGAACAGATAAAAAAAAAAGTCTGAAATAACTTGACATCACCTCGAGGGAAAATTTCAAATCATGTAAATTCAGATAGATGGCTGTCAAAAGAAAATATTTCAATGCCATAAATTCAGCTGTATCTACATTTTTGTCACCGTCACCGCCGTAACTGCGAGGGTCTCCGTGGTTTTTCCCCTTCCCCTGCTTCCCTTGTGTATTCGCCCGTCTCCGCTCTCCCTCGGGTCGCCCTGTCTGCTTATCAAACGCACCTGGTTCTCATCAATCTCATCACACAACAATATATCTCCACTCGCTCGTCACCTGATTGTTCAGTCGGCCGCTCTGGTGATTACCTCTCCTCATGCTTTCTAGTTTTGCTTGTGAATCTTCTGTTATGTGCCTCACCTGCCTGATTCCGTGTTCCCTTGTGCTTCAGGACCTCACTCACCTGCCAACCTGCCTCTCCAGGCCAACGCCAGCAGGCCACGCCAACCTCTCTCATTCATCCGCCCTCTGCCAACATCTCAGCTCACTCCATCTCCACGTATCTCCGCTCTACAAGAAATATATTTTATTAATATTCTCAGCTGCCCGTGTCTGCTTCTGGCTCCAGAATCGGAAAAACCCAACAATTTCCACATTAAAGGGCAACTTAATACCTGTTTTTAGCTTGAAGGCTGCGCAAATTCAAAACAGTTTTTTGGAACCAGTATGTTTTCCTTCCATTTTTTAATTGCAAAACTATGAAATAACAAACATTAATAGATATGCAAAGGGCTGATGGGTAAATAAGAAAAAAATAAAGGGTCAGTTTTCAGATAATTGAGAGTTTTTGGGGTTTATAGAGTGCTGAATCATTGCATTTCATTTATGAAACATTTAAATGAAGGTTTTCTGTTCTAAAATGTACTTTTGTGAATGTTTAACTTTGCTAAGATAATAAAAAAGGTTTATAATAGCAGTACAATACTATTTTTGTTCTGACGTGCAGACATCATAAAAACCAATATCTTTAAAGATATCAATAATCAATAAAAGTCAACATTTTAACAATAAATATTGCCAAAATATGGACATTCAATTGGTATATTTGATAATGTTGTATGATAACTGTTGTATTTTAGTTTATTTTTATCAGATTTATAGTTACAATTGAGTTCTAGGTGTATTAGAAGATATTCAGTTGCATCAAAATCTTCCTCAGGATGGTTTTGATGGTTTATGGCATTAAAACATAGCTTTTTTACCAGGCAAGGATAAAAATATCAGATTTTTTCTTTATTTGCATCTCCATGTAGTCAGTAAAAGTAAAATAAATATCTTAATACACAATGGATTTATATTTCTTAGCTTCTGACTTTTCAAAGGAGACCAGAATTATGCATCTAGGCCAAATGGTTGAGGAGTTTTTCCTGATTCATTTTGGGTTTGTAATTTTAGGCGTTTTTTATGGAAAAAGGTGGCAGCTTTCAACAGGTTAAGATGAGTGGAGTACAGCTCCAAATCAGTTTGTCTCACCATCACGCCCACAGAAAGAGACATAAACATCAATGTCATTTCTTATATTTTGCAAATAATATTTTGTTGGACCAGCACTGATGGAGAAGCTTGAAGGTGTCTTTTGTTTTTTTACCAGTGGCTTTAGTCCCACCTCAAGTCAACTTCACCAATGGCCAAAATGGAGTTTCAGTAGCGTAAAGTTAGCTTAGCAAGACTCCAGCAGAGGCCGTGCTTCTTTTAGATGCATGCTTGTTGTGTTTCATACTCCATTCTGCTGACAGTCTGCTGCTTTAGTAATATGTTGAGGGGTGGGAATGAGGGTGAATGTGAAGTAGCCTCAGAGTTTGGGGTGTCTGAAGCTACATCAGATTTTTGGGGGCCACAGAATTACTATTAAACATAAATTCTGTTGCAATGAACACCATAAAATAAGACCAGGATCAATACACAGCACATTAAAGCGACTTTAGATGTGATTTACCAACAAAAATGTAGTATTAGGTTATTCTTTAAATCATGGTTAAATGTCCAAATATCCTCTGCAGAGAGAACTTACTGAGGATGTGCATTAGCAGCCATGAATAAAACATAAATTATCAATGGTTAAATTTGAGAATCAGTAATTAAAGGACAGTAAGACAGAGTTTGTTTTCAGTCCTGAGTCAAACATCACAGCGTTGCATCGTAACAAGCCTCCTTTCAGACTCAGTGGTTTTTCTTAAACTTATCTGCAAAGGTCAGGCGCTCGGGCAAGTTCAGAGAACACAAATGTTTCCTTTCAGATTTAAATAAAGCTTAGGGAGAACGAAGCCAAAGCCGAGGCCAAATGTTTGACTGTCTCCAGCACATTAATCTTGATTTTGGTCATGAGGTTGAGTGCACAAGATCAACTAAAGGGAAATCATGAGTAAACAAACTGAAAGGATCCTTGTAAGAAGATGCACCAGACTCTGAAGAGGTGAATTATGAGAAACCAAAACATTTCACTATAAAATAAATACTAATTAATATAATGATGGGAAAATTACAGATTTGGAGGATCAGAAAAAATAGCTTGTATTCTCATTATTGGGACTTGGCCTGTGTTGAATTAATTATTTGTCATTATTGCTCTTTAAGAGAATTCACAAAAGTTCTATTGCATGTTTTCAAATTCCTGTTTCCCTTTTAGAATAACAGAGGATATCCTACTGTAAAGTTTTACTACACATGTGCAAACCACCACGACAACATCTTGTCAGACATTTTCAGTTTACACATGTACACACCATTGACCAGCGGTGGAGGAAGTACTGAGATCCTTTACTTAAATAAAAGTACTAATACAACACTGTGAAGATTCTGGCAATCAAAATGATACTTAAGTAAGAATAAATCAGGAAAATGTACTTAAGATGTATTAAAATGTCCCCTGTGGCTGTTATACTATAATATAATCTGTCATCAGATTATTATTCCTTATGCATTCATGTAAAAGTAGGATTTTACGGCTGCAGTTGTTGATTTGGAGCTCACTTTGAACTACTTGATTATTTCTCTATGGATTAATCTGCTGATTATTTTTCCATTAATCGACTGATTGTTTCAAAAAAGTCTGCAAATAGTGAGAAACAGTTACCCAGAGCTCAAAGTAACACCATCACGGAGCTTGTTGTGTCCAACCAACAGACTAAACCTATAAACGTTTAAATTGTTTAAATTATTTAAAAGGAGCAAATCTTCACATTTGAGAAGCTGGAACCATGAAATGTTTTTGCATCTTTGCATGAAAAATAAACCTATTATCAAAATCATATCAATTGACTAAGTGATTGCCTGATCATTCTAGTTGTACTTGTCTAAACTGTCAGTAGAGTGGTTCAATTTATGACATAACAAGTAACTAAAGCTGTCAGATAAATAGTGAAGTAAAAAGTACAATGTACTTAGTTACACTCCACCGCTGCCTTCGACTACATTACAGGCCGTGCAGCAATTTCTGTCTGTCCTCAGCCTGACTTTCACAATAAGAGTCCACACGGAGGTCTGGAGTCTGATCACGAGCCTGATGAGCATAAGGAACAGCCTGTGAAAGGTTTTTATTATGTGGGAGGTTGGCAGTATTAGCCTTCATGCATCCCCACACAGGCAGTAACACAGAAGGTTTTCCATGCAGACGTCTCTTTGCAGACACCAGGATGTGTTGAAGAACATCTGTCTAGCCGAGCTTTGAACTCCCTCAGGTTAATGACTTTAAAGTCTGCTGCATGGTCTGACTCCTTCCTACTTGGGTGGCAGGGATGCAGAGGTTAGAGAGGGCATATTTAAACATGTGCAATTGCTAAATATATTTTAGCAAGCATGCAGCGTGACTAAGACTTTGTGAATTAAGTAAATTTACACAGGTCTCATGAGTTCATGGACATAATATATTGTGAATGGCTGTATTTATATGGTGTTTTTATGCATGCAGGATGCTGGCCGGACCATGTGGAGCAACTTGGGGTATTATTGTCTTTCCCAAGGACATTTCCACATGTGGACAGGAGAAGCTAGAGATCAAACCCCCAACCTGAGTACCAGATGCTGGGGGCAGACTGCCGGGCAGCAGAGAGCTGTACCTCTCCTGTTACCTTCATTTGTTCTGCATTTCACATAGTGAGTGAAGTTCTGAGGAGGTGAGAACATTACTGAAAACTCCAGGTGCACTTGCCAACCTGCCTGCTTGGAGAGTAACTCACCAACAGGGGGCAGAGGAGGGCTTGGGAAGTCACTTCCTGCTGTCCTGCTGACAGTGACCTCAGTCATAGTGAGCTTGATGTGTGGGATGCACCTGCTGAAATACACCTGCTGAGAGTGACTCTGGTGAACGCTAAATGATAGTTCTGTTAGTCTGGGAGATGAACTTTCAAAGTTCATGGTCTTAATTTATCCAACTGCAAGAAGGAAGATAAATGTAAACGTCTTAAACTTAAGAATAAAAGCTGTGTGACAAATTTATTTTCACTTATAAATAAAAGACATCCAACGGTGGAAAGTAACTAAATAGTATTTCAAATAGTAAAAATAGTATAATATTTCAAATTTATGCTACTTTATACTAATTCAGAGGGAAATAATGTACTATTACTAATAATACTATTGTAATAATAAAAATATAAATCAACTAATAGGTTATAATATATTATTATAGGTTAAGCTACCCAGCAGTACATAGTCATTAAAATGATCCCCTGTTCTTTGCCAGCTGCAACATTAAAGTTATGAACACATGAATGCATCAATATTTATAAACCAATAATATCATAAACATAAAAATATCATAACTCTACACTTTTTGTTTTTGGTACTTAAAGGATACTTTGATGCTAGTGCTTTTACTGCAGTAAGATTGTGATGCAGGACTTTTACTTTTACTTCAGTAAAAGATCTGAATACTACTACTCATTAAACGTGGTACTAATTTCTGCACATTGTATGATTTCTCCAACCTCGTGTCTTGTCTTGCAGTATCAGAATTTATTTTTTGATTCTATTTAAGTCAAATATTATTTTCGCTATTGATCAATCCCTAATTGAAATGACTTATTCAACTTCTTTACACTCAAGGATGCTCAAAGGGAGACGGTTATTTGCAAAAAATGAAGAATGAGACACATTCATCAAGCAACTCACAGTCTACTTGCAGTGAAGTGCTGTGACCTTTGACCTTCAAGGACCTTTGCAGGTCCCAAGTGATCACACAAAGTCATTACATCACGCGATCACCACGTATGATCATAGAGGGGCAGCACATCTTACACAAGGATTAAACCCTGCTCTGCCTCACTTCCTCACATTTTATAAGAGATTTTCTTCTCCAAAAGCCTCTATTCCTTTGATTTTAAGTTTTTTTAAATTTAGTTTGACATCCTCAATTTCCAACTGAACACATGAAATTCACAATATGTGGAAACAGCAGACCTGTATTGGTCGTATGAAGGGAGCACAGGAAGACGTCATAAAGAGCGACAAATTCGGCAGTCAGGTGGATGGAATTCAGGACACTTTAATCCAAGAGACTGGAATTCGAGTGCTGAGTGAAACCAAGTAAACATACACTGAACAAAATTATAAACGCAACCCATTCATCGAAAATGTGCAGTTCCATCACACAGCACAACGCTACAGATGTTGCGAGTTTTGAGGGAGCATACAGTTGGCATGCTGGCTGCAGGAATGTCCACCAGAGCTGTTGCCCGTGAATTGATTGTTCATTTCTCTACCATATGCAGTCTCCATAAGTGGACCCCCCCTCCCCAGACCACTAAAATGCAGTAAACAGCACATTTACTGCCAGCATACGGCCTTTTATTGTGGCCAGCCCACGGCCTTTTATTGTGGCCAGCCTACAGCCTTTTAATGTAGCCAGCCCACGGCCTTTTAATGTAGCCAGCCCACGGCCTTTTATTGTGGCCAGCCTACGGACTTTTATTGTAGCCAGCCTAAGGCCTTTTGTTGTGGCCAGCCTAAGGCCTTTTATTGTGGCCAGCCTACGGCCTTTTGTTGTGGTCAGCCCACGGCCTTTTATTGTGGCCAGCCCACGGCCTTTTATTGTGGCCAGCCTACAGCCTTTTAATGTAGCCAGCCCACGGCCTTTTATTGTGGCCTGCCTATGGACTTTTATTGTAGCCAGCCTAAGGCCTTTTGTTATGACCAGCCTAAGGCCTTTTATTGGGGCCAGCCTACGGCCTTTTGTTGTGGCCAGCCTACGGCCTTTTGTTGTGGCCAGCCTAAGGCCTTTTATTGTGGTCAGCCTACGGACTTTTATTGTAGCCAGCCTAAGGCCTTTTGTTGTGGCCAGCCTAAGGCACACCTGTGCAATACCCACGCTGGCTGATCAGCATCTTGATATGCCACACCTGTGAGGTGGATGGATTATCTCTGCAAAGGAGAAGTGGTCACTAACACAGATTTTGACAGATTTGTGAACAATATTTGAGAAAAATAGGCCTTTTGTGTACATAGAGAAAGTCTTAGATCTTTGAGTTGGTGTTGGGCTTATAATTTTGTTCAGTGTACTTAGCTCAGATGAGCTAATATTTTTATTTGAACCCAAACCACAGTCTTTTCTTGAAAGTAGTTTTATTGCCTAAGCCTAACCAAACCAACAAGTTCTTCAACCTACATAGCATATCACTTATCCAAGCCTCCCAAAATGACACATATGAGCATTAACTACATTATGTATGTCACGTGACATTAAATGTGGTTGATGTTGTAAGACGGTCGCAGTTCTGTTAGGTTTAGGCCACAAAACCTACTTGGTTAGGTGAAGGAAAACGTTGTGGTTTGGGTTAAAGTAAGTTCATTACAAAAGTCATGTGACAGAAGTCATTAACACTACACATAACTCAACATACCCTATCCTGCCGCCTTACACAGACTTTCTGCCTATTTATAATATGACACCTGACTTCCTCCTCTGCGACTGTTGTACGGTTATAATAATGTGCTGCACAAACAACCTATATTGTCTTTTTTCTGGTAAGGACAGTTTCAAACAAGCAATTGTGTTGCCTAAACTTAACCAAGTAGTGTTGCTGCCTAAACCTAATCAAACTGCAATGTCACATGATTCATTTCAAGTACTTTCAGTCTGCTAGCTTGTCGCTGGAGTAGACTGTATAGAAGAAGTGGTCAACTTCGCCTGAGGTCAAACGAGTTTTGGCAGTTGCCATCTTAATTTTTTGAAACCAGACTGAGAGGAAGTGACCATATTTGGATGAGAGGGTGGCGTCAGCTAGCTTGGTTAGCAAGGTGCATCCATGATTCACGTTAACTGTGATATTAACCAGGGTGCTAATTATGGCGACAAACAGGCTTAAAACTAAATGTACTTACCCGAATAAATAAACAGCCGGCGATTGACAAGCTGCCATGGTGGCAACCTGTCAATCCCAAGATTGCCCTAAAGCATCCCCGGCTTTATCTTCTATTTTCCTCAAAATGGGACCATAATTGACTAAACTAGCGACTGAGACCATAAACTCATTAGAAAGTGTTGACTGAGGTAACAATTCAAGTGGGAAGTAAGGTCATTTTGTCATCAAGTCCACTGCAATCGGACCTCTTTTTGCAACCACAGGAGTCGCTCCCTGCTGGCTGTTTGAAAGAATGCAGGTTTATGAGACTTTGGCTTCACTTTTCACACCAGGAGGTTCCTGATTGGTTGCTGGACTGGTACTTTCTAACAGTCATATATGTCGTTCTGGGACATTTGAAAAAAAAAAAGTTTTGTCATTTAGGTATACAGCATAAGATGGAGATTGCAAACACAATCAACGCAGCTTTATTCTTGCCATTTGCACTGTTCCAGTCAGCTGCTGGCGAGCTATTCCACTCACCTGTTTGGTAATTGTAAAAACAGGTCTCAGAAGGTGTTTCACCTCCGTAAACCGGGAGGAAGTGATGAGTTTGTTTTAATAGCTAATTAAAACAGAGATCAGAAAACAGGTAGAGCTACGTTTAATTATATTTCTACGTAGAAAAAGAACAGATAATTCTCAAATAAAATCCTTGTCTCAAATGTGACTGTTGTTATGCTAATGTAATTAGTGCTGTTGCACTTGCTCTTTATACACAGCCTAAATGTAACGTTGTGTTTACTTAGAGGGAAACCAAATCATTAAATTAACTTGCCACACACAGTTCTCATTACTAACTTTTTTGTATTTTTCAGGGGTTGTTTTGGTGCTGGTGCTTTTATTAAACGCTGTGACCATCACAAATTAAATTCCATTCATCAACAAACAAACCTTGGACAAACTCCCCCCTAACTATCTGTATGGATAGACTGAAACAATGGTAATTTTAGCAGTAATTTGCGTGAGCTGACCCTTTAAATCTCTCGATTTGTTCGGGCAGCGTGAAAAGAGACAGAGCTTGCAGGCGAGTGTCTCAGGCCAAAAGCATTAGAGTTGGCAACCCTGAAAAACAGATGAAACTACAAAGCGCTTCACTGTGTGGCTCACTCGGGTTTCACAGTTTGCCACAACAAAGTTCACGGTCCGGAAAAAAAAAATCTTGGGCCAAGTGAAAGATAAAGGTAAAAAAATCCATCAGTTTTAACTTTAAAAGTTAAGAATAAAAGCTAAAAGAGGAAACCTAGATAATTAAATCTCAGTTCTCTCTAGTTATGTATTTTTTCATGCGGTGCTAATGCTTTTTAAAACAAAATGCATTGAGCATCACAACTTAAATTTCATTAATTTACAAACAAAATGTGGACAAAACCTGGTAAACTTTCTGTATAGATAGGTACAGACAATAGCAATTTTAATTTGGGTGAACTGACCCTTTAAATCTCTCAATTTGTTCCAACACGTTGCGTGAGAGGGACAAAGAGAGAGAGACAGAGCCTGAAGCTGAGAGCTGGCAACCCTGGACTTCATAAAAACCAAATAACTGTCAGGTGTAGCCCACTGTAGCTGACAAAAATCAATATTAGTTCCCTATTAGATTGAAGAGGTAGTATTGATTGACATATCTGAGCGGACATAGGATAGAAATGCTGGTTTTAAATTAAAAAATAACACAGTATACATCAAATGATAAAACCAATATGCTATACCAGTTCCATTAATCTGATGTTCCCTGCTTAGTCACAAAGTCCACCAACTCTAAAACGTACTCCAAATATGCACAGGAGCAAATCTAAGAAGAGAGACATTTCAATTGTTTGTTATTAAAATATCTGAAAATTTCCTTCTTATTATGTCCTTTACCTTAATAAAAAATGCATTAAATTTAACTTTTAGAACATAAAACAATCAATTCACATTTGGATTTGTCTAATAAATCAGCCTTAAATGAATTTATTTATTTAAATGTAGATAACTTTTGCATTTAGCCTACATATTTATGTGCATGGCACGAGTGGTGATGTATTGTAGTCAATACTGACCTCCTTTAATGTTGGAAATAAATCTCGGCTGCCCTTTTTATGTAGGCTACATCTGCAACCTTTTTTCCCGGTCCACTGTGAAGACCCTGTCTGACGGTCTAGACTGCAGCCTGGTGCACTCTGCCCTCCTCCTGCAGGATGTAAATAGGTCAGAACGGCTGCATGTCAGCGACTCCTGACTTTTAAACTTCACTTCGCTTCTAATACTGTAAAACTTTAACACGGAAAATTTCAGGATTACTAACTAATCTGTCACATGATCATGACAGCAGCATATAAAACAATAAAAACGACTTGTGATTCAAGGAAAATTACCGCTTGACTGAATTTACTTTGCACTGAGGTAGTTTGACATATCAGATTAGTATGGTGTCTGAGAAAATGGCTGTGTTTCAGACGACCCCCCACCTTCATTAGGATTAGTAGTTTAATATAAAATACTGTTGAGCCCCTAAAACTATAAGCTTTGGGTGTTATGTAGCTTGTGATCCTACAGTGACTTTCTTGCTTTTGAAAAGACGACGTTACAGATGTTTTTAAGCTTTTTAAACTTTACTAAAGTCTTCACTGTTTAAGACATTTCTTAACTGCATCTCCATTTAGTAGTTAGATCACTAGTGGCAAATAATGTAGGAAAGACTTTGTTACAAACTTTAAAACTTTCTAAATAACTGGTTTAACCCAACCCAGCTCTGGAAGTGAGGTAAATAAATGCTAATATTTCAGTATTCTCAAGTTTGGGAGTGTTACAGACCCAGTTCTTGATAATATTTGAGGCAAAGACACACACACACACACTCGAGGGAGATGTAAGATGAAACCACTTTGGCACAAACATCAGCAGTTCTTTTTACTTTCTGGAAAGACAACTAAACACAGTAAGAAGTTCTTGAACAAAAGCAGGTCCTCCTCTCATGTTTCTAAGTGTTTCCCTTTCTCTGTGTCTCCCTACTGTACATACTCAGCCTTTATTTTCCCAGGCCGTTTAATTAACAGCAGGGCTGTAAGTTAACACCCTTCCCTCCATTTGATGTAGCTCCGGTGTAAATGAAACGCCCAGGCAGTTTTTTTTAATATATATGTAGGCAATTATTCTAACCGCACTCATGAGGGTACATAGACTGCAAACGCACACAATATAATGACATTAGATGACTTTCTAGCCTCGGCGGTAATTGTTGCCCCACGTTTGCTTTTCAGGACTGTCACTTCAGCTGTGGCATGTGATTCCTGCCGCCAGTCTTGGCTCGAGTTCAGACTCCAGGTGCATTGCGGCACATTCTTCACCGCTAATGGCTTCCTTTGCAGAAAACCTGTTCGTCTGACATTTATGCATGACAACAGCCCCAGTGTGTATGCGTGATAATTAACACGTGTACAGGAGCCTTTTCACATCTCCTTGAGTCTCTCAGTGCGGTGCCCACTGGGGGAGGTTTTATTTTTAGCTCCCTGGTCTTTGATTAAAAATATGACTCCTTTGTTGACCTTCACACCTGCTTCAGCTCTGCCAAGTCCAAGGGAACACGACCACTTGATAAATAAAGCCCTGCCTCCAGAACCGCTGACAGGACATAATCAATTCTCCACAAACTGGTCCGGGACCTGCACGGTCTCTGTGATGCTGCTGGAGGAAGGCACCAAATCCTTTTCTGCAAATTACTCCTATGCGTCACATCTGTCTATGTGAGGCACTTTTTAGCAGCGAACGGCTCTGTGGATGGAAATGTTAGTCTGTCGACACTTTGGTCCAGACTGACATATCTCAGCAGCTACTGGATGGTGTGCTCTGAAATTTTAGACAGACGTTCATGGTCCCCAGAGGAAGAACGCTTATGTTTTATGACTGATCTTCTGGCTTTTCCTCTAGCGCCACCATGAGGTAGACATTTTTGGCTTTTCTTGACAACTATTGGATGAATTGGCACAACATTCGGTGCAGATATTCATGCTCCCCAGAGGCTGAATCAGACCGACTTTACTCGTCCTCCAGCACCACCTGCAGGTCAAAGTTGTCGCTTATCCTGGGCAACATCTTAAAATCTACTGATTGTATTGACACACGTTTTGTACAGACGTTAGAGGATAAAGCCTGATGACTTTTTTTTTTTTAGCACGAGCAGTTTACATAAGTGAAATGTCTGGACGTTTGGAAGGGTTGCCATGATATTTCGTCAACATTCATGTCAACCACAAGATGAATTGTCATTATGCATGCTGTGGCGTCATCATGCGGCTGAAATAAGTTTTTTCCCCAATTATGTTGCTTTATTACCAAATGTCTGCAAAACAAATGGCATAGTTAACAATTTACCTGCTAAACAACACATTTTCAATGTGAGCACCTTACCATGCTAGTTTTAGCATTTAGCTCAAAGTACAAAATATAAAGATGCTATGACACATCACCTTGCGCTGGTGACGTCATTTTGAATTTTTCCTCATCCCAGGGCATCACAGATGGACGCTTGTTCAAGACCCCTCGGTGTTGCTTTTTAACTTCCCGGGTACCCTTAAGTGTCATTTTTGCAAATGTCATTCAAATGTCATTTTGCAATAATAAACAGGCAACGTCCGGTTAGTCTTTCAAAATAATAGTAGTGGTTAACGTGAAGCGTTGCAATTTGGTTAGGTTTAGGAAAATATTGTGGTTTGTGTTAAAATAAAATTTAAAAAATAAAAAGTTTGAGTTTAGGGGAGCTGTCATGTCATCTTTCTTTATATCCGTTTAACCTCACAGAGACCTTTATTTACCCTCCTTCATTTTATTTTGTGTGTGCTACGTTCTAAGAACAATACCACAATGCAATGCTCTGCAGTTCTATCTATCTATCTATCTATCTATCTATCTATCTATCTATCTATCTATCTATCTATCTATCTAGCTATCTATCTATAAAATTAAGGTTTTGTGGCTCTAAAGCTGTCTACGATGGCTCAAAATGATGAAGTTCCATAAAAGTCCAAAATCTCCATTTCCTGTTTATGCTAGTAAGAAAAATATATACATATTGTTTATCATATAGAAAGTAATGAACGGGGGATTGATTTCAGCTTTAGTCGTGTTTTCTAACATTAGAGAGGCAGGAAAAGACATAAAATGTGCACAGACTGACAGCAGATGGATGAATGGATAGAAATATTGATCCCCGCAGAGAAAGAAAGAGTAATTGACAGACGATAGATGGATGAAAAGATGAAGCAGATTTATTAGAAAAGGTTCAAGGAGACCGACTCGCTGCATCTTTTTGTCCATTTGTTGAAAAATACCAGATGAATTAAAGTGAAAGTCGCTTCAGTTTCCTGTATGCTGCGAACATTTGTCTTTCTGTGAGCGTGCATTTTCTTTTGTTTATTGATTCGTTTGTGTTTGAAAAACATCTTTACGAACTGATTACAAGTATGAAATAGACACTTCTTGTTTGCAAAAGAATTCAAACATTAATTTGTAAAAATGAATATGTAAATATTGTATTTTCCTTTTTCTTAACTTAGTTTACTTTCTTGTATTTTTATTTTATCTCATTTGTGATTTTTATTTGTGTTTGAATTGTTTAACTAAATTAAATTTGGCTCATTTAAAAATATTTATTTATTTATTTATTTAATCTAATTCTTATTTTGTGCTTTATCTTATTTTTAAATATATGTTTATTTGTAGTCTATTTTACTTTATCTTATTAGTATTTGTATGTCTTTAATTTATAATACTTACATTTACATTTTTAGTTCAATTGAATTTAATATAGTTTTTAATGGTTGTTGTGTTTTTAATTTAATTAGATTTAATATAATTTAAATAATTAAACTTTTGTCTCAGTGGAGTAAACAAATAAATACCTGAGTTGACAGCTGTTCCGGCATGCAGAATGCAGTCATCATTTCACACAAACACCACCTTTTACCCCCATAAATGTCAGGAGTGTGAAAAGACGACGTCACTTTTGTCGCAGATGTGACCGTCAGGAAGTAATCCCCTAAAGAGTATCGGAAATGAAACGCTGCGTTTATTTCACCCACCGATGAAGACCACTACACTCTTTTTGTGCTCTCATACAGTACCTCTCCACACCGGCCGTCCAACACAGAGCGTAAATGTCATGGCTACTTTGCATGTGGATGAGAAATGCTAATGAATGAAAAAAACCCAGCAGTATTGCTTTCTAAATGAACCCACTTGTATCTTACAAAGGTTAGCGGTGCATGTAAGCACAAAGCCCGCCTTTGTCAGGCGACCTTATTAGCATGCACAGAGTTGTGTCATGTTCTGAAGGTGCTACTACATTCTGCCTTGTCATAAAATCAATACACCATCTACCGAAGGCTTCGCCAATAACTCACATTGGCTGTGTCACAAACACGGTTCAAGGACCGACTCTTGAAATTGTTTACCACGAGAAATATCTGTGTACGCTGGGTTTGGCCGAGGAGACGTAATGGTTGGAGACACACACATCATATAAAATACAGTACGTTGTCCTCCCTCTGTACATAAGTAGAACCGGTGTTCCTTGTTCTCTGCTGCATGCTGTCTTTGTTTCTTCCTCACACACCCGTCCTGACTGCGCCTGCAGATTGTTCCGCGGAGACGAGTGCGTTTTAGTCCGCTTTGTGTTTGTTATTGTTGGGAGAGCTCTTGAAGTGTAGCTCTGAATGTGCCAGTAAGACACAGTGCACAGATGTGTCAAAAACTCAAAACAAGAACCAGCACGAGCGTCTGCACACACACACACACACACACACACACACACACACACACACACACACAAAGGATGCTTAAACATGAAGCCGATGCCTTTTTCTAGGTCACCGTCTGACTGAGCGACTTGAAGTTTCCCTATCTCGGAAAGCGTTTGAAGTTCGCTACAGTGATTGGATGAATGAATTTAGGGTTATGCGAGTTTTCCTGCTGACAATTGATGTATTTAAAACTGCTTTAAAAAATTTGGCAAAACAATCTCAACTCGTCCACTTACTCACTTGATTTGTTCGCGCTTTCGACCAAACCGCACGGTCTTCTTCATCAACACGTTGAGTTTGCTCCGGGGTCATTTGCACGACCACCTTTGTGGGACTTTTGGCTCAGACGCTTGACAGCAGCTGACCTCAGCAACAGTAGTCCGCTTACTCGCTTGCTGTTGAGCTTTAACAGCAAATTGAGTTTGCTCTGTTATCACAGAAACATAGATGTTTAAACTTTCCATGAATCCGAGCACCTCTAGACTTCTTGTCCGTGTTGGCCTAAAAGTTCTTGACTTTGGAAACAGTAGTTGGCAAAACAATCTCAACTCCAGGTCAAGTTGTTGTGGAGCTTTCGGCCGTATCGACCCATCTTTGTGAGCAGATTCAGTCTGCATCTTTGACCCTGTTTGTGTTTGCCATAACCACAGCGTTTTTAACCATAATGTAGCGAGTGAGAATTTAAAAGCTGTGCCATTTTTTACTTTCGGTGTAATTTCAGGGATTTGCAGAATTGTCCAACATGGATTCTGGGCTCCCCTGAAACTACCTAAAACAATCTCCTGGCTTTTTCCGCTGCGGCCCTAAAAAATACACCACGAAATCCTTCGTAACCTGCAGCAGCACACAGTCTACTTGCTGAAATGTCTCTGGTGGTCTGATTTTTGATGGACAAATGTCTGAACACAAAATGATGCTGTCACTCGGCATTATGTGCAGGCTAACCTCAGCTTTGCAGCGCAATTAAAGTCCCGGTGACACCCGTAAAGAAGAAAAATTCAACGGTGTCGAAATGTGTCGCAAATGCATGTTTCTTTCAACCTCAACTGAGCAAACTCAATCAGCTGAAGATGAAGACTGTGTGATATACAGCTCATGCGGAGCACTGAAGTCACACTTCCATTAGCTGATTGGCTGTTTCATTCATGCTTCACTATCACTTGCTCATTCACAACTGTAGCTTTCGGCTGACTGAGAACGTTCCATCAAGGGCGTAGGTTTGCATTTTTCGGGAGGACTGAATTGACAGCTTGCTTGCTAGTAGCCGTTCAAGATCACAGCGACGTCTTGAATTCAAAATCACAGGTGCGCCGCACATATAGTGCAATTTATTAGAAATACATGCTCAAGCCATGTTCTAGTTTATTTTTAAAAACTCATGGCAGGCCATTCTAAAATCGGGCCACACGTCACAGTTCGGCCACTCTTGCCTTAGGGCTTGTGCCATATAGAGTTTTTCTCTCTCACCGCACAACTGCTGCCCAGCGCCCCGCCAGCGCTTTTCTGCAAAAAAGCACTATATGGACACACAAACCCTTTTACACACCCACATGTTGTTGTTAGTTAGTGGTTGGGTTGTTTCTACCAATGTTGAGGCCAAAACTACGCCCTCGTGTACAATCATCATTTTTAAAGGGGGATTAGTTCCCACAGCATTGCTGCTCTGATTCTATGAGAGCTAAGCTTTTTCCACCAAACCTAATTGTATAACTGTTTGCTATAAATGGTAAAATCCTTGATGTAAGTGATTAAACAAGCAGAGGACCTTGAGTTGAGGTTGCTTTGTTAAATGCAGTTTCCAAGGTCAAGAATGAACATTTAAATGTTTGAAGCTGCGACAAGGATTCTTTTTATTGTTGATAAAGCTGCTGATAGTTTATATGATTAACTGATCTGTCTTTAAAATGTCAGGAAGTTACAAAAATCTATCGTTTTGCTTACGAGAAATTGCTCTAAATGTTCAATTTATTATCACATAAGGCAGTGTTTGGCTTTTTTGCTTTATAAATGACTGAAATTATTTAATCGTTTATTATTTTCTTGTCAGTTGATCGATCGATTCACCGACTGGTTTCAGTTCCTCAGACGTTTTCCTCTCTGTAAGCTGGATGAGGACGGACACTTTTGAACACATCAGGGTCTGTGGGATTATGCATTTTCATCACTGAATGCAATCATGTGGGGAGAACAGCGAGATCATCCGGACCTTCACAGGAGGCGAGTGCATGTTCACCACGCGAGCGTTCGACACCCCAACATGTAATGAACGCATCGAGCCCATGCCTCTAGAACGAGCCTTAGGACAACGCTGCACACACAGAGAGAGTTTATAGATTTTCAAGCTCTGGGGTTGTCACATGCCTATACTGAAGATAAATTGTTTCAGATTAGATGGAGGTGTCTATGCTGTGCTTGATAGTGACAGCTGCAGAGCAAAGGATTAGAAAGACCGTCTTGCACAATCTTCTTGGCTTCTCAGAAAATTGCACACACAAAAAAATGGTTACACTAAAGCTTGCTCGACACCTGTCAGGTTGATTAAGAGACTATTTTTACGCACCTGTATGCTGTATACAGCAGGTAGGCTACATACAGCAGGTGTGCAGGTATGCACACTGTGTCCTACAAGGAGCAGGCTCATATTAATAAGTCGAAACAGTATCCCCACCACATAACCCAGTTTGCAATGGTCTCCTTGTTGCCACTGCTGACACTTGGCATACTCAGGGGAGGGCACTGTCACCTTAGATTAAAGCATCTTTTGAATAATGCCTCTTTGCACGTCACTGGGTCTAAAGAAAGCTTTAGCGCAGTGTGCATGAAGCATTTTGTGCACTGAAAGCCTCAGTGGTATATGGATATTAGAAGCCAGCCTTAACCTCCTCCTGCATGACAGCATCACATCTGATGATATGATGCGCTGCGTGAAATATTAATTTGGATTTAAAATGACCAGGGACAGGAGTAACAAGGCGGTGGAAGTTCCCTGTTGCTACCAAATCAGATACGATGGCAGCTATTGATCATTCTCATTATTGACTCCTCTGTCAATTTACTGCTTAGAGTCCAAGAAGACGTCCTCAAATGACTTTGACAAATAGTGCAAAACGAAAACAGAGATAAAAAAACAGGACAAATCTAACCAATCATCCTATTTGAGAAGCTGGGTGGAGCATTTTTCCATGATAAATGACTCAAATCTGCGTTTTCCAATCGCTTTGGCTTGTGACCCCTTAAAATGAAGCAACACGCCCTTCAACAAAACAGTAATTTTTCTCTCTCAGGTTGTTCGGTGTGAAGGATTTTTTGAGCCTTAGGTCAAAGCTGCTATAATCAATATTATTTTAAGTAATAATAATTACAGGTCAAATGACATAGTGAAGCATTAACCAGCTAAAAAACAGATATTTCCCCCCTGGAGTTGGTGGAGACCAAAAACAGAGCTAAAGGAAACGTGGATATTATAGTTTTATTCAACACGAAATAGGACTCCAAATGCTTTGTCTCTACTTCATCATTTAAATTTAAAAGCTTTAGTTTAATGTCAGTGTTGTGTTCACAGCAAGAAAGCCTTCAGGTTTAATGGTCCAATATAAGTTAAACAAGAGTAATTAAATTTTGCACATTCTTGTCAACATCCTGTATGTTTTTTTTCCATTACTTTTTATATTTGTGTCCATTTTGATCTCTTTACTTTTTCTACACTTCTATATTATATATAGAAGTATATATATATCTACTTCTATATTCTATATTATATACAGCAAGCACCAAAATCCCTGGCAATACACCAGATTCTCATTCCCTTTAATTATCTTTTGACCCACACACTAAACAGTTGTTAAAGTTTAGTTTTCAGTCGATTAAGTACCTCATGAACAAAGATGAGTCAGTTTTTAAAGAGCATGTTTCCGGAGCTCCTTTGCACTGGATTTTATTTAAAACGATCCTCAGGGATGCTTAACTTTATTGACACAGTGAGACCATCTGTCCATTTTAGCCCACAGCCCAATCTGTTAACTCTGGGCATGGCACTAATTCACGGAAAACGGGGACACGTGTTAAAAGGCTTCCCTTTCTTGGATGCTTAATCAGAGCTTCTCTTCTCTTCAGCAATGCGCGCAGATCCTCCCGTCCAAAATCCAAGACTACCCCGGGTCCATCCTTTAACTTTCCCATATAAGTGACGTCTGGATTACAAAGACAGATTAAAGATTAGGAACTGGAACAGCGGACAGCCGTTGCATAATTAACTCCACTACGAGGAATTGAGTTATTCCTCAGTCGCAAGTGGCACAACGTGGGCGGCGCGTCGAGTGACGATCTGTAGCGCCACCGCGGCTCCGCGCACGAGTCAGAAGCTGGATGTGGATCAGCGGGACCTGACGGTGTAGCTCGGGGTAACCTGCGGAGTTAACCCCCTGCATGTGAAATGAGTTTTCGTTCGCGGCCAGCCCCGAAAGGTGCGGTAGTGTCCGTCTGATGGCGCGCGGCTCTCCAAGGTGGATTCGGTTCCCAGTCCGGTAACACAAACTGACCGAGCGACTTCATTGAGACCCGGACGGAAAGGACATTTCCTCACCTGAAGACCAACATGCGTGTTTCTGCTCCTGGGCTTTACATGATCTGAATGAATCATAACCTCTGGTGTTCTCTGGACAGCTCATTTGGAGACCTGATTGGCCTTCTCCGGTGACATTTCCAACAGCAACATATTTCTGGCACCAATTGTGTTGCTGCGACTTTTCTCTGCACAATTAAACTGAAAGGATAGTCTCAGTTGGGTGTGCTCGGCCGCAGGGAGGCGGATAAAAAGGTGATCAAGTCATAAGAAGACGTTTAATGACACACATGAACATTATGTGAAAAATAAAGGTCTGGAAATGCGTCGCAAATGCTTCCATCTGCTTGAGGTAAGTTATGCGCGTTTTGCGCTTTGACTTCATCTGCTGAACTCTGGCCTCGGGTTCGGACATTTAATTAAAATAGCTTAATAAAAGCGAGTAGATCTTTCTTATTCTCGCGGATTTCAGATGAGTATAATCTTGATGCGGGGGGATTTTACGCTATCATCCCATCCAGATGTCAGTTTTGGATATCTCTATCTCTAGCTATTTAAAAAAAAAGCACATTAAAAAAATAATTCGGAACTAAAAGGTTTGAATCAGGTCAGTAATCCTGACAGAGACTTGCACTTGGGTTTTTCCCACCTTGCCTCTGCTCTGCTCCGAGTAAGAACAATCTGCATCTTAGCAGTTTAAAGAAAAGCTGAAGCTGCAAATGATGTATTTACTTGTAAACACTGAAACAGAAACAAGGACTCTGGTTTAAGATGACATGAGAAAACGATCCCAAGTGGCACGATTCCTCCCCTGTCTGGGGCTGGGAGCTCAAACGCTGATGCCTGAAAACCCGGATTTGGGACACTGGAGATTAAAAAGAGAGCTAATGCTGCAAGTGCACCCCTCTCACTTCTGCTTTAATGAACATATTTCAGTCTCAAAAAGTCTTCTGTGAGATGAGTCATCTAATATCATGTGCTGTGGCACCTTCTGGACAAAATGGAGAGGAGAACAATAGGGACGAGAGGTTTGTTCCACTCAGAAGGGACATGCTGATGTTGTTACAGATGCCCGAGGTGACTTACTTCGTCTTCCTATTGTGTGAGAAGAGCTGCTGCACTAAGAATAGTCAAGAACCCCCCCCCCTCCTCCTCCTTCCCTCCCCACACACACACACATCACATGTCTGCTAAGGTCAAAAAGTAACTACATATATTTATTTAAGTCCTGTACTGTAAGTTCAGTTAGAGATACTTGAGTATTTCTATTTAACGGTGGTGAAAGAAAAACCTTTGGCTAAAGCAAAACTAACAATACCAGTGTTGAAATACTCTGTTACAAGTTCAAGCCCTGCATTCAAGCACCAAATATACAATAGTACTACTTATGGAACATTTCAGAATCATTATTATTGTGTGCTGCTATCTGAGAAGAGGGATGCTAAAGCAGCCTACAAGAGGACCACTTCACCAGTAAGACCCACGGCGGGTGTGGCAGAGCATCCAGCCCATTACCAACTACAAGACCAGCAAAAAGGCAAGACAGTTGGCGGTGACATCTTGCTGGCACAGCTCGTCATGTGGTGAAAGCAGCGGCCAGAGACACGACACTGTCACCAGCCTCCAACAGCCCCATCCTCGCCGTGCAGGAGCAGGATGTGAAGCGTGTGCTCACGGCGGTGAATCCGAGGAAAGGTGCTAAAGGAATGTGCAGACCTCACCAGAAAAATGGCCGTTTCGGTTGATTGTGCGGCCTATTACCTCCTGTATTTACATTTATTGTTAGTGACCTCTAGTGGCTGAGTTAAGTATGACAGGAGCAAAGGAAGTCAGGTGATCTAGTATACAACCCGTTCTCCCTCCCAAGTCATCACACAAGGACACATGGTCAAGACCCATGGGCGTCAGTTTGTAACGCGCTGGGGGAAGCCCTGTAGCATCACTTCTGAATGCTAATGGCAGATGTTGGATATTCAACACTAAAGTCAGAGTAAGGAGGCGGTTGGGGTGGATGGTGGGCCAGAAACCGGACGTTCAACCAGGAGACTGGTGTTCGTTTCCCGTGTGAAACAAAAAGTGAAAATTTAATGTTTTTATTTAAGTAAGTTGCATAAGTCACGCAAGTTTAAACCTAGCCAAGTAGTTTTTTTGCCTAAACGTTTCACAATGTTTACATTGTCAACACTAACAAGTGCTTTTGTTTTGAAAGTCTAGCCGGATGTTGAATTATTTATTGTTGCTAACTTGACTGCCGAGCCCGGAAAAACGCTGCTAAATGCTAAAATGCTAAAGGGGTACCCAGGGCGTGAAAGAGCGCCGCCAAAGGGTCTTGACCAAGCACATTTGTGGCAAGTTGGGAGAGAGAATGTGTTGTAGTATAACTTTCGTCCAGGAGGAGGGGGTTTGAAAAATAAATCAATGTTGACCTATTTAAAAGTTTGATAACGTTACGTGGGTGACTTACGTCATGTGAGTTGGCCGGCCTTTAGTTTTTTTAAACCAAAACAACCCAATGTTAATCACGTGTTTAACCAACACGTTCTCACTCCCCGACTCGTCACATGTTGACGCTAGGTCAAGGCCCTTTGTCGTCACTTTTTAACCCCTTTTGCATCATTTATTAACGTTTAGGGCTCCATGGGCAAACTAGCAACGCTTCACAACAGCAAATATGCAGCTTCCGGTAAAGTTAGCAACAATAAACATGCAACGTCCGGTTAGACTTTCAAAATAAAACGCTAGCCTTTCCAAACATCGCCATTTTGAAGCGTTGCGTTATTAAAGTCGCGAAAACTTTGCAGTTTGGTTAGGTTTAGGCACAAAAAAGTACTTGATTGGGCTTAAGCCACAACTACGCATGTCAGTTAACACGTAAGTTAAGTAACGTCACTTACGTCAATTTACGTAACTTGCCTAACTTAAATAAAAATATTTAATATTGATTTTTTGCATCACACATGACATGAACCCTGGTCTCTTGGTTCAAAGTCAGGGTTCTGGCCCTCCATCCAGCCCAACCACCTCCTTACTCAGTCTTTTCTGTTAAATATAATATACCTGCATTTACCCTCAAACTGACGCTACAGGGCTTCCCCCAATGCGTTGAACTATGACGCTAAAGGGATCCCCAGTGCGTTACAAACTGTCGATGATGGCTCTCGACCACGCGTCCATATGTGATGAGTCGGGGAGTGAGAATGAGTTGGTTTAACATCATGTGACTTACGAAACGTTCTTAAGGTCCCATACGCACTTTGCTGGACTGGTACCTTCAAACGGTCATATACTGTACGTCATTTTGGGAGTCACTGACTGTCGTTTAGGGATGAGGACGTGTTTTAGAAAGATCTTCCACCTGTCCCTGTCTAAATCCATCATGCTCTTTGCGTGAAGTCCGCCACGATCATTCAGTCATCAGCGGCCTGAACGACTGCTGTGCAGTATCACCCACACCGGTCATCATGAAGTGCTTCGAGAGGCTTGTCCTGCAGCACATCAAAGCCAGCCTCCCACCCACCTTCGACCCATATCAGTTTACCTACAGAGCAAATAGCTCTACAGAGGATGCCTTCGCTATTGCTCAGGACAGCTGTGGGATAAAGGTAGTGCGGCTTGCCCACTTATCAAAAGATCAGTGCTTCGATCCCTCCAGTCTGCATGTCAATGTATCAAGCAAGATCCTGAACCTAAACTGCTCCCGAAGGCTGTGTCCTCAGTGTGAGTGTTTCTTTCTGATGTGCAGCTGGCACCCTGTATAGCAGCCTCTGCCATCAGTGTACGAATGTGTGCGTGTGAATGAGGTTAATGTGACTTGCAGTTTAAAGTGCTTTGAGTGGTCGTAAGATTAGAAAGGCGCTATCATAAGTGCTCCGTCCGTTACTCTCCAAACTGCGCTGACCCACCTCAAACAACCAGTGGAACTATATGTGAGGATGCTTTTCATAGACTGGCTGCTAAACCTGCTGAACCCGCCTGCCACTCTACACTCACAACTGTGCCCCCACCCACTCCACCAACACCATCATGAAGTGTAGCGGACGACACGTGGTTGGACTCGTCTCTGGAGGAGACGAGACGGCCTAGAAGGATGAACATTCCAGTCTTGAAACCTCAAGAATAAAATAACTCATAATCAATGGGGACTAGATGGAAAAGGTTTCCAGGTACGCACATCGCTTCAGATCTCTCCTGGACTACAAACTCCACCACAGTTGTCACAGCTTGGGATCCTCAGGAATTAAATTCAAAGGAAAATATCAAAACATTACATCATAATTTAGTGAATGGTCATATTTTGCATTATTAATCTGAAACTGCGAATAGTAATACTACAGTCAGATACAATTACTGCAGTAAAGTAAAAGTACAATATTTGCCTCTGATATGAGAAAGTGTAAAGTTGGCTGGAATAGAAATACTAAATTAATTTATTATTATCATTATTAATGATAATCCCCCATATGCTGCACTCTGGTGAACGTTTCTGCACCAATTTATGGTGGAAATGGTTTCATTTATGTAAAGAGACATTTCAATACATATAAATATAATAGAATATAAAGCGTGCAGCTCTCAGACATTCTGTGCTGCTTTCAGATCTGTTTCTCCTGTGGATCATGTCTTACTTCCTCTTTTTGTCACGTTCAAAGGAAAACTTGGCCAAAAAGAAACTGTCAAGAAGCCGATACTGATAGGGGTGGGGACAAAATCAGCCATTTCAAAAATGGTGGGGACATGTCCACAGTGTCCCCAATGTAAATGACACCGATGGACTAAACTGCCCTTTACTGACGCTGACAGGCTCAGATTGTTGTAAAAAGTGTCTGACAGCATTATGGAAAGGATCCCTACTGAGAGAAACCTTTTCTTATCATTATCCGCTATAACCACCAGACTCTATTGATAAAAACAGTATTTTTACCTCACAGGTCTCCCGCTGCCTCGATCGGTGAGTTTGTGTTACTGTGTAGCCTTTGTGTTTTTAACCCTTTAAAAGTCACACAATAAAACAAACAAACAAACTAACTGATTTAGGCTGCGGTAGAAAAGCAACTCCCGTGATCTGTTTTACTTATTAGTGATTAGATTTGGAATAAATTTAAAATAAGGACAATCCCTGAATTTTATTTTATTTTTTAAATCTCATAGTTTCCGTTGCTCGGTAATAAAATGGGCTGAGACTATCTCAGATCCTTTCACTGCGAGGAAGCTTTCATTTTGCATTTTTTGTCACTGTGTTCATTTTGTTGTTAATACTACTGTACTTTTACTGAATTATCATTATTAGTGTGGGACTTCTGCGTCTACAAAGTATTTCTACATTGTTGTATTACTTTTTTCACTCAAGTAAATGATCTGAGTACTTATTCCACCACTTGAAATGAGGCCCCCTGATGAAAGAATTCACAATAACATCACATTACAGGCTGGTTTTATTCCATTGTTTACATTGTGGTTATACTGTAATTATATGTACGGAGGTGGACAGTGGGTTACTGTGCTCTGATACCTGCCCACAATTCACTGAGCGTGAAATAGCCATCAGGAACCCTTCTTTGAAATCTGGGGCAGAATAGCATTTTATATTACGTGGCCACACACACAGCTGGTGTTTCACGCTGCTGTAACCATCAGGTATGAAGGCGCCTTTTAGTGTGATAAATTTTTACTTGACTTTATGACTTATGACTTTAAAGCAAGAGCATTTTGTGTAGTCGACAAAAATGTGAACTGTTTACTGGTTTAGATGTTGCATTATTGATAGGACTGTTTTATTTAAGGGGGAAATGAAACATTGCCTTTATAGGTAATTGTAGCCGCCCTCTTGTGTCCACAGGGAGCAGCGTATACTCAAGGACAGCTGCATGGACATGTGACCCAGTTTGGGGTCAATTAGAGAGGCCAGTTTAGTCCAAACAAAAACAAAACTAATCACATTTTACGGTACTTTGTGGTCTTTTGTGCCTCTCATAAAATGGCACTGACAGATGTAGTGCTTTCCAGATGTCACCGTGAAGCACAGTACACATTCACTGTGTCTCCAACCTTTCCCGGTTCCCAGCAGTCACTCGTCCAAAAGAAATCCAGTTGAGATCAAAGTGTGAGGATGAAATTTTAATCTGAATCCCACTTAACTGTCATTTAAGAAAAGCTCAAAAAGAGTTTCCCACCTTTTATCATCCTGGTTTGTGCAGCAAATGGAGCAGATGCCATCTCACATTATTATTGTGGTAGAAACAAGCAAAAACACGCTGGTACTTCTGTCACGAGACCCCATAAACCCCTCCTGAGCTGCCTACTGACTTTATAATCATGTGCATTATTCAATGTTTTTCCCCTTCTGCACACATGCAAAGTAGGCTAGCTGCTTCCATGGTATAGATGCATACAGAAATATTTTGAGTTTGATATCACAATCATCCGAGAAGGCAGCAAGTAATTTCTTAGCCTTTATATTTTATTGAATCCTTGCATCAAGAGTGTTGACGCAGAAAAATGATTACAGACGGCAGAGTGCTCCAAATTATCCGAGAGGAGTTGTTAATACATGTGTCGGGTGCTCAAGGGCACCAGGAATCTTTCAGTTTGATTCATCAGAACCTCTCAGAACGTCACCTCCCCTGTGTATGCAGGAGTTAAAGGAATCCAAACACCAGGGGAGAGTTGTATTTCACACTATGTCATGTTTAATATTTGATCGTGTTGTCGTCCTCTCTGTTTTGCAGGTGTGCGCCATCATAAGCCTCCTGCCGTCGGGCTCTTTAGCAGATTTGACATGTGAAGCTCTCCTCATGCTAACAGGAAATGTCTCATGTAAGTTGAAGACTACAGCAACTGTTACACTCTTTTAAAAGGCACTTGTATCCCAGCGCAAGCCAACTTGAGTGTTTCGAGTTGCTCCGCTTACACCTTTCTGCACTTGTGAGGGTTGAATTGATTTTCAGTCTTTTCCATTTCAAGACCGTTGACAACTGAATGCCAAACCCTCGTCCTCAATCACAACTTTCCCCTTGTGGATACTGGCAGAATGTCTTTTTTTATTAACCAGTTTCAGAGTAGACCTCACAAGTACAGTAATAGTTGGTTACTAAACACACACAGCCACGCACAAATGCACAGGAATGATCTTAATGACGAGTAATGACAATGTCGTCTGTGCTCTAATTATGATGTCACATTGCTCTGTGATGACTTGGCTGGCTGTCGAGACAATGCTTATTTTCATTATCAATGAATTTGTTGATTATTATTTTTTTTACTTTAATAAAATTGATTTTTTGGGGATAGAGAGCAAGTTGATGTTTTTAGTTTGATGTTATATTCTAAAAAAGAAAGCAGATCTTTTTTGGGTCAGATGGAGCTGTCAGGCTCGAGTAATCACTGGGCTGCAACTAACGAGTATTTTAATGATCAATGAATGGTGATAAAGTGTCAGAAAATTACACGATCATGACATGTTAAAAATGTTATGTTGAGCCATCTCAGGGTATCAAATACCAACACTCAGAGAAAGCCTGACAAAGCGTCGGTATCTGACAGACAAAGTACCCTTCAGCATCCGTATGAGACGCCCTGGGCTTTCATGTAACTCCAGTGTAACCCATCCATCATCACGTAATGCACTGATTTCAACCCAAACCAGAATCTTTTCCTAAACCTAAAGGCTTTCACATATGGTCTCATAGTTGGCGCCAAGAGATTAGAACGTGTTTACTATGTTAAAAAATATGCAGTTTACGGGGAAATAAAACTGAGAAAAAGTAGCACATTATCTGGAAAAAGTCATCACATTCCTGTAACATGTTAATAAGTGACGCAGATCATCCTCCCATCATCTTGTGTGTTTTTATCTACAAGGCAATCCTTTGCAAATCACCCAGTTACCTTTGTAACCTCCTTAACTTTGCGGTCAGTAGTTACCAAACATGGTCTAGCAGGCTACTGCTTTTAAAAGTCCCCAGAGTTGTTTCCAAGTTAGGAAATACTGCCTTTTCATATTGTGCACCCTAAACATGGAACTCCTTACAAAATATTCTCCTGTTAGAGGTGCTGGCTCCACTTAGTGTTGGAGTTGAAGTCCCTGGTTTCAGATGTCCTTGAGGAGAAGTGTTGATGTTTCCTATAGCCTGGGTTCTTTATGTGTACGTATAGGTGTCATGGAAGATGTTTAATGTGTTGGATTGTCTTGTCTGTATAAATGTAACTTTTAAATGTTGTTTTGCTGCCTTTCTTGGCCAGATATCCCTTGAAAAAGAGATTTTATATAAATGGGCTTCTTCCTAGTTATATATAAAAAGAATGTGTTGCTGCCCAGCACTGCTATTAAGTGTAATTTAATGTTCGTGGTTAAAGAAAGAACTACTTGGTTAAATAAGAGAGAGAGATTTTCTAAATACAACTGCTACGCAGACGATACGCAACTCTACCTATCCTTCCCGCCAAACAACCCCACAATCTTGGGGTAACATAACATCAAACTACAAACTGACTCCTCAACCATCACTCCAACCAGGGTGGTGAGAAACTTGGGTGTCCTGATTCATGACCAGCTGTCCTTTTCAGACCATGTAGCTGCTGCCGCTTTGCTCTATACAACATAAGAAAAATCAGGCCCCGCCTCACTCAGTACGCCACCCAGCTTCTGGTACAGGCCATAGTTATCTCTCGCTATTCCAGTGCTCTCCTAGTAGGTCTTCCAGCTTGTGCGGTGAAACCCTTACATATGGTTCAGAATGCAGCAGCGTGTCTGGGTTTAAATCAGCCCAAATGGACTCATGTCATGTCCATTACTCAGTGACCTCCACTGGCTCCCCGTGGCCTCCAGAATTAGATTCAAGTAACTAATGCTGCATACAGAGCTACTACTGGGTCTGCACCATCTAACTAAACCGTATAATTCAAGTTTACGTTCCTTCTCAGCCGCTACGCTCCTCCAACGAACGCCGCCTGGCTCTGCCATCCCTTCACACAAAGCAATCCCAGTCCCTGTTCTCATCTGTAACGAGCTACCACACGCCATCAGAGCAGGGTGTCCCTCTCTAACTTCAAGAAGCTCCTGAAAACTCATCTCTTCCGAGAACACTTCCTCTCATAACGCCTCTAACCCCTAACCTCTAACATGCACTTCCTGTGATCTTCTTCTTCTATCCCCTTACAATTATTCTGTCTCGATCGGACTTTTTTGTTAACTCTTACTTGTTTCCTGAGGTATTTACCCAAATGATGTGATGTGTGTTTTTAGCTTTTACTAGTATTTATTGAGTGAATTGTCAGTTGTACAACTCGTGCTGTATTTGATGCTTTGTTTGATGCTTGTATGTTGCTCCTTAAATGTAAGTCGCTTTGGATAAAAGCGTCTGCCAAATGAGTAAATGTAAATCAACCACAGAGGATGTGAACAGCTTGATGCAGCCATTCACCACAACAAGGGTTTGTTTAGCAACTTCCCGACAGCAGATTCATAATTCATGCCGCCACTAGAGTTCTTTGTCAAGAAAACATAAATTTAAGCATTTGAGCGAACAACCAATGTTGTTTGTCTTGTGAGGACAGTTTCTAAAACTACTCTGTGTTCATTTCTTATTTTACTGCGATTAATTCATTTTCTCACCACAAACAGGTGTGAAAACACTGGTTAATAAAACATCTGAAAGCATTAGTCTGAAGCATCAACTTTGCCCTGCAGAACATCCTTATTTCCGGATCTTTTCTGTCTAAATCTTCTTGAGTTATTACAGAAATAATAGCCTGACCCTCGGGGCACGTCTAGATTCATATTTGCCGCTACCGTCCTGTTATTGCTCGAGGAAAGGTCTGTCACCAGTGTTTACCGTTGCCCTTTAATACTCACCCGTTGTAGCTGTTAAGCTGAATATAATGAGGTTTTCATAGCTTCTTCTAAACCGTGCAAACAATTATTGAGGTTATTGATGAAATTCTCTCTCTGGATTGCAGTACACTCCCTGGCCTCCTCCTGGAACCAAACCCTGAGCAATGCCACAGGTCAGTGGAGCGGTGAGTTGGACACGTTGCTCTTCTCTGATGTGTGAAACTGATTCCCTATGCAGTTACTACAAAGCAAAGTTGTTGTGGAATACCCCACGAGGGAGACAAGTTTGATCTGAACTCAGATTATAAGGACCAACATCAAAGACGAGAACAATGCTGGAAATAGACTTGGCGACGAGCCACAGGAGACGACGCAGCGCAGGAGTAATCATTAAAGCCTGTGTACACAAACAGCTTATTCAGCTCCACATTATATTGCCAACATCACTGGAGCATTGTCAGAATTTCACCATGGCTATATGTAGTCCTGAGCCATACCAGGCATGTCTGTGTCTGACATTTCTGTCCTCTCACTTCAGGCTCGGGACTCTACTGTGACACCTCCATCGATGGCATTGGCACCTGCTGGCCCAGGAGCAGCGCAGGCCAGATGGTGTCGCGACCCTGTCCAGAGATGTTCTACGGTGTCAGATACAACACCACCAGTAAGTCTGCACTCCTGCCAGCACAACCAGAAACAATAGATTAACAACAAGCTTCAACTAGATTTCTTCCTCTACGCGTCTTCCCCACGGGCACATCCTGTTTACGTAATTGTGTATCCAGAAATTAGCATGAGCATACAAATTAGCAAGAGACACAGAAAAGTGTAAAAACAAAAACAAAACGTGTGTACACAAAGTAGGACTGCGGCAGATATAATCCACCATGAAGTGCCAGAAAAAAAGGGGCATGATGTTGGGAAGACAAGTAGTTCACTCGCTGTGAAATACGGTTTGTGTCGGGAGATGGCAACAGAAAGATCGAATAATGTAACAGAATGAATATTGCATCCCTGCTGCCTGAGATGCATAAGCCTGTTAAAAAGCTGGGAGCAAGAGATAGAGAGCAAGAGCTAAAGGTTACTACTGGTGTTCATTCTTAATTTTGGTAATCAACAGTCAAAAACTACTTTTTGAAACATGATCTGGGTCATAGAATTAAACAATATGACCCGTCTTTATGTCTCTGTAGATTTTTCAGACATCAGAATATTTGGCTGATGTTTTTGTGAATGTAACAAGATTTCTTGTTCTGGTGCCGAACTGTTCTTGAACTCCACCGCAGCAGCTTCTAAGGTCAAACAACTGAAACAGGCCGGGTCTGTGAATTACACGTCTGGCGTTCTCTGTTGAAAGACAATCTGTTCCCAAAAGGGTGAAATTAATATTTTAGTACACCACGTTGTTCCAGACTAAAATCTCTTAAACAATTATGCATTGTCTCTTAAACAATTATGCATTGTCAGGAAATGTGGTGCAGATCATGTTTCCCAGAGGATGAATCCTGCTGCCTTTGGTGACCCTCTGACTTTTCCTCTAGCGCCACCACAAGGTTAATATTTGTTGTTTTTAGTGAAATATTTCAACAACTATTGAAAAGATTGTCATGAAATTTGGTTTAGACATTCATGTTTCCCAGAGGATGAATCCTGCTGACTTTGGTGATCCTCTGACTTTACCAACAGAATAGAATATTTCTTGTTTTTAGTGAAGTATTCGATGGATTTTCATGAAATGTTGTGCAGACATTCATGATCCCCGTCAGGATAACATTGGTGACCCTCTAACTGGTAATCATGCAACATCATCAGATGTCAAAATGTTCAGTTACTTCAACCTCAGCTACACTTTGCATGTATTGCTAAATAGCAAACTAAGATCCTGAGGATAGTAAACATCAGCTATACCTGCTAAACATCAGCAGCCTTGTCACTGCGAGCATGTTGTGACCCACTTTATACCACTTTATTGATGCTTTATCAACACAACTCCGGCTTGGATGCATTTCTCAGGCATGACTTTGTATCCATGAACCGTGCTGCTCTGTTTTAGCAGCTCCTGAACAAACAGAGCGTCTTCGAGCAGGTGAGCGTGCTTTCCATCTGAACAAGGACTTTAAAAAATGCAATATTGACAGACAAATGATAAAAACGCATTCACATTACTCAGTGCCATCCACTGTCTCAAAGCAAATTAAATCAGGCAGCGTCATCATGTCTCTGTCTTCTCAAATATTGATGACTGATAACCTTGTTCTAAACACATTATTATAAGATAGTCACATGACGGACAAGGGTGACAGGTAGGAGATGAGGCCTATGAAGCTTGGACCAAAGTTTCTTAAAAAATATGATGGCTGCCGATGAATTTCTGTTGATTCCCAAATGGATGAGTGGACTAATCGTTTAAGCTGTTAAACTAAAACTGAATTAAACAGAATTGCAAACATAAAATCACAAATATAAAGTTAGATTGAATCTTTAAAAATAACCAAGGGCTGTCTAAAAACATACCAATGAATAAATAAATCTAATATTATCGAACTTGCTAGCTTGACTTAAGGTTTTGTCCTTTCAGATGAGGAAGAACTTAACTTCTAAAATTAATCAGATTCATGTTTAATTCATGTTTTCATTTAGATAATGTATAAGAATGAGTCTTATAACCAATACTTGCTGTAATATCCACAAATACTGTACAGATAAGTTTCAGATTAAACAAAAAATCACCAACAATAATCTTCCTGGCTGTGATTCTTATCCAACGGGGATCTGCAGCCTGTGATGTGTATCTATCTAGGGCACTGCGGCACTGTGAAGGTAAAACAAACACTACCGAGGGACACACAGTAAACACAATTAAGTAAATTTAGGAGATAAAAGCAATTGTGTTTCTTGGTAATTTAAAGTCTGAAACCCCCACAGGACCCAGAGGAGAGAGTGAGCCGGGCTACAATTCTGCCACAGCTCACCAGTAACTTGACACTACAAGGTTAATTTCACCTTCAGGATTAACATAATCTCTATTCAAGCGTAGCCTGAAAGCCTAAAAAAGACTGCCCATCAGCTGACATTGCAAGCGAAGGTCAGGAGTGGAAATAGGGTTCAGGATACAGGATGGTGACATGTTTTTGTAATGAGGATTTAAAACTGATTCACTTGAGAATCTCACTTACTGAATATTAAAATCCTCTATGATATTATTCCTGAATTGGAAGTCGTGGATTATACATTAAGCGTGAATACTTTAACTTATGTAAGGTGTGTTTTTAGCATGAATCTGTTACTAATCATCGTTAAACACTTCATAGTTTTTTCAGCTGATGAGCTCAGAAGACACCTGAGTTCTGTTTGCTGTCATTTTATTAGCTAAATGGTTCAGAAAAATATTTTTTCTGCACAGAGTTCCATTTGTTTTAAAAGTAATTTATGACAAATTCTGTTCAAGGATTTGTATATTCATCACTTTGAGCTTAAAGGCACCAGGTTGTTAGGATCCTGTTACAGTAAGGACCCATAATGTGAGAGCTTATTTCACAACATTATTCATGGTGGAAAGCGCAATAGGCCTACTTAAGTGCGATTTTAATGTGCTTGTACTTTACTTGACTATTTCCATTTTAAGCTGCTTTATACTTCTGCTTCACTATAATTCAGAGGGAAATGTTTTAAATGTACTGCTGAATTTATCTGACAGCTTTTGTTTCTTTTCATATTAAAACCCTATAATTAGTTTGTACAAGGGTTAAACTACCAAACAGTATTTAAAGTTTGGTAGTTAAAATTAGCTCCACCTCGACCAGCTTCCACATTAATAGTATGGTAATAAAGTACATGATATATTAGCATTACAACGTTGCTAACAAAGTTATACTTTTACCTAAGTAAAGATCTGTCTGTTTGGTCTTGTCATCATCAGGTCATTGATTTTAAATTCCTGTAAATCTTTCCCAACAGCCTCCGCTGTGTTTAGCACTAATTAGCAAATGTTAGCAGGCTTTATGCTAAACTAAGCTGGTGAACATGAGTACCATCAGCATGTTAGCATCGTCATTGTGAGCATGTCAGGGTTTCACAGAGCTGCCAAAGCTGTTGCTTTTTCTTGTGCAGAGCCATTTCTAAGCAGGAATATGATGATCAGCCACAACAATCAATGGATTAACAAAATAATAATAATAATAATTAATAATAATTGATTTACTGATCACACCGGGGCATGAAACACACTTTGAGCAGCTACTGTACATGTGTATTTCTTACTTTGAGTTTTATCAATTAAATTTATATCTAACTAATAAATTGTTCAGTTTTTTCTTTGATTATAAAAACAGTGATGGAAGAACTACTCAAATTGTTTACTTAAGTAAAAGTAGCAATAGACCTTCTGCAAAGTAAAAGTAATGCTTACTTAAGTAAAAAAGAACAATCTTATTTTTATCATATATTTAGAATTGGAATTTAATTCCTGTTTATCCTACAAGCAGGATCTGAATGTTGATTTTAGTACCTCAAATTTGTACTAACGTACAGTACTTGAGTAAATGTTACTTTCCTGTGATCAAAACTTTAAATGTGTTTCACACTTCAGGCTTCTTCTTCTTCTTCTCTGGTTTTTGCAGGACAGAGTTTACTGAAATTTACTAAATATTTTCTACTTCAAATTCTTGCCCTAAAATGAAGAGGCTCCGAACATGAAGAGCAAACTTAAGGTCCTCTAACATGTGAGAGAAGTTTTTAACTCCAGCGTTTGTTTGTTGAGTGCTGCAGGATTCACGCACTGAGCACGCCGCCATCTTTCTGGACTATTAGAAGCTTATTTTAGATAATGTATGCAAATCTGTGAGCAAACATCCCCTTTAGCTCCACTGATTAATAACTTTACAACAGTGTCCACTGCTGGAAGAAGTACTCAGATCCTTTCCATAAGAAAAACTGAGTATCTCAGCCTGTTTTTAATGCAGATAAACCTGTTTAAAGTATATGAGGCCTGATGCTGCAATACAGTGAATAAAAAAGGCAACCTGATTTCAGACAATACTTGTAAAAATTGATTTGCGTAGCAGTATTCCTACTGCAGTGAAGGATCTTTGCACATGTTGACATAATGTGAGAACATAATAGGACTCCATATGAGACTGAATGATTGATGAGAAGGAGATGATCGTGTGTTTTGTGTGAAAATAAACAGAAAATAAACATGAAAATATTAATTTCACATGAACTTTTTTTATAATAACAATTTAGATTAACATGAATAAAAACATAATCAATGCAGAAAGCAAATGAAAGTTATATATCCTATCAATTCAAATTAGCTTTATTGGCATGAATGTGTCACAATATTGCCAAAGCATCATACATACTACATAAGAATAATCAACCCCATACATTTCATTAAACAAGAAATTAAAGTATAAAGTAAATAATAATAAAATTAAAAAAAATAATAAATAAAACAGTAATTGTGTGTGTGTGTGAAAAAAAAATAAAATTAAAATAAAATAATAAAATAATAATAATAATAATAAAATGTGTGTGTATTAAAAAATAAAAATATAAAAAAATAAAATAAAAAAATAAATGAAACAGCAACGTGTGTGTGTATATATATTAATAGACAAAAATTTAAAAAAATCTATATCTATATAGATACCTATCTATAAATCAAATGTAAAGAGATAAGGTAACGATAACAAACCGTAGCTATATCCTCAGACAAACAGGATTTGCTAATCTGAGTAAAGTAACAAGCCAGAAGAAGTAATAATAGTAGTAGTAGTAGTAGTAGTTATATTAGACAATAATAATTGGCTTTAGGTGGAGACATGGGCAGGAAGAATGCTCTCTTAAAAGCCTGAGTGTACCTGCTGCCCTCAGATCCGGAGGGAGATTACTGCAGAGTGCAGGAGTCAGCTTCCCAGTTTGTCTGAGTTGTTGGTGCAGAAAGAAGCTAAAGGTCTGAGACGTATTTCAGCTGCGGCTCCAAAGCCAAATCCACGGAACAGATTTATAGTCAAGTAAAAGGACCTAAATTAGATTCTGAAAGTTGCTGCAGAGAGGAACAAGAGTGATGCGAATTCTTGTCTCTGCTCCAGAAAACAGTAAACATGACGTTTCATGGACTGGACTCAAAACCCAGAAATATTAAATCTGATAAGAAACAAGCCTGCCCTCATCTCAACCCCCCTGACATGAGACATGTAACAGCTACACCAGTGGAGGAGCAAGTATTCAGAGCTACTACTTCAACTCTAAGATTCAGTCCATACTGTTAGTAAAGTGCATCTGTGGCAGTGGAGGAAGTGTTTCAGTAGAAATACTAAAACCACACTATGTTACTGTAAATTCACTGTTACAAGTAGTAGTCCTGCACTGAAAATTTTACTCAAGTCAAAGTATGTATGTATAATCAGGAAAATGTACTTAAATGTAAAAGTGCTTGTTGCAGTAAAATGTCCCTTGTGACTGTTGTAATTATTCCTCATGTAGCAGAATTTTACGACTCTCGTTTTTGATTATTTTTTTATTTTCTGATTGGTTCTTAAAAATTGTGAAAACAGTTACCCAGAGCCAGAGATGCTCACAAGTCTCTGAGCTAGAGTCCAAGTCAAGTCTCAAGTCCCTGAGCTAGAGTCCAAGTCAAGTCTCAAGTCCCTGAGCTACAGTCCAAGTCAAGTCTCAAGTCTCTGAGCTACAGTCCAAGTCAAGTCTCTGAGCTACAGTCCAAGTCAAGTCTCAAGTCTTTGAGCAAGAGTCCAAGTCAAGTCTCAAGTCTCTGAGCTACAGTCCAAGTCAAGTCTCAAGTCTCTGAGCTACAGTCCAAGTCAAGTCTCAAGTCTTTGAGCAAGAGTCCAAGTCAAGTCTCAAGTCTCTGAGCTACAGTCCAAGTCAAGTCTCAAGTCTTTGAGCAAGAGTCCAAGTCAAGTCTCAAGTCTCTGAGCTAGAGTCCAAGTCAAGTCTCAAGTCTTTGAGCAAGAGTCCAAGTCAAGTCTCAAGTCCCTGAGCTAGAGTCCAAGTCAAGTCTCAAGTCCCTGAGCTAGAGTCCAAGTCAAGTCTCAAGTCCCTGAGCTAGAGTCCAAGTCAAGTCTCAAGTCTCTGAGCTAGAGTCCAAGTCAAGTCTCAAGTCTCTGAGCTAGAGTCCAAGTCAAGTCTCAAGTCTTTGAGCTAGAGTCCAAGTCAAGTCTCAAGTCTCTGAGCTAGAGTCCAAGTCAAGTCTCAAGTCTTTGAGCTAGAGTCCAAGTCAAGTCTCAAGTCTCTGAGCTAGAGTCCAAGTCAAGTCTCAAGTCTCTGAGCTAGAGTCCAAGTCAAGTCTCAAGTCTTTGAGCTAGAGTCCAAGTCAAGTCTCAAGTCTCTGAGCTAGAGTCCAAGTCAAGTCTCAAGTCTTTGAGCTAGAGTCCAAGTCAAGTCTCAAGTCTCTTGTGGTTATTACGAATGTTGTATCAGCTGCTGCGTTCAATCCAGGTTGCTTATAAAACTGCATAGCTGTAAGGAATTCTGTAACTGTAACCTGTTTTTCATTTACAGAGCACAACCCTGTAATGTGCAATGCAATTATTGATGGTTTATTAAAACTGTAAGTCAACACACTCCTCAGACTCTTAAACCCAGTGTAACGTTAACTAAATAAAACTGTGATGTTGCATAATCGACAATAAACCTGTAACCTGTTTTTAACTTACCGAGCAAAACCGTTTAGCCTAATGTACAATGCAGTTTATAAACTACTGTAAGTCAACAAACCCTGTTGATTTTCAAACCCAGTGTAAAGTTAACTAAATAAAACTATAAAGTTACATGATCAACAATAAAGCTGTAACCTGTTTTTAACTTACAGAGCACAACCATAATGTGCAATGCAATCAGTGACAGTTTAAACTACTGTAAGTCAACACATCCCCCAGACTCTCAAACCAGTGTAACGTTATAGCTAAATAAAACTGTCAGGTTATATGATCAACAATTGATCAACAATAAACCTGTAACCTCTTTCCAGCCAACGGTAATAATTACCGTGATGGCAGCCAGCAGGGACGTAAATGATTACGTTAATCGACCACCACAAGTTTGGCAAACGCTCATTCATCTTTTCATAATGAACGACAGTCGGAGTAAATCTCTCGTAGGTCGTAGCTGAAGCAGGAAACAAGCTAACGTTAGATGGCCAATGCTGAGCTAAACATGTTTGCTAACCTCAGGTTACGAACCTATTTACGTTCAGCGCTTCTTTGTTTGGGTCTTGTTGTATGAAGTTTTAAAGCCATCATCAGACGTTTCGTAAAAAACAAACATTGTTCACGAGTCTGAAGTCTTTTGAGGACGAGTCTCAAGTCGAGTCCGAAGTCACCTTGTGTACGACTTAAGTCGCACTCGAGTCCGAGTCTCTAACTCGAGTCCCCATCTCTGCCTAGAGCCCACAGTCACACCAAAAGCAGCAAGTTTTCACATTTGCAAAGCTGGAACCATCAAATGTTTGGCATTTTTAAACGGTGATCAATAATTGGCAGTTCATTTTCTGTCAATCGACTAACTAACAATTAATTGACTTAACTTTTGGGTTTAGTTAATAACAAAACATTAATTTCCAGTGTTGGGCAGCAGCGTCGCTACAAGTAGCGCCGTTACTAGTTTAACTACATTTCTCAGTAGCTTGGTGGCAGCGTCACTATTTTCTGAATCAAATAGCTTTTCAGTAACGAAGCTCTTTTATTGACCGAGTAGCGCGGTAGCTTCCACACACGCTACATTTTCCCAAGCATTTCTGATGGATCAGTAAGTGACACCACCTGTATGTGCAGCCGGCAGAAGCGCTTCCCTGTGATGGTGACATCACGTACCGATCCTTGGGTTGATGTTTGCGACTTTGCTGCAGAGTAATAAAGACACGTGCGACGGAGTGTCTCTCTCTCTCTCTCTCTCTCTCTCTCTCTTTCTCTGCCATAAATGTTTAGGTTGTTTAGGTTGCAATGTTGCCAGTCACATATGAACTATACAAAATATAGAATTAATTAATTATTTATTTATTTATTTAATTAATAATATGATAATTAAGTTGCTTTATACAAACAACAATGGTTCTCCGTTTGTTGCATGAGGAAGTACATTTAGCAGAAAAGATACGGCAGTAAGTAGGAGAGTTTCTGTGTCTGATTTAGCTCTCTCGCACATTGGAGGTTTCAGGTTCTTTCTTCTATTGCTACTGTGGAATAAAGTTGGTTCAATATAAACTAGGCCTATGTTGTGTGTGTGAGTGTGTGTATATAAATATTTATATATAAATGACCAAACTATAAACTATTAAAAAATTAAATGTAGCTTAGATGTAACTAAGCTACTTTTGACACGTTGCTGTAGCTTAGCTTGCTACATTTCACTGGGGGATAGCTTCTGTGTAGTGAAGCTTCATTTAATTTGGAGTAGCTAGTAGCTTAGCTCACTACATTTTCCAAATAGCTTGCCCAACACTGTTAATTTCTATACACGCTTCATATGTTCGGTCAGCTGGGATTGGCTCCAGCCCCCCCGCGACCCTGTACGCAGGATAAGCAGTTGACGATGGATGGATGGATGTCTTCATATGTTCGGTGTGGAAAGCTGTCTGATAGATTCGGAGGAGCATGAAGGAGAAAAGAATAAATTACAAGTACCTGAATTTATATCTAATTACTGTACTTGTAAATATACTTATGGCGCTTACGTGTTGCAACACCACCACCGACCCACATACTGGATTTATGGGTTGATATGTTAATAATAAATTATTAACCTTATTAACCTCACAATCTCTGGCTGAACTTAAAAATGGCGGGTTTGTTCAGGACACGGCGTCTGGCAATGATGATGCAGTGAATAGTGACACTTCTCTCTGACCTGACCTGTCTGCAGTGTTTTTGGTTTCGCCTCAGCTCGCTTGGAACCTCGACAGAGTTGATACCAAAAAAACTATACCAGATACTAAGTACCAGATTTGGCCCGCGGAAAACCAAAAGGGCGAGCAGGGTCGAGGCGAGCTGAGCCGGTACCATCCGGTGGAAAAGGGACTTTAGTTACATCCCATCACTGCAGCTACAAGCCGAGTGTTCATGGTCTCTATAAATAAACTGCTGCTGCTAAAAATGCCAAACAGAAGATAATCCGACATGCATTGTGTCTGAGGTCTGAACGGGTTGCTGCCCTGAATAGCTGCATGAGTTCCATGAATCAGGATCGAGGTACCAGGCTGCATTTCCAAAATTAAACTGAGACAAATCCTCAACTTAAGTTGCTAAGCCACGGAAGTGTGTTTGCTTGGTTTCCCTCAGAGCATCTTTTTACCACAACAAGTCAAACTGATCATAGTAGGACAAATAAATAAATCACTGGCCTCAATTTTAACCCCTTCAGGTCCAGCGTCCTGTCACCAAAAATCTATTATTTACATAATCAGTAATATCGGTTTTATTTTATTTCAATTATTTTCTAGAGAACTTTATTAACCCCTTGGTGACTGAATTTTTTTACAATGAAAAAATCATTTGTGTTTTCATTTGCTTTCAAGCTGTTGTTAAATTAAGTGAAGATTGTTAACTTGTCTATAGAACATAGAAAAGTTATAAATTCATGTATGATGCAAATTAGCGACAACAGGCATAAACGAGAAACCAGGGCCTTGCAAAAGGACCCAGGTAGGTATCGAATAAGCACCGACAGGCATCGGGGGAATCCGTGGATTGCGGTCTGAAAGGAAGAGGTGTGATGTGAATTTGCGACATTCGGCGTCCAGGGGTTAACGTCAATACATTGACAAAGAACAACGGCAGGGTGATGACGCGAAGTAGAAATTTGCTGCAACACGTCCTCATATCTAAATCACAAAATAGGTCGATTGTCAAGTGTCACAAAACGACAGATGCGACATGTACGGGCGTTCAGTCCAGGAAAGGGCGTACCGGACTAACCACTTAGTTCGGTTTTGGTTCAAATAAATACGTTACGTAACTCACGTGACGAAAGTCATCTGCAAAACGTTATTAAACAAACATGGCACCTTTTGACTTTCTTTCACACTGGACTCAAACCCCAATGTCCTGAGTTTACGCTCATCCAACCACCCCTCCTCCTTGTAACATGGACTTTATATTACGTCACCTGACGTCGTCTGCCAGTAGAGGTTGCAGCCTAAATAAAATTGTAAATATGGGTTGTAATAAGCTGCTGCATAATCGACCTTTACGGACGTTTTTCTGGTGAGAACAGGCTGTTTCATCAGACACACATGAAGGCGTCAGTCTCTCATCTAACTCTCTAAGCCAAGCCAATAAGATGTCCAACTCCTTTAAATCACCTGTAAATTAAAATACATGAAATGCAGGAACAAAATAGTCAAAACAAAATCTCAGTAACAGTTTCTGTTACGTTAGGAAGAAAATGCAGTCTACCAGTGTGTATAGTTCTAACACATGCATTGCTATGACACAATAATTCTGCCTCATTTCAACTCGGGAGAAGAAAGTAATTGGAAAAGAAAATCTAATGAGTGGAAAAATATTCAGGTCTGAAGATCAAAAAAGTCAAAACGCACTTGAGTTAACAGTGTTGATGAGACATGGAGCTTTGAAAGAAGCCTAATTGAAGTGATCAACACATGCTAATCTTTGCAAGACCCTCGATACGTTTGATGCTCTCCCAGACGATTACAGCGTGTTGTCAAACATATGCAGGGAGGGGATGACAGACATCCAGGGGGCGTTGTCCAGACCGCTCAGCCGCTGATTCGTGACAGCTGCCCGTGGCGCTGCACGCCCTCCTCTGGGTTCGTGACTCAGCCTGGCAGAGCTATCTTTGTTGTTGCACGTCTTGCCCCACCCGGAAACCCCTTCACCATTTGTTGCCAGGTTTGACTTTCCCTTAATGCCCCCCAGAGGGATTTTCATATGTGTTTGTGTGCATGCGTGTCTCCCTGAAAGTGTGTGGGACGCACTTTGTTTACGTGGATGGCCACTTCGCTGACTTGCTGTGAGATGTCGGGTCTTGCGCCAGTCAAAGTGGATAGAGGCTGAAGCGGGGGTGGGGTTGGGGGGGTATAGTTTTATTTAGAGGAGTGCTCGCGGTCAGTGGGGTGGCAAAGCCCCTCACCCGGCTCAACCTCCTGCTCACTCACAAGGAATGCAATGCATCTTTTTGTTGAATGAGCTGGAGCACGGCGGAGCGTTCGATGAATCTTAAGTCATTCATGACCGCGTGTGGGCGAGTAACATCAAAGGTAGAAAAGACAAAAGGGGAAGATCTAAAAGAGAGCAGCAGGTTTGTGTGAGTCAAAAAAGGTGCATGTTTTTTCTTAACATGATCCCCCAGTAAGAAAGAAAAGGAGAGTAGATTATTCCCCTCTGTTTGGACCTCGTTCCAAAACAGACTGTGCAGTCCTCTGCAAACCCTGGAGGTGTCTCATTCTGCAGAGCCAAACAGAAGTGAGCCAGAATACACACCCAGCGTGAAAACTGGCATCTATTCCCTTCAGTAGAGACTGCCTGCCATTTCTCCAGAGTTGCTCCGGTTTGGAAGAATTTAACAAGTTTTTCTCTGAATGAAAATGAGGTGGCGGAAAACTTTTCCACGATGAGCAGGGTTTCAGAACACAGGTACAACGGCTCACCTGAATGCTGACGATTATTTCGGTGTGGAAGTGTTGGGAGAGGTGGAAAGTTGCAGTAATAAAGTCTGGTTCATGTCAGAAACAGCCTTTCTTTGGGATTTATGAGTTTCTAGTGAATAGATTTGTTTGTGAAAAGAAGAAGAGTTACGCAAGAATTAATCTCTTTTTACTGCTGGCGGAGGAAGCATTGTATAAGCATGATACATATAAAGTATGTGAGTATAATGAGGAAAATGTACTTGAAGAATTAAAAGTAAAATGTCCCCTGTGACTGTTGTACTGTTATATATTCTATCATTATGCCTCATGGCTTCAAGCAAAAGCAAGATTTTACTGCTGTAGCTTGAGGTAGAGAAATATTTTTATTGTACTACCACTAATGATTATTTTCATTATAGATTGATCTGCTGATTGTTTTCTCCTTTAATCAATTGATTTTTTGGCTTGTAAATGTTGTGAAAATAGTGAGACAGTTACCCAGAGCCCAAAGTGACACCTTCACGATGCTCATCCAAGGAAGGTTAAAATCAAGAGGCGACTGGACTGGATAAAGATGCTCAAATAGGCTTCTTCAGTTCTGACTGACTGTTATTTAACCTCTGTGGGGTGGCTGTCATGTTGATTGATACCACTTGGACCTTTTGTGAAAAACAACAACAAGATCCAGGAAGAACATCAACACCGCGGGTGATGAGAAAAAGAAGAGTGAAAGCAACAACTTTGTGATTCCATACGTGGCTGAGTATCAACGAAACCTTGAAGGATTTTAAACAAACACCACATGCCTGTGTTTTTAAACCCAAGAACACGCTAAGACGGAGACTAGTCCACCTGAAAGACCGCATACCCAGACACACAATGCAGTGAGGAGCGCACACACCTTTATATTGGAGAAACTAAACAACCAGTACACAAGAACATGGCTCAACACAGAAGGGCCAACTCCTCAGGTCAAGAATGAGCCATTTACCTACATCTAAAGGACAGGGGACTCTCGTTTGAGGACCACCAGGTAAACGTTTCAGACAGGGAGGATGGTTTGAAAGAGGTCTCAAGTAGCAGAATGGAGAGACAATCACTTAATTTGGGAGGAGAGCCACTTATCGCCCAACGTACAATGATGTCCTTTCATCCCTTCCCAGGAAACTAAACAAATGCTCACATTCGGTGTCAGGTGACAATGATGGTTGTTAAGATTTGACCTCGGGTGTCTCCAACAACTATAACGACATAGCTGCACTAATAACCCAGCGGCATCGATCATCTTGAAAGTGACCCCGCAGAGGTTAAATAGCTCAGTTTCCCTACCAGTCAGTCAGAACTGAAGTCTCTCGCATGAGCGCCGAAGTGTCTTAACTAAGTGCAGTTGCCCCTTGACTTTAACCTTGCTTGTATATCTTTGACCTGGATGAGTGAGAACCTTCATCTCCACAAATGCTTGTTGTGTCCAAACCTCAACATTATTATCAATACATTTAAATTATCTAAAAGAAAAGCAGCAAATCTTCACATCTGAGAAGCTGGAGGCATCAAATGTTTGGCATTTTAAACACGTATCAATAGACGGCAATTCATTTTTCTGTTATTCGACTAATAGATTGATCGTTTCAGTTGTATTTTTAGGTTCAATAGTTAATTTATAGCAAAACATTTTATTGTTTTTGTATGTTTTGCCTGCAAAAATCGTAATTTGTAAAATAACGAGTTACTAAAGAAGTAGAAGTAGAAAATACTCAAGTAAGTACCTCAAATATGCACTGAAGGGCAGGTCTTGAGTAAACATGCTTAGTTTCTTTCCACCACTGCTATTTAAATGCTACTTTAATGTACTTCTACTAAATTTCAGGGGGAATGTTGTACTTCTTTCTCCTCTACCTTTATCAGCTATAGTCGTTATTAAACATCTGAGACATGAAAATGAAAAACCTCTCTTTTAATGAGTTATTTTAGTCTGAACTTCAGTCCTCAAAGTTTTATTCCACCTTTTCCATAACTCTACGGCTTCAACAGGACTTATTATTTCAGGTTCCGATGGGAGCAGTGCGTTTTCTTTGTGTTTATTTCTGTGACATTTTGCAGGTGAATCAAACCTCTACACGGCTGATGCTGCTTGAAAGCTTCAGTATTTGATTCACGTTGTGCTTAACAAGTGTCTGAATCCTGTCTAGATCTTCCTGTAACAAATGCACACTGTCACTCTATGGATAGTATAGAAAATATTATAAAAAAGCAACATTAAACTGCAAACATTGCAACTCATTTACTTATGTTAACACAGAAACATGTGAAAAATTTGCTCTGTACGTAGGGTAATAAAGGAAAAAATTGTTAAAGTAAAATAAATGATTATAATATGAGGTCATCAATCAGGACATTGATAAGTGAAAGTCTCACGTTGATAATACGGCACCTCAGGTCAGAACCTTTTACAGTGGCTTCACTTGCAAAGCCTCTACAAACAATGGCTGACCTGCATGAGCAAGTAAACGCATCACGTTACAGCTCAGCTTGTGTTTTGTGTCTGTTTTCCTCTGCAGTTGTGCAATAAACCCCAACTCATTTAGTGCAAATAATATGTTATTTTCTTCCCTGCTGATGCTGGTTTTAATTAGATGCCTGCTCAAAATTCACTGGGGGGGAAGGGCGAGAGGGGGAGAGGGGGGGGGTCCGTATTAGCTGCAGTCATTGATCCGATGTATTGAAGTGCTAAGTAAGCGTGACTAAATTTGGGTCTGCATTTTTGCTGGAGTCGGGACTCCAATTACAGCGACACTTCTGCTCTGTTCTGCAGTTTTTTTAGCCACAGTGAGAGGATCCTCTGTGGGATGATCTTCGTCACTACGCCCGTGGTGTTAGGAAATAAAATGAAAGAGGATCATTTAGCTCCGGGCTTGGAGGGGTGCCTGTGTTCCATCCACATGTACCTAGAGCTTCTGTTTCCACAGGGAGGATTTAGCACCTGGCACAGACCGGTCACTGCTTTTAACACCCATTCAGAAACAACAATAGATGGTCACTAAGAAAAGATTAAAACTGATATGTACTGTGTGGCGTCAAACAATGAAATCCACTGTGAGCCGTCTAAGATGCAGCAGAGACAAACCTGACTGCTGTTAATAATTTAACTCCTGGCAAATCACCAATCTGGCAGCAGTTTCTATATGAAATCAGCAGTTATTTTAGGAACCTTGAACCCTTGACCCAGTCAAATGGTGTTTTTTTTTTTTTTTACGATGCTTTCAGTGGCTCATTCCCTGCAACCTTAGGAGACTGCAGGAGAATGTTAATAAAGTAGCACCACTACTGCAGTCTACTGTACCAAAACGAAGATACGCAGCATGAATCACCGTGCATGTTATATATGAATGTTCTGGACTGAACATGTGCAATGCTGTAACTTATAATGAAGTGAGAGAGAGAAAGGGGGGGGGGTTCCAAGAAACTGGCCTCCGTCCCAGCTTGACCTCATGCACGCTGGCCTGAACACATGTTGTTTATCTACTGCAACTTCACTTTTCTGTATCAGCTCAGGTCATTCTTGACATTCAGGGAAATATTCTTACACAGAATTGGATCAGAAAATTGACTTCAGCCTCGTGTCTGTGCATCAAAGACATGAAGCAGGGGGGAAACAGCCAGCCAGGGTCTCTGTAAGTGAAAAGATACGCCTGGCAGCACTGCTGAATGTCACTAATTAACATGTTGTATGTCATTTGTTTAACCTGTACAATGATGTAAAATTGACATTATATGGCATTTGAGAGAGTTCTGTTCTGAAACTGTTTCTTTGTTAACAACAGCAAGTACAGAAAAAGGCTATAAACAGATTGCCAGATCAAGTAAGTGTGTTTCCATCCAGCTGTATTTTCAGTTTGCACAAAAACAGGCCCTGAGTGGAAACACCAGCAATTCAAAAATAAAGTCAGAACATTGCATAAAAGATTTTACGCTGTGCATATGTATTGATAAAAATGGAAACAGACTTAGTGAATAAATCATGACGTACATGAAGCATGTGACTTCAACGGTGTAAAGATCTGATTGTAGCGATGAGCAGACTGACGTTCCTCATATACATAAAAAACAAACATAATATAAACATACATATATACAAACGTTAGATCGTTTGAGGTTTAACTGGAGCTTCTTGCGCAATAATGGCACCTGGGTGGAGAATTAGCACGACCCTGTGTCTTTATCGTCTATTTATATGAAGGGAAACAAAATTAAAGGTGACAGGTGACAACTCAAAATATAAAAATAAAATAGAGTATAATTCAGTAATCATTTTTTGGACAATGCACATATTTCAGTTGCATTGCATGTTTCCCTATTGTGCAATGTTTCATTCGTCATTCAACGTTTCTTGTTGCTGTTTTTCTGAACATTTTTAACAAAAGCTTTCAAAAAGTGATGGAGACATTCAGATTCAGAGCTGTCCCCAGTGTAAATGTCTCTCTCCGCCGACAGAGTTTAGCAGGCAGAGAGAACGGGAGCAGGTGAGCGCCACGTAGCGCCCAGAGAACCTGATATGGAGAGGGCAGAGGAGAGGACCGGCAGCTGGGGAGAAGTCTCGGTACGCAAGAAAATGTCCCGGTGTACGCTAAAGACTAAAATGTCAGTGCATACCGGTGCGTTCCGTCCACTTCAAGCACTGATTTCAACCTTTATTTTACCAGGAGTAGCTCATTGAGATTGAAAATGTTTTTTCCAAGGGTGCAATAGTGTGCAAGTAGATAACAAATAGATCTCAAACACTGAGCAGAGGTATCCATTTATAAAGTTTCTATAAAAGTGGTGAAATAAGTTTCCATCTGGCTTTAAAAGAGAAAAAAAGCCTTATTCCCAAAATAAATCCCAACTTCTACTTAAGATGCAGTGTTTGCAATTTGAATGAGAGGTCATCATCAATTGTAATTCCGATAATCTACATGACCAAGATTTTGGTCTCTGTACAGACACGATGATTCCAAACTTGGAAACCTAACTGTGACGAGTGCTCGCCAAGAAATGGTGCCAACTCCCCCTAAAACCACAAATTGTGTGTTTGTGCATTTCAGTTTATGTTTGCTTTAAACAAACGAGCGACAATTTGTTAATTAGTGGGCTTTAGAGGTGTTGGAGTGTGTGTGTTTTTCATTTTTGGACACAGCCAGGCAAGCAGCTTTCAAATGTCAAACATTTCACACATTTCAGCCCGAAAGGAAAACAGTAATCCAAACAACAAAAATACTGCCACTGTGCTGTTTGGGTATTAAATCCACCCTAATTTGCTTCATGCACACTGACAGCAAACAATATAAGAAAAAACATGACGAAGGGGCAAATCTTCAATGTCATAAAAAATAATATATCCTGTCCTGTTATAGTGTTTGATCAGTCACACAGAGCTGCAGATCAGTGTGCATTTCAGTGTACGGCTGCGAAAATTAAACGTGTATGTTATGGAAATAAAGTGAGCCAAGTTCAGGGACTGGTGAAGACTTACACCACCCTGTTTACTGAGCCCGGCCAGAGAGATATAGTGGCGGCATCACATGCAACGCCAGCACCAAATCTGAAGGGTACTGCCTGTCTGGGGATATTTATCCATCCCAGACCTACAGAGATTCACTATAACCTATATAAGGTTATCGTTCAGCCCTCTATACATGTGGGGAGATTCTGTTTGACATTGGTTTAACTCATCTTGTGTGTCATTCAGGCCACATGAAACACTTTCCAGATAGACAGAGTCAGCCTGTCTGTAGTGGAACAAAAATAAAGATAATCTCGACCTTGGGTTACCTAACAATCAGATAACATTATGCATCATTATCAAGGCAGCTGCGTTAAGTCAGCCGACCAAGCAGGCAGAGTCTGACCTTCTGTTTTGGAGAGTCCCTGTCACCTTTGGCCTTTATTTTATTTATATATATCTTTGACCCTATCATGATCTGGGAAACCTGTGTCATAATAGCCCTAAATTCCTTCCATTGTGCTACGAGAATTTGCTGTTTTGTATTGAAAAACTGAGTTTAAAGCTAGTAAAGAATAGTTTGACAGGTTGGGAATTATGCTTTCTTGCTTACTTGCCAAGAGGTAGATGAGAATATACCACTCTCTGACTGGGTTGTGTTTTTCCCCAATTTCAATATGTGTACTTTGTTTCCTGAAAATAATCATATAAAAATTTTATGTATGGTTTTATTAGTTTTATAAAATATAATATCCTCAATGTTACTGCTGCACACTCTCCCAGATAACAATCACACAGGTAAACAATTATTAACATTTAGTTTCAAAAATCACGTTTTGTCCGTCAGTTTGGCGGACAAGTATAATTACTACAATACCCATAAACCTCAGCTTGTGTTGCCATGGATACGAAGCCAGTCAGAGACGCTTCCTCTATGAAAACGAGCCGCCAGTTGTCGCTGAATTCATCCAAAATTTAGCCAGAATCCAAAAGTAAATTAATTTAAGCTGCATCTTAAAATCTCTTTTCTCACCCATCTATTCTTAAGCTCTTTGTAAGCTCTTTGATTGGATGTTTCTTACTGAAATGCACCTTGGGAGTCGTAGTTGACTTGTGTTTTTATTTACGCACATTATCTTTCTATGTTTACAGTACCTATTTTTTATTAATTCCTCCAAATATACCCCCAAATTATTTCAATTGTCAAACATTTTCCACATACTTACAGCCCAAAATAAAAACCTTCCTCCTTCAGCACTGTGACAAATGGAAACAACAATACCACTGCTACTATAATGAAATGCTGCTTGGGCATTAAATCCACCTTAATTTGCTGCAGCCATAAAACTCGTTTCACCTCTTCTCATGCAAACTGGAAGCAAACAATGCCAAAAAAATAAATGAACACTGTCAAAGACACAAAGAGGATTATTACCAGGCGATTTTAATTTGCTTATTACATAAAGAAATATCTTCAAAGGCATTTGTTCATACTAGAAATTGTTAGGATGTATACAGTTTTTTAATTATAAATAGCTTTACAAGCCATAAATCACTCTGTGGTGCAGTGCCAGAAAGAATTGATTTCAAGGTCATACCGCTTCATTTGATATACCTTGAAGCTTTTGGCTCTGCATGAAGACTGTGACGTCTCTGTTTGTGCCTGTTTTGGGGTTGTTGTTGTGGTTTTTTTTACATGTTTGGTTTGTAAACCTTCTTTAAAAAAATGTGCACTGCACTTTGTTTTTTGAATATGTGGTTTCTGAACAAAGTGACTTTATCGCTTTGACTATAATCCATGCAAATCTTTTGAACCCAGAGGAAATTTGTCCAATCACGCAGTGTTGTGTAAATTTGATTTGAATAAAAAAAAAAAGGAGAGAATTATGGGAGGAAATGTGCGTCTTTGGTGAGGACATTTTAGCCAGAGCACTTTAATTCAGTCAGTCACAAGTCTGATATTAGAAAATGGATTTTCTCAAGGGAAGTAAAGCAGCTTAAAATCTAATAAAGACAAAGTACTGACAGTGAACTGTCGTCTGTGGACTCAAAAGGAAAAATGTATTCTTAAAAGTCCATTAAGAATCTAAAAATTTAACAAAATTAATGAATTCTGCATCTGTTTTTACGGTCAGTCCATTACAGAACTTTGCCCCTCTTAACTTTAGACTTTGACATAATTCTCCACAGACAGATTTTAAAGCTCTCCAGGATATTGCGTTTGGGGGTTTAGGGAATATCACAAGCTAGGTAATCTTGATCGGGGATGACAGTCCCCTTACACTGTCAACATGCTATTTTTACCCAGCTCGTTGCACATTATTGCCCTCGGGCAACCCAATCCCATTTCATCTCGTACCCTCCCCAAATATTTCTCATTATTAAAACATGCATTTAGTGTTATCAGCCTCCATCTCAGGCCATGTTCACACTGAGGTGGATACGTTTGATGCATTACTTATCTGCAACGTGGACACATTTTAAAAATGTCTCTTTACCTGCTTACGCACTCTATTTGTTTAGGGTCAGGGGATCACCAAAGTAATTAAATTCATCCTCTGGGGAACATAAATGTCTGAATGAAATAGTTGTCGAGATTTTTCAATAAAGAGATATATACTGCTACGGGGAAAAGTCAGGGGATCACCAAAGTCAGCAGGGTTCATCGTCTTGACATTATGTCTGTACAAAATTGCATGGCCATCCCTCGCTTCGTTGTTCAGATAGCCACGCCACCAGCATGGCTGAAAAAGCATTATGGCAGAAAAGATGCAAAATCTAACTGTTTCTGATCTGGTGTATGTTGTTGTGGCAGTTTAGTGTGGATTGAAAATGACCTGAAAGCAAAACTAAAATTGTAATTGCTGTCAGTTTAAATTTTGCTGTATGGGAACTCAAACTCTATGGAATGCCATTTAAATCAAACAAATAAATATGGCTATGAAATAAATACTCAAATCAATGTATGAGGCAATAAACATAGGCTATAAATACATTTAAATATAAATATATAAATTAGTCAATATAGATAAATATTTTAGTTTGATTTCCATCTGTCAAATTCAAATGCACTGGATTCAGATAAGCAGCAGGACCAAACACCGAGACCAGCGGTGGTTTGACGAAAAGGAATTCAGTGGAAGAGGTGATTTTGTTGTCAGGTTTGGCTCCTTCCATCCTGCTCTGCCTCATCTCTCTGAAATTTACAGAGTTTCCTGATTAACAGATAGCTGTATTTGTTGCTAACCGAACCGCTAACTGCTGCTATTTGTAGCTGCCATTAGCTGGTGAGCTCTATTCCAGCGCCGCTCACACGCATCACACATGGACGCTGTGTCAACACCCTTTGGCTTCACTTATTAACGCCCTGGGTACCTTTTTAGTATTGTTTTGTGTACGTGTAAAGCTCCGCGATCAGGTTTGCAAGAGTAAATATGCAACGTCTGGTAAGACTTTCAAAATAAAACAAGTGGTTAATGTTGTAAAACATTGGAATTTGTTTAGGTTTAGGCACAAAAACTACTTGGTTAGGTTTAGGAAAGGTTTGGATTAAAGTCACTGCATTACGTTTCGGTTATTTATAGTAGTACTTTTAGCGTTTAACAATGGCACTAAATGGCTTCCCCCAGTGGGTCGGTCTATGACGCGAAGGGGTTCTATTAGCGTTGGTACCAGACGCTGAAAGATGGGACAAAGCTATTTGACACACAGCACAGGCTGGAAAATCTCCTCCTCCTCCCAGCGGTCCACAGCTCTAAACACAAATACTCTGCTAATAGCACAGCAGCAGTTAGGCCACATCCACACTAGGTTTTAGTTTAGGAACGGAGAATTAAAACGAATGCGATCTAAGTCTACACCAGCATAAACGCACGTCTAGTGGCCCTTCACAAGAAAAGAATAAAGAAAAGCAGATGAAGAATCAGAACAGATTTTGTTTTAACGAGGACCAATAATGAGCTGGGACTGTGACCGAATGTAACACGGGAGTTAAAAGCGGCTGTGGTGGCAGAAAACAGACTTGGAGTCGTCGCAAAGGAAATGGCGACGTGAACAGTACAAGTGTAGGCTGTAAGTTAATTGCACGGTACAAAATATTTTAATAAAAATACCAACTCAGAAACTCTTGTGTTTCTGCTTTGCATGACCCAATCAAGAGAGCTGAGCATCTGCGTCAGCGTTTCTAAAGTTCTCCGTTTTAGGTCTTCGTTTTCGCCGTTTTAGTCTGGACGGGAGGTGCAAACGTAGCAAAAGGCCTCCGTTTTAATTCAGAAACGCTGTAGTGTGGACGGGGCCTTAGTGGTTGCTTTAGCAACAAGTAATCCATATTGATCATAGCCATTATAACCTGATGTTTTTCACGTTGATCGAACATGTTCATATTTAATAATTAGGCTTATTTCTGTGGGTCAACTTACAACATCTATGCTCCATTTTTCTGACACAAGAAGATGACATCATTCTTAATCCTGCTGACGAAGCTCTGATTGGTCGGTTGTTCTTCCAGCTGCAGCCATGCTTATGTATATTTTTGCAATTTGGCGAAATGTTTGGCTCTCCGGTGAGCAAAGGACAAACAAGTCTCCAAAAATAGACGTAAACAAGCACTCCATCTTATTGATGTTGTGAGCCATTATTTCTGGACAGCTTTCAAAACTCTTACCTACTGCAGAGAAAACCACTGCAGCTTTAACCGTGCCAGTGATGGCTCAGCAAACTCCACTTTCGCCAGAAGAAAATGGGTCGACTGTCACTGGGAAAGACGTGTAACGACCCGAGACAACCCACCTGGAGATCAGGGTCAGACCTGTCCATATAAATGTTTTGGTACGGGACGAGCTATCACCTGGCTGACACATAAGTGCGTGCTCTCACTGCTGATTGTCAAACTCTTGACAGAAAACCTGACCTGAAGATGAAATAATACTCCAAACCTGTTCTGAATGTTATGTGTTGCATTAGTTCGGCCTCATTTCAACCTGTTAACATTATTACATAGCAGGAACCAGAACTAATTATTAATGTAATCCATGCTTATCACTAAATTAAGTGAACCTCGAGCGTCTTAAACATTTTATTCCCAGGGTGCAGCCTCACCTGTGCCCCTGCTGACAGCTGCTGGGGAAAAAAAATCATCTTTAAAACATTTCTGACATCTCTGCTTTCAACTTGAAATTGCCTCATTGGCAGTATTTCAACATCACAGTGTCCTATTTGACGATTCCATTTCCTTCATCTTAAGAAATAATAAATGGGAAATGACAAATGTGAAATTTGTTAGGGGTTTATGTCATATCTGTCCCGTGAATGCGCCAAGAAATGTGTGCTTTGATACAGCGGGCCTCCATGGAAAAAAATAATTTGTCAGAGCCTTCATGCAGACCCCCTGCTATTTGGGGCTGCGTGATCCAGCGATGTGCAGAAATGATATTTTTTTAAATAGAAAATGAACACCCTTATGCTGGTTCACTCTGTCTTGGCTGTTTATTTTGATTTAAAGGAGGAGACGGTGAAAATGTGCCTTTTAATTGTGTCACAGCTTGCTGTAAAATTGTCATCAATCGCCCATTTCTGTAAAGAACCTGCTGACCCGAACCTCTCACATGTTCTGTGAGCAGCTAGACAGAGTGAGGCTATGGTGGGTTGGTAAACACAGGCTGAACGCAGGGTATTGGTGTTAAAACAGCATGGGTCTAAATGTAAAGAATGATAACAATGCTTAGGCAGAGGGTGGTAGACTGTCCTCACAGCAAACGTGTGAAAAATCACAGCTTGTAAGACTACCTCTAATGATATCTCTCCCCATTAGCCTCAAAAGCAGAAAAGGTCAGAGTGCCACTACGATTTGTGCAGGAATTCACATGTTGTACATTTCCAGGGATACAAGGCCAAAAAACATGACTCTACAACTCTTAAAAAATGAAGGAAATGTGATAAAAATCAAACCCTTTAACAGGATCCTTCTGCGCTTTTCTTCTCTTTCTCTGTGTGCAGATAACGTTTATAGGAAATGTCTTGCAAATGGGACATGGGCACTGAAGGGAAACTACTCCATGTGTAAGGCCATACTCCACGAGGAGGTAAGACGTCATGTATCCTGATTAATGAGGCTTTTCACAACTACCCTCAAAGCATCAAACATAATCAAAAACAAGGTTGGCAGCAGAAGATGGGTGCAGCAGGTTAACTCGAGGCTCATTTATAGTAAATATGGACTCAGGGTTTGGTTGCTTGGAGCCAGCAGCCTTAAAAGGACACTACAGTAAAAATAAAAATGCTAAAAATACTATGAAATGCCTGAGAGCATCACTTGAAGGAATCTGTTTCAAGGGCACAATGGCTGTTCTGAATTTGCATTATACAGGCGCTGGCACTGCCGCTCTACTGTCATCTTGCTCAAAGTTGTGGCGGCTTGGCTGGGTTTTTTTATGTAGGTGGGAGCCTGAAATCTGCAAATAAACCTGCAGCTATTTCTCTTTTGAACGCACAAAAAAAATTAATTTGTAAATTCCTCAAAAGAAACCACAACAGTGCTCTTTTAAAGCTGCAATGTCCCCCAGCGACGTGAGCAAGTTGTGAAAGCAGAGAAGAAAACGCAGGTCGGCTTTGGTTGAAAGCAACAGCATGCTGCTGTGATGGTCCTGCTGTGCTCCAGATTTTTATCCATTCACATGTTGCTGGGTTTTTTTATTTTTTTTTGCATGCTGTTAGCCTCCACCTGGATGGTGTGTATTGTGATGTGCAGATGTGATGGTGATGAGTGCTTATTTTAATTAGGATTGAACACAGGACAAAGCATTCAGACAGAACACGCTGACCTAAATCAGGCTAGACATTTGGGGTATTGTATGTAAAAATATAAAATTACAGGATGAAAATATGGTACATAGTGTGTTTGTTTCTCTCCGCCTGACCATCTGCTGAAACTGAATATTGAAAAGGTGAGTTTCCAAAAACACTTTCGCCATGTGCAGGTTGCAATAAGCTCCGTCTGTGCGTTTTTTTTTCCAATTTTAATCAAGAATCTACATCCTTGTCCTGCATTTAAAGGATAAAGTCGGCATTAATCTATATTTTTCTTATTGTCGACAAATCCTATAAAAAAAGATGAAAACCAACAATGTGTGAGTCCATGTCTAAGTACTTTTTGAGTCTCCACCCGGTCTGTGGCTCTCAGCCCATTCGCTAATACTGAAGATGTAAGTCATTAAAAAAGGCTCAGTCATTTCCTCGAACAGCTGGCCACTGTAGTTTTTACCAAACGTTACCCAAACTGGAGGAAAGACTGCATTTGTTGGGGACTATTTTCAGCTGCGGATTAACACACACTCCAGTTAGCATTTACAGCAACGAGGTGGTGAACGTTAGCCTGATCGTCAACGTGCAATCTTGTCACGTTAGTCCGTGTTTGTTTGGCAGGGAAGGGTCATTCGTTTTATTTTTCCCTAACCAAACCGTAAAGAGTCATGCATCCGTGTTGCCAAGGTGATTTTCAGTCCTAGTGATTGCTAGGAGCATTTACCTTTTTAACATTTTTACAGCAATTTGCTTTCTTGTGGAGAGTTGGATGAGAGAATCGATACCACTCTCATGTCTGTGCGCTAAATGTGGAGCTGTGGGCTGTGTCCTAAGAGGAGATCACACCTACCTGCACCTGTAAAGGTGCTTGCACACTGCTCAGACTGCGCCCAACGAACACCAATGTTATAAAGTTGGCAGTAGTTGGAACCATGTTAAATAAAGACTACAGTCTGTTTTCCAAATATAAACAATATACAGTACAATGAACAAATATTATAAAGCCAAACACAAATTTCATCGGCAACAATGAGCTAATTTTATTGCTTATAATAAGGTTTTGTTAGGCCTGATAAACTGCAAACACTTCAACTGTGATTATTCCGTTACAAAAAACATTAACGTTTCACAAGGACATACCTTTGTTACCACGGACATAAAGTGATGCTTGTTTGCACGTCATGACTGATCCAGATAAAAGCAGCTGTAGGCTACATGTATAGACATGACAGCTTTAACATGCTGCTTTTTTCCCTGGCTGACGATCACTTTTCACCTGTCGCTTCCTCCAGCGCATGTTCTTTGTAACTGTATCTGTATATTGGTGCGTTTTTGTTACTATTATCCAGCTGATCCAGCTTCTGATTCCACCCTTTGAGTGAAATGAGCTGCTGATCAGAGCTGAGTTTTCTTTAGAGTGGTCGGACCGAGATGTAGGATGAGATGAGGGATATCTGGATGGCAATAGCTGCAGCCATGTCCAGTGATTACAGAGCGATTAATGTTGTGATATAAGCTCATTTAGATGCTTTGTATGGAGGAAAAATGGTTGGATTGAGATTCTAGCTCAGCGTCCAAGCTTCATAGAGGTGTGTGGTATTTGCGCGAAAATCGATCTACCTGCCCTGTAGAGGGCAGGCCAGGCCTTAGGCTTTATGCTAGGCTATGCTAGTTGCCTCCTGGCTCAGGCTCCTTAATGCACAGACATGAGAGTGGTATCAATGTTCTCTGAAGAAGCAAAGCAAAGGGGCATTTATTTCCAAAACATCAAACTTTTCCAGTAAGAGTTGCTGTCAACCTCATCCATCCGTGTCGCCATTTTTGAAGCAGTGTCTTTGTTGTACTTTTTCTGATTGTTAAATAATTATTGTTTATCCAACTGAGGGAACTGCTATCGCTGAGCACAACACCAGAGGTCTGCAGTGAGGCTATAGGACAGTGTATGTGGGATTGTTTCAAAAGGCTTTGGATAGACAGACAATTATTGTTAGCGGGAACAAGTTGAGTTTAATGTTTTCATGGAATTTTTTAGCAAAACGGAAAATATAAAATATTCTTTAAAAGGATTTTGTCTACATTGTGAAGCATGCCGACCCGTTAATTGGGTCAGCAGATGCAGTATGTTTGTACTTTATAGATCTGTGAAGACGAGGAAAAAGTGTTTTGGACCAAGATCCTTCATTTAGTGTTTGTTCTCAGAGACTTTGAGTGTGCTGTCCAATTGATTTCTGGAGAAGATGGATATAGAGTGTCTGACCTTTTAAAAATGTGTGTTTGATTTTTTCCCCCCTTTTGTAGCCATGAAATAAATCACCAGGTGGTAGCAGCGGTGTGATTGACAACAGAGAAAGGGAGGGGGGAGTTGAAGTAGCTTCCCTTTAAAGTTCAGCCTGTATTGAACCGAATATTCAGCACTCCCATTGGGAAGAGAGACTGTGTGGATCAAAGGCTTATTGGAAAGTTAGTTTGAGGAGGGGGGGGATCCTCTTTTTCTTTTGGGACTCGCTCAAGGTTATTTTCTCAAATATACGATAAGTGTCTTTGTTGTTTCTTATGGAAGGAGAGTGAGTCAGGTCTGGTTTTGTCTCACAAAATGTGATGGCCATCACATTTTGTGAGACCTGCGGCTAGTGGTGGGTGGGTCTTATATTATCCTCTTGCCCACCCCCTCCTTTCAGGCTCAACTCACAGCTCTGCAATCCATCTTAAAAGCTCCCTTTTGCTTGATTTATATCCTGATGTGTCAGCCAGTCCCGCACAAGTCAGTGTCTGTTCAGTGACTGATTCACATGTCTGATCTACATTACTGCACAAATACTCACACGTGCATTGAAAGTGTAATCATTCAATGTGTAATCACTGGACATCGTAATCATTTCAACTGTCAGACCACCGTTGAAATGATCCCTTTTAGCGTGAATCTGCTGTATAAGATGGGGGAGATGAGGGATATGTCCTCGCGGTTACATTTAGGTTCACTGGGACAAAACACCAGAAATACATATATTATATTAGCTTTGGCCGAATGTTATAATATATTTCTTTACAAGACGTGGACTGTGGTTCTGTAAGCTCCAAACAGAAAAAAAACAATTAACAGGACAACAAAACCAGTTGCATCCCTCGCTTTTAGATTCATGTTTCTAGGCCACACTGGTAGGCAGCTCTTAAAAAGAAAAAAGATCAGCCAGATGCAATGCACCAGGACTCAGTGTACCATGACTCCTGTATGGTGGCCCTGAAAGCTCAATGCACTGCAGACAAAACACAAGCACAATAAAGAAAATATGTTAATCGAGTCAACACAACACTGAAAACATTCAAATTTGAATTGATAAGAAATTAATCAACAAAAGGCATCCACAAACTGTCTTTTGTTTGTCCGTATAGTTTCAACACAATGTGCAAATGTACAAATGGAGATAATGATGCATACTTTCAGACAGTATCTTCTTTAATGCATTCATGGTATTGCACTCGGTTTTACACAAAAAAATATGTTGGAAGTGGTTGTTTATAAGACTGAAAACAGATAACTTTAAAGAAAAGTTCATATCCTGCCTGCTTTCTTAGCTTTTTGTAGATGTGTGATTGTTTTGTAATGTTACTAAGCAGTGATTATAACTCTTTATGTGACAAATGTTTGTGTGAAAATAGAAAATCCAAAAACATGATCTTTTTTCAAACAATCAGAGACGCATTGCAGGATTATTCTGTCCTCACTAGAAAAACAGCAGCAATGAACACGAACATTTTCTTTCCTTTACTCCAACCAAGAAGTTTTAGTTGCCTAAAATATGTGAAACGTGAAAATTCCTAAATGACTTGTTTTGCAACAGTCAACTGAGTCATTTGTTATCTAAGTATGAGGACTAGTTTGTCAGAAAACCAGTCCCACAATCTGTCCCTGTATATATTAACAAAGCGTCATACAGACACAGATGAACATTCATGAATCAGAAGGGAAAGAGTAAGAAAGATACCACGCCATCGTCCACTATGGACTTAGAAAGAGTTAAAGATCGGAGCGGCTGCACCGAAATAAAGTGAATCAGAAAGATGGCGTGTTTTAGGGCGGGTGGGGCAGGGATTAAACATGCCCGCATTTAATCTCGGTGTAGACACCAGTAGGTTACATAAATCCACTTACAGCACAGATTACTCTTGGTAGTGTGGGTAAAATCCGATCACAATGGATATCAGAGACAGAGGTCTTAGGCACCAATTCAGAGAAAGATGTCTCATATATATATATATATATATATATATATATATATATATATATATATATATATATATACAAAACACAAAACAAATACAAACAGACATGAAATCACTATAAAGAGATAAAAACAAAGAGAAAAATTGAAAATGACTGCAAAGAGAAACTAGACGAGATATAAATGACCTCAAAGACACGACAAGTGACAGCAAAGGTACTCAAAATTACAGCAAGGAGACACAAGATGACCACAAAAAGATTAAAAATGACCACAAACGAACAAAAAATATCTACAAACAGATGTGAAATGACTAGAAAGTGATGAAAAATGACCACAAACAACTACAAAGAAAGACTACAGAGAGACACAACAGGACCACAAACAACACCGCCGTCTCTTTCAGTCTGGGTGTCGTGCTGCGTTTTAGGAGAGTTGGGGGGTCTTTTAAATGTCAGTGTCCAGGAGCCCCTTGTTTCATAATCTTTCCATGGCTGTTGGATATTTGGAATTGCAAATAACAGCTAGTTATTGACATTTCTTATTAGAATAGTTCATGTTGTTATTGGGTGGGATTTGTATTCATTTATAACACCTAATAGAGGGTGGGGTTGGTATTTATTTATGTTATTATTGCTTATTAAAACTGTGCCAAGTCCCCACCCCCTTTTCTCATCCTAAAAATATTGTTTATGTAAATAAGAAAAACCCGAAAGACTCATCTTGTGTTTCTTTTCTCCCTGCAGAAAAAAGGCAAGATGCACTACCAAATAGCTGTGATCATAAACTTCCTGGGTCACTGCATCTCAATGGTGGCTCTGCTCATAGCCTTCTTCCTCTTCTTGTGTTTGAGGTAAGTGTCTGTCCCACTGCCACCAGTCCGCTGATAATCCCAAAGACATCATTGATGTGACAGAAATGTCAGTGTTCTCAAGATCCCTCGTTCAAAGCGCCTCTCGTTCTTATTCACAAACCATTTGGTCATGGGATGAAACCTTCCCTATCTCAGTCCCGCAGATGTAAGGGGGTTTAGATGCCCGCAAAAACTGGGGCACATTTCACCACAAATGGGAATAATAAACCCCTCTCAGAAAACCAAAAATGTCTTGTTGAGGCCTCTTGGGACAACTGGTGGAGGTGGAATGGCTCCTTCTGACAATCCGAGGCAAACCGAGAGAGAAAGGTCTTAGCACCCTCAACAGCAGAGGCTGTTATCGATCGCAGAGACACCCCCGAAGGGTGAGAAAAGCGTGAAAGGGCACAGGGGGACATAATAAATAGACGTTTTACAGGACAGCGTTTATGCACAACCCGTGTATGTGGGCCACAGCGGTGCGGAGTGGGAGGGAGGACAAGTGTTGGCCAGCTAAAAATGGCATTATGGTAGTGAAGGAGTTTGACATTTATTACTCACCTTCTTCACTTTTTAATGAGATTGCCCAACCATTTAAGGAAAGGTTGCCGCTGCCAGTGTGACGGAGAGAGAGGTTGACACTGTTGTTCAGTGTTTTCGAAGTGGAGCGAGAGAAAAGGATCAGAGCAGAGATGAGAGCGTTGAGAAGTTCATCTGGAAAAACACTTAAATGGCGTCTGTAATTTAACATGTTTCAGTGTGAAACAGAATAGAAATTGCACTGTTTTTAAAATGATATCGTCGACATAGAAACACAGGACTCTCCTGCACAACTCAACAGTATTTTATGTTTATGTAATGGCCGTTTAGTTTTATGTTTTTCGATTTTAACTCTAAGAAATCCATTTTTTTCTTCATTTTGGTGGAAATGAACTGCATTTATATAACCTTTTTTCATCCAAAGTGCATGCACCATTGGCAATGAGCTAAAATGCAAGGCACTCATGGTGGACATGAGGGGTCAATGCACCAACCCTGAAATGAGTGAATTTCCTTCACCTTATTTTACTTGATGACTTAGCCAGCATGAGGGCAACCGCTGCAATTTCCTAACTGTAGAGATCTGTTCACCTTCACCCACATGTCCCTCACCTTTATTAGATCAGGAAGAGGAAGACATTAATAAATTACAACATGGCCACCCTCTTCTGGAAATGTAAACACGGTTTTAATGAAAATCCAAACACACTTATGATATTGATGTATTAGACACACAGGCTAACAAAGCCAGATATGATATACGATAGTCACTCCCAATCACATTTGATCAGATATATTCATGTAAATTCACGGAGAGAAAATAAACTAAAAATACTTCAAAATGCTTTTTTTCAGACAAACATATAATTACTGAAAGATGAGACTTTATTACAACTTTATAGTAGTAATATAAATCTAATATATATATATATTACAAATATATCTACTTGCAATGTAAGAGAATATCATGATGTAGCATATAATAACAGTACTTAAAGTAATATTTTGAGATATAAGTACTTTGTGTCACATTCACTGGAAACTGAGGTTTGGACCCAAAATACAGACAAAAGCTGGTATTAGTGAGAAGGTGAGGTTTATTGCAAACACAAAGTGTGAGGCGTTATAGCAGTTCAAAACACACCCGGTGAGCAATCCAACAGAAGGTTAATCCAAAGAAAGTCCACAAGAATACAGGAGAAACACGGTGAAACACTGGGGAAACACTAGAGAAACACGGGAGAACTCAGACAAGGAAAACAATGAACTGGCAAGGTAGTAGTAACAGAGGCGGAACGAAGTCTAACTCCACTGACTACAGCTGGGCCACGGCGTTGTTAGGTCCCCAGCCCCCACTGGAAGTGTCTCAGCATTGACTTGTTGTTTATTTATCATTTTTGTGCATCTACTACCTTCAGCACAGCTTTCTCTGCTCCCGTTTTGTTCCGTCAGCTTCAGGCTGCATATCCAAAGGGAGCATTTCAGAATAAGAGCATTTAGCCTACCTGATTTTTCTGACATGTTTAGATTTTATGGATTTGGTAATCAGAGCTTGCTTTTGTGCTTCTACAATGATTAAGTAGGCTATGTAGTTAAATGGTTTCTTTTTTGTCTGTTTTGACAATGTTTATTGTTGTTTTACGATCGGGAGTCTGCACAGGGTATTGTATTTTGAAAATTGACCGGATGAGCTCCGGCACCCGCGGCGTAGGCGGCCTCAGTGGCAGTAACCGGAAAGCCGGAGTGCTACATGAAAGCACACATGGTTGCAGGATTACGCCACAATATTTTGTTCAGTACGAAATCTTTCCGCGTTTTTTGCGGAATCTCTGTGTGAAAGCGGCTAAACACTGGAAGTAAAACACTGGGAGCAGACTAAACTACAAAATGACACAGGAACCATGAAGCTCACAGAAACACACAAAGTCATAAAATAAAACATTCAAAAGCAAGAAACAGCAGAACAATTAATGCAGAGACACAGGATAAAACAAATGTATTTTTATCTATTTCACTGTGTCTTTAACAAAGACTTGTCTGCAAGCTTTACTCTTAATTAATACACATCAGACCGTGGTGGCCCCACGGGCAGGATGCCAGGGGCAGTGAGGTCATGCGGCGTAAAGAATACGACTGTTTGAAAAAACCTCCCTCCCTGTGCTTCTGGCACGCCAGGCGCTGCCTTTGTGATACTAATGGCAGCTCCGGTAGTGTGACATAGTGGGGTGAAATTAGCAGCTTGATTGTGGGTCAGCACACTTTTAAAACCATAACTTCATGTTTTTTGTCCCCTTCAGGCTGCTTTTTCACTTCTCTGTAACAATATAATTATTCAAAACTATAGTCTTTTTCTGCAGCATTTATAAGTAGCTAAGTTAATGAGGCTGTTATTTTCTTTGGGGGCTCTATGGTAAATAATAAAAATATAAAAAGCCGCAATAATACAATGCCACAGGAAAAATCTTGCTCATGCTCGTCTGCACAGTCAGCACAAAGCCAGTGCAAGTGACACCTATTAAGAATTGATGCATGCTAAAAAATAAATCATGTCATTCATGGTTGGCAGACGGGGAAGCAGCCTTTGCTCACTGATAATGCCGTCAGCTGGTGACAACAAACGAGGCTGTCACTGCAGTGACCGAGGCTGGTTTGTTCTGTCCGTTCACTTGTGTGCTTCTATTTTCGCTCGCTCACTCGCTCGCTCTGAGGCAGTAGGGCAGATTTTAATTGTATCCTAAGGTCGATTTATTTACAGCATTAAAAAAAAAAAAGTCAGACGTTCAGGATGTGACAAACAAGAGTGCAAAAAGTGGGAATGAAATGTTACTTCATATTACATTAAGGGTGAGGGGCACTGGGGAGTGATGGGAAATGTTACTTCGAGGCTACGTCTCTTCATTATTCATCATCTTCATTTTCTTATTCTTCTGTTTTCCCAAGATTACTTGAAGGGGGGCTTCACCAGCAAGGACCAAACTACCAAGAGAAGCGTTTAAATGATTTATTGATGAAAGAAAAAGATTGTGTACAAGGCTTGGACTCACTGTACAGCATTGGTTTGCTAAAGCACTGCGGGGAAGCTTTGTCATGACAGACCCCCTGATATCCACAGAGAGGAAGGAGATGAGGAAACAAGATAGAGAAAGGGGTGGGGGGCTCAGAGGAGATGTTAGGTGGGTATTTATGGAATGTTTGAGGTGTGGTCCTGCTCCTGAAACTCTGTTTGAAAGCTCCAACTCACAGTTGAGGAATAACTAAATACAGTGAGATAAATGTCTTTGTTTAAAATACACGGCTACAACACTCAACCTCAGCAGGAACAGATATTTAATTCACATATTTCCTACCAGTTTCGGTCACATGTTTGCTTTTACATTATACGTCCCCCCCCCTCGTCTTTCCTCTCAGTGTGAAATCATATTATTTTCCCAGGCACTCAAGGAGAAAGTTTGAAAAAGAAACACTGAGTTTATTCCTCTCTGTTGATCTCACAGGAGCATCCGCTGCCTGAGGAACATCATCCACTGGAACCTCATCACCGCCTTCATCCTGAGGAACGCCACCTGGTTTATCGTCCAGCTGACAATGAGTCCTGAGGTGCACGAAAGCAACGTGGTACGTATCATTTTATCTGTTAAACTGCGACAAGACGCAGCCTTCATCACCATGAACCAAGCGGGAAGCTTCAGGTCCGAGTCCAATCCAGAAGTCCGAATCCAATGCAGAAGTCCCATGAACCTGCATTGTTTTGAATGGCCAGCAGGTGGCGACTCTTCTGGTTGCAAATTGAAGTTTGGTTCCATTAGAAATAATGGTAAAATAAGGATACTTCTCAGCTGATTTATTACCTCGGTAAACACTTTCATAATGAGTTTATGGTCTCAGTCGATAGTTTCAAGTCTTCTTCAACACGGCATGATGCTCATTTACTAAAATATGGATCCATTTAGAGGAAAACAGACCATAAAGCAGTGTATGCTTCATGAGCACCTCTCAATCAGGCTAGAGTGACTTGTATCCTCGGCACTGTGTAAATTTAACCAGCGCCGTTGAAAAAGCTTATTAGGAGTTGGCTGTCACTTTGTGGTAACTATTGGTGTGCTATTTTGTAGGTTTGGTGCCGTCTTGTCACCGCCTCCTTCAACTATTTCCACTCCACCAACTTCTTTTGGATGTTTGGCGAGGGCTGCTACCTCCACACCGCCATCGTCCTTACCTACTCCACCGACAAGCTGCGCAAGTGGATGTTCATCTGCATCGGCTGGTGTACGTACACTTAACTTACTTTTTAAAATTACCTGCACAATTAACGTCACGACTGCTGTATGAAAACCTTAAACAAATAGTAACAAATACACTTATTGCTGTCTTGTTGTGAGTTTAATGTAAAGATTGATACCACGTTCATAGTGTGCATGTTGTATTTTGAGCCACAGGAATTGGTTAGCTTAGCTTAGCATAAAGACTGGAAGCATTTCAAAAATGCATCTACAACTCCTCTGAAACATTTTAATAAACACATTGTGTTGTGTTTGCTTAATCTGCACACAAACAAAATTGTGGTTTATGGGGAGTACATGCTAGGCTAGCTGTCTCCCCTGCTTCCAGTCTTTATGCTAAGCTAACGGCCTCCTGGCGATAGCTAAGTACTTGGCGTACAGACATGAGAGTGATATCAATTTTCTTATTAAACTCTCAGTGAGATAAGTGCATTTACTTTGTTAATACCTGCCTACCTACCTAATAATAATTGTATTTAAATGTTGAAACTATTCATTTGAAATGCTGGACCGTCTGTGCGTCCTTAACAAAGCTTTTGAATATCTCCAGTAGGTTTGGGTAAATTTAATATCAACTTAATTAAATTATGCAAAAAATTAAACCTCAATAGAATGAACTGAAGGTCTGATACAAATTTAACTTACAATTGGAGCAATTGAGTTGAGAATATGGATACGACTCTCATGCCTCTGTCCAGGATGCAGTTAGCTTAGTTTAGCACAAAGAATGGTGGGAGGGGAAAACAGCAAGTCTGGCTCTGTCCCCTAAAGCTCAATACCTAACATGTTATCATCAGGCTGTTTGTTTCATCTGCACACAGACAGAATGTAAAACTTACAAAATGGGGTTTTACTAAATGGGGATTTATTGCCAGGCTAGCTGTTTCCCCCTGCTTCCAGTCTTTACGCTAAGCTAAGCTAAGCTAATCACCATCTGGCTCTAACTGCAAGAAAGAAAAAGATTGTTATTTCCCCAAACTATTCGATTAATTCCAGTCAGTTCGGGTATATTTCATTTCAAAAGAACAAACTGAAGGTCAGAAACAAATTTCCCAACAGCAGGAGCTTTTGACTTGATGGAGATACCAGAATTTCGTGTGGCTGCTGGAAAACGCATTGGTGTTTGGAGTTCACTAACACCCAGTTTCACGCTGTCAAACTAAACTATGTGCTGTTGAGATTAGGTGTATTGTGCCAGCTGGATTACATTTCCCCCAGGGCGGCGTGAAGCCTCAGCGTGAAGGGAGATGGCAGCACATTTCGGAACGGCTGTGAAAAAATAAACAAGATGAAATTTTATTTGCTTCGCTTAACTTTGACTCAGGCTTCAAGAGTGGAAATATTATTCAGGCAGAGCGGTGTGGACAAGAGATGAGAACAAGACAAATTACATTTTTTAAGTAATCCGGCGCTGTGAGAGAAGATTTTCCTGAGATTTAAAGTTACGCTGATGACAGTGTTTTGCTAATGAGGCGGAGAGTTTCCAGAGATGTGAGACTTACATGTGTTACGCGGCAGCTGGCAGGGTCCTCATGGTCCTGTTAGTGTCATTTAGATTTAAGTGACGGCTGTTTGTTTCCCCCTATATTATACTCCTTAAAGTCAGTAAATCAGAACCTCTCTTACTCACTCTGCATCATCATCAACCATAGTCCAGCTTTTCATTCATTTACAAAGAAAAATTCAGACGGTGACATGTCTTGGCTTGCATCTATGGATAGGAGCGCAGAAGCAAGCAATTGCTTTTGACAGAGCTTGGCAGGCGCTGGTGCTAGGCTAAGAAGAAAAAAGAAAGACATGGATCTCAAATTGCCGTGTGAAATCCCCCGAGTGATATTTTGTGATCTGAATTGCAGAGACAGATGAAAGAAGAATCTGTCACTTTGTCTTCACAGGTATACCATTTCCTATTATTGTGGCATGGGCCATTGGGAAGCTGTACTACGACAATGAGAAGTAAGCCCTTTGCTGTGAATCTTGATGTAAAATTCTTTATAGATATTCAAAGAAACTCTTTATCTTTGCCCGGTATTAAAAGGACAAGGGCAAACTGTATTGCATAAAGGAGGTGGATGTCTATTAATAACCTTGCTGTAATCACATGTGCATTGAACAATATTCTTAATTACGCATTACCCCTGTGACCATTTTCACTTTCATTGGAAGTACTTAGTGCTTGGTGGATACAAGTGGTTGGGGTTTTACACCTATTAGATAGGTGAAAATGGATTCAGCGTTTTAAACATGCACCAAAAAAATTTCCTTTGTATCAAGTCATATTTATCTGTAATTTCTTAAGAATAAGGCTATATGATATCACATGTTTGTACATTATTATAGGTTACGGCCAGTGATATTAAATGCTTTTTAACATTATCAAAGGATAAGGCTGGTGATATTGCATTATTAAAGCATACGGCCAGTGATGTTATATGCTTTTTAACATTATCAAAGGCTAAGGCTGGTAATATTATATCATTTTATATTATTAAACGATATGATCAGTGATATTTTATCTTTTTGTTATTATCAACAAACCCCACAAGTAGTCTCATTACACTGGCAGATGTTTTCATTTGTTTTAAATAATTTTTGAGTGTGGTATCTAAAATCCTTGGAAGAATTTCCTGCCTCTGGCCAAAATGATCCCAAATGCTCTGTAATTCATATTTTGGGTAAATTACTGACTAGAAAACGTGTTTAAACCCCAGAGCAGAAATTAGGAAATTAAGTCCAACATGTTGTGAACTTGTGAGGGAAATTCTTTTTGAAGGATGATGAGTGACAGTATAATTACATCTGCTTGTTAGAACCATGGCTGATTGCTTCTTTTGACATTTCAGGTGCTGGTTTGGGAAGAGAGCTGGTGTATACACAGACTACATCTACCAAGGTCCCATGATTCTTGTATTAGTGGTAAGAGGGTTTTTTGTGTCCTCCAATAGCAGTATTCTGCAAAAAAGCTATTTTATATAACTTGCTAATACAATTAGTCTTCATTACGTCTTTAAAATGCCTGGCAGGCGTGAAGTTGGAAACCACAACGCATTCTTTATGTTAGCAATGATAAATGTGAACCTTACACCAAGTGTAAGTTTTAAATCTCTGCAACTTGGCAAGTTGCAAGAAATATGGGAATCATTTTTGCTGAAAAACAAGAATAAATTCCAAAGATATGTTCAGTCTTGCTTGTACCTATTAGGAATTATCTCAAACACTGGGTCATTTCCATACCCTCAGGGGAAGTTTTTCACACTTTTATTTTATTATTTCATCAGGTATTAACTATTGTGAATCAGTGTGCTGTCACTTCAATGAAAAGGCTCTCTCATCTGCTTCCAGCTCCAGATTCAGCAGCTAAACTTTAAATTACAGTTAAGAGGAAAGATAATATAAGGTCTTAAAGTGGACATCCACCACCTGCCAGACCTTTCCTTTAGCATTCAGAACATAGCTTTGTTATTGTGGCTCTTCCTCACCCTGCTAACAGTCTATGTAAGGCTGAAAAACTCAGCCCTTCGGCAGGGCTCATGTGAACAGTCCTTGCAGATTGGCTGGGGACTCAGCCCTGCTCCTTGTACAAGCTTTAGTAATCTTTTGTCTGGTCTACAGTAACTCCCTCCTGGCTGAGCTTCCAAAATACTGTCCTCAGTCCACGTCCACATGCATGCCCTCACACTCTGACCACTACATCTGCTAGAATTCCCCATGCTGTGGTGATTTGGCCATTTTTCTGCTCAGTATGAAGTATTTTCTCCCTGCTGGGTCTCCAGTGGTGGAGTGACCTTCCCATCTTTGTCAGAAACCGCACATTCCCTTATCTTCTCTCTTTAGTCGAAAAAGTCATCTCTCCAAGAGGCACTTTATGTTTCTCTCTCTCTCTCCTGCCTTACTCTCACCCTAAAGCACACATCTGCCTCTTTCAATATCTCTCTGCTTCTTTCACAAAAAAAAAAAATGTCTCCAGTGTTGCTTTCAATAGCAAGTTCTCTCAGGCTTTTATCTCTTTGCTTAGCACTTGAACCTGCAGGATCATTGTCAGGTCACCAGAATATTTGCGGTATCTCCTGTCTTGGTGCTGCGGTTGTGAACTTTCCATGCCTCACCATCGGTGGCTTTTAATGTTAATGCAATAATGTGATGTACTGCTATAAGGAATAAAAACAGGATGTTGTTAAAAGTGTTAAACTAGACATGAGTGTAGTGAGGAGCGGCATAAAGGATGGTTCCTGAAAGATTGCCATGCATCTGTTCGGCCAAGGTCAGGTCAACTGTCCCTGGAAAGTATTCCTACAGCTATTTTTGCTTCTATGTTACGTAATCCGCACCTATTGTGTGAGCTATTGATTTTGTCTTTCACCATACTGTGAAAAAATCTCAAGGGTCACTTCAGATAATCAAGAAACAGTTTTAAGGATTTAGTGTTTTTCTTATTGTCAACAAATCCCCTGAAAAAAGACAAAAACCATTAACAAATTATTCCTACTAAACAAGTATTATCTGTACAGCCAAATCCAGATATAGTTTAGTCCTTTGTGCCACAGAGCCCAATTGTTGTCCAGAAACTATTAACACTGGGTGACATGTTCCACAGACGCTTTATTTTGAGAGTGTGCTGTCCTAAACAGTGGTGGAAGAAATAATCCTTTACTTCGAAGTCAAAGTATTAATAATACCAGCATGTAAAAACAGGTTTAGCAATTTAATTCAAAGAAAGACATAACAAACCAAAGGTTATCAGCTAAATGTACTGAAAGTATCAAACATAAAAGTACTCATTATGCAGAATAGCCCCTTATATCATGTGCAATGTATTAAATAATATATTACTGTATATTTATATTAGCTGTTTCTTGGGCGAGACTAGTATCACTTCCTGAAGTCGCTGTGTAAGACTACAAATTGATGTTTTAACATTTTGGTTTCTGCACAGATTATGTAGAAACAAAGATATAATGTGTATATATATAATGTGGTGAGGTTTTGAGGTGTCAGAGTTTGTTACCTTTGGACAGAGCCATGCTAGCTTTCCCACCGCCTGTTTCCAGTCTTTGTGCTAAGCTAAATTAGCCGGTGTAGGTACCAGACGTGCTCCGGTAGTCAGATCAGCCTGCGCCTGCCTACACTACACTATGCCCCATTTACAGATGTAGGTATCAGATCTGCTCGGGGTCTTTATTTATCGATAAAAATGTTTGCTTTAATTTCACATTTGCTTTGGCAATATGGCAGCAACGAACACTTTAGCTTTACTTGATCGTCAGCTAACATTAGTGTCGTAATATTTATTAACCGAGAGTGGCCTTTCTGCAATTTTACAGCTGATGGTTAGGCTGTGGTGACTCCCATTCAATAAGTAGTGCTATATTTCATTGTATACGTTCTCCCACAGCCGTTAAATAAGCTTAAGAACATTATTTAACAGCTCTGAGTTCTCCATAGTTGATCCGAGGACCTGCAAAAACTAAAAAGCCAATCACAATCTGCCACATCATCATACAAGCGTGCAGCCAATCACATTATGTGACCGGCAGGCGCAGGCCCCCGAGCACATCTGACCACCCGAGCACATCTGGTACCTACTCCGGCAGTAGCTTTACTTTTACAGCACAGATATGAGAGTGGTATCAATCTGCTCATCTAACTCTCAGCAAGGAAGTGAAAAAGGGTATTTGCCAAAATGCTCTCACTCTGGGTTAGCGTTATCACTGCTACCAGCTGCCATTTCACTCTGGGATTCCTTTCAGTCGGGTAGCAGAGCTGACAGATGTCTATCAACAACACATATACAGAACGTTTTAGAAATGCAGGGATGCCAAATACAAATGTACCTCTTAACAGTATTTTATCTGGTTTCCACCAAGTTGCTTTATTTCAAAACACTGAAAATGTGCTGATGAGTTTTGTACCACTCTGCTTCTGGCACGTTCTCCATTGGTTGTAAATGAGAAAGCAGTCTAAAGATGGTGTTTATTGATGTGTTTGAGGGTTGCAGGTACTATCTGACAGCTTTCACTTTAGTTTTCCTTCTTCTTGCTTCTGATATCTCTTCTCAGTTTTTGTGATTTGTTGAATCTTTGCCCCCCAGAGACTTTTATCTGATATTATTAGACACTACATAAAGAGCCTCACATTGCTGTGTTTGATTTTCCCACAGATCAATTTTATTTTCCTCTTCAACATTGTGAGAATCCTAATGACCAAACTTCGAGCCTCTACCACATCAGAGACAATCCAATACAGGTAAATTGAATGTAACCTGCTGTATTCAGCTGCGTCTGCGATAAAGAAACTCAGGAGACAAAACTTTTCAGATACTCCTGCATGTACACACCTTGAATAATTCATTTTAAACTTGATCGGTGGATTGTTGCCTCTGTCTTAAAGAAAATGGAGCCTGAAAACAGTAATGGTCCCATTGTTGTCTGCTCTTCTACAGGAAAGCTGTGAAGGCTACACTGGTACTTCTTCCTCTCCTGGGAATCACCTATATGCTGTTCTTTGTCAATCCGGGGGAAGATGAGATCTCTCAAATCGTCTTCATTTATTTCAATTCATTTTTAGAATCCTTTCAGGTATGATTTAACAACAAGGTTTGAACATCCTCAAGGCTTTCAGAGACAAACACAGTATTATGCCGTTTTTGTGTGGGTGTATGTTTTGTTATATAAAGACAGAGAGTAATTGTAATGAGTGCACAGCAAAATTACTGTGTTCCTCTCCAGAGATGATTGAATGAATGTAACGTGTGTGATAAGCTGCTGTGTACGCGATTAAAACAGGATCAGGGCGTTGATGTTTTGAATGCCCTCCTTTTTGATGATGTTTTGTTCCTCTCTTTATCTCCCTCCTCCTCTCACACAGGGCTTCTTTGTGTCAGTATTTTACTGCTTCCTAAACAGTGAGGTAAGCACATTCACATCCGCTTATCGATCTAACATTTTATGTTCTGCATCACACAATTATTTGTAATACTTCCCTCTTTAGGCGCTTCCACTCTCCCTTTTGGTGGCTGTTGCTGTTTGTGATTGCAGGGAGTTGCGTGATAGAGCTTCCAGCACTTATATTAAGGACACAATTAAGACTTGTCATGTACGACATAAGTGACATCACTTTCTACGCTTTATGACATTGTCAGCCCTAATTTGGATCCATGGAGAAATCAGGGTTGAAACCCTCTCAAAATAGCACAGAAATATTAATATGCATACATGCAGAGCATGCTACGTTATGTTTAATGATTGATGTCATTATTATTAATATTATTAGTAGTAGTAGTTTAATTATTTAGCATATAGTATATGCAGTATTTTGTAAGGTGGCGGGTTTTGGTGACATCTGTTTGTAATATGTTTCAGGTAAAGGACAGACATGAAAACATTTGCTACAGTTCCACAAGCAAGATAAAATGAATAACAAGACATAGGATACATGGATACACATAGAAAGTCAAATGCATTATACATATTTAGATATAATAAAAAATGTATGTCGTGTTGCTCATTTCCTGCACATTTTATGCAGCATGACAACAAAAAATGCATCATATATATATCACCATCTCCCTTTGTCCTTTTTTTCCTTGAAGCAAAACCCATAATGCTCCCCTCCTCCCTTATCGCTCCCTATCTATCTTTCCCCCTCTTTGCTTTCCAGATATTTCAGAGCAGCTAACAAGCAGGGTGCAAACTACATGGGAGGCAGGGGGAGCTTAGCTCCCCTAAATGAGACATCAGCTCCCCTAAAAGCATGATTTGTGATATTTTGGGGGGGGTCTCTAAAATATTGACAGCATGTTTTATTGCCATAAATTTCTATATTTCTCTATCATCATGGAGCCATGCATAAAATCAGGAGCGTCAGACTTCATCCAGCCTGAGGGAACGATCACCGATCGTCCACAGCGGGCCGGTCCCTGGCCCAGTACGCTCCACCCCCGCACTCCCTCTCCAGTACAGATTGTGTCACTACTATGACACAACATGAACTCTGTGAACAGTTTGTGATCGTTCCCTCTGGCTGGATGAATATTACGCATGATCCATGCACCACAGCAGCCGGAGGCTCTCCGCAGCGCCGCGCATCTTTCTAGGTTCTTCCCTCTCACGGAGAAAAGAAAGGTCAGGTCGCAAACAGCTGTTGTGTGAAGCGTAATTATAGCAATACAGCTACATATGTGAATAATATTACTAATTATTGTTATAATAATAATAAGACAAACATGCCTGATACTTTCACAGTCAACCCCGGGCCTGAATGCTTGCAGCAATTGATGACCTGAGCTAAATGCTAGTATCAGCATGCATCTTCACAATCACCAACATGCTGATGTTAAGCAGTTATAATGTTTTCCATGTTCATCATCGTAGTTTAGTGTGTTAGCACGCTTGCATTTGCTATTTCATTAATGTTACTAGGTTTGCGGGTGGTGTCAAGACATTTCACTGAAAACCACAAAAGTTGACGTCATGGTGGAGCTAGAGGGAAAGTCAGGAAAGTCATTAGGATTCTTTCTTCGGGGAATCTGTCTGTCTTTTTCTATTGTTTACCTCTCTGGCTTCATTTGACTTTCCACAAGTGTTACTACAAGAGTTTAACACTGAAAAATTCAGCAATCGTGGTTGTGGCGTCAATCATGTTCGACTAACAGTGCCGGCAACAGAAGCTAACAGCCAGACAGGTGTCATCACATTGTAAATGATATATAGCTAAATTCTGATTGATGCACAGAAATACACCTTTTTCCAAATGCATCCTGCCCACTTCAAACCAATGGGAACAAAAAATACAGAAATCTTGTTATGGTCTGCCATCATACAGACATGGGATGCAGACACTTAAAAGACAGAGGGATGGTGAGTGAGGTTGAACAGCCCGCAAAAAAGTGCACAGTATTCCATAACGAATCCAGTGAGAATCCATACATCCACAGATCAGAGGATAACATGAGCGACAAGGTTTGGAAGACGAGACATCTAGGGAAACACTGGTGAACCGCTATGAAACAATGAGCATGCAACTTGGAGATAAGACAGCAGAGAGACAGAAGAGGAAAGGCTTACAGAAAATCCCAAAACACCAACAACCCCGAGACCGTGACAAATCTCTTACATGAAAAACACGAAACTTCTTGAACTGTGGCAGAAAATGTTGCATTCATGTGGGACCTCGTCAGTCACAGCAGGAATCTGATTGAGGAAACAGATTTTAGAGCCTTTAAAGCTCTCTAAAGTTTCACACCAAACCCTTTTGGCTTTGTGAAATACTGCCTGATGTCGCCGAATGGACCCTAATGCTGCCACCTGAGCCAGATCACGTCTTATCAGCTGAGAGTAGCAGGAAACCAGGGGGGAAGAAATGAGACGGATGAACAAAGGACACCCGGAGTCACACTCAAGAGAAACTGACATTTAGTACTAAAACGTGTGTGTGGAGAAATACTTGATCATACTTTATGCCAGAGGACACCGGCCGAACAAAATTTGCACAAGGGTTTCATCTCAGAAAAGGACCGCTGCTTTATGAGCATGCTCTCCAATGTTTCGACCAATACCCACGTGGCGTCGACTTCAACCTGTAAAATACTGCCTGATGTGGCGGAACAGACCCTAATAGTGTCCTCCTGAGCTTGACCTTTTCACGCTGACATGGGGGGGGGGTAATGTTAGATCTTTGGGTTTAATCAAGGCGGTTCATCGGCTGAATCATAATCTGCTGTTCAGTCAGCAAGACCCGGCACCATCTAGCCACGGAGCCTAACGTCTTATCTCAGAGTAATCATTACCTTATAAGTTATTCCTCAGCATGTGGATGTAATATCAGCTGACTGCTGCCCTTTGGTTACCACCTCACACTGTGTTAGCCAGCTGGATGATGAATGAATATCTCATCATGAACCATGTTGTAGCTCCAGTAAGGGGCTTAAGCAGCATGTGTAGCTTACAGAGGGTATTGATTTAGTGTTTTGTTTCAGGCTGAGAGTATCAGAAAAGCAGTGGGAAGAAATGAGGCCGATGAACAAAAGACACCCAGAGTCACATTCAAGAGAAAAGGACACAGCATTTAGTACTAAAACATGTGTGTAGAGAATTAGCTGTGCAAACTTTGGGCCAGGGGAGTGTAGCCAAACACAAAAAATTACAAGATGAGCTGTAAAATATTATAGTGTGTTATTACGAGGCTTTGGTATTTTGTTTGGTTCATATTTTTAGGTTAAGGCTCTTCCATTGAAACTATGTTGTGATGGCTGGAGGCACGGAGTGGAAAGAAGTGGGACACATGGGAAAAATTGATTTTAGAAAGAGAATGAGAGAGGAGGAACCGTTTTTTCAATCATCATTAAAGTGATTCATGGCATGTTGTCACAGATTCTGTTCACAAAATGTGTATGAATTTGAGCTGTAAATTCAGCTTTACATCGCAGGGACTGTAAATATATGGAAGCCCCTTTCTGCCAGTAAAAAAAAAAAAACAGTTAAAAAATAAAAAGTCCTCAAAATAATAAGAATTTCTTCAAATCATGATTGAAGTTAGAGCTATGAGGTTTTAGGTCAAAATTAAGAGAGAAATTAAATTAAGATTTAGTAAGTCAGAAATTCACTCAGTGTTTTATAGTTTGGATTTAATTTGTTAAATCTGATAGTGTGACTTAATAACTTTGTCTCTCATACTTTTTCCTAATAATTTGAATCCTGTTGACATAAGTCTACATTCTAGCTTAATATCTTAAAGGTTCAGTGTGAAATATTTTGGAGGATCTATAGACAAAATATCAAATATAATACGCATAACTACTGTATGTTTTTCAGTGGTGTTTAAAGACCTTACATAATGAATTGTTGTGTTTTTATTACCTTAGAATGAGCTATTTCTATCTGCATACACTGCAGGTCCCCCCTTCAATGGAAGTTGCCATGTTTCGCCACCATATTTCTACAGTAGCTCAAACAATCAAACTACTCTAGAGGGTATGTTAAAGACATACGAAGAAGAAGTAGTAGAATTAGTAGAATTAGTAGTAGTTGTCTGGTTTGTCAGAAGTAAGAAGAGAAGTAAAATTTGGACAAATACACGCTACATGTAGTGAACCTTTAACTTAATCTTAGCTTTAACTTAAAATCTATCTCAGAAGTTTGTCTTATTTACTTCTTTTCTTAATTTTGACTCATGTTGTTGACTTGCCTTGGTTTCTTGTTTTCTTTCCATCCTAGTACTTTAGTTATGTTTTTCTTTACTTAACTATAAAAAGTTAATGTAACCCATATTCTTTTGCTTTTCCATTCCACCACGTTGAAGCATAACAACAAGTCCTCAAACCTAAATGACCAAATAGGTTGATTGTCAAGCGTCAAGCTTATCAGCTCTTCATAATGTCACATAAATCATGTGATGTTTAACACATGGAAAAGGGTCATAGTTTGGGTCAGTAACTCCATTTAACTTAAAACTCTAAACTAAACTTTAAACTCATTTAAAGTATTATATGTACTGGTTACATTAAATTTAATTTAATTTAATTTATGTGAGTATCTTTTGTGTATTTGTGTTGTTTATTCTGATCCTTGTCAAGTCAAGTTTCCCACCTGGGATAATAATAAATGAACTGAAGTGAACTAAATAACATAACATCATGCTCTTGTGTGAAAGACCAGAAACACACTGACTTTTATTGTGAATCTTGTTTTCTTGTTGTGCCGTGACCTTCAATACACAAAACCCAGTAACAGCATTTGTCACTACGACCTGAACATTAATATACAGTGAACCGAGGCATCTCATGCACCTCACTAAGCTGGTTGTACATTACGTTGATTTATTATTAACAGCAAAAAAAAAGATATATCTAGGTTATATTTCAGTAAATACATGAATCAAGTCACACAGATCAATCGGCTGACTGAGTCTTCCTGGTTTGTTATTGGCAGGTGCGATCAGCTGTGCGGAAGCGGTTCCACCGTTGGCAGGAGCAGCACTCCATCCGAGCCAGGATGACCCAGGCTATGTCCATCCCCACTTCACCTTCACGGGTCAGCTTTCACAGCATCAAGCAGTCCACGTCGCTATGAGAGAGGAGGCCAGCTTTGTCCGACATACGTGCTTTGGGAGGAAACCCCAGCTGTCATAGTCATCATTTTCTGCCACATCTCTGGAGTGCGCTAAAACATTTTCTGAGCTGGGACCAGGCTAGAGAGCAAGAGAGGGACTGCATCAGTCTCCTAAACCTCAGGGGGGACATTATTCAGGAGAAAATAGACGGGGGGCGGGGATGAAGGACACTGCAGACTTTATAAAATGAGAGGTTAGTGGATCAAAAGATGCAGGTCACCAAGCTGAATCTGGATCTGTGTGATCTTGGGTGTGAATGTACAGCACTTCTTTAATGTTTGCCTGCCATAGAATATCTGTTGTATTCCTGCTTGCACGCTTTATTTTTATTTTGCTATCTTACTATCAGTGAAAACTTGGAGCTCGTGCCGCTGGACTGCACTGGTTTCCATCCCAGCGGACACTGGACTCAAATGCCGCAGGGCCAGTGACTAAGTTATTTTGTTTTCAGCTTTTTGAATTTTTACTTTGCTGTCACAAACAATTGTCTGGTCGTAGTGTTTGTTAATTTTGTGTCGTGCTATCCTTTCTTTGTTCTCCGTCAGCTTCGTGCAGTCGTGCTACTTTCATCAACTTTCCAGGAAGCTAAATACATTCCATACTTTCCACCTGAAGAGTTTTGTTCCAAAATAATGTGTCTACCATACAATACAATGCAATACATGTATTGTGCATGACATTAAAGTCAAGCACGTAGTGGGTTTAAAGGGAGGTTTGAAGTAATTAGCTTTCTTTCTGTGAATTAGATGAGGAGATCGATATCAGTGACAGGCTTTAAGATTTGAGCTGGAGCCAGGAGGTGATTAGCCTAGCTTAGCATAAAGACTGGAAGCAGGGGAACCAGCCTATCTCCAATGTCCAAAAAATACACCACAATGTGTTTTTTTAAATTTAAACAAATGAGACACTACATGTTAATCAGTGAGTTTGAGTAGTCTGAACATTGGAGTAAGTCAGGCTATCTGTTTCCCCTTGCCTCTAGTCATTATGCTAAGCTAGGCTAATCATCTCCGAGCTCAAGCTCCAGAAATGCACAAACGTAATGAACGAAACGAGTCTCAATCTTCTCATCTACAGTTGCCGTGTTTCCATCAACATTTTTTAATGCACAGTTTGAAGTATCGCATTAGAAAAGGTTGATGGAAACGGCAAACATCAAAGAAAAACAAATCCTTAATTTTGCCAAAACGTTTTTACGCTCGCTTGAGGTGGTTTTCGTCTTTGTCAAAAAACTGTTAATGCGCAAAATGAGAGATGGAAACACTTTTTTCCCGAATAGTTTCTGACGTAGCGAACTTGTAACTCACTTCTGATCAGATGTTTCTGCTCTTGGAGACCCGTGGAGACATGGCTGGTAGCAGATTCCTGAGGACCTCTCTCCGTTTTTCTTAGATCACTGGTCCTCAGGTCCACACGACTGGTTTTGTTTCCGGTTTGTAACGCATACGTATTATTTATTACAGACATATGACGTAACTACGCTTTGCCTTGGCCTGTATTCTTCGCTCCAAACCAGCTGATGGAGTTGTTTAAGCCCAGTCATGGGATTACTATATTCCATTGCCTACAGCTTCGGCCCTGCAGCAGTGCAGGAAGTCTGTGCAAGTAACCACATATCTGAGTGCAAGCATACAGCTTTTGCAGAAGCAGAGCAAATCTACTAGCAAGCAGGTGCTATGTGAGTGCGAGGGCACGGTTATGAGGGAAAGAAAGCATAACAAAATCTGAAAGTGAAATCAATAAGTCACGCTCTCAAATTGAACCACCACGCTCTCGAATGAAGCTACGTAAATAATCCCATCACTGTTCGCTACCTTAGCTCTTAACCTTGAGGGAAATATGTTTCTCTGGCTGCTCAATTCTCCGCTATGTTCAGCAGCTCGTCTCTCACTTTGTCTGGTGTTGTGGCGCTGAGCAGGCAGTGTACAGTCAGTTTCTGAAAGCTTTTGCACAGAAAAGTGCTGCTTGCTTTGGCTGGAAACATTGAGAGTGAACCAAAACTGTGAAGTTGCGGGCTGGTAAACCAAAAACAATGAACTGAAACACGCTAAAAAGCTCTGTAGAGATGAGGCTGTGCAAATAAAATAGTGAAGTCAAGTCAAATTCTGCTCCCTTTCTTCGTAATTGTGCTGTGACACTAGTAAGTGCACCTTGAGTTAAGATTATTTTGTCAAACTTTTACAGACAATGTCAAGAATGAACTTCAAGGATGTCGTCTTGTGCTTTGGAACAAAACTCTTCAGCTGAATAAAGAGACTTACTATTGTTGCCTCTCTACCAGCAAGCCAGATAAGGGAGAGAAGAATACAGAATATTCAATCAGGAAGGCGTTCACTCTTGTATCTACCAAGTGACTTTCTGTGGTGTTGGGATGACTTGAAGCGTGACATTCGTGTGCAGTAACTTTGTTTACTGATTTATTGTAAATATATAAATAGCAAAGCGGCGCGTTAAAGATCCAGCGGAGTCGTCACAAATATAAACCAAATACACAAACCACACACTGTGAATCATGTGGGCACATTATCCATGTGATCAGCAATTCACAGTCCACATTCCTACTATACCAGTATGCCTAGCACCTGTGCATTTCTATGAACTGCTGTCTATGTCAAATTGTAAATGAATATCATCTTTCTGTCGCCCTAAAATCATGATATTTCTCTTCTTTCAAGTGATGTGTGAGCTCTGGTGGTGATGAAATGTCAAGTTTATTCAAGACAACAGAACTGCACATGTCACCGTGATGTGTATTATTCTTAATGTGAATCATCTATTGAAACTACAGTCTGTGTAGCTGCTTCCTGCAGCCACTGGAGGCTTTTGGGGTAAAAGACCGCCAGACTATGTACTCAAATTAAAGAAAAGTGTACTTATCATGAGCGTTTACAATGTGAAGAAAAGTTTTAAAATGCAGCAACCTTAAAAGAGTCATGTCAGCAGGAATAAGCATAGCACAGGATGTTGGTGACATGTTTTCATTCCAGCACAGGAAAAAGAATTTGGTCAAAACAAGAGATTCATAGTTATGTGGTACATAATGGTGGTCAAACAAAATCACAATGTAATTCACTATATTATTTATTATTTATTTTCAATATTGTTATTTTCATACTTGAAAAGACGTGAAGAGATAATAAAAGTGTGTGTTGCATCTGACTGAATGAAAAATTTAAGAAATGGCTGAGATTTCAAGTCAAGTTTATTTACAGCGACAACAGAATGTGCTTTCCATAAAGATAACACACATATGCACATTTCACTACCGTTACAGGATACCCACTTTAAAGGCTGAGCTCAGGATCACAGTGCCATTTGTCTCCACCGTCCCCTGAGACAAAAGCGAACAAGAAATACATTTTGAGCATTGTGTGATCCTTTTACACAGCTTTGTGTGTGTGTGTGTGTCTCAAAGGGAAGCACTGCTGAACATCAGCTTTTAAATAAGATCCTTCTGCTCAAGTGAACACTCACCATATTTTCTCACGACCGGGAACAAGACTGGGGAGTTTTTCCTGCTTTTAATTTGTGACATCATGCCAACGCGCAGCTCCAAAACAGAAAGAAATGGGATATAAAATCCAGGTTACAAAGATTAACTGTGGCAGTGTTCGTGATGATTTTCAAACAATCACATTATGCGTTGTGATTAAGGTCTCTTGGCACTACCATGATGCTAAATTGGATGTGAAGTTCCATGCAAACACTTAAAGAGACCAACAAGGTTAGTCGTTGCCTGCAGAGCAGCTTTAGGCCAACTATTACCATCTTACGGATTCATTTTTGCAATCTGGGTTTCTAGCTTTGGGAGAGTTGCTCATCTTCACAGTTACTGATTAGACTTGAGTCAAGATGATTTCATTCTTATTCTAATTAGTCTGACAGTCAGTGTTGCTCTGATGATTGCATAATGAATGTTTGTAACGGTGCTAGTGTTACTACTGTTCTATCAGTGTTATGTATTTTGTAGTAAAGAGGCTGCCTTCCCTTCGCGGCACTAATGAGAGGTTATTTCCACCTTCACAACAAGGCAATTCAACAAATCAGAAGGAGGAAAAAGCAAATGACTGATGGAGGATCAGGGCAGTGAAATTCATGTTGTGCAGTCAAGCACCGTTCAGACTCACAGCAAATATTTCATGCTGAATATTAGACAAATGTGTATAAAATGATGAGCAAGGCATCTAGATCATTTGCATTTAACTGAATGGTGCAGTCATAAAATACCCAGAGTCTCGTGTTTGAATATTTTACTCTTTGCTTCGATGAAGAGCTGGAAGACGCTGATACAGAATATAAATGTCAGACACTGTGGAATAAGATGAGTTTAATAATTATAAAGGGGATCAAAGGGCAGAACTGTGTGTTGGATGGTTTGTCCCAGGAGGAAGCTCCCATGCCAGTGGTGCATTGATATGCATGAGAGTTCAGCTCATAACATGGTTACTTAAGTCACCAGCTCACTTGTAAACAATATAACTCTATTAGATAAAAAGCTCATATCCCTCCTGCATGGGTGAGTCGGGCTCTGTCTAATATTAAATGACTCACTGTTGCTGCAAACATCTTTCTGTCTACTAAATAGCCACATTTTTGTCTGTGGTCTGAAGGGCAGCAACCACAGTTTGACATTTGTTTAATTGGGCTATTTGGGGAAAATGGGAAGAAATGATGACAGCTCAATCAAAATAAGAGCATAACTTCTTCGACCCGACTGCCTCTTTGGTAAGTCCATCACCATTAACTCCTGTTGTGAAGACGCAAAAAACGGCATTTTAAAATTCTAGATATATTTCCAAATATGCCAAACACATAACTGGAATTACAGAGAAATGCAAATAACATAATGCAGAAAACGAGTAGTTTTCATGAAGCATTAGACATTATTATGCTGATGAGATGGCTTGTCTCACCTGTGTTTCAGTAATTGGATAAATGAAGAGGAAAAAGAGACAATGAGGAAGACCAAAGGGCAGAGGATATTACATCGTTAATAGAAAACCCACATCATGTTAAACTCTTTTTGCCATTAAAATCATGTTTGAAAATATCCTTTTCATATAATAGTGAACTGCAGATATTGAAAAATGTCTGACTTATAATAAATATATATGTGTGTGTGTGTATATATATATATATATATGCGTGTGTGTGTGTGTGTGTAAGTAGAGTAAAGCAGAGTATAAACAGATAAGGATTAATTAATTAACTAATTAGTCATTTAGATGACACTTTACAATTGCTATATATGTCAAAGGTCACACGCCAGGAGCTTTTAGGAGTTAAGTGTCTTGCTCAGGGACACATTGGTGGATGTCACGTGGGAAGTGAACACAGGTCTCAAACATCAAAGGCATTTGTTTCCTACTGCACCATCGCCACCAGCCACCATATCGAATGCTAGTATAATAAAAAACAGTTGTTACAATGCAAAATATGTCTCCATATGAGAAGTGCTTGACAAATATTGGACATGAGTAGAATATTTTCTTACAACTGCATTATAGTGTGTTATAAACTATTAATTAAATGTTTGCATACTGCTTGTAAATAACTTTATTTAAGTGTTTATTTCAAATATATGTAAAACAGGAACATCAGACAGGAAACTGCAATCAAATATCCAATATCCAATCCAATAGTTAGCATGTAGGAGCATGCTGGCTTTTATGAAGCTCATGTCCAGCTGCTGCTGATGAGTGTGATGTCAGCTCCCTCTAGTGTTTGTTTTCTAGAACTACATTTAGACATGTCCTCAGTTTTTTGAGCAATCATAGGGCCAAATGAATGTAACAGGAGATCTACAATCATTCAGAGGGTGGAGAGGAGGAACAACCCAGATTGAAACTTGATGAAATTGTCAGATTTGAAGGCCACAAACTCTTGACAGCATTTATATACAAATTAGACACACCATAAAGTGCTGTTACCCTATGCCAAGTAAATGTGGATTGATGCACATGGGTGAAGCTGTGCTGAGCAATGAGCAGAAAGTAAGATGGAGATGTTGCAGGAAAAATGAGGGTGAGCCCAAGATGAAGCGACCAGATGGAGAGATATTTATAGGGAAAAGCTTCAGATATGGTAGAAAAACCAGACCGAGCTATTATTAGCTACGCTTTCTCAACTACATACAATATACAACTGGAAATGGCCGTTCTAACAGCGTACATCAATAATGCAGTGAGGACAAATCCTGTTTCTGATCTCTCTCCACGTCACAAGTCAACATTCTGTAAAATTTAAGAGATGGTGCCGAGAAACAGCATCACAGTTCAGTAGAACAACATACATGAGTGTTGGTTGGTTGAGTTATTTATAGGTTCATCTAGCTAAAATTGAATTCACAGATTATCACAGGTGAAATATAAATCTACGGTCTCATGCTACAACAAGAAATCACACCCCGGCTATGTAACACTAACTCCCACAGAGGGAACAGTACAGTCAAGCACATCATGGATACAAACATCTAAATTATTTATATAAGGTTAATACCTGCAGCAACATTCTTGATTGTGAAATCACATTTAATTGATTCTGGAAGGTGGCGAAATTAAGGCATAAAAAACAACACTTTGTTATTTGATATATCTGTCTTGAGTGGTGGAGTAGATGTACTCAAGTACTGTATTTAAGGACATTTTGAGGTACTTGTACTTTAGTAACAGTCGATTTAAACTTCTCCACTTTATTTCACAGGGAAAAATTTTACTTTGATACACTGCATTTACATCCATATGATTATCTTAGAAAACATGATGCATTTTGAGGATTAAACCCAACAGTATATAAAGCAGTTATGTTAGCACAACAATACTATCCTGCTCATGTGTAAATAATCATCTAATACTATAATATATAATGCTGCATAATCAGTACTCACTTTTGATATCTTGGGTACATTTTCTTAATAAGGTTTCTGTATTTTAGTTAAGTAAAATGTGTGGTGTTCATTAGTGGAAGAAGTATTCAGAGCCTTTACTTAAGTAAAAGTACTAATATTACACTTTAAGTATATTTTATTATACTTACATACTTTTAATTATATAACATTTTTAATGACTTTTACTTGAAGCAGATTATTTTAAAGTACTAAAAGTAAAAGTAATTGGTGTAGTAAAATGTGTCCTGCCTGTTAATATATTTTATCATTAGAGTATTACTCCTCATGCATTCATGTAAAAGCAGGATTTTACTGCTGTGAATTACTGCTTTAAATTGTTTAAATAATAAAAAGGAAAAGCAGCAAATCTTCACATTTGATGAGCTGGAACCACTGAATGTTTTTGACTTAAATTATCAAGATAGTTGCCAATAAATTTTCTGTTAGTTGAGAATTAATCGACAAATCATTTCAGCTGTACAAACTGTTTCAATAGTTTATTTTATAACAAAGCATCATATGTTTTGTTTGTAAAAATCTTCCCTTTGTACAATAACTCATATGCAGATACATGTAGTAGAGGAAAAGTAGGAAGTGGCATGATACTCAAATTAAGTACAAGTATTTTAAATACTTGGTACTTAAGTAGTGTACTTGAGTAAGTGTATTTAGTTACATTCCCCCACTGGTGGTGCTGCTACTTTTACTTTAGTAAAGGACCCGCTTTCCACCTCTGTCTGTCTTCCATTATGATAACACTGACATCAACAAGTACATCATCAGTACACATCATTCTTGCCCAGCCTCCTTCAATATCCACAGAGGTAAAGATAAGGTAGACTTTAAGTATGTAATACTTTAAGTAACATGAAGGATCAACTGAGGCCAACAATGCAAAGCTTAAAACATAACTGTAGGCCTAAATAAAGCATGGTAAGTATTGTTTAGGTGAGCTGTTAAGAACTAAAATCACTCTAAATGTAGAAAGCCATCCTCTAATTCAGGCCTTCAGTGTTGAACTGCCATAGATGTGGTATGCCAGTCATTTTATTCAATATTTAAATGAGATTGAGAGAAGTCAGACTTAAGCATTATGTGGGGAAATACTCAATAACACTATGGGGACCTCTGTTCTGTCCCACGATAATGCTGGACATTGCAAATTCATAATATTCTTAATACTAGCCCAATATTGCCTCACTAATATCTCCGTCCACCCTCTGCCCTTTGCCTACATTTGCCTTCTGCCTCAGCAGCTCCAGCTTTAACTTCACTCTTGTAAAGTAAATGGCTTCTCTTCGGGTGTCTCCTGTCCTTACTTTTGGGGCAACGACTTAGAGCCTCAAGACCTTTCACATTTCTTACCACCAGCTGTTCAGCATTTCATGCAAGAAATAAGATCAAATCAAGTATATTGGACAAACTAATTTGCAGTCATCTGCTTTATCTGCCTGTTCTTTGTATTTTGTAGTGGAAATAAGTGGTTCGTTTCTAAGTAAAGTCCCAAAGCTAAAGCATTACAAATATTGTAGTTACATGGAGTGAAAACACATCAGCCTGGACTATGAGTAGCTAGCATGCGTGCGGTGTAAACAACACTCTGATAATGGCGCAGTAAAACCAGTGATTTATAAATTATGGCGATGTTGTGGGACTCAAGAAAACATTTTCAAATGAAAACAATATTTTTAGATAATGAAGTTTCGTGCTATTAACTTTCGTCCACATTTCCGCTGTACGGGCATTTGCTTTGACTGACAGCTGCGCGAGCCAATAAAAAGCCTCAAATTCAGCCGTCGACCAATAGGAACGCGGGGGATGGTTGTTATCAAGTCGTAAACGGTTAGTAACAGGACAAGCAGGTAAGTAAGATTTTGTCTTGTTATTCTCTCTAAATTAATGAACGCTCAGCTTGTCAGGGAGAAAAACACTCATTTAGTTAAACATTGGGCTGTTCGATTTAAGTAGGTGAGATTTTTTGTACACTTTTTGGGCAAACGTGCAAAAAACGGCAGTCATTGAGAAGTCAGTATGGGATCGGGAAGCAAACAAGCTAGCGAGCATTAGCTTAGCCTGCTAGCTAAGTTGGCTGTTATTGGCCAGCGTCTCGGCGTTAGCTCACTACGTCGGTGTAGCCTCAAACATTAGCTTGGCTAACACTAGCTTGAGAGAAAGTACTGTTAATTGTATCAGAAAATCACTGGCAGTGCATTTTCTGACGTGATAGTTAATAAAGAACCCCCTCTACAAGTTAGTTTTAAAATTTCCAAGCTCACTGTTAAAATTGTTGAACATCTAAAACTTTTTCATTATAAATTTGCAGTGATAACGTTCGTGTAGGTAATAACGTTAGCCGGCTAGCGTTAGCTTGCCAGCTGGACGTAAAAATCCCTGAGAGTCGCACCGCTGCCAAGACAGTTGTCAACTTTATTCACTGAGCCTGGCTCCGTCACGATATCTTTAAATATGATTATTGACTAATGTTTGTCTCTTCGTTCTTTTTGTTTTTAGGTGTCGTGTTATTTCAAATTGTGGTAACCGGAACTCTGGTCCCTGGGATTACTGAGTGGAGTATTTCAACAATGGAGTTAAAGGTATACCTAAAAAGTATTTATTATTATTTAAACGTTAGTTTTTATATTTGTGTGTTTCTGTCGGACCCGGGGGAGCGATGCTCTCGACCAGTCCTACCCTGTGGTCTTGGGCTCTAAGCAGTGACCAAAACAAGAACGAGGTTGCGGAACACTAGTGGCCGAAATTAGTAGCCTTTCGGGTGCTTTTGCTCACTCCGACAGAAACAGCTGCCCTTTCGCTTGGGAAGGAGTTACACGATGTGCATCTTATTAGGATACACACCATCCATGTGGAAGTATTTCAGACAACAGGCGTATCCGATTTGGGAGGAGACCCAAAACTGGATGGATTATAAATCCTGCAAGCGTGTGGACGCCTCTGAATGCTCCAGGAGGAGCTGGAGGATGTGGCTTGGGAGGTGGAAGTTTACATTTTGTACAGCCTGTTGCTATTATGACCTGGTACAAGATGAGAAGATGGATACCTTTTTTTGTAACCAGTTACCCTTACAACAGACAAGGAGCGGGTCACTGGATAACTATCAGAAACATCGGCTAAATTATCCTTAAATTTGTAGTTTGCTTACCAAGACTTTTATGTAGATATAGATTTGATATAATTTTCAGGTGCTTTCTCTCTCACTCACACACATACACTGATAATTACTTATTTATTATGCATGTCTACCCTGGGAGACTAAAAAATGCAGGGAGACCATGCTAGGAAATAAGTGGTGTGCATTAATTTGCATGACTTAAAAGTAAAAGTGTTAATCTTGCAAAACATTATTCTTAACATTTATTTGTAAAACATCTAATGTGCAGGAAATCTTTCCAGCACAGGAAGTGAGAAACAGCTTAGTTGACAGCCACAAAAGATAAACCGGATATATAAGTATTAGCAACAGTGATTCCCAAACAAAAAAGTACAAATAGGCAACCAACTAAAGAAATATGAACTTCTTCATACAAAAAATCTTGAGACAACAACTTATTAAAAAAGTATATTTATAACTAAATATATTGAATTGTTGATTTTTAAGCTACATGCTGTTAAATTGTAAATGATTAATTTTTAGCCAATGTATACAAGCCACAATAGCTGAATTCTCTACAAGGCTTCATACATACACAAGTACACTGCATGCCTAATTTCTATTAGTGATGAGTACAGGGAATGGACATGTAAAGCAATACCTGTATTATGTAATGCAATCCAATCCAGTAGGCCTGCAACAAGTATTATCTTTTTAAAGCTGGTACTTTTTTGGTACAGCGTTATGTCTTGAAAACAGTAAAGTACTGAAGGCTGGCATCTTAGTGTCTGATCAAATTCTTAATTTTGTTTTTACTTGTTATTTGATCAGGTAATTCCCAATTTAAATCAACATTTTGGCTCTTTTTGCCCGTCTTTCAATGCAAAGTTCTTGTACAGCTGCTTGTATTTAAACAACATTTAACTTGAACTTTGCTTCTTTTGTTAAAAGGATTTTGTTGAAGAACCCCCCCCCCACCACTAGTATCAAAATTTTAAACAATACCCAGCCCTTTTTAATAATTGTATATACAGTTTTGTTGAGACTGTGTCAGACATGTTTTTATATAACTCTGAGGCTGCAGTTTGTGGTGTTGTACTGCATTATAAACTAGTATATCACTTTTATCCACTGCAATACAGCCTTAAATGACCAATTAAAAAAAGAGACAGTCTGAAGTGTGATGTATTAAATTGCACTATATTGGCACCTTTGCTTTTATGTCCACACTTAAACCAGTAAAACTCATTTGGTGTGCCCCCACCCCCCCCCCACCCTGCTCTTACACAACCTTTGGCATTATATTTGGGCTTTGGTTGCATTTACCAAGAGCTCCTTCATGTGGCCACTGGCTGTACCTCCACACAAGTTGTTGAAGTGGTGGGCGATCTATTTCCTGTAAAATGTGCCGTGAGAGCCAGGCACTCTGGAAAGGGGCGATCCCCTCACTATGCTCCAAAACAGGGAGCATAGTGAGTCATCCTCAGCTTTCTTCTTCTTAGAATTCAGCTATTTATTGGAGCAAAACCTTAATGGTGCATCATGAGGATAAATATAGGTAGTTAAACTCGTGATGACTTAAAGCATAATGGGATATTTACTGTACTTATAGTGGAAAATAGCACTAAATATAACAGTTGCAGCATCTTTCATAACACCTTGTATATCTAACAAGTGATACATTAACATTGTGCTATGTTTTGGAAGACAATGCCCTCTGTGGTATCTTTTGAGCTTTTATATCGTTTCATATCTGTTCCTAAATACAAAACAGGGAGTATAGTGAGTCGAGCTGTATTTTTTTATTGCAAGAAACATCTATTTGAGAGGACATAATTAATGTGTAGGTACATCAGTCATCTGTGTAGATGCTGGACGTGCTTCCTGTGGATAGTTGGATAGAAGGCATGAGGACTTAGAGCATAATGGGATATTTAATGTACTTGCAGTGGAAAATAGCACTAAATGTAACAATATAAATATAACTTCAGCACCTTTCATAACACCCTGTATATCTAAGAATTGATATATTGACAATGTGCTATGTTTTGGAAGACAATGCCCTCCTGTGGTATCTTCTTTTGAGCTTTTATATCGTTTCCTATCTGCTCGTCACTCCCAAATACAAAACAGGGAGGATAATGAGTCATTCCCAGCTCTTATTATTATTACTATAAAAATTCAGCTATATAGAGGGGCAAATCCTTCATGTATAGATATATTATCTGTGTAAATGCTGGCCAGGTGCTTCATGTGGATAGTTAAAGGCATGAGGGCTTAAAGTATAATGGTATATTTACTGAACTTGCGGTGGAAAAATAGCACTAAATATAACAGTTGCAGCACCTTTCATAACACCCTGTATATCTAACAAGTGATACATTGACATTGTGTTATGTTTTGGAAGACAATGCCCTCCTGTGGTATCTTCTTTTGAGCCTTTATGTCGTTTCTTATCTGCCCTTTACACTAGTGGTGAATGTATGAAGTGCATCCCGCCTACCAGCCAGCAGTGTACGCGCGCGCGCGCGCACACACACATACACACACACACACACACACAGAGCCCTCCTATGTTTGTCAGACTCAAATCCGAGGGAGAGGAGCTAGCCGCCATTTTCTAAGCGTCTCTCCCTAAAACGAGAGAAAAGGGCTCACGACGAACTGCCATCTGGATTACCTTTCGCTCACTGAGAATTGGATTTTTCGGTAAAGGATTGCGGTGAAATCGCCTACGTTTGAAGTATTTTGGAGTAGAAGGGAGTGTTTCACGGCCTTGTCTTTAAATTCGCTGTGGCGGCGAGGCGAGCTAGCTGGCGAGAGAGAGCAAGGTGTAGATCGTTGATTCGCCCATTGCCTGAATCCGGAACGAACCTCGAGCGGCTCCGTGAACTGGGCCTTTTGGGCAATCTGGTTGCATTTTCTTTGTTGGATTAATTAATGGCAGAGTGATCGATTCAAGCCGCGTTTTTGTGTTCCCACCCTTTGGTTTTTTTCCACTAAAACTGCAGGGGATTGTTGCCGAAATTCCCTCGGATAGTGCAATCTCGTCACGTGGTAGGTTCCTCCTTTTTCTTTGTTAGCGAGCTAGCTAGACTGTCTACTCCCAACTTCTCAAGCTTTTCACATACTGTGCATTAACGCTGCGTATAATTTTACTACCCACCAGCTAGTGTGCTCAAGTAAAGGCAAAGCACGGTGATCGTGCATGTACAACAACAGGCCGCTTGTGTTTATTTCCTTTAGTCTAATTGCAATGCAAACCATGTCTCCACTCCGCAGTACGTCTTAAAGCGATGTTTAAAATAAGTTGTGATCCACATCGCGTAAAGGGTGTCCAGATATATATCGTGATGTTACAGGAGCTTTATTTAACTCTGACGTTAATGCACGTGTCACCATGGCTTTTTAACGTATAATATTATTATTGCTCTGGGCGTTATTGACTTAAAAACTGTGGGTGAACGTAGGTTGCGTAGTCAAGTGACTAAAATGTTTACCTGCCTAACGAGGTTTGCGTAAAGCAAAAAAAAAAAAAAATAGAGGCAGAAATAACAAAGTCGTGCAACTAAAACGAAAGCTACAACATGATATATATAATGCGATGAGGGTTTGTAGCGTTTCACTGCAGCTGGCTCGCGAGCAGGTTGTGTTTCTTACATCAGCAGCTTTCCGGAGCTAACGTTAGCCAGCGCATTAATTTGCACGCAGTGTGTATAAAGTGACAGCGTTTAGCGAGATTATATTTATCTTGCAGGTTGTTGTTGGATGTTTGGTAGGCGTGATGATGGGGTTGCTGATTTATTTATTTATTTTTGGATGATACGAGTAGACAGACACACCGATCGTATACGTGGTCTGCGCGGAAGCTACAGATAATTCAAGATTATGAAATAGCGCTATTACACTCGTACGCTCCTTGGACACAGGCGCCAACCTCCCTTTCTTTTTTAAAAAAAATGTGCAAATGTTTTGTAAACACCAGGAAGACATTTTGGTGATTACGTTATGCATGGCTAACGTTGGATGTGGACATTTTTTGTCGCATCTCTGGCTAGACAGTTTATAGAAACCTGGTGCCGTAATGCGTGTGAATTAAAGTTACGCAGTCACTAACGTTACTTAATTTCCTTTACCCTTGTAGGATGTTATGTTCGGTGTGTTTGAAGCAGAATGGGCGGTTTTAGGGAGATGAATTGCATTGCATAATCTGCTTCGGAAATACCAACATGGCGTAGTGCGCGCTGACTAGAAACTGCGGTGAAATACTGAGCCCCCATTCATCTGACCTGCAGACGATACGCGGAGACGCAGCCCGCTTTTATCCCCTTGTATTATTTGAAAGGAGGCATTTTTTAAAAAAAGAGTGTCATATGGATATAAAGCCAGTCCGTGTGAATGTCATGTTAACACTGAAACCGTACATCAGGTCGTTTTGTTCTCTTTTACATGTTTAATTTGATAATTTATTTTGCTGGGAATGATATTTGGTAAATTGGAAATGTTTAATATGTACTGCTGAAATTGACACAGGAACCTTGACAGGATGACATCATGTGCTTTGGACTAATGCTGGGGCCTAAATCCACCTACTTACACAGACTGTGTTGAACCCTGCTGCACACTGACTTGCCAGGGCACATATAGGGCAGTGGGGTTTGGACAATTTGCATTGGCTTTCCCTGTTTCTTCATCGTCAGAATTCCAAAGCTTATTCCATAAAGAGGAGCCTTGTAAGTAAATGACAATGAAGGCTTGTTCACACAAGCATGGGTGTAGTGGGAATTATATATTGGGCTGGGATGTAGCTCAGATGTCTGCAGTTATTGCATCTTTATCAGTGTGTGATATTTTTTTTTTTCCTTGAATGAAGGGCAACCTGTAGACAAATGTTACTGTGATTACAATGGAATCAAATTACATTTTCTGGATTATTTTATGAGCCGAGTGAATGGTCAGACAGATTAGATTTGATCGTCTCCCAGTAAGTGTTTTTCCCTGGTTGCTTTTGTGGGATAATTTTTAGCAACACTTGGAACTAGTAGGTCAGCAAAAATGTCAATGAGTCACTACTTCATTTGATTAGGCCTCTAACTAGATCAGTCGAAGACATTCACTGTAGCTTTGTTTTTGAGTCGGCATGTTAGACTTGATATGAAGCAGGGGTATTAGTGCATTTTCATTGATTTATATTTGGTGCCGAATATTTTAGAAACAAGTCTTTCTTTTTGGGTGTGGGGTATTTTTCCTCTCTCTAAAGACTTACAGAACCGGTAATGCAAGTATTTCAGTTGTATGTACAGTGCGTTTAGGCTGTGGAGTTAAAGTCAGCTCTTTTTTCTTGATTGCCTTCTGGGTAATTGTGATTGCCCTTAAGCTTTTATAGAGCTGCTGGTTTCAGTATTAAATCAATATTTAAACGTGTTCTATGTAGTGTCTGTATGTTTACGCTGTGGTTGTGGGTCCATCACTGTAAAATGGTTGTGAATGTTACCTGAGAATTGTTGATAGGTAAATATCTCGACACCAACTTGGGTCAGAATTTGATATAGTACGTTATTTAAGAATGCTTCAGTTCGTTAGACTACTTGGTTTAACTTTATTTTTTGTCTCCTCCTCCTTCGGTCTTTATTTTCTTTGTTCTGTCCAGGCTGTCCTCAGGTGGGGCGGTAAGCGGGTGGTGTGGAGCAGGCCGCGGTGCCCGTCCCTCTGCACTGCATGGCTGCGATGGCGCCCGCTCTCACCGACGCCCCAGCCGAAGCTCACCACATCCGCTTCAAACTGGCTGCCCCATCCTCAAGTCTCTCACCGGCCAGTGCAGAGAACAACGGTAACGCCAGCAACATCCTTATCCACAGCAGCGGCCCCGCCAAGTGTAAAGCCGCCTCCCGAAGAGTGCCCTCTTGACTTTTGTGGCGGCGACCAGGAACAGCAGCAACAGCAGCCCCAAGCCGACTCTGTGGCTCAGGCCTCAGCCCTGGGCAAACTCCAGCCGCTGGTGGCTTCTTACCTATGCTCTGATGTGACACCTGTCCCGTCAACTAAGGAGTCAATAAAGCTGCAAGGAGTCCTCATCAAACAGTCTGTGCTAAAAGGCCACAGAATACTGCCCAGCTCCCTGCTCAACGGCGGAGGAGACTTCCTGTTGAGGAAGAGGCAGGCGATAGAACTGTCTGGTGGCCAGCTCAAAAGCCTCATGAGTGGCAGCACCAACGGCGGCGGCCAGCCCATGGCACCTGTCAACGGTCTGGCCAAGAAGCTGGCCACTATGTCCGGCCCTGGCTGTGTGGTGGCAGTGAATGGTGACAAGTCTTCTGCCACCACAGACTCTCAGTCCCAGAACCTGCCCTTGGACTCTGAGACCTTTACAGCTACCCTATCAGGGAATATCCCGGTCAAAGGAACCCTTAAGCAGAAGCATTCCTCTGGGGTTTCTCAAAATACAGATGGAAAAAATCCTGAACCACCAGTGCTTCAGTCGGCTGCACTTTCCCCCTTTACACATGACAACCCTAACCCCACTGACAACCCTAACCCCACTGAACAGGTGAATTTGGAGGAGGCAGATTCACACATGCCTACTAGTCAGCCACAGGGTTCTGATAGGGAGAGACCAGGTAGCAGCCAGCAGGGCTCACCATCTTGCACACCTGCACCACAGCCTCCTCTACCCTGTAGTTCTTCCTCAGACAGCCTTGATGCTCACATTAGGGAGCGCACCCTTCTCAACAGCAGCCGCCAGACAGAGATTGAAAGCCGGCTGCGGCGCCTGCGCAAACGCCTTCAGGTTGTGCAGGCCAAGCAGGTAGAGCGGCACATTCAGCAGCAGCTGGGTGGCTTCTTGGACTCTGCTCTCAACCGGCTACTGGCTGGCAATCGCAAATCAGAGACCCCAACCCCTACAGCCACGTGGAGGACTGGACGCCACGCTTCCTCTAACAACAGAGACAGCCTCAGTCGCTTCCTGAAAAGCGGCTCAATGCCCCTGGAACTGGAGAGGCTGTATCTGAGCGGATCAGCCAACCTTCATTCAGCAGAAAGCGCCTTTGACTCAGATGTAACAGAAAGTAGCTCTGGAGGGGACTCTGATCTGGAGGAGGAGGAGCTTGCCAGAGTTGACATTGAGCAGCGACATGTCAAAATGTAAGTAAAAGTGCCCTCACTCGCGGAGACATCAAGTTTATTTAGGGCTGTACATATGTACACAACCCTGCAGTAGAGGGGGTTTCACAGCTAAGGCTCGAGTGGAAGTTTGAGAGCCCAGTTCAGGTGAAAAAAGGCTGCATAGTGAAACTGCACAATAGGATTCATTGAGCGTCAACCATATTGTTCTGTTACCCTTTGCCCCATGCCAAAGTAACGTTACTCTCACATTTCCATGGTGCCTGAAGCTCTTCAACAGCCCAGTGAAAGTCCCTGTATTTTTTAGGCCCTGCAATATGCTACTCAGGCCTAGCAGGTGCTAATGACAATTATAACTGCCAGGTCTGCCTCAGAAGTGGTTGGGTCAAACTCCAGGGAGGGGCAGAGATACCATTCGCCCAGAGAGCATGTGTTGTCGTGTGGGTGGTATCATCCTGTGGCAAACGCACAGGGTCGTACGGACTCAGAAGTAAAAGCTCTCATCAGTCTCACAGTGCTTCCTCCTGAGAGGGCCAAGGCTGAAACTGAACCTTCTGTTTATCTGCACAGCGAACAAATGAGCGCCCACAGAGCCAGTGAATGCTTTTATTTAAACTGAAACCGAGAAGAAACGTAGAGTTAAGGTCGGTGGTGGTTTTTGCAGAAGGTGTGGGTTTTGTGTTTTTACATGCTGCCTGTTGTGATGTCAGGTTTGGCTCAGCAGGAGACTGAGAGTGTATTCCATGGGAAGCTCACACCAAGGTACTCAGCTCTGTGTCATTAGTGTGTGTGAAAAGAAAGGGGAAAAATACAGCAGGTGGGTCGCCAGCGTTAATGGACTTACTGACCTGTGTAGGATTGGGTAGATTATTAACAACGGAGCTAAGAACACTGATTTTTACAATCCTTTCCTTTGTTGACTTTAGACCCTTGACCTAAATATCCTCCCAACAGGAAGTGGGAGTGTGTTGCATGCATGATCCAAAAGCAGAGAAATTGCTGGTAATGTGTTCATACTGTGTTTTGTGCATTTAAGGTCAAAGGAGGTATTAGAGCAGTTTAGTATAGCATGTCATTTCCAAGGAGGATGGACAGTGAGCTACATCTGTATGGCCTGATTTATGAGAGTGTAGGTGAAGTGAGAGAAAGTTTTTTAATATTCCCATTCTGTGTATATTTTAGATCTTCAACTTCCCCCAAAAGATATAGGCGTTCCCCAGATTGATGTTTTAGATCTTAAATTCTCAAAACAAATTTCTACAATTTTCTTCTTTAAAACCGGAATATTGTGTGAACTTACAACATTTTTAGTGCTTTTGTCTTCAGATAATGGAGACAAAGTCACTGAAATGGTAATATAGTGTTAAAACAAGAAATATATAAGTAAGTATGTATATAGTGAAGTTACATGTTGCAGTGATGAAGTTTTTTTTTAACTCAAAAAGCATATCTCATTATGGAAACGAATTCAAGGCAGCTGGGAAATGTACTGTACCGCTACTTCAGGTACATCATTAGTCATTTTTTAAAATAGTTTTCTTTGATACAGATGTTTTGTGTAACTTTTTAGTGTTGAAATTACACACAGGGGCAATACAAGCCTTTCAGTTGATAACAAAAAAGCAGTATTTGGATTAAAGCCCTACTATAGCAGGATAGTTTTATTATATAGGTAAACTTTAACTGTTCATTAATTAATCCGATAAATATTCATCATCAACAGCAGTCGATCTCAAAAGAACACGTAATGTAATTTTTGGCACCACATCATGATACAAGTCCTTTTTAATATTTATTATCTCTGGAGACTGAGTCATATTTAATGAGTTTGGTTTTTTGTCGTCATGGAGTCAGTTGTTCAATTATTTATTAATTATAAGTAAATTATCAATGTTATTAGATCAAATGTGAATCCCCAATTCTAATTAGTATAATATGTTTGTTATTGTAATGAAAGTGAAAGATATTGTAGTTGCTTTCCACAATTAACATATCCTCTTTGAATATATTGAATTCGGGTTATTTGTTATCGTCAAAGAGATTTTTGAGAAAGTTTACTACAGAGGCAACATTTTAAAGAACAATTAGGGACATAATGATTCCATACACTGTCATTCTGCATTTACTAAAGACTATTTATTGTGCGCTTTTATAAACACATACCAAATAATCATAAATGCCATTCTAAGGAAAACGAGGTCAAAGACCTGATTAATTGCAGGTAATGACAGTGAATGAACGGGAGATCAATTTATAGTTGAGCATAGGATGTGACGCTTTGTCGTGGCACCACATCAGCACATATGGTAGTGACACGTACTTTATCAGACAGTGCAACAGAATTTGTGTTTCTATTCTCTTCTTACATTCAAAAGAAACCAGCTCTGGTTGTTTGCTGAGCCTAAGCAGACAAATCATTTCCTGGAGCATCTGAACTATTTTAGTACTACATGTCGTTGAGAAAGGATCTGAAAGATGCTGAGGTGTTATTCGTCTTTAAATGTAGACAAAGAGCAGCTAACTCAGTATATTATGTTAACATGACTGCTGGCTAGCTCACCACTGCGTTTATCTCTAATCTCGACCGAGCTCTCTGTCATGTCCTTAAACAAACAGGTAAAATTACCACTAGCTAACGTCTCTTCATTCTGAGCTGCACTAAATCTGCTGTTATAACTAACATGACACATCTTGTTCCTGCTTTACCGTGTGAGATGTCCAGCGGTCAACGATTGTTAAGAGTGTTATTGTGAAGCAGGTACAGTATCTTCCTGCTACCTGAATCACTGTTGTTTAACTGCTGCTAAAACCTCCATTGTATAAAAATAGGTCTCCATACATTCACGGACCTTTTTGATGCTTTGATGCTCCTTTTTTTTTGTCAGTGGATCAGTATTAAATATTACAGGGCGGAATAGTAACAGATGAAGATGATGATGATGATTGTGCGAACATGAAACCTCCCAACACAACAGGTTTATTCAGTTGCTTTTGTACGCATTGAAAAGACTCGAGTTCCTGTATGTTCATAAACTCCAGCAGTGTTCAGTAACTACTATTTTACTTTCAGACTAAATTCCTTGTTTCCTGCTATACCTGTTGAAACAAACCTGCCAGACTACAGGTCTATTTACAGTGTTTAATACAGATGTAGTAACTGATAACTAATATATTTTGTACTTTTGTTTGTGTTTATGTAGCTTATTTAAATAATCTTTAGTTATAAGACACAAAAGAGTTGAACTAACTTATATAGTGAATGTAGTTGACTGGGAGGGGGGAAATGCACTGATTAATCAGTAACCAAGATCTGGAGATGTGCACTCACATAACCGACTGTTGGAGTAACCCACACCTGAGCGCACTTAACTGGTTCAGCAATGTGTTATAAGGGCACAAGAGTTTTGTTGACCCGTGTTGCTTCCCATACAATACTGTAAAAATTAAGCGATTTGAGCACAACAAGAGAGACTCGGAGAACTGCGTTAATATGCTCAGATGTTCTTGAATAATCCATGTGTGAAAGTTTTAGTGTTGCCACGAAAGCACCTGTCTCTCACAGGTTCTCGACTGTTTGCCAAGCGGTAGCACATGTAAGCCTTATAATTCTCTGCACACTGAGCGAAAGCTGCGTGGAAATCTATTAACCGTCCATCTGTAATGCCTTTTTATAAGCAGCCGTCTGATGCACATTGTATAATCATGCATCCCACAACAAGTGACAAACCGATTCTCAGCTCCCAACCCCGCAGAGGAGAAACCGTACCGCTATTGTGAACAGGTCTTCCAGGAAAAGTGTGTGTGTTTTCATATACCCATAATGCCACATTTTCACAACGGACACCTGAGTTACCAATTAATGGCTTACAGCACACTAGTCACTACACTACAGACGACAGTGTGAAGTCTTCTTCAGGCAGCAGCACCTCAATTATTTAACGTCAGCTGAGTTGACAGCAGTGTGGAAAATAACCTATTTGGGCTGCTTGTTTGGATACAGCTCTTTGCTTGGAACTAATCCCGTCATCCCTGCCTATACTGTAGACGTGGTTTCCCGTATCTTAGGGGATTGGGGGCCAGCCAACATCTGTTGTCGTGCTTATGCTGCAGGGCCTTTCTGCTCTAGTCTCTGTGTCCGTCTCTGTATGCGACGTCCATAACGGCCTCTAACAGGGTGTGGGTGCTTCTGGCTTCGGAAATGAAGTCTGGGTTCATACTAGCTGTAAAACTGACCGAGACAGTTGATACATAAGAATTAAATATTCATGGAAAGTCTGTTATTTAGACATGTTACACGGAGCCCGGGTTGTTCTGTGTTAAGAAGCGAGTGGGCACAGTTTCTGAGGCAACAATAATGCTCATCAGGAAATCTCAGAGCTTACATAATGGCTCGTAGACAGAACAATGAGAATGTTTGAGATGTTCTTATCTGACCAGCAGCAAAATGCACCTACAGATGCAGGCTTTTTGGTCTATCAGATGATTAAAACTAGGGCTGGATGGCCCAGAGTGCATGTGTGCATGATCTTAATGCAGCAAGGCAGTTAAAATGCCTGTCTGCCTTCTGCTAGTGAACTAGGGTAACTAGGTTGGCCGAGACTACAGCGTGCCTTTCATGCTTATGGCTCAGCATTACTCTGCAGTCTGAGTAGCATAGCTATGTGTTTTTTGTCTTCCTCTCTTCATTCCCGTCCGTGTTTATGTATGTATGTGAGCGCCTGTATAGGTTTCTGTCCCATCTGACACATCTGGATGCGTTTAGCCCGGCCCAAGTTCCTCAAACACGAAGCCACAGGCGTTACATAACCCCCCTCTTTTATGTAATGACTGCTGCAGCTCTCTGGCTGAATTTGCCCTCTCTAGTTTTTCCTGCCCCACACCCTGTCGGCCTGCCTCGTTCACAATCCCGGCTCCCGAGCGGGTTCTTCCTGTGAAAGATGAGTTTAGCCAGCTGTCCTGTGAAACTCCGGCCAGCCATCCTGGCACGTCGGAATAGACCTGGAAAAATAAGGCAATTTTCAGGCTCCATAAATGTTTCACGGGTTGGATAATTTTCTGCTCTTTTAAATGTGCTTTGAAAATCCTTGACTCCAGAGAACAAGGACATTAAAATGACAGCTGCTGCTTTGATTTCCCTTGTTCGTGTTACTGAGCATGAATGATGACTGAATGGTTTGTGAAGCATCATTTTCAACCTGGTTTTATTGTGTTTTGTATGAAATAGCAAAATGTCTGCAGGTCTTCTGTTTTGCTTTACCTGTTTTATTAATGTTTGTACAAGGAGCTCATGTTTTAAAATAAGGAAATGGGAATGATACAGTGGAAATTAGGTATCATTAATGTTAACTCCGTTTTTCATGCATTAGCTAAAGGCCTTGTGTAAGTCAGACACTGGCGTAATTAGGGCTGTTCTGTTTTTGTTTTTTCACCAGTGACTGGAGTTAATACAATAATTCAATTCTGCCTCATAGTCTAGAGCTCCAAAGTGCATCTTTACCCCAAATTAGGTCAAAATTAAAACCACCACTCCAGTTTAGATAAGATATGTGTGGCAGCCCAGTAACTGCATTTAGAAAATATATCCTGCATCACCGCTTTTCTTTTATAGCTTTGTATAATCCTGCTTGTCTGCAAAGAAGGTTTTAAAGGGTGCCGCTTTCAACTACTGTGGCCGGATGGTTTGGAAAGCTAGCATGCCAGGTTTGGAGACCCTTAACCTCTCTCCATTGCCAGCTTGAGCAAACTATGTCCTGTTTTCAATCAACAGCGGCACTTAAGAGTGGTGGCTCATCTGCAAAACCTTGCTGCAACAAGGACACAGACTCATGTGAGGGAAAAGGGACCAATGCAAGCTGCACTTTCAACTAGAACTCTTAAACTTTTATACACAAATATAATGCGGAGGACACGACAAGCACAGGTCTGGGATGGCTGTTCAGATGCAGCCCAGTTCCCTGCCTCTTACGTTTTTATTGTGGTTTTTGCTTACTAAATTAAGTATTACAGAAAACATCAAATATTGGTGCAGCAACATTTCAGAGGGGTCTGGGATAATGCATACATCAGAAACCTTGTCTCCCTTATCACACAGGAAACTTGCATGTGCACGCTCTACTGAACGTGATGAAATAAACAAAAACAATTTCTTGAGAATGACATCTTGTTAAACCTGCATTGTATAACTTCTGACAGTAAGAGTAATTACACAACACCCACAACATGTGCTTATTACATATAGGCTCTGCTATACTGAGTTGCTGTCCTTACAGTATCTTCCCCCTTCAGCACTGGCATAAGAAACATCACTAATGGCTCACAAGTGCGGTAATCAGTTTGAAACTGCAGTGGCCACAGAGAGGTTTATGTGGCGGTGACAGGTTTACTCAGCATTGTGTGAACTTGTTTTGCTTGAATGTAACTGACGTGCATTTATATGTAAAAGTCCTGCACGCTAGCTTTAAGTGTACGGCATACTTAATTGCTCCTTGCAAGCATCAACAAGCGTGTTTGACATGGAAATACACTAGTGTTTGACGTGGAAAGGAAGCACAGCCCTTCCAGGATTAACGGAGAGACTGTGGAGCAGAGGAGAGCAGAAAGATGGAGGGTGTGGCGAGACAAGTAAATGTGCAAATTTAACCAAGGATGGTGAAATTGTTGACACAAAATACACTTGGGTTGGCATTTATATGATTTTGTGCAACCTTCATATGTAGCACTGATTGAACAACAACTGAAATGAAGTCAGGGTCTTTAAAAGTGTCTGTAAGAGAGTTGGTTCTCTTAGCCTGAGGGAACATCACATGAGTCATCTCTGTTGTTGGGAATTGTGCGGTGGAAGGACAAACATCAGGTGTAGATGTGTTGGCCTGCTCTCGGCCCTGAGGCCTGCGGGTGTTTGGTGGAGAGCTGGGCCACGTTTTTGAGCTGTCGTGTTGGTTTAGGAAGGGACGGTATGGTACAGGCGTGCCCGGCACCATACAACATATGTGCTGCATCCAGAGAAGCACCACAATGGAGAATGTGCTGACTGCCAGAAAACGACGGCTGTAGTGATTGCCGCTGGTGCTTTGTGTGTGGGAGAAGGGGGGAGGAAAATATGTCCTGGTTAGGTGGGGGGTGGGATTCCTCAATGCTACTAACTGACCCCTCCTCCTCCTCATCCTCTTCCGTCACTCTTGACGATTAAGGTCATTCGATTTGTAATTTCCTCTGTGTGTTTATATTTTTACTAAACTACACTTTAGCTCTTCCTGGATCCCATTTATAATCCACACTAGTGGTTGTTAGGCCTTGACCACCGGACTGTGAGAACTGAGGAGTTTTCTATTCTTTCTATAGTTAATTAATTGTAGTCAGCTGCCCTGTCGAGTCTAAATTAGTCGTTACGATAAAGCCTTCAAGTAGGGGTGCGCCGTTAATAGAAATATCAAAATCGCAGTATCCAAATTGCAGACGTTTTGCAGAAATGTTTGGATGAAGCTAAAATGTGTGATGGAACAGATTATATTGAAGTACTGCAGAGATGCCCCGGCCTAAAAATGTTCTTCAGATGTCAGAAAACATGTTTGTTTGGCAGAGATCCCAGCAAAAGTCACATGGAAATTAATTTTCCACACAATTGTTTAGCATATCTTGCAACCCTATCTGTCTGTCTATCCTTAACCCTCCTCAGTGTCCCTTCTTTGTGACCTTCGTGGGTAGACTTTTCTCACTTTATCTAAAAAGGCCAATGCATAGACGTCTGCTCCTGCTTCACTGTTTTGCCCCGTCGTCTCTGTCATAGAGGGTATGAATCTCCTTGGGGTCGTTTTCCAATTCACCCTGAGGCATTACACCTGGCCCATCCGCCCCTCCTTTGGTGGATCGGTTGTCCACCCACCACACGGTGAATCATGGCACACAGGCTCAGAGTAATTTGTGCAGTAGATTGTGCGACACACTTTGCGCCACCAGTGTTGTTCTGAGACGAGTCTCCACGGGGACTCGCAGATGCAAATGAATTGCCAGTGCATTGATCTGATGCACCAGCCATGGGCGTGCTCAGAGGTGTTGCAGAACAGGATTGAGTCTGTAGAATAGCAATAGGAAATGAAATTAGCAGGTAACACTGCAGCTGTATTCGCAGCAGTGTCCTTGGCTCTGTGTTGCAGCGAACAAGCAGTCGGTGCCAAACGTGGCTGAATCAAGACATCTTTTATCGCACTGATTGGTGGCTGATGTGTGCGTTAAAGCTACAATAACTCTCCTTCCGCTCAGCTCCACAATAAGACAGGATGCCTGGTTGGATTATTGGTTATGTGTCTGCCGCACTGTTCCCTGACCCAGCCCCACCCCCCTCCAGCACCCTGTGGCCTGTAGATTGCTTTTAAAGCCCGTCTGTTCCTGTCCAGGCTGCCAGAGCTTCCCACTCCTTGTTGTCCCTCTTTTACGCCCCTCTCCCTTCCCATCTCTTCTCCCTATCGCAGCCGTAGCCTTTCTCGACTTCCTCCTTCCTGGTGGAGCTCTGAAAATTGAAAACAGAGACGGGTGCGGGGAGGCGAAAGCGCAGAGGAGTGCAAGGTCTATCTTTGTCTGCCATCTGAGTCTCTCCCTCTCTCTCTCTCTCTCTCTCTCTCTTTTTTCCTCATTGTTCACCCACATTCACTGCAGCCTGTAATTTGGCGAAACTGCGCCCTCTGTGGTCGCTGCTGCACAGTGCAAGAGCAGACATTTTCCTCTCATGTCTGCCTTTTGAAATGCCCATTCTGTGTGTCATACTGGTAAAATGGAGTACTCTGCTCTCAGTTGGCATTCATCCTTTGCCCTGACATAAACAAATCTAATGAAAGTCCCCGTTTTTCTGTTTCTCCCACACACTATATGCACGCCTGATCATATTGTGTTTAGATTAGATTGCTTTTCTAGGCTGCCTGCACTTGCCTTTTGCTTGAAGCTTTGTATAATGCTGATTCACTGACCTCTGCAGTCTGACTGGGGAAATGCTCGGAGGCTCACTAGATGATGTGCCCTGAATGATCAGTTTTAGTGTTGTTTATAGGTGTACATGAATATTTCAATGTGTTATGTTTGATGGGATGATTCATGACAAGCCAGACTTTCACTATACTTGCCTGTACACTACTTAGAACTGAGGATCATTGTATTTGGGGAAATTAATTGACTTTTATTGACTCAGAGCTGCAACAAAGAATATTAATCGTTTAATCTTTAAAGCGTCAGAAAAAAAATGTCCATCCCAGTTGAAGAATATCAGTTTTTTTAATCCCACCAACAGTCTAAAACCCAAATAAATTCTGCTTACAGTGATAGTAAATTAGAGTCCATATTTATGAGGCTGGTTTTGCTTCAGAAATAACTCAAACATTTATTTTATTATCAAAATAGTTGCAAATATTTTCTTGGTTTAAGGGACAACTCATTGCCGCTCTGTTTAAAATTGTATGTTTTTTTTTATGGTGGATAGGCTTGTTGTTGCCAAATATCATCCTGGATTTGTTCGCCTTTTTAAAATGAGCACTTTTTCACCCCCAGATGGAAGAGAGCAGAGAGCCGCTACACCGTGGAGAGAGCTGCAATCATCAGCCACTGGAACTGGCTCCAGGCCCACATCTCGGACTTGGAGTACCGCATCCGACAGCAGACCGACATCTACAGACAGATCCGCGGCAGCAAGGTCAGTTGCTGGTTTTTATGTTACATATGTACGTGTGTGTTTGCGCTAGAATATAATTTAGCTATATTTCTGCTGTGTGCAGAAACACTGAGCTGTGCGAATAGTTGGTCACACAAATATACTGGTTACATTTATGGGGTGGAAGTGTAACACTCAGGTCTTGATTCTGTAGGGCTCAGTAGAGTTGGGAGGCGTTGCCCCCAGCGCAGTGTCTGCAGGTGGGACAGAAGTGAAGACAGAGCCTGTAAATACCCAGGTAAGCAGAGCAAACGTTAACTTGAGGGTGGTATTCCCGTACAGCTGTCTTCGGTCTCTTGGGTCAAAACCAAATTAATTTGTGATGTGCTCTAAGCAGACTCGTCTTATCAAGGTTCATTCACAGTTTGAGTTTGTTCTTAGGCTCTCCTATGTAGTATCTCTTATTGAGTGTTCAGTAAGTCTCACAAGGATCTCAAGGAGTTTTGTTTGTGATTATTGATGCAGAAATGACTGAATTTGCTTGTCTCTTTTTTTTTTTATTTGATGCTACATTGCGGAAATGATTAAAAATTGCGAGGTGATTGTGAGAAAAAAGAAGTCAGCTGATGTGTAATTATATTAAGAGCCTCGAAAAGCTCAGTTCAGCTGTGATTTAGGTGATGTTTGTTGTAGCAAAGGCTCAGCAAAGAAACTGCTTTCAAACACTCTCATAAGAAAAACCAAATGAATAACAGTCCGTTCGTGTGTGAAAGATATTAATGCTCGCTACAAAAGAAATTGGGTAAATCAGTTTTCAGTAAAGTTTTGATTAAACCAGCCTTCATTCGGTAGTTTTCTGAACATTGGATGGGATATTGGGAGCTAAATGTGAGCTGCTTACTCTCCTGTGCACTTACAGTTTCATTCATAGGTACCTGATAATCAGTTGCTTGTTCTTTTAAAAGCACCTGGTGGAAATGATGCTAAATGTTCACAGGAAATTGTTTTGTTTTTTTTTTTAAATCTGTCTCTCAGGTCTGAAGTGAATTAGACAAAAAAGCTTTTCAGCCTGTATATCCAAACAGTGCATCCCAGGATGAGCCTGTCTTTCTGGATATGTAATTGTTTATACGAGCGTTTGTTAAACAAGAACAGCGGCAGGCGTGGCCTTTAATCGTGGTGGTTTACACGTGGACGGCTGTATTTTGATGAGCCATACAGTCAGTCTTCACGTTAATCTTGATCTGCTTTCAGAGCAAGGTTGCGGAATAAATGCTGAAGGAAAATGAGGAGCTGTCATGTGTGGAATTACTGAAATGAGACCTCCAAATTGTGAGACCTGGAATAAGTTTGATTTGAAGCCATGAAATTGTGTTCATTTGTGTGTGAAAGCTCCAAGCGACGTGTTGTTGATGACGTGCAGAAAGTGTTTTTAAGTTTGGGAGAGCCCAGCCCTAGACCGAATAATTGAAGGCCACGGGAGGACCGGGGTGATTCTGTTTGTCTCTTATGTAGTTTCCTTAAACATCCTGGGTTCGCTTTGTGCTGTTGGTCAGCCTGTGTTTCTGTGCTAGTTCACGAGGTGGAGCCTCACTGGTTTTGTCTTATCTGTCGATGCAGGATGTCGGTTCAGAACGGCTGGAGCACACAGGCACCGCCCACATCCCCAACACAGAGGCCGGCCCTTGGAAAGGTCAAAACGCACAACCGGTCAATGGCGTCCTCAGCAGGTACGGCTGATAATGATTACCTCATTTCAATCCGCCTTCTGAGAAACACAAGGGGAAGTGAAATAATTGCCAGCCATTTTGATTTTCAATTTATCGTTGTAGTCATTTTTTGAGCAGAAATGCTGCTAATTTACTTGTTCCACCTCCTCAGAGGTGACGATTTAATGCTTGTCTTTGTCATATATGACAGTAAACTGAATGTCTGTGTGTTTTAGTCATTTTAGGATTGTTGGAAATTACAACGTTTTCTGTCATTCCATAATCCAAATGATTGGCAAGACAAAAAACAATAATTAGTTGCAGGTAGAGCTGCAAATAACGTTTATTTTCATTGTTGATTCATCTGTTCATTGTTTTCTTGATTAATGGATTTAGTTGTTTGGTCTATGAAGTGTCAAAGTGTAAAAAATGTCACTCAGTGTTTCCCAAGATCCAATATGGCAACCCAAAGATATTCACTTTGCCGTCATAGAGGAGGAAAGAAAACAGAAAATATAATAAGATCATTTTTCTAGACTCAAAACAGATTATCAGTATAGTTTAATAGCGGTTAATTTAATAGTTGAAAACTTATTGTTGCAGCTGTATTTGCAGGCCTTCTAATATAAGGTAGATTTATCATTTTACAGCACAAGGTTGTATAAAGAGATTAGGTTGTAGTTCCCTTTTAAGCATTATTTACAAACGTTATGTAATGTTACTGTATGACACAGATTAAATTGTACCTTTTAGATATCCTTATATTAGTTAGCTTTTCTTAAAAAAATAAACTCTAAAGGACACACACACACACACACACACACACACACACACACACCTCTTCCTGATATCTTTAGCTTTATTACTACAAAATGTGTTTTTTATTCGTTTGAAGGCGTACGATCCACGACCTCATTTGCTCTGTTGGTTGTCCTTGTGACAGGGTGGCAGAGAGTGCAGACACCAAGCACCAGCAGCCGTTAGCCTATGACAGCACATGTGTGGCGGCGCGTACACGGCCGCTGGTGAGCTGTCGACGACGGCGGCTCATTCAGCCCAACACCGTGCCCAACGTTAACGGCAAGGTGAGTTTCACCGTCCGTGTTCGTAGCTGTGTACATGCTTACGTACATGGCCCGTGTAAAGTGCACATCGATGTCATCGTTAAGTCATGCAAGGCTTTCACCTTAAAGGACCTGAGAGGACGTGTTTGTGCAAATGGGTTTAATACTGAAATGTGTGCGGCAGTGCTGTGAAGATGTCGAATGTTTGGCTGCAGAGAGAAGTGAAGTGGATTTTTTATTCTTGTATGTTTTAGGCTGATTAGTTCCTCGGTTTGTAACCCGGCAGCAGAGTAAATAACTGACCGAATTGGTTATGAAAAACTTGGTCAAACAAAAAAAGGATGACTTTTTGCCCTTGTGACGACTTACAAGTTTTAGTTGAGGAAAAAGGAAACATCTGCTGATTATTTGGATGCCCCCCCCCCCAACACAGTTAAGGAAGAATGTGATGTGGGCTTAAATCTTAGTGCCACGTTAACATTAAGTGCCACAGCACAATATGCAACCCCATTCCCCCTGTCTGTTACACTGTTAATTTACAGTTTCAGGACAGCATTGAATTGTAATTTTGCCTGCGTTGTTTTTTTATGGTTTTTAAATTAGCTTGCAATTCAGCACCAACGAATATTAGAACCGTTTCTGAAAAGTACAGGTCCTCCGTCACGATGACGCCAGAGGCTTCAGTGTTTTCTGGGCTGTCTCACTTAGTGCTGCATTAAATTCTAGTCCATTTCTAGAGGCAGTTTGTTCTTCGCTGAGTAAAATGTGCTCAATAATTGTGTAGAAGTTGAATTATGATTAGTCACAGCTGAGCTTTACATGATTTGCAACCCTTTCCTGTCCACCCACAGGCCCAGAGAAGCAGCTGCGTCCAGTGTATCTGCAGGGTTAACCCCAGCTGTGTGATGTGCGGTGGCTGGCCCACCCCCAGAGAGGACCCTCAGTATGAGCTGCCCACCCTGGAGCGCCTGTCAAGACTGGATCTTGGCGTCCACCCCATCCTCTCCTTCCCTGATGGTCAGTGCTGGGCTCCTCGCTCAAAGGAGAACTCGGCTTACGCAGTCATTTCCTACTTCACATCTAGAGGGGAAGACAAACAGGGAGTGGCCGCAGAGAGAGTTCTCGCCAGGAAGTTCTTAGAGAACATTTTCAGCGATTTAGACAATCGTTTTCTGTCTGTAATGGGTGTCATATTTCTCTGAAGTGGGAAGTGTAGCGTCAGTGCCTGGCTCATTTAGCGATAAAGCGTCCTTTTTGCTTTCTTGTTTTTTGTATTTTCATGTGTAACAGGGGAAACCTTACAATGATTAAGGAATTTGTTAGACTTTGTTCCAAATTCAAAACATGAACCACATTAGACAGAAACATAATTAAGACAAAGTTGTATTCACAGCCGCATGACAACAGTGGATTTGGCTTAAGCCCATATAGTAGATTGCCTATGGCTTATTATAAATATTGCATCCCATAGTGAATTTGCTATGTCGAACCACAGATGGCAAATCTGAAGAACCCGGCTTTACGCAGCACACCTGGTTGCACACTGCAGAAATCCTCTGATTTAGTGTTTAAGACTTCTTTTTTTGTTTGCATCTCGCTCAGACGTTTGTATAGGCCTACGTCTGCAGCAGGTGATGAAGAGCCAGTGGCAGACCAAGTCACTGGAGAGGAGCAAACCACTGAAGAAGCTCTCCCTCAAACACAAGCTGTCCTCGTCCAAAGAGAAGCACAAGTTCACCAACTCACTCATGGCAGTCAGTAAGTACAAATGCCGGACACAGGCACATGTGTACACGGTGATACTCGAGGAGCAGAAATGATTTTATAACTTAAATATGGAGACCCAAACTGTTTCATATTAAAATATACATAAGACATGATGAAATAATAATATAAAATATCATAATTAAATTGGTAAAATGCCAATACTTTCTTAAAACGCACTGATATCAAATGTTACTTCATCCTGATTGTTTTCACAGAAACAAAGTTTATTGCAGGTTGCTTTAACTTCACAATGCCGTTTAACCCAGTAACTTGTTTTTATTTCATAATGCCACAGGGGAGTAACAGTTGCGTGATTGGCTGTTGTCGCCCAGCCTCAGTAGTAACCTATGTTCTTACAGGACTTCGTGCCCAGTGTAGTGAATCTCATGAACTTGGGGGAGGCTTGCGGTGTGGTGGTCCCTGAAATTTGAAACACTTGCATCAACTCCCCGTCTAATAACAATAATGTGACTGGTTCCTGGTGTTGCAGGACTGGGCCACTATAAGAACCGTGCTGAGAAGCCGAGGACCGTGGACAGCAGCGGGGGCAGCAGCAGTGCTGTTCTGAACACGGCCAGGCTCGAGGGCCAGGCCGTGTGCAAGACTGAGCGGCTGCAGGCTCTCTCCACCCCGTTAGGGCCTTTCGACAAGAACTACAGCCGCAAGAGGTTAAGAGAGCACTCGCTGGACAGGACTGACAGTGAGTCTGAAGCCCTGGTCAAAGATCGGGCGGTGTGTCGCTGCCGTAAATGCATTTATTTTAAGGTCCCTTTTTAATGTGATATGTGAAGGGTAATGGTGTTAAAAATAGTTTGGAGTGGCTCAAGGAAACTGAGCAGTCATCTAAATTTGCCTGTCTCCCGTCCTCCAGCCTCCCCTAAACTTTTCATGGACTCGAGCAGCCCCTGCCCGTCTTTGGCCAACATGCACTCGTCCCTTCACAGCCCCCTCACACGCCAGCTGTCCACGTCTTCAGAGAACTCCACACCACTGGGCGCCAGCAGCCAGAGCATCCCGAGCACACCTGTAAGGACACGCCGGACGGCGTCTCGCTTTTCGTTTGCTTTGCTTGCTTCATTATCTGGCAATAAACTAGGACTTCATAGGGGAGAGGCAGGATGATGGCCATTAAAGAAATCCCCATTTTAAACCTCATGGTTGTCGGTTCAGTTTTACAAAACCAGTCTATTTTCCTCAAAATAACCAAACTCCAAACGCAGCAGAGCTCCGTGACACACCCTTTTTACTGACAGAATATCTTTACTTCATGAGCCTTGCTGGTAAAATGTGAGACTTTGTAGGAGTTTGGTGTGGGGCGGATGCTCTGCGGTCAGTGAGATATCAAACTTATTAAAACATACTGTAAATGTTAAAAGAATACGTCACCCAGATGCAGCCTGACACTGTTTACATGATAAAAGGGGTGGGTGGGCAGCTTAAAAAGGAAACTGAAGTCAAACTGAAACTTAATTTGCTTGGTGTATTTTTGTTTTGGTTTTTGTGCGGTTAGCGTTGCAGGAAGCTGAATCACTCAGCAGGCACTGAGTTATCAGGCCAGCTGCTGTAGTTTCAGGTACTGCTGTGATCTCATCCACCCCACAAGTGTTTAATCTGCAGACAGGACTCGTTTTTTTTATTGGGAAAGTCTACCCAAGGCAGGACTATTTAAATGACTTAAGGATAGCTATTTTTAATCTTGTCTTTTAGACATTTAATTTCCTTATGACAACATGAAAACCTATTTAACATAAAATGCAATACAACAATCCTGCAATTAAAAGCGGGTGATCTGGACAATAACTGGATATATTGCAGTAAATGGGTTAAACTCATCCATCTCATTGAGGCTAATGTTTTTTTTTCAGTTTGTTTGAACATCCAAAATCTTAATTTTCCAAAAATTCAACCTCTGAAGTTAAGTTCCTGCTGTTACTTATCCAGCGGAAGAAACACTAACATCAAATCTCTGTTGCAGCAGGACTACGCTGACAGATAAATTATAATAATTTGTGATATTGACTGAATTTTTGAAACGTCACAGAAATGCTTGTTAAACCCTGTGGTCAAGAGTCATACATTTGGTCTTACTGGATTGTAATTCTGTGTGTTACTGTGCACATCCTCTGTAAACTGTACACATCCATATTGAGCCTCCTACTGCACGCTCACGTGTCCCTTTGTCCCCGCAGCAGCAGCCCATCAAGAGGAGGCGAGGTGAAAGCTCCTTCGACATCAACAACATAGTAATCCCCATGTCCGTGGCTGCCACCACCAGAGTGGAGAAGCTGCAGTACAAAGAGATTCTCACACCCAGGTAAACACCTGCACTGTGTTCACTGCCCCCCGACCCCACCAGCATGTTTGGCCTGCGAGCTACATCAAACCTGTGCGTTTATTTTTGTGCTTGCCCAGGTGGCGATCTGTGGACGTCTTCTCCCAGAAGATAACTGAGGAGGAAGATGAACGGGAGGCAAGTGTTAACTACAACTTCACGACTTAGTATCGCTCCTTTGTCTCAGCAGATATTTACGTGATGATCCCACTCACGTCTGTTCCTTTGTTCCACGTTATTCAATGTAAAATGTGCGGATTCTTTCTGAGACCTTTGGATGTACTCACTGGTTAAAACACAAGCTCATCGCCTGTTATGTTCCCACCGAAATATACTTTGATCGGGCCGTGAGTGAACAGTGACACCTGGTGGTCAGACACTTTCAAGGTGATCTTTTTTCAGTGGAAGTCGTCTCAAACCTGCAGGGAAATCCCCCGCCAGTCTTTGTATTATTGTTCCAGACCTCTTAAAAAAAACTCCCATTAAATGAGCTATCAGCTGCTTATCCAGCTCGTGTTTCATGAGAAGCTAATGATATTATTAGGAATTGTTGTTACTGCTGGGAAGCACTGACCAAAATGTGATATAAATGTCAATAAATTCAAGCACTTGGTAAATAAATCTGGGCCTTATCATCCCTACTGGCCTTACTTCAGGCTGTATAACCAAAACAATAATACACTCTATTGTTGTATTTAATAAATTTACCCCTGCAGCGTCAAACCAAATATTTGATGGCATTTGATGCTCAATAAATAACCAAAATGATTAAAATAAATGTATAAATATATATAGTAAATGTCAGTTGATTAGTAAGACTAATTGTTCTAAAAATGGAGTGAGCACACGTCCTGATGGCGTCTTGTGTGTCTGTAGGTGGAGGACCTGACAGACGCGGCCTTCACCCTGCTCCATCAGCCCTATGAGGACCAGGAGCGTTCCCGCTGGACTTGGATGGCCCTGGCTCCCGCTAAGAGGAGGGGCAGCAGGTCAGAACCGCCGCTCTTAACGCCCACAGTCCTAGTCTTGGATTGTGGACTGTACATGTGACGTGGACTGTCTTGTCCCCCCCCCCCCCCCCCCCCAGGTCGTACAAATCTGTTGACGGGCGAACCACGCCGTTGCTGTGCGGAACCAACCCTCCCACCCCTCAGCCTGCGTCCCCAGACCCAGGCCACTGCCCCATGCTCCACGACTACAGCCACGTGCCGTCACCGATGAGTCCAGCCAGCCCCGACACCACCTCCAACCCCCACACACCCTGCTCGAGGGACTCCCATCGGCTGCTGTCCAGCGAGGACACGCGGTGCTCTACGCCGGACTTCACCTTTGAAGAAAGGGTACGCAGAGAGATTTGTTCAGCTCGTAATATATAATAGGACGACTTTAAATTAAATGTTGTTTACAGGTTCCTCTCAAAAAAATTTGAATACCGTGGACAAGTTCACTGTGAGCTCCAGACCCAGACTGAGAGATTAAGGGCTCAGGAAACCTTTGCAGGCATTTTGAGTTAATCAGCCAGTTAGAGCTCCTCTCAGGTCGACATTTCTGTATTAAACATTCTTTGTTCTAAAAATCTAATATATTTTGAGAAACTGGAGTTTGATTTCCATGAGCTGTAAGCCGTAATCACAAAGGTTAAAATGACTAGAACAATCTAGAATATGTGAAAGATCCACTTTTTGAATTAAATAACTATATATTATATTTGAAGAAAATAAACCACCATATTCAAATTTTATCAAGTTTTATTCAAGTACATAGAAACACTGGAGAGCTGAAGCCATGTTTTCTGGTACTTAATGAACCTTGTGTGACGTTTGCAGACGGTAGCGCCGTGGGAACGCCGCAGCTTCCCTTTGCCAGAGGATCCGGCCCCGGAGCCCGAGGCGGAGACCGACCACATCAGGCCCAGAATGCGCAGCATCTCAGGTTGCAGAGCAACAGCCTACGGACGGCTCGATTCGGACGACATGGAGCTGCCTTGTGAGGACGAGGGCGGCCCCAAACACAAGGCCTCCACCCACCGATGAATGACTGACAGGCTGAGGTCTCCCCTCCCCTCCCCCCCTCGCCCACAGCTCTTCTCTGGCATTAACAAGCAGAACCTCAAAGCAGAATAAGATATTAAATGGGTTCCTGTTGTTTGATATTCAAACATCAGTCTAATACTTTTCACAGTTTTTAGTGAACATTATGGAGATAGAAGCCTTTCCCTACATTTGTTTTTGTCACAGGAAAAAAAAGGATAAATGTAAAAAAAAAAAAGTATAAAACAACACATTACAAAAAATGTTTTCTGTAGTAGGCTAAACAATGTACATGGGGGCTTAGTGGTGTTTCATACGTCGCGTGTACACTTGTAGCGCACTATGTAGCGGACTCCTCAAAATATGGCCAAAGGATGTTTTCTATTGACTAGTTTGCTTGTAATTCCCATGTACATTTTTAGTGGAGTGACAAATAACAAAAGAAGAAAAAAATACCCCCCCCCCCTCCTCCCCCCATCCAAATAAACAGGTACATTTGAGATGTGGTTCCCTTCTTCTCCCTCTAGAGGTCGCCTGAAATCACCAGAGCACTTCTCCAACTGCCAAGTCTAGTTTTGTCGGTTTGCTTTCTTTGTTTGTTTTTTTTTCCCCTTTCTCATTCCTGACATGTTTTATTTGTGTCTGTTCTGTCTGTTCCAGCGTAACACGTTCTTTGTGTTGTTTTGTTTTCAAATAGTAAATCATTCCTTCTTTACAGTCTCTCCGAGAGTGTCCAGCTCCCGTCTCTTCTCGCCCCGCAGTCTCTCGACTCTCTCGGTTCTGTTTTTAAAGAGGGTGATGGCATAGAGAGGACTGGGGTGTCTTTTGAGCACTTGCCCTGTTGAAGGCGCTGCTGCATGCTGAAAAAAAACATGCTGATGTTAGTCTTATCACAACAGCACACACACTGAGGTTTCCACTTAAATGAAGTAACAGATCGCAGGTGATGGGGATGATTGTACCGTCAGCTAATTCCACTCCCTCTTCCTCTTTGCGTACAGTCGTTGCTTTTAAATTGTGGCAAAATAAAGACAGAACACAATTACCCCCCCCCCCCCCCGCCACCTACTTTCTTTTTTTCTGGTTCAGCTTGATAAGATTTCTCTTTCAAATGTAGCAGCTCTCAGCTAGAAGCCACCCCAAGCTCAGGTTTTTCAATTTAAGGGAATATTTTTTCTGCTGTTTTAATAGTTTCACACTCAGATTTATCAAATCTAGACTACTCTATTGTGAGATGGATTTTGTTTTGCCACCACACAATGTCATAACCACACTCTTATCTCGCCCTCTCCCCTTCCCCTTAAGTAACTAATTGCTATGCAAAAAAAAAATCTATGGTTGTTTTCGTTTTACACCTCCTTTTTATGCCACAGCCATTCAATCACTGTTTTTTTTTTTCTTTTGTAGTTAAGCAAGATGTCAATGTACCTGTTCGATTGTTGCAGCAGTTAACCTAATCAAAAAGCAGAATTGTTTCTTTTTCTTTTTTGTAAATAGTACCATTAAAACATTTATGTTTAACTTGGCGTAATTGTTCTGGCCTCAAATCCTTATGTGTGAAAACTGTGAAATCACTTTCTCGCTCACCGTCCCATCTGTGGTAGGCCGTCAGCACTTCACCCGTTCAGTTTGTGTCATTTGTGCATCTATAAAATGTCCATTTTAAAAGTGTATACATTTGATGCGCAGACTAAATGGCGGACAGTGAATATGGTGCACTACGTGGTAAATGGCTTGCGATTTCAGCCAGCAGCTTCACGACGACAGTGACTTCATAGCATTTATTTTCAAATACACACATACAGCAACAAGAATCATCATAAACCAGTTATTGATAAAATGCACAATAACGAGAACAATCACATTTCCACAACTGTACAGCGTCCGAAGGAACCCCAAAAAAAAAAGAGATGAGTTTTTGTTACTGCAGAAACCTCTCCGGCAGATCCAGTTAAAAAGACACGTGGAGAGGACCACCAAAGCACACACACACACCTAACTGCACAACTGATCATCTTCTCTGCGCTGTGGGAGCAACTCCCACCTTTCACCACACGTCTATCCTGCACACTGAGACAAATGTGGCCTATCTGGAAAAAGAAATAAGAATTCAGCATGCAGGTAATGTTGCAAGCACACCCCTTAATTCCTATGTGATTTCTCTTTTAACTCAAAGTAACATCGCTGTGATCATAGAGATGTGATTTTTATCTCGACATACACAGTTGGGAGCAAAGTGCGGGACGTTTTCACTCTTTATAACCACTTTAAAAAAAAAAAATCCTAGATCAGTGTATCCTTCCAAATCCAGAGAGCGTATAATATAAAGAGGATATACAAAGAGACCACTTAATGAGAGGGAGGCAACAAGCAGACGGCTGTCTCTTACATGAGGTGCATGCAAGAAGTTGTTTCGCTTAATAATAATGCCAGTAATAGTGCTGAATCACCAGGTATGTGTGTGGACAGATTTTTTTTTTTCTTTTTTCTTTTTTGGAGCACATGAACGGAGAATATGTTTAAGGGAACATGTAACTAATCTCCAGCTGGTTGCAATCATTTCACTTAAATACAAAACACAAGATTCTTCACAATAAAGTAAATGTTAACCAGTATCTTCCTTTAAAATCTCTTCTAATCTGTGGCCTTGCTATAAAATGCACTATATGAAGTATGTGGACAACACTGCTTACAACTCACTCTACTTTTGGTCTGGGGTTGTTTTTCATGGTTTAGTTTGGGTCCAAATCTTAGTCTGCACTAGAGGTCGCAAGATAATTTGGAGTGATGCATCTTGTCTCTAAATGATCTTTGTTGGGAGTTGCACATGCTCAGTTCCTAGTAAGGACTACTAGCCAATCAGAAGCAGAGTAGGGCAGGTCATGAGAAGCCGGTAAACAGCTCGGGTTCAGCTGTACGTGATGCCGACCAGCTTGGCAACATGGACTGGAGCAAGAGTTTCAGAGCGGTGAGTTATTAATCTGTAACAAAAGATCTTTCATCCATAAAGTTTTAACCGAGCTCTGTCTCTACATCACAGTAACAACTTTATGTCCACTGACTGCCTGGAGGGTAGCTAGTGTTTGGAAGGGAGAGGAGAGCTGTGTGCTGCAGCTCGCTGTTTCTGAGGGCGTGTCGGAGTAGCCGCTCGCTGAGCTTTATATTTTTTTATATTTTTTTTTTATATTTTATGAGGCGCGTTTAGCTTTCATCCCAAGGGAAGCGGCTGGACTACAAACGGGCTGTTTGACTTTGGACTTTTTCACTTTGCAAACCTGTTACAGCACAAAAAAGAGATAAAACTCAATAAAGGAGAGGGGGAAAGCCAAAAAGCAGAATACCACCTCTGGATGATTAACAAGGAAAGCAGAAACCCTTCTCACTGCATGAAATCCTTTTGCACACGCTTGAGCTTTGAATCAGTTTATATTTGACCTTTTAATGCCTCTAAAAAGTGCTCAAATAAAACAAGGAGGGACCTCCTAGTTTAGACAGCAGTGTGTCCCTTTCCTGTCCTCACTCTCAAAGACACATCCATGAAGAAAAGGTTTTCCTGATTTGGTGTGGAAGAACGTGACTGGTCTGCACAGAACCCTGACCTCAAACCCATCCTAGACCTTTATAAGGAACTGGGACACTGACTGTGAGCCAGACCCGATCACCCAACATCAGCGTTGGGCCTCACTGACGCTCTTGTGTTTAAACGGGGAGCAAATCCCTGCAGCCAGGTTCCAGCACCTGGTGGAAACTTGAGACGCCCACACTCACAATTGGGGTGTACAATATTCAGGTGTCCACATACTTATGGCCATGAAGTGCAGTTTTTTTTTTGCTTTGCAGATAAGTATTTTATCACAGAAGATGAAAGCAACCAGCTGAGCGCCACATCCTGATGAATCCTGTGTTTCTACACGTTCAGTGCTCAGGTACAGATGATTTAACTGCCCAAACAAATTAAGTCATTGCTTCACAGTTTTCTCTTGTTGCTTTCCAAATCTCTCATCTCAACTTGGCCCTGTCAACCCATCCGTCCACCATCCATACGCTTTGCAAGACACTGATATTCACTCCAGCAGAGTAAATCTTACCTTTAAAGTGAGACTATGTAACGTCTGAGAGAGGAGACACACAATCTTCTTACAAATGAAGTCAAATTCAAAAGGCTGTAAAATGCGCCTTTGCATAGTGAGGGGTTTTTTTGCTGCTACAGTCTCATTTGGTCTTATATGACCAGTATCTTATACTGAAATAATATAAATATACAATTACTGAGTCAGACTTTTTATGACTCCCCTACACTTGTGCTGTTTAGTAGCTATAGCTAAATAATTTAGCATTTTCTTTAGCTTCTTCTTTAGTAGAAGTTACATAGTCTCGCTTTAAGAGTTGTTATATTTTTCAATAATTGCGATGAACATTATCCTACCTACCTTTTATGTGCATATAGCAGTGTAAATACTGTAATCAATGAGCTGAACGGATGAACTCACCTTCCGTTTCATAATTTGGCCATGAAAGTTACACTCTAAATGCCTTGAGGTTAATTTTTCCTCCTCGTACGTCAAAGCTTTAGCGCATTTACAGTAGAGCAGTAACAAAAAAAAAAAAATTAACACTGACAGTAGCAGGCACAATACAAATGTTTCTTCATATCAAATACATGTCATATATCCACAGAATACGATTATAAAACTGTGCCCAACACAAACCAAAGTTTCTACTCTAGCCGTTCTGTATTTTTTTTTTTTTAAATCCAGGTTACGCCCCTGTCGCCTACAGTAGCTCGAGGAGCAGCTCATGTCGGGACTACACAAAGCAAAGACAGCAGTGAGGTCTGAAAGCATTTTTTTCCCTTCCTCACGAAACATTTGCTACTTTTCTTTTAACAGTTTTCCTCCCGCTCCCTCGCCGTACCCTGCGACTGTTCCTTCGGCTTTAGCGCAAAATGAACCCTAACAGTCTGCACCTCTTTCCTTTTTCCCCAAAAATAAAACCCATCAAAGGGGACCATTGACAACATACCTTCTAAAGGGTTTACAGTCAATGCGACAGGAAACCAAGTGTTAAATCAGATTTACCAGGATATGCATGAAGATTTACGAACTCCTCAGCTTCACAGGGAGAGTTTTGCTCTGCTGGGGTGCTTTAAACTCTTAAAGGGAGACTTACAAAAGGTAGAAATAGCAAATAAAGAGATCAAAGACCACAGAGAGAAATGAAAATACATTTTGGCCTACTCGTTAATCTGTGTTTTTTTTCTCAAGACCTCTACAAGTAATGCCTTAAGAACAGTTTAAAAGGTTAGTGAAGGATGAACAGTGACGGGCAGCTTAAAAAGTCCTGTGAAAATAACGAGGAAGGCATCACAACTCCTCTACGTGGTCGTGAGGTGGAGGTGGAGGTGGAGGGGGCGGGCGCATTCACAAGCCTTGTTGAGCCAGAGAAGCAGACACCTGGTCGGCCAGCGTGGAGAGCTGCGGAGAGTCGGCCATGTTGATGCTGCCGGAGGAGGACACGGTGCTGAGCTGGCGGGGGGAGTCTTCCAAAGAGACGATCTCGGCGCCGTGGTCAGTGCGGGCCTTGGCTGACTCACGGAAGTTCAGTTTGTGGCTCTCAATCTGCGGTCAGATCACAGGTGAAGGTCAAACATGCTGCCTAAATTATCTGTCTCCTGCTTCAGTGATTGGGTACTAACAGTCACATGTTGTAGAGCACCCCCTGGTGGGGCCACAGGATGTACACTAACCAAGGCTGCTGGATTCTGAAATGGGAATCTGACCCGGGGCCCCAAAAACCTCAGGTTCACTCTTGTCTTGTGGTTATTTGTAGATGTATGGCCAGATTAACCTGGGCCCCTGGCAGCCCCCTGTTCCTGTTTTCCACTCGGGAACACATACTACCTGTCCTGGACATCACAGGTGTGCTGTTTTTTCTGTCTGAAACTTTAAAAATTTTAAAAAATCAAAGCCGTGAAACATAAAAAACATACAGTCTGAGCACAATATCTAACTTTAAACTAGTTTGGATTCCAGTTCATGTCTCCCTGGTACCTTGAACATCTCACCTCAACCAATGCAGCCCTGCAGGGCCGTTTTCTAACTGCATATTCCAAAACAAATGTTTTTCGTACCACAAAGCAGTTGACAAACAGAAAGCCAGGAGCTTTTCGGGCCCCTGGAGTTCTTAGGCAGGTGCCCACTATAGTCCTTTGGAGCTGAGCCCTGTACTTCTGAGAGTTTTGTTGACATTTGGCTTTACTTCCTTATTCTTACTTCTTCTTCTGACTTTATTTAAGTCTAATATTTAAGAATAAACGTACAGTATGTTATCCTACAGAGTTAGTCATGTTTGGGATCAATCAGACCCCAGAGAGGTCCAACAGAACTGGACTGTGAGCCAGACCTGATCACCCAACATCAGCGTTGGACCTCTCTAATGCTCGAGTGTCTGAATGGGATCAAGCCAGGTTTACAACACGTAGGAGAAAATTACAACCTGCTCCAGGTTTTAAAAAAACATCTGCGCTGTTGTTCAAAGCAGCTCGACACACAGCTCGTGAGTACTTACAGGAGTCCTCAATCTTTATGAGGGGGTTCGTCAAGATGGGTGTGATGGGTGCTGAAGGGACAGTCTGAGGTGACTGAGGAGGGGGGGAGACAGCGGGGGAGGGGTTTGAGGGGCTGTCTGAGGTACTCCCCTCTGCATCCTTCCCCTTCTCCCTCTACAGAGGAGCCCCAGCAAAGGGAAATGACAAGGCATGCAACAAAAAACACACGTGATGGGATCAACAGAAAACAAAATGCAACACAAGAGATTTAAAAACAAAACAAACAGATTCTGCTGAATAACAAGAAACAGAAAATTAATGACGCCAATCAATAATAATTAATGATGAACGTAAAATCAGCTGGATGGAGAAGATGAACAAAAGGAGGGAGAAAAGCGCTAATGCCAAGGATGAGAGGTGAATGACTGTTTTAGCTGTTTGTGTGTGAGGCCCTTCATAGAAGTGCTAGCTTAAAATCAAGTGATGCATTGTGGGTAAGGAAAGGTAGCTGGTGAACGCGGCGAGCAACGGACAACTCTCAATCTATGAAACAGGGCTGACCATCCAGTGGTGGAGAAAGTATTCAGATCGTTTATACTGTTGGGTAGCGCAATGCATCATGGTCTGTAAGATCATCATGCGTTCGTTGTGTTCATCCTTATCAGAAACATTCAGAATCACCACATTTGGAGATGTGAAAATCTGTAATCTGAAAAGCAGACGGTGACTAAAGCTGTCAGACAGATGTAGTGAAGTACAATATTTGCCTCTGAGATGTAGGAGCAGAAATATACAGTTGCATAAAAGTACTTTGAATTTGTACCTTTGCACAGTGTTTAAATAAACGTACTTAGTTACATTTTACCACCAGCTCCAAAAAGGCTTAGATTTTGAGTGCAATTTGGTGCAGACGACCATTTCCTGACGTCAGGGGAACCTTTCTGAACCACCAAACAACTGTTAATTCTATTTCCTGTATTTATATACATTTACATCAGTCAAGAAAATAAGTAATTATGATGGAATATGTTTTTATTATGATAAATAATACAAAGAACACTGTCTTTTACTGGCTTGTCTTTGATTCATGTTCAATTCCAGGCTTTTTTTGAGATGAATATTAAGTGTAACAATAGATTCAAACGTTCAGAGGAGGTGGAAGCATTTATTTGAGCTTTGCCTCCTCCAAGAAGACAAAGCAGCATGTGCGGTCTGAGAGACGACATCCAGGCCAAATAAATTCAACTGTGAAGAACTCGTTTCTGCTTTTAAGGCTGACTCGCTGTGAGACACTCGACTAGTTATCGAGATTTTAAAGGTAAAAGGTCTCACAGTTAAGCCTTTGAGGAGATCACTGACGTCTTTCAGCTGATGTTTCTGTTAAGATGACCTGGGTGTTGCTGTTTCTGAGGTGTGAAACGTGCTGTGTTGCTGACTTTGTTACACCCACTAAGAAACGCCAAGGCTGAGAACGATGAGACGTACATGTCTGTAAAGGGTCTGCTGCTCGTGATGCGTTCAGGGAAGTCCGTAGATCCTTACAATAACTAAAAAGCAAGCTACGCAGATAAGTCATGCAATAAGCAGACCGTGATAACATGAAGAAGGGCAACAATACACTAACAGTAAAGAAGTAATCTAGTGTTTTTAACATTGAGTGTGGTTGGGATGTTTTTACCTTTCTCTGTCCACCTCCAGGAACGTGGCCAATGTTGTCCAGAGAGCCGATCTTGGACTGGACTTTGAACTCCAGCTTCTCATTTTTGATCTCAATATTTCCACCACCTCAGGAAAACAGAATATAGTACCATTATTAATAAGTTAATATATATATATATATATATATATCCAGACACACAAAAGAGAGAGAGATAAAATATAGAGGCCAATATTAAGCACCAGTGGGGGAAGAAGTCCCCTAGTGCTTCAAGTATGAAAACTTATAGTACCCGTTGTGCAGGAAAATGTCTCCTGTGGCTGATATATTATTATTAATCACATTATTAGATTGTTAATTGTGATGCATCAAAGCTGAGCAGTATTTCACTGTTGTAGCTGCTTGAGGTGGAGCAAGTTTATTACTTTATAAACAGCTGACATGTCACACAGACGCAGCACTGCCAGAAAGGTTTGAAACCACTAGTTTAAACTTTAATAGTGTTGTATTTAATAAACTGATCTTATATGTATTTTATTTAACATCGTAATCTGACAAGTAACTACAGCTGCGTGTTATCAAAGTAATTTATTTAGCGTTTCCAACGCAAGGTTGTCAAAGACAGTAAAGTTCCCTTCGAGCTAAAACTCATTTAATGTATATTAGAAAATGGTTATATATGAAATAAATCAAATTAAACAATGTATACAGTTATTTATATACATACATACGTAAACACCCACGAAATAGCCTCATTCTGAGGTGTGTTTTTTAAAACTGCGTCGGCGAGAATATAATCAGTGGTAACAGGATAGTAATATGATTTTCATCTTCAGTGGAGTCGAAGTGAAATATAAATGCTTAGAAAAGCACAAGTATCTCAAAATTGTACTTAAATACAGAAGACAACACCTCCATGAATGTTCTCCGTACATATTTGCTTTTCAGTTCTGTTCAGTTTCTGACGTCCAACGATTTTGTTTTTGCCGTTGGAGGATTTTACGACTGCAAACGTACCTGGTTTATGATGAATGTTACTTTTCGATCCACATTTAGATTGAACGTTGCTCAGATCAATCTTTTTGTGCACAATTTGAACCTGTGAAGGACAAAAGAGAGAGCAAGAAAATATAGTTAGAATCTGTTTTAACACATCTCTCTAAACTCACTTTGCATGCAACTACAGTGCGAGAAACTGTTAGTCTCCTAAAACTGTTACCAGGAAGGAAACACGGATCAATAAAACACTGATCGTACACGTGAACACACTGGATTAGATATTAAAGTCTCTCGCTACCATCCGTGATCATTTTTTTTTAATTAAAAAATGCAGAAAAATGATCCAGTTTCGTGTTAAAAACATTCAGTGTTACGTTTAATCGATCATATTCTGCACTCTTTAACATACAAGCCATATTTCTCAGCCGTGCATCGCAGTGACCTCATCTCAGGCTCTCCTGTCACGGCCCACAAAGCGCCCAGTCTCTCAGCTGAGGTCATCTCAGCGCTCACGACAACAGGCACAGTTTGGCCGAGGACACAGGCTCTTTGTTACTGTGGAGAGACTCCTTCTCCTTACAGTTTTTTATGACACTATTAGTTCACGTCTTTTTATAGATTTCGCAGCTGGAAGCACGGATCAGTGTGAATAAAAACATCCACATACAGGATGCATGCGTGTTGTTTAAGGGGCCAGTCTGGGGGGTAAGAATTGATCACAGTCAAACCGACAAGCACAGATTCAACAGAGTTATCAAGCTTACATGAGACCATGAGCATTACATAACGCTGTTAGCTGTGACAGTGGATGCACTGAGAGCACTAAACCAGACTATGGCAACTTATTCCAGTCTAGGATTCAGTACTGGTAGTGGAGTCTATCTATGGCAGTGATAGAGACTCTTTACTTAAGTAAAAGTACTAATACCACACTGCAAAAATACTCAGGAAAATGTACTTAAAGTATTAAACTCAATGCAGAAAAATATCCCTGTGATATTATCTCATTATTCTTCATGCATTGATATAAAAGCAGGATTTTACTGCTGTAGTTGTTGAGCTGGAGCTCATTTTGAACTATTTTCTATCAAAATGCAACTAATGATAATTTAACTCTGGATAAATAATTAATTAATCTGCTAATTATTTATCCGGTTTACTGTAATTTAAGGTGAGGAAAAAGCAGCTAATCCTCACTTTTGTTTGATTAATCGCTTCTACAAAAATAAAAAGGCAAGCTGGAATTTAAGGTTGATGGCTCGAGCACCAACATTACGAGTCAAAGAAATAAGACTTGACTCAATTCTGTTAGGAAGAGGAATTCACGAGATGAAGAAAGACACGGAGAAGGAAAGAGAAAGAAGCTATGGAGCCATGTGTCACACACAAACTATCATGTCATCTCTTATTTTAGTCGGGTGGTTCAATCTCTTCAACAAAGCATCATATTTGAAACACTATTCATTTGTTTTGCCTGCAAAACTCTCTGCTCTTAAAGGCAAATATAAGTGTAAAAAAAAAGTTAAAAAAAAAAGTACTGATCTACTTCGAACTGTCAATATGAAATGCTCATGACTGCGTATAAGTTTAATGATAAAACTGTTAATAGGAGGTGTTAACAGAGAGCTGGGAGCATCGAGGTCAGGAGGAAATGGGTTTCACACAGACAGGAGGTTTCGTGCACTCTGACATCCTGCTCCTTTGTGAAGATGCATTCAGTAGAAGCAAGAAGAAGAAGAGGGTTTTTGGCAACAGCTGCTCACCCCGGGCCAAATCCCATATCTACTCACATTGCCACCACCGGGTACATGTTTTATATTATCTTTGGAGCCACATCGGGACTGCACATTGCTTAAGTCCAACTTCTTATCAAGAATTTGTACCTGGAAAGTTGATACGCAGGGAAAGAAGACGGTTACGCAGGAGAAAGAAACAAGCAGAGGAGCTGCGAATGAGGACCGTCGCTGGAGAGGAAATTAGATCTTTGCTGGTCGAGTTCGAGGCTCAAGGGAGAGGGAGCTTAACCAGGGGACGTGGCTGATTAAGGAGGACAGGGAAGGACTTTTTCATTTCCTCTTAACAAGGATTCGTGTAATGATCATAACTGCAGAGATACACAAGAGTCTGGTATTGAAACTGAGGCTGAACCTTATATATTCCAACTTCTGATCAAGTGCTTTAATCTGGGAAAGTAAGGGGAGTGACCGCTGTGTTTACTTTTACTATTAAAACACTACCACAATGACAGGAAGTCAGTCTTGTATATTAATGTAGCTGCACTAGATAATAAATAAACCATTTTGTAACTTGTGATTATTTCCTTTATTTCCATCTACGTGAGCTCGGAATAAAAACAAAACAGATTTTGTCCCCATGCAGATTTCTCACCTTGCCTCCACCGGGCGTGTGCTTTATGTTGTCTTTAGAACCGCAACGGGCTTGGACGTTAGCCAAGTCCAGCTTCTTATCGAGGATCTGGACCTGCAAAGTGCGAGAAGAAACGTAAAATGTATGAGAAATAAAATTTAGAATTAGCTGAGGATCAGGCCAAAAGGAGGAAATAAGATAAAGACCAGGCATGTTTTGACTTATTCCATTAAAGCTGCCATCTGTAACTGTGTATGCTTGTCACACATGATTGATTTAACCACAGATTGAGGCAGCAGTGATAGCAGAAAGCAGAAAATACAAATATTGCTCGGTTTTAGAGAGATGCTATTATGTTATTGGCAACGTCAACCAGGACAGGTGAGACCCATCAGGCTATTTTCTATCAGAGTAATATGAGTTTGTTTTTCTGTACTTAACCACACAAAAAAGGTCAAATAATACCTAATAAAATGTTACAGATGCCAACTTTAGCGCTCTAAAATCAGTGGACGTTTGTTTAAATACACCTTGAGCTTTTAGTGCAAGAATTAAGAATAAAACAAGCTAAATCCTTTATTTTATTAGTGATAGTTGATGATGCAGATTGTGATTCCATCTTCTGATCGTGTATTTTAACGAGAGAGAGACACAAATAAAGAGAGCACTTTGTTTTCTTTTTACTCCAAAAGTTGGGTTAGGATGATCATAACTGCAGAGATACTCAAGAGTCTGGTGTTGAGTTCATCCCTCAGTTACTCACATTGCCGCCACCGGGTACATGTTTGATATTGTCTTTGGAGCCACACTTTGACTGGACATTACTTAAATCCAACTTCTGATCAAGGATTTGTACCTGGAAAAACGAAAACGTCAGCTTTTAGATTTTAGAGTGTAGATGATGGTTGTGCACATGAGCTGTGAAGCCTGAAAGACCTTACTGATTCAAAAGACCACATGCAGGTTGAGGTGATATTATGTCATGAGAGGACAGAGAGGATGTCAGAGTATATCCTGATTTCTTTTAGCAGTCATGTTGTCCAGGAAGGGAATCATTGCAATCTGAAAGGAACATGCAAGACCTGCATATTTGTCTTCAAGTCTGGAGTTTTTATGCTCGTCCTCATTTCTGTTTATTTGATCTGCCATTCAGTCCTCAGCAAGATAAGAGACTCTCTTCCACAGTGTGAACTTAGATTTTCTTTTTGTTGCTTTATTTAAGTTATTTATTTTGGTCCAGAAATATAAGAACCTCAACATTTCAGCCGTAAAACATCCGACAAGCAACAGTGGCCTACACAAAATTAGAACAAAGACTTGCGGTGCTCTTAATGCTTAAAAGGACCTCACACACTTACACACTCGTTAACCACACACACGCAGCACACACACACGAGTACAATGACAGCACTGGAAACATCAAAAGGCACATTGGAGTTTTAGTCCCATAAACATTCCTCAGCTGCTCTGGAAGTAGAAATAAACTGATTGGCTGATTCAAATCTCAGAGGGCGGAGCCAAGTTTTTCACATTTTTTTGACAACCCATTCTCGCTCCGAAGTCGTTACACATGGACGCATGGTCAAGACCCCTTGGCGTCACTTTGACGCGGAGCTGGAAAAACAACACTAAAATGGTAACTAGGACGTTAAGAAGCGATGCCAGGGGGTCTATATGACCTCTTTTCCACCAAAAAAGAACTGGTTCGCGAATAGGCACCAGCTCCGAACCAGCTCTCAAAATGCTTTGGTGGAAAAGGGGCTTGTGTGACGAGTTGAGCGTGAGATTGTGTTGTTTTTAACTAAGCGGTTCCAGACTGAAACCCAAGAGAAAAAGATAATATTAAGAGATTGGGTTGTGTAAGTTGGAATCGGTGATATTAAACAATCCAAAAAACACAATCTGTCCTGTTGATGCTACATCGAGTGTCTGCAGAGGCAAACATAGGCAGATGACAACATTTATGACTCGGAAGCTATAGTTTTTTGGGGGGTGCAGGGATTTATTATTTTGGTTTCTAACTTTTCCGTTTTATTTCCATAGTGTGGGCCATGTTTGCTATCAGTTGCGACGACGTTGTACTCACCGAAGACATTGCTGAGATCTGGGAACACAAACGAAGAAACACAAACACATAATCAGACAGTCCGTAAACAAGCCCAAACTTTATCCAGGTCATCTAAAAATAATCCCTCACTGCTCGGAAAACTGTCTGCGCACAGCTACAGGTACAGCAGGTCAAAGTCGAGCTGAGAAGTAACTTCACAATTTGCCTTCTCTGGTTAACCGTGTCTGCTGCTCGAGTTTCTGACCACTTTCAGCAAAAGAAATAATGCATATTACTTGATATTAAAGGTACACTGAGGAGTTTGTGACCACTAGAAGTGTGTTTGTATGAGTGGATCCCCTTTTTGTTTTTGTTCGAGCATGTACGCAGCACAGTTTTTTAATATTCCGGAGTTGGTGGCGTTATCGCCAATATTCGATTGTAAACAATGCAGGTTTAAAGGACCAGTGTTTAAGATGTTTAGGGGGATTTGTTGGCAGAAATGGAATATAATATTCAGAATGTGTTTTCATCAGTGTATAATCACCTGGAAGGTGAAGAATCATGTTTTTGTTACCTTAGAATGGGCGCTTTAAGTCTACAAAGGGAGAGGGTCCTAATCCAGGGAGTCCTCCAAGTTGAACCGCCCAGAACGGACAAACCAAATACTGGCTCTAGGGTGGGCTTTTTGGGTTTAAGCAGTGCTTTAAGTGGGCCGGTACTCACCGAAACACAGGACCGGCACTTCTCACAAGCTGCCGGTCCTCTTTTTTTTGCCCTCTCCACATCAGGTTCTCTGGGCGTTTATCGCCAGCCTGCTAATCTGTCAGCAGAGACAGAGACGACTTTTCAAAAAGTCACTCGTCAATGGCACTTTTTGTCACAGCCCAGACGGGGCGGGACTTTTAAAAAAAGGTTACAGCAAACTTTCAAAATGTTGAACTTGTTCTGCATGAATGGTTTTAATTATAGAGAAGTTAGTTCTAACAAATTACAGACTAACCACACTGTGTAGTATTTTTCTGCACACGGATTTAATGAATGAGAACAACCTACAAAATGAAACTGCTGTTTGTCCAGCTGATTATAGGTTATTAGTGGTGAGCTGTATATAGAAATTACAATGAAGCCCCAATCAAATCTTAACCACAGCGGTGTAATATCAGAAAACTAATTTATTTGCGGAACAGCTGAATTGTTGAATTCAACTAATAACATCTTTTTTCCCCCACGCTAAGCACCAACCCGAAGGCCACCATAGGTTCTCCTACTCGCTTGGAAAAGAACAGTGAGCTGCTAGATGCCACTAAATCCTACACACTGCACCTTTAAAATATTCAAATGATCGGCTCTGCTAATGTTTCATGAGAACAGAAACGCTCTAGAAATGTGTTCTTAGCCCTCAAAGGGCTCCTTTAAGTTTACATTCTGCCTTTCTTTTATAAGTATGCATTAATGCCACGTGCCTTTTATCAGGAAACTGTGTGGTGTAGGACTGAGGCGGTGTTTCTCTGGATCTGCCTGCTGAGGTTCAAACCTGCCAATACGGTAATTTCTGCATCCAAAGCAGCTCTGTCTCCAAAACTGTTGAATCAATGGATCTAAACCTCCCATCTGCCGGCTACGAGACAAACCCGGGCTGTAAGTATGAGGTGTACTCAGTGTAACAGCTGGAGTCAGAGTCAGGGTACCTTTCCACCTCCGGGCTGGTGTTTGATGTTTTCTGTGGAGCCGATCTTGGACCTGACGTTCTTCAGGTCTGGCATGGGCGCTGCTGCGGCCAGCGGAGCCGGCGGGCGGCTCTTCAGCGAGCCCGGCGATTTGGGCGTAGAACGCACCACCGCCACCTTCTTCACTTTGTTGGCCTCGGCCGCCGCCTTGGCAGCGAGGGCTTGGCTAGTGGGAGATTTTGGAGTACCGGGACTGCTATGTCCACTCCGGGCATCTTAAGCAGTTGGAGAAGCAACGGGTCAGACGTTTTAAACGAGTCAACGGTTAGGGATGAAAGGAAGGATGGAGGAGTAAAAAATAAATCATAAAAATAAAAACAACCTAGAAGCTCTGCTGGCTAAAAGCTGACCAAGTTTGATCCAGGATGGACCGGATCAGACTGTGGCATTGTGGCTAAAAGTGATCTCTATTGTGCATTTGCTTTCTTCAATTTTTACCTTTTTCATTTTTTGGAGTGGGAGGTTTCTTGGCACTAGCTGTATCACAAAGAATATGACACACCATAAGTGATCCTTAAATCTTACTGCATATAAAATGACAGAAATCAAAATCAAAATAATTCAAATTATATAAAAAGAATTAAATGTAAAGTCACTCCGTACCTGGCTGAGCTGAAGTCCTGGCAGAAGTTTTGGCTCCGGGGGTTTGAGACTTTGCACCACCGAGACTCTGAAAACAAACAACACAACCGAAAAGTAATTTAGTTTTCAGCACGTATGTTGGTTTTTACCTTTAAAGCTGCAGTTGCTTTTATTCTACTTGCGTTTAAGTGCAGTCAAAACAAGTTTAGAAGCAGTAATCACACACAATCTTGTAAAGCAAGACTAGAGCAAACTGTAGTCTGCGATGGCCTTGTTTGGTGTTTACGGTGGTTTGGGTGCATTCAAACTGACTGAACAACCTTCTTAGCTGCTATATTTCACTCAGGAGGGTTCAGGAAACTGATCCTTCTCTCCTGGACTCAGCTCAGGTCTAAACTCTAAGCTGCATTCAGACCTGTACTTACTCCGGGCTGCCTGGGCCCTGTGCTGCTGGTTTTAACGGGGATGGAGCTGGGGCCGTTTCGGGAGGAGGCGTGTGATTTGGTGGATGGTCTTTTAAGGGAAGAGGTTGGTTTGGTGGCAGTTTGAGTCTTTTTCATGAAGAGGAAAAATGAATGAAAAACAAAAGTTCTAATGACAATGATCATAAAACAGAGGAATGATTTAACAAATGAAAAAATGATGGAAAAGAATGAATGTATTTCACAAATATGATGTTAAAGGATTATTCTGTTTTAATACAACTTTAATCTTATAATGTAAAGGTCTTCTTTTCATTGTCTCGGTCATCGTTTCTATCAGGTGTAAAAACTCTGCACTCGCCAAAGTAATTGCTGAGCTCTGGGAAGTCAGACGGGCCACAAAACACGCAACAAATGCTCCAAAATAAATAAATAAAGACGTAATTTTTTTGATATGATGCTCCAAAAAACGTTCAAATCACTGTTACGAAGATTATTCAAATGACTCATCTGCTACCTGCTACTGCTGCGGCTACTCTTTGGTTAGGCACAAAAGGTACTTGTTGTAATCGATATGTTTAAATGAACAACGGATCACACGTATATGTAAAAAGGTGTCGCTCATCGGCTCCTGACTCTGCAGTTCCGCTCAGGACCTTTAGCATCTTATTGCTCACCGTTTTCGCTCACTCTTACAGGTAGTTTTCAGCAGCAGGCAGCTGTTCTCAAAGTTAAAGCTTTTAAAAAGCCGCTGAACACGAGCTGCTCAGCAGCAAACAGCGGACAGGTGAACATAGTGGAGCGTTTAGCAGCTCAGGAGCCAAATATTTCAATCAGGAGCTGGTGGAGCCCAAAAACAGAGCTAAAAGAGGGAGAATATTCAATTTATTATCATCACATCTGGACGCTATGTCAAGATCCCTGGTTTCCCTTTAACGCCGTGTTGTACGTGTAGGGCTCCGGTTAACGTTGTGAAACCGGTTTATGCACCATAACTTTTAGACTTGAGCAATGGTGCTAAAAGGCCTCCCCTCCAGTGCACTGAACTATGATGCGAAAGGGTGCCACGAGCGTCGGTACCAGACACCGACAGAAGTGACAAAGCTTTGCTTTTTGACGCTCTGGGATTGAGAACGGAACTGGACTACTGGACTCACATTCATCAGGTGACACGACTGCAAATGATCATGTTGCTCTGGATGTGTAAATAGTCAACTGTAATAGGCTCTTCAGACATGACCATCCATCTTAACTTCCTCTTTTAAAGAATTTAAAGATGCCACTTCCACCTTTGCTCATGACAGACATCAGTCATAATGACCCAGACAGGTGAAGATTAATACAAGTTAACGAACGACTGATGCTGTAAAAGTCTCGTAGTGCCATGATCCGACACGTTGTTAACAAGCCAGAAGTTTAGCCAGATTATCTAAACCAGGTCAAACTAAAAATGAGCACAATAGGTTAAGGTAAAAGTTGAACCAGGACGTCGGTTGTTTGTGTAACCTGGAGATTTATTTACAACCTGTTTCTGCTCATCATTCTTGATGCAATGTCGCCACGTTCCCAAATCTCAGCAAAACAGTGGTGGAATTACTGATAGAGCTACAAAAATATGTTCCAAGTTGTAATAAAGCAGAATTATCCTTTCAGTAAAACGCACCTTTAATAACGTTCTTTGTTACATACCTTATCTGCAGAGCCGTTATCCATCTTTGCATGAGCTACAGACAGAAGAGAGAAGCAGACTTTAGATTTTGACCTGATTCTTTAAGGTTAACATCTCCATTTTCTCCTTTATTTCCACCCCAGTGATGTAAATCAAGACGTTTGCTTCCAAGTGTGTGCCGAAACACATTCTCGTGGCAAAGAAACACAATAAGATCTAGGTGATGTGTGGGGGTGCAGCATGCATGGTGACACAAAGTGCTCATGGAAAACAAAGAAAGTGGCTTTGTCGGGCTGCATAACCAGGAAGAGATGAAACCAAAAAGCTAAGGTGGGGAGGGAGGACAACAAGCTTCTCCTCGGGTCATAGAAAACGTCCATCGGAGGGAGAGTGCAGCATAACATACGGTAGAAGCTGCGTTGTAAAAGAAAGAAGTGGAAGGAGTTAACTGAAGAGGACTCTGAACTTGTGAACATGACAGCAAACAGACCTTTGAAAATAGCGACCGGCACCAAAGACTTTCTGGCTGGAGAGCTTTGGGGGGAGGTTTTCTGGAGCTCGGCGGTACCGGTGGTCTGAGCCACATTGCCCCTCATGTCTGAGTCAGTCATGTCGGGCCTTGAATAGCTGGCCCTATGTGAGGATGAGTCACTGCTGCTGTTTTCTGTGCCAGATGGCATTTCAGTAAAAAGCCTATCCTTCTCGGAAATGTTCCTACTGATGTGTGCTGGCTGAGGATCTTCTGAATGAGAATCAAAGCCAGAGTGTGGCAGACTTTGGGTGTGTAGCAGCTGTTGTTTTTCTGGGTTTATATTCTTGCTTTCACTGCAGGACTTTAAAGCTGCTCCATCGGCAGTCACTCCATCTTTTGTTTGTTCAGAGGCGAGCTCCTCTCCTTCACCGACCCACGAGCGCTGATCTCCGATGGATGTCAGGTCTTCCAGCGCCATGCTGCGAACTAAAGACAGGTTGCTCATTTCAGTCAGGCACTCGGAGGCGTCCAGGCTGATCGCCCTCTGAGCGTCCGCAGCTCCGGTCCACTCAGGGCTCCCCCTGCTGGCCGGTACGTCCCGTCTAATCTCTGACCCACAGCCGAGGTCCTCAGAGGCCCATAAAGAGTCACTTAGCCTCTTCCCACACTCTCCCTCCGCCTCATTTCCTGGGTCCGGGGAGCAGGAAGCTCCCATGAAGTCAACGCGCTCCCCAGCGCCTCCGTCTACAGCAGGCTTTGACCCATCGCACGCGAACGCAAACTCACAGGGGACTCCAGAACCAGGCTTTGCTAATGTGTTTGGAAAGATTAATGATGACATTCACAGCACTCGTTTTTCCATCTCCCCATTGAAACCAACAAAAAATCTTAAAGAAGTGAACAGAACTGGGAAATTAACATCCAAAAGGAAACTAACAGACGATCGAGAGAGCTATAAAAGGTGAAGATGCAAGACCATGAACTGAGACGTGATCAGTGGTTCAGAAGTTCACATCAAAATAAAATGAGATGAAAATGGACAGTAATGCATCACACCGGGCCACCAGACGACAGATGATGCATTCCAGTGAACATAATGAACAACAGACCACTAAAATATACATTTATCGTAAAAAAAAAAGTGATTAAAATATAATTTAAAGTCTCCCTGGATTCCTCCTGACTGTAAAATACTGTATTCCCCCCAAAATGTAGTGATGACAGTAATAAAGCAAACTATTAAGGAGCTAGAAAATGTGTTTGGTGTGTGACACTGAGGGAACTACGGACTTTTACAGTGTATAATAAAAACATTTATTTAATGTGTAAATGTTTCATTAATAAACTCTATAAAAAATAATTACTATATTTTTTCTCCCTGCATTTAATTATTAATAAATAGCTGACCTTCAAAATTTAATCACAAAGCTAACACTACACTATTTTTGGCGTCCGCTCATCATGTTCTACCTCGTAATTAGTTTCCTACGCTAATATTTACACTGCAGTTTCTGTTTCATAACAACTTTAATACGTTTAAGTTTATACTTTTGCCCTATACAGCAGCCTGCGCCGTGGGGTGACGCAGTCCGCAAGAACTCTGATTGGCCGGCTGGGCATGCTCCGTACTTTGAAGTAAGTTACTAGCAGCTAAACCAGCGGCTGTAACATGCTGGATCAATAAATTTGAATGGTATGTTGGTGCACTGCCCCCCCCAAAATGATCTAATAAAGCAGTAAGATTCAAAAAATAAAAACTTTTTAAAATTAATTATCTAAATATCAACCATTAACTCATCATATAAAGACATAATTGTTAATTGGCTAATTCAATTATCTTATTTTAGAAGGAATAAATCAAAAATGACCTTAAATTGGTTAATTTATTTTTTATTAGTCTAATTATTCAGGTGGCACATTACAGACTTTTTCAAACAGCAGCAGCAATTAATCACAAATCTAATAAAATATATAGCACATTTGATGAAAACAGCAGCCATCATCCCTTCTGTGTCGCTTTTTGTCCACCTGGAGTTATAACTGTATCGGATATCGCTCATCTGCAGTAAATAAATAGTCTAAGTGCGATCAATAAACCGTAAAGCGGCCTACCTGTTGAAGCTGCTCCTCCTGCTGCTGATTGATGATGACACACATGGAAAAGACATTAGAGCTCGATTAGTAATGCCTTTCTGTCACTCATGACTGAATAATACACTCGCTCACCGCAAACAAATCAATAAAAAGCCCATATACAGCATGTCTTCAGTTAATGCAGAAAGCCCTTAGCAAATAGCTAATTATAAATATGCAAACGATCTGTCATGGTGCAGCAGGACCAAAGCTAAGCTGGTGCTCCATGTGGTAGCTGTTTATAACTCCGGGAGCGCTGCATCTGTTTAACAGATCGCAGGAGTCTTAAATCTGCCTGCGGTTTGGGTCATTCAGAAATATCAAGCATGTAACCGTCTTTTTGTTTGAAAAAAAAAAAGGACATGTTTGAGTCTGCTTATGATCAAGTTGCAGTTCTGAAAGGAGCAAAGTCTTAACCATCAGAGCAAGCTTTAAAAACAAAAATGAACGAAGCCACAGAACAACCCAAAACAAACACCACGCTTTTCCAGTTAAGATGCTGAAAGAAAAAGATAGTAAGCTTCATTTTACAATCAGGACAAACACGAGAGAAGCAGGAAGCTTTGGTCAGAAACCTTAAAGGAACACATTGACATTTTAGGAAATATCCTGCAGCGAGTCTGAGCCACTTTCACGCCTTTTTGTTCAATATGAAGCTACAGCGGGTAGTCGCTTAGCTTAGCTTAGCACAAAGACTGGAAGCCGTGCTAAAGCTCGCTAATTAACATGTTACATCTTGTTTGTTTAAATTCATTTCTGTGATTTTAAACCGAAATGAGAAGTAGGTACAAAAAGTTTTTGAATCTGTGCAGTAGTGAAGCGGATGCAGCGGCTGCAAGTGTTAACGTCTTTGGTCAGTTATGTATTCATTCTCTCTTGTGTTTTCTGTTTTATTTTTTTTCAATTCATCCTCGTGTTGATGTGTACTTTACTTCTACTTCTTGTGTCTCGTGTAGCTTTGCTTTCTGTCGGTGTAAATGATCACCGATTGTGTCCACTTGTGCCTCGCGGCAAAATAAGAAGCACTTTTTGTGGACGTCATTTTAATTTCCCTGAAGGAATACATCACATCCTCTGCGCGAAGACTTTTTGTACCTATTAGTCTATGTGAAAACAGTGGCCATGTTAAAAAATACAGAAATTATCCTTTAAGCCGTCCAAAAACCAAAGTGTAAAAAACAATCTGTGTTATTTGCCAGATTATTTCTTGGCTTCCTGGCAACCTCGAGACTTCAGAAAGTTACTGCAAGCGTATTTCCCAAAATGTCGCAAACAAAGAGGAAGCTAGAGAAAGATGCCAGGAAAACAACTGAATGCACAAGCAGCTGAAAGGAGGCGGGAGCTCAAGGACAGGAGGCATACCGAGCTGCCCCTCGTCTTCACGTGAGGCGCTGTCTATTTTTGAGAGCTCGGCTTCAACACCTCCTTTCTCTGCAGACGTCTCCGCTGTGGGACAAACGGATGTCAGTCAGCAAAATAGGAGTTGTTCATCCCTAAATATTCACCCTAATCTGACTTCCTAAAGTTTCCTCAGCACCTCCTGACCTTCAGTTTTCAGCGATGTTTTCTCATGTTCGTCCACTCAGAAGCAGATCAAGGAGGCTTTTCACCCTGATCACCCTCTCCCTTCCACTACGCTTTGGACTGTCACTCTCTGTATTTATGATCAAAGCATGCTTGAGCCAGACTGGAGTGGAGCTACTGTGGCTAATTCTAACAAGGCACAGAAAGCCATTATTCTCCGTGTTAGTCAGCTTTCTGAGGCTCGTGAAGCGGGGATTGTTCACTGGGTAAAAGGCTCTTATGGCACTTTGTATGTAGTGACAACACAGCTACATGTGCCTCACTATTCGCACTAGGCTATAGATGTTAGGCTCGTTAGCGTACATGCAGAAAACCCCAAATATAAACCAAGACAGGTTAGAGTTGGAGGGCTGAAAATAATGACAACTATGAGGTTGAAGCAAATCAACAAACTAAGATGGAAGTTTCTCCGATTATATCTCTGAAACAAAGAAAGTTAGGGCGAAGAGGAGAAATTAACCGATAACCTGCACACAACATGCTACATGAGGGTCAAGCTGAGTTAACGCGTCCTTTGGTGTTCAAGCGTCATGACATGATGAGCGCAGGCGGGCGTACCAGGTTGCACCTCGTTGCCACTTTCTGGTTGAGAGAGTTCAGACACAGATTTCTCCCCGTTTTCACTGAGCGCTGCTTCAATCTCTGTGAATTAAAGGTAAACCGGAGGTCAAACTTGAGTTTTATCGTGACAGAAGCCGGCATTATTGTGGAGCACGGGGGAAAATCAACAGCGACTAATGTTCACGCGAGCTGTGAAATAGAATTAAAATGGTTAAAACCTTGGCAACAGTAAGTGTTGCATCACATAAGACAAACATTCACCTCTTTTTATTTATCTCATAACAAGAACAAACAATAAAAAAACACTTTAGACAAACAAATCTAAATATATTCACAATCTTTTACCACATTTTAACATTAGTTTAATGTGACAACATTATGGAGGCTCTCATTGTTCATTTCACTCAGAACAGCAACATAAGCACATAAAAGAAATAATAAAAGAAAAGAAAATGCAATTTTCAAGCTATTACACAACATTAAATCGACAAAAATCCCACAGAAAATATGATATTTAGACAACATTATTTATGATGGACAAGCTAAAATCAGCTTTAGTCATTAGAGGCCCTTCACACCTTTCACAGGAACAGAATTGGACTAGTTTTTGAAAACTATAGCTGTCATGAATTTACACTAAAAGACAATATTGCGTTGAATGTGTAGAGACGGATCATATCTAAAGTCTGACTTGTTTACTCTGCCATGCATGGTAACTGGATTATTTTTTATGAAAGTCATTCTTTTCACCATTTAATATGTGGTTAAAAATATGAAGTATAACCTTTTTTATAGAGAAAATAATTTGGACTGGGAACAAAAAGCTCCTCATTTCACAACTCAAACAAATTGTTTCCTGATTAGTTTATGCATGACCCAAATACCTAAAAGGAAATAATTATAAAAAACATAATTTACTGGTCTACATTTACTTCAAAAAGGTACAATGTGTAAGATTTGGCCAGAACTTTGGTTTAAAATATACATTTCGAATGTATATCGATCGAAAAACCGTGACAGGCATCTTCTAACCGATCTAACAAGTCCACACTGACAAAGTTTGTGCGATCTAAGCAGCTTAGAGATCGAGCAGGTGATCCGGTGGGCTTTAAGAGGTTTTATACGTCCAAAGAACTTCTATAAAAACCAGACTAGGCTTCTAATTGAGACCTGCATTCATTTGTCAAAACATGTACCCACACCAGGCCAATAAAAATCGGGACTTCAAATTGAAGTTATACGATACTGTCAACAGAATGTGAATAAGCTCCGACGCCGCGTCAAAGACTTCTATGTATTGTGTCGCAGAGATATCTACTGAAGTTAGCATGCTAACCAGCTAGTTCCTGCCTTGTGCCTTGAGATCTGATATTGAGTCACTGTAGTTTCCAGTCTGCTGTCAGTCCCACATGAGAGGGCAACAATCAGAGCCACACTGAGGGGCTGTCAATCAATACTCTCCCTCCCTCGATCTACGCTGTCCCAGGACAAATTTGCAAATTTGACCTCTCATCGCCGTTTCCAGCAAAACACTGCAGTACGTCAGCAAGACGCAGAAGACCTGCAATACCTCCGTCTCACGACACAAAGGGCCGTGAAAAACAGATCTTCTTTAACCACGTGGACCGTTGCACCTATTCCTAAAAACAACAAACCCAAAATAAATCACTAATATCGCCTCAACCATCAGGCTTAGATGCATCATTCTGGTCTCCTTTGAAAGGTCAGAAGCTAAGGAATATAAATCCACTGTACATTAACATATTTATTGATTATTATTAATACAGAAAAAATATATTTTCATCCCCGCCTGGTAAAAAAAAAAGCTATATTTTAATGCAATAAACCATCAAAACCATCATAAGGTAGATTATAAAGCACCTGAATATCTTCTAATACAACTGGAATACAACTGTAAATTTGATTAAAAGAAACTGATACACAACAGTTATTGCACAATCTTTCAAAAATATACCAGGCGAATATCCATGTTTTTGCCACATTTACTGTTTATACATGTTCACTTTTATTGGGAGTCATCTTCAGAACATTATTTCTCTCCACACAACCACGTTCCAAATAACATAAAGCTTCCAAAACATTGAAATATTGATAAAAACAGTCAATATATTTGACCAAACACACTCCCATGCTTTACAGGCCCACAGCTTGGGAACAGAACAGACATATCCTGCATGTCTGTGTAGCTCCTACGGGTCGCCAGCAGAGGCCGAAACAACGCCTCCGCCAAAGCAAACTCTTCTTCTCTACTTCAATCTGACGACAGAAATGAAACTTAACACCGAAGCTGATCTCAACAAGATGGCGGCCCGCCACACTGTCTCTGTTGAAACAAAGCGCTGCTGGTTTTGGACGGAAAACAGCTACAACAGCCCGGTACCAGGTCAGTCCGTTCATGACACTGTGTGTGTTTTAAGACCTTAGTTTAGGAATAAAAAAGTCTAGTGTTTAAACATTTGAGGAAAGTTTTTTATCAAAATATTAAATATTGTTATTCAACTGTAAAATTTTAAGCAAAAAAAAATTTAAAAAAAATCCCACAATATCATCGCGAAAGCTGCCGCAAAATCAGACATTTTAGGCTGCAGCAATGACAAAAAAGCCCCACAAAATCATGGAGGGATTTATATATATGTTGTAAACAATATAAATTTGTTGTTTGTCCATTTGTTGGAAATAACGTCAATGCTGTTTGTTCTTTGTTCAGATCTACAGTTGTGGCTGAACAGTGCGACAGAGAGGAGGTCCTCCCCACAGACAGTCACACAAGAGGCCACGCCCACTAATCCAGAAACGGGGAGGTGAAACACTGCCTCCTGTTTGTTTGGAGCACGTGGCCAGCAATTACACAGTGTACCTTTAAACTAACCACAACCAGCAGCTAATACTGAACTACGACTCAGCCGGATCGTTGAGATACTCACTCTGCGTTTCACCGTTGAGAAATGTGCGGTTCATCTCTGCAGACGGACCTGACTCTGTGTGCTGCTTCCTGTTAGTGCGTGAGATGACGGGAAGCAGAAACGGGGAGAACGACTGCACTAGTGAGGGCTGTAAACTGGGAAAAGCTAGGCTACGCACTAATTGGCCATATGGTTGATTGGGATAAGAAGGGAGAAACTGATTATTAGCTGCAGGCTGAACAGTCTGTCGGGACTGTTATTGTTTATTTGACAAACTGTGCAGCTGACAAACAACATCTTCCCTTATTTATTTGCTGTTTTCACATTAATAACCCTTTCAGACGACGTTTTCTGTGCAGCATTAAAAGCCTGATTGTTTATGAACTGAATTGGAGACGAACGGTGACACAGGATGGAGACGGGGCTCGTTCTGAGGGGCTCTGACCCAGATGCCTGGATTACAGAGTGCAGCTGCAGTCGGGGCACTCGGGGCCAGTCAAGCATGTCTTGTATCCATTATGTAAAGCAGGATTAAAACAAAGCACAGTGGAAACTCAGGGGCCCGATTCTATACAGACCAAAGTGGCTTTTAGGAAATATAAATCCTTCTCTTTGAGATAATTTAAGAATATCTTCTGGGATTAAAGCGCTAACGTGACGCCATTGTGTCTGACTTGGGTTGAGTTGACCTTTAACCTGTAGGGGTTCCAAAGTTTACCCACAAGTCAGCTGGGTCAGTTGATTATTATCAGCTATAAATAGAGCATGGTGGTGGGGGCATTTAAGGGTTCAGGTAAAGGGTGCAGTGATACACTGGAACAAAACAGTGATTTATGATTTGGGCGGTGTGGGTGTCCTCCCATTAAACACTTAATTTCCTCCATTCTGGAGACATTTTCAGGACCAATTTATGGCTGAAATATCTTTTGTACATATAAAGGGAAACAAAATTCAGGTGGAAGGTGACAATACAAAAAATAAAAATCTAATGTAACATAATGTAGTGATCAGCCACTTGCTTTTTTTTAACTTAAGTTACTTTTTTGGATAATGCACTTTCGTTTCTCAGATATTTAAAGTGCATGTTTCTTAGTGTGCAAATAAACCTTTCTCAAAGTGTTCTCATTTGTTATTTACATTTCTTATTGCATGCAATTTATCAGAACCATTTTAACAAATGCTTTCAAAAAGTAGTGGGGGCACGTCCCCAGCGTCCTCAGTGTAAATGACACCTATGCATAACTTTAAAGTAGTTATATACGGATAAAGAACATTTTAAGTGTTTATTAATGAACGGCATTTGACAACATTATAACATGCATCAATAAACACTTTAAATTATAAAGACTTTAAATTAACTACATAATTGTGTGTTAAACCATTTTTTAAACATTTATATACTTATTATAATTATTAAATGTGGAGTATATATCATAAATAACAATATACACTTTATTTATAATAAATCATGTGATTTCCTTAATACTTGAACGCATCATTCTACAAACTTTTGCTACTCAAATTAACGATTTTAATAGTTTTTTGTTATCATATATAAAACATTTATTATTGGGGTGGTGATGGAACAGTGGACAAGACACTTGACTTTTGTGTGAGAGACCCGGGTTCGAATCCACTGTGTCCATGGGCTGGACACTTAACCCCTCGCTGCTCCAGAGGCGTGCGACCCCTGACATGTATAGCAATTTTAAGTCGCTTTGGATTCAGGGACTCAGGGTTCAGTCGCTCAACGCAGGGCTGTTTTCAGTCTGAACACCCACTTGTTCTGCATCAGATGTGTTTACTTTTCACCATCTAGGCTTACTCATTAACTGAGAAAGCGCCTCTTTGTGGGCCACACTGGTTTGTCTGTATGCTTTAATGTCTGACCTTTCATTTTGGCGTCCCCGGGGCCTCTGTGTCCCATCTGGACTCCGTTCTCCTGGTGGTGCTGGTCGCTGATGGTCATGTTGGCTAAGGAGGAGCTCATGGTGTCTCCTGAACTGTAGCTGTTGGAGGCGTTGTTCATGTAGTCCATTGCCGGTCGCAGGTCAGTCTGCAAAAGGTTCAACAAATGAAGATCAGGACGGAGTCAAACTGTCAGTCCAGCACGTGTCACGTTACTGGTTTTACATGCAAAGTACGTGACCAGGAAGAACGCCTGGTTTTAAGGATTAAATATAATGATGGCGTAGATCATGGATACTTTGAACCCAGTCCGTCACCACAAAATGTAAACAGACACTGTGCCTGTGAAAACCTGTTATTTATACGCTGTGACGTGGAGGGGGGGCGCTTCATGTTACAGCCTCACGGATAAAAATAGTCCCCTCTGCCCATGTGCACGGCGTCCTCACTGTCATAAGTTTCACTTCCTAAACAACCACCTCTGAACCAAGTGCAGCCCTTCATGTGTTTCATGCACGGCCATACGCACTTAAACATAGCACAGAATGAGTCATTAAGACGCTGATATTTTGTACCGCAGGAAATTTACCTCACAGTCCCAACGCGCTCCTTCAACCGGCGAGATGTGAGTCAAATCTCATAAAAAGAGGATTACATATCAGATTAAACCCAAGCCTCTTGGTTACATCAGCAGTTTGAATCATATTTTTCCCCCTCTCTGTCACACAAACTTACAAAAGCGAGCCAGTGCAGGGAGCTTATGGCGTAATCAGCCTCGCCGTCCAAACTGCTCTTTACGTGTTTGTGCGGCGGTGCAGATTTGCCAGCTTCTGATCTTGATTTTCACCCTCATGCCGACTTTGGCACATGAACATGACTCGGTTTAATCTCTGGTGCTGTAAAGCCTGCAAGCGACCCAAAGTACCGTTAGCTTATAAAATGATCATCAATATGATGTGTCAGTGGGAATGAATCAGCATTGATTAAAGGCAAGTAGAGGAAGTAACGTAAAAGTTCACCCTCCTCAGTCGAAGAAAGTAGATTTACTCATGAACTCTACTTAGGTAGAGTTTTCAGGTACTTGTATTTCTCTTGAGTATTTAATGTCACTCCAATATTACATTTACTTGACAGATATAGTCACTAATCGTTACTTTACAGATTAAAATTTTATACAAATCAAAATATGATAATAGAAAACATTGTGCTTTTACTCAAGAACTGTACTTTGTACATTTTTTACGTCCTTGTATTTCCATTTGACGCATCTTTATACTTTTACTCTACATTTATCTGATAACTTTATTTACAGACTAATAAAACAAAATTTAATCAACACATAAATTAGAATATGTTAATATACATTAAGATTTGACTTTCACAAGCTAGCAGAATCAGCCACACCTTTGAAGTAATGAGCACTTGATTGTATAAATAATTATAATGCAATAAATACTTTTGCTCTTATACTTTTTGTTGGATGCATGACTTTTACTGGTAACAGAGTATTTTTGCTCTGTTGTATTGCTGCCTTTACTTCTTAGTACTTCTTCCATCACTGCACATTATTGAGATTAAACCAGTCGTTCCCAACATTTTTGTTTGGTGACCAAAAATAAAAACCAGTGTGCACTTGAAGCTCCTTGTCATGTTTTTCCAGACGCCTGTGAGTTGTTTTCCACTAAAGAGAAATTTGCCCTCTAAACCTCTCACATGGTTTCATTTAAATAACAGTTTGAAGCCCAAAGAGGTAAAATTATCCATTATTTTACCAAAAGATTAGAAAAAAAAAATACTGAAAATGAAAACAGTTCAGAGGAACTTTTTCTCCTTTACCATCAATCATGTCATGACCACTCAGATTTATCTGGTGACCCTCTGAAGAGACCCGGCCCCTAGGTTGGACACTACTGCACTAAACTAGCTTATTGTGTATAAAGTAGTTAAAACTAGCTGCACCATGACAGCTTACACTATGATGCATCAGCAGCACCAATAGAATAATGTTATATATAAAAATATATCAGTCACACGGGGCCTTTTTTCTGCAGTATTTTTACTTTATGTACATGTTGTGATGAAACTGCTGAAGTTTTACATAGAAGTAGAATAAGTAGGATTTTGATTTGCAGTATTTTTACATTGTTAAATGAGTACTTTTACTCAAAGGATGTGAGTACTCCTTCCACAGGCCAAACACCACGCAGTGATGTGACGGCACTTCATGCAATTACATCTCAACAGGCAGCAACGCCTAAACTGTTGCCGTGGTTACTCCAGCCCATAAAACCGACTCTAAAAAGCCACACTTGGCTCAGCTATGTGACCTTCCCTCTGTGTACCTTCATGTCTCCTGACCTTGGATGCTTAAACAGCGTCCCACATGCAGAACAAAACGGAGTGAAGGGCCAACAAGTAGCAACCAGATCGAGTCAGAAAACACTTTGAGCAGAACATAATTTAAAACGTGCTCCTCCTGGAAGGAATGAATGTTAATTCAATGAATAGATCACCGATATCACAATTAATCAAATTACACATTAGAATATAAGAATAAAGTATTAATTCACACGATTTATTTTCATAAATTAAAGTATCATAGTAGTTTCTTACACTTGTTATTTATCCGGCTGAATTAGCAGCAAATAATATTTCAGTCCCTTTGTTAACAATTTTGAATTAATACAAAATATTGGTATTTTTGCATTAATATTTCAAAGATAGACAAAGGAAGATTTAAAAATAGAACATTTAAAAGGGCTTTAATGCTAATAACTAACTGGACTTTCAAATGGAATCCGTTTTATCTTTTGCTGCCTCAGACGATAAAAACTGCCTTTATTATTATTATTTTCAACAATTCCTATTAAATTTCCAAACTAACAATGAATTCAGGTGTCTCACAGCCTTACATATCTTCTTCCTCTGAGCCACAGAGCTCCTTTGTTGTCCAAAAACTATTAAAATCAGTGAGCGTCACTGTTGCACTGGGTGACATGTTCCTTCCTCACCATGAACACACACACACTGTAGTTTATTTTCACTTAGTCCCACACACAGTCCTGCTGCCCCAAAAACTCCCCAGAGCCCCAAATGTGGATTCATCCGCTGCTGAAAATAGTCCCCATCAAATGCACTATTTCCTCCAGTTCACCACACTGACCAGTTGTTTTAGGGGATCAGACTGAATTGTTATTTTGTTCTAACCCATCGGCAGCAGAAGCAGCTGTTGGTAACAGTTAACGTTTGTCATGTTAGGACTGTGCCAGCTCAAGAGATATTATTACTGTTAAGTTCACTCACAACAACCTGTCCAGCTACATCGATCTCCTCCACGCTTGCCGCCATTTTCGTGGCCACGTCTTTGGTCATTTTTCTGGCGCTGGCACAAGAACATAACGTCCCCATTCTTAATCCTGCCCACAAAGCTCTGATTGGCTCTGATGCGTTTTTCCAAACAGCCTCCGATGAGCACAACCCCAGACAGACCTACAGTATTTGAATCACTGAAATAATCGGAGATGAAGGCAGCGATTCAAAGGTCTGGATCCAGGCTTGGCTTTGAGCTGAGTGCCGCAGACATGGACAGAGGAGTCAGAAAGAATTCAGAGAACGATGAACACGTTGTTGGTTTTAGTCTTTTTGTGGGATTTGGAGACAATAAGAAAAATACAGAATACAAAGCAAACCAAAGCCAAACTTTATTTAAAAAAAAAAGAGGATATTATAAATCATATAGGGATGTTTGTGCGTCCCATAGAGACTCTAATGAACAGTGTGCTCTCAGTGCTCACACACAGCTCCCGGACAAAACTCCCATTGTAGCATTACACATGACAGAGTCCAAACAACAAGAAAGCTGCACCCTTGCCAACGAAGACAATCCCTCTGAGAGGCCGTTCACTCTGCATCCGGGTGCTCAGGCGGTTAGATAGCAAACAAACTCACGGCTGATAAGAACTAGATCCTTTAGCTGATTATCGTGTGGACAGAGAGAATGTGCATTAGTCTGCACCAGGGTTTTATTACAGGAGACAGATGTCAAGTAGCTGTAGTTTACTCTGTAAACATGAGAGCTGTTGTTACCATCAACACACCCATTTATCACTGTTAGGGAGGGGAGCAGACAGACACTCTGGACGATTTGCTTTGGGACAGAACATGCACACAAATTTCACCTGCTGCAGAAAGGGAACATGGCAGCGCTCTTTGTCGCAGCTTCACGAGGGGGATAAAGGCTCAAAGGTCTGCCGATGCCGCTTTTTCTCTCAGGGGCGTGTGAAAATGTAATCTTGGCACAGGCCCCGGCCTTCCGAGCAAACCGCTCTGACGGCTCTGCAAGGAGAACGGTCAACAGGGTTGTTGACACAACTCCAGGAGCATGCAGCATGCAGCAAGACGTGCAGCCTGAAACTATGTGTGTGGTTTTTACCTCATAGTACGATGCACCAAAGGGAAAATGATTTTAGCAAGGAAACCGTTAATTAATGCCGTCTGTGGCTCTGCTTGTCAAGTCTGATAATAATAAGCGTTTATCTTGGCTTGGGTTTGAGTCAGCAAGACTTCAAATCAGGAAACCTGCTCTCCAAACTGCAGGTTTGGTGTTTAAAAGGTGCCGGCATTTACCAGGCACGAAGGGTCTAACTTAATCTGAAAGATACTGTTGGATGCAGTGTTTTAGGAGCTTGGCCCATGTTAGGAACTAATAACCAGGATTACCAGGATGTTTGAGTCAATAATGTGACAGTAATCAGTAATGTTTTAAAACAGGTACAAGAGGTTTTTATACAGGTTTTATGCAGATTAGAGCTGCAGTTGATGATTATTTTCATTATCAGTTCATCTTCTAATTGTTTTCTTGATTAAATGTCTATTACATGTTCAGAAAACAATGAAAACGCACTTATCAGGTTCTCAGAGTAAAAGATGATGTCTTCAAAGTGCTTGTTTTGTCACATAAACAGTCCAACAACCCCAAAATATTCAGTTTAATATCATGTGAGAAAAAGAAAAGAGGGAGAATTAGGAGTCAGAGAATTTGATGACTTGCTGTTTTTTTTAAAATTATCTTTGTGTTTTGTTGGACAAAACAAGATATTTGAAAATGTCATCTATGCTTGTTGGAATCCTCGCTTAATCAAATAGTCGCCTAATGGTTTCATCTCTGATGCATGGCAGAGAATACAGACTGAGACCTTAATAATATGTTGTCTTCAGGGGGGGTTGGATGTTAAAGAGTTTATGTAAGCAGAATGCCGACGGTGATGTTATCAAAATGCATGTTTTGTCTGACCAGCAGTCAAAAAAAAAAAAAAACCCTAATATTTTCCGTTTACACTGACATGAAAGAGAGAAAAGCGGCAAATCCTCACATTTGCGAAGCTGGAAGCAGAAAATATTTAGCATTTCAAACTCTAGCTTAACTGATTCGTCATCTATTTGTTTAAGACTGACCTCCAACACAAAGGCGTTTTTCTGTATCGCCCTGCCTGCTCACCAGCGCTGCTTGTAGCTCAGCTGAGAGTCGAGGATGCTGCTCTCATGCTTGATTGCCTCTGTATCTCTGACCTACTTTCCCCATCATTCCCCCTCTCTGTGTTCTCGCCCAGCCTCCCGGCAGCCACACACTGACTCTACCTTTCTAATAAAGGTCCAGCTCTGCAGTGGAGGGGCTGAAGGTGGAGCCTATTTCCATTTTGCCCTCCATCTAAGCGCCGGAGGGGGGAAACATCTTTCAGGGCCGGCCCACATGCGGCCTCCTGCTCAGCATCAACTAGCTGCTGCAAACACGCATGTTTAGCGTCTGTGGTGCGCGGCAGTCACATTTTCCACCTGTGTTTTCATGCCTCCAGGATGTACACCACACCCTGCTACCTTTCATCCTCTCATTTTAAAGACACTGCAGCCTCTTAAAACAACATGTGATACATTATCAAAGCTTGACGTTCAGCTCTAGTCTGCAGGGGACGAAAAGACAAACCACAAGTCTAGAAACTTGCAGTAAGGAATTAAAAATACAAGCATTTGTTCTTATGTTGTCATGATGCAGAGAGTAAAAGTAATCCAGCTGCTGCATGTTTCATTATGTGCAGAAGACGCTGAGCTACAATCTGATCTGCCACCACACACACACACACGTTTACTGGTGCAGTTAACCAAAGTCCTCCATCAGCATGGTGCCAATTAACTGTGTACAAGAATGCAATTTAAATCCCACTGTGGCTTTTCTTCTTCCCTTAACGAGACAACGCAATCAGAAAGAGGTCTGAGCGACTTCTTTTGGAAAACATTACAACTCTGTCAGGTTTATCTTGTCTTTTATCTGCACAAATATACTGGAATCGATTTGTCTTTACAAAACTGTAAAAGTCTCCTAATCATATTTTCATTATCAAAGAATCTGCTGTCTATTTCCTGGATTAATTGTGTTGGCGATAAAATGTCAGAACATAGTGACACAAAGATAAAGGTGCTTTTCTTGTTTCTTCAAAACCTAAATATATTTAGTTTAAATCCACATGAAACAGAGAGGAGAAGAAAATCTTCACATTTGAGGAGCTGGAACAGAGAATATTTGGCATTTTAAAAATTACTAAAAAGATTGATCCAGATACATTTTCTGCCAACTGATTAATCGACTAGTTGTTTCGGCTCTGAAGCAGAGAGAGTGAAACACAGTAAATCTGACTAACTTCTTTAAAAGCTGCACAGAAGTAATTTCAGTGATGTTGTTGGTTTTTGCCAGCCTAAGCTTCTCGGGCAGCTCCTTCCAAATCGAGGCTGGCTGGATGCGGTCACCGTTGGACTTGAGCCCACACGTCAGTCTTTGCTAAATGAAGCACTTCAGCGTGGATTCATTTCATAATCTCTGAAGCTTGAAGCCTGATGACTCGATGAAGTCAGCAGCCAAATTCAGAGGAGTGACTGTACCAGCATCTTTGTTCAAACTAACAAGCCGTGTTGTGGTTTTGGATTTCCCTTCACTGAATTTGCACTTGTTTGCTTTGATGACATCATTCAAATATAAATAAAATTCAACTAATCAGACTTTGTTATGAACTTTTCAACGATGAACCGGTTTTACACGTGAAGTTTGGTTTATTCATCCAGATTTTGTTTCGATTCATCAAAATACCCATATTTGTTAAGGTCTGACTCTAACCTTTATATTAGTCACTCTTTTTTATTAATAGGTAAACATATAGGTAGCTTTTAATGTTTAGCTGTTGCTAGTTAAAATGACTGGTGAAAGATTAAATCACTGTTAATTCTGTAACAGCCAAATGGAGCAAAGACTAAATCTGACTGAAAAATTAGCAAGGACTACAAAATAGACCACAGTGCACTCCGGCTAGTTAAAGGAGACCAATTATACTGCTTTTCCAGTCTTATATTGTAGTTCTGTGACGCCTGTACGGCAGCTTTGCATGATTAAAAAGTTTTAAAAAATTGTTTCCTATCTTACACTGACTCTTTATGTAGGTCTTCATTTCACCCTCTGTCTGAAACAAGCTGTAGATGCTCCTGTCTCTTTAAGGCCCCTCCTCTCAAAGCCCATTCTCTTCTGAATGGCCAAGACCTGAAGCACGTTACCAGGCTGTTGTTGCAGAGCGGTTCAGACAGACTGAGGGTCTGTGTCTACCAAAGGGTTTTTTCAGTTCATTGCAATGGAAGCACCGCGTTCGGGAAACTTTGGGAAAAACGCAGCGCTCGTCTCTGTCACTTTTTACCCAACCGTCCAATCACAGTGCAGGAGGGGACAAACACTACACCGAGCCATCTCAGCTCTTGAATGAAACGATGTGCCTCTTCTCTGAGTTCTTTCCTCACCCGCAAAGACTCATGGACCCACGTACGGCGAGTCCGTCCTCTCGCTCTACATGTTTCAGCTACTCTTCATGCAGATCAAGGGCCAGAACAAGCAGGCCTTGGCCTACCATAGGCTACTTTGTGGTGACATTTTGACATTCAGTAAAATTAGGTAGCCTACTTGCAGCACATCACCTCACGGATGTTATGTATCATAGCAACCAAAGCGTCTCGAAAAAAAAAAAAAAAAAACACTGCTCCTCCAAATTAGGCGTTTTCAAAACAGCAGCCAGCGTTTTCAGCTGGTAAAAAACGCTTTGGTGGACACGGGCCCTGAGCGTTGCTGTGCCGTTGCTGTGGAAGCAAATGACCATATATGGAACACCGGCTCCATCTGGCTCCGTATTACATAGAACGGAGCCGTTGGTAGTATGTAGAACGTGTGTTAATATGTCGTCTTTTTATGAACCCTGTCTGTTTCTTAAGGAAAACATAAATGGAGGGGAAACTCAATCTATGTTCTCTTCAATGCCACCAGATTCCTGTGACAAAAAACAGTTATTTTATCTCGCGCAACACAGGAGTTGCTGGTCTACCGCTGCCTACATCGTTTAGTTAACACGTTAGTTTGGATCCAAACCCTTTAAAACACCAAAGTCACACAATTACAAACAAACTAATCCATCGAGGCCGCAGTAGACCACCAAGCCCCTGTGATCTGCAAGGTAAAATGACTGTTTATGTCAAAGGAGTCTGGTTGCTTTGAAGACAGCCTTAGTTCCCTGCATGTACACTGTTCTTCTTAAACCTGGCTAGCAAATGTAAATTCAAACGGTCATGTCATCAACAACATGTGCTTAATGTGCAAGGATTTTTTAAAGAGAACATTCTGGGAGAGGGCTCTCATTTGGACCCCTCATGTCTATGTACCATGGTTACGCCCTTGGGCATGTGAGCAGCCTATTGTATCAAGATGCATTTGAAAAAAGCTCCCATCCTTTAATTTCTCTGGAAGGGAGGAGTCCATGTCAGCCACTCTGTGTGTGTGCATACCAGTACATTTCTCCAGAAACAACTCGTGTCAAAGCGCTGCAGAAACTTGCAGAGGGCTGTCCGTGTCTATCCAAACATTAACAAAACGACACTGAGATGTCTTTCATTCCTCTGCGCACATCGCTGGCCCGGTTGGAATGGCTTCCAGCTGCGGTTACAGACCACAACATGTCCGTTTCAGCGCTCCTTGTAACGCGCGGCGTACAGGAAACAAGTGGCTCTTCCCACGAGGATGGGAAAGAGGTGTGTCTCAGGCGAAGACGGACAAGAGATCCTGATTCCAACAAATCCATCAGACCACTTATACAAACACGCAAACAGCGCATTAAGGCCTATTGTTATCGTTTGGTTTGTAGAGGCGCTCAGGGTGAAAAGGCTTTTCATGCACCTACTGTGGATCAGAGCCTGCCCACTGACCTCGGGCGGATTACTGAAGGGCCCATATGTGTCCGATAAGCAGCCTGGTTCACGGCTCGGCCTGTGTGACAGCGGAGCCGCTCTCTCTGTGCTGCTGATGAAAAATGGGCTTGGCATTTGCGCACAGGCGCCGCATCACTCCGATTCCCTACAGTCTCTGCTCTCTAAATTATTCAAGAATATGAACATTCAGTAGAGACGCGTGTAAATAGATGCAACCCACCAGGGACTTGTTTCTGCTTTAGATGCAGGATTTCAAGTTGTAGAATAAAATGAGCTCATATGTGGTGCACGTACTGATACGCTAGAAACCATTTAGGCCGCCAGAGGCAAGAAAGAAGCGAAAGATCCAGAATAACGGGAGAGAAAAAAAACAACGTGAGGAGTCCGCACAGACACAAATTCACACTCACACGCTCACATTAGGCGACACAATAAAAATAACACGGCTCAACTTGAGTAAACAGAGAGAAATATTGTTTTATTGTCCTCCCGGGTTCCTTTATTAATGAGATTATAAATATTCTGGCGGATTAGTCTTGTTACCGCGCGCAAAGGCTATCTCCGTGTGGCTGAAGCGAAAGCAGAACCTGCTCCGGAGGATGATGGAGACATTTTTTTTTCGCTGGGAACGAGGAGAAAACACGCAAAATGCAGTGTTTGTGGGGAGGTGACTGTTTCCTCCAGTGCTGGGGCGATGATGGCAGCAACAAAAAAAACACGTTTTTTTCCTCAGTTTCTTGTAGACTAGGATCGAAGAAGACGCAGATCGCGCACAATGAAAGTCTGATTTTAAAACACGAAACGTGCAAAATAAGCCGCTGCAGGAGGATCAATTATGACATGCGGTAAGAAATATGTATCTCATTCATGTTCACGGTATTTCTACACGGACGAGGCCCAACCTCTCCCACCTCATGCAAAAAATATTAAGTGACAACGTGAATGCCGATGGAGAATTACGACGCAGCGTTTGGCTCGCACGTCGGCCGCTCGCTGTGGTGTTTCGGTGTGAATACACTGAGATTGTATCGGTCAAATAATAGAAATATGTTGGGTTTTTTCTTACCTGAGTGCAGACAGCGGTGTCGTCTCTTCAGCGGCGGTCGCTCACCGGGTTGACACAGCTTCTCCTCGCAGTGCAGCGGCAGGCCGGAGCGGGGCGCTGCGGAGCGGAGCGACGACTGTCTGTCCTGAAATGCAACCTGTCTGCTCACAACAGCGCTCAGCCCATCTGGTTCCATGCAAGCTGTAAACAAAGAGGTGCGAATAAAAGGCTTTGCATAGACAGGGTTTGTTTTATTTTTTCTATAAACTATAAACACTTAAAATAGCAAAAGGCTCTCAGAAGTCAGCATTAGGGCCACTTCCACACAGAAACCCTCCACTCAGATATTTGATTTTGAAGTAAAAGCAGCAGTACTGCAGTGTATAAATACTCTGATAAGTAAAAGGACTGCATTCAAACTTAAGTACAAAAGTATTAACATCAAAATATAAAATACTCAAACTACTGATTTAGCAGATTGGCCCGTTTCCATTGGAGGAATGTAACTAAGTACAAAGTTCTTTAAGGCCTATAGTTTAGAGGGACTTTACTTGAGTATTTCTAATTTATCCTACTTTATAGGAGTACCTCTCTACAATTCAGAAGGAAATATTGGCTCTGTTTGCTCCACTACATTTGTTTGACAGCTTTAGTTACTTTCCAGATTCAGAATAATACAAAATACAACTAATGTTTAACAACAATCATCTGATAAATGATGGGTTATTATAGATTAAGACACCCAGCAGTACTTCAAGCCGCTAAATTAGCTCCACATTTACCAGCTGCAACATTAGTGATGCTTACATAGGAATGCTTCACTAATTATTATTCAATTATAGAACAGACTGACCTTTTTTCAAATATCTATTTTTTGTGTGTGCAAAATGAAAATCATCTAGAATATTAGTTGCTGTGTTCACTCACTTGTCGAAGCCTCCAGACTTCATTGATAAAACCATTACCTCAGAACACAGGAGTTGCTGGTCCACCGCTGCCTCGGTCAGTCAGTTTGTTTTAAAGGTTTAAAAACACCAGTCACAAAAATGTTGCCCCAATTAGTTACACAGAGACAAAAACATGAGGAAATAGGGTCCATATTAAATAGGGTAAATATTTTTACATCTATTTTGTTTATTGAGTGTATCTTTAGTGAACACGGTCGTATCTTTCTGTATCTGAATAATTAAGCCCTCTGACATGATGGATCAGTTGCTACAAACTCATGCTGTGCAGCCAAACTCTGTTCAAACCCACAAAATGTTATCTTAAATTCTAGTTGAGACCCCAAAGTTTGAAAAGACACCGAATACAGCTGGCAGAATTAGGGGAAATGTGTATAAACTGCCTTTGCAGGTGCAGCCGTAAAAACATTCAGTCTTGTGTTTAGCTATTTCCTTCATCATAAAGCTTCAATAAAGAGCGGAATGAATTATTTTAACAACCCTAAAGCTTCTAAAGAGGAAATAAAAGGGATATATCTGTATTAAGGGGTTATAAAGTACTTTATTTGATTTAAAAACATGCTTTATGTATGAGACATCCAGACTGAACAGAAGCTACAGTAACAGACCAGGAGGGTCGGCACACAAAAGGTCAAGTCTTGGCACATAAAACAGCGGAGGCCTGAGGGACTAAACAGTGCGCCCTTGTGTCACTCCTCTTTCACTGGCCTGCCTGTGGCCCCTCACTATCACACACCCAGTGCCAACTTTTACACTAAGTCGAGAAACCATTCAGCGCCGGAAAAAACAGCAGTGGAATTACTGGTGGTCAGATCTGTTTGGGAATGCCTTCCTACTCTCTCCTCCTCTCTCCTCCTCCTCCACCTCTCTCTCCGTTTGGAAAGCTGCCCAGTACAACAGCTGCGTGGCTGAAGATGATTGGATTTATCCTGTGGTGGGAGTTCACTGTGGGCCAGGTGCTGCTGTGGGAGCCGTCTCAGGCTGAAAATCTCCCTTAACACACCCTTTAAATCCTCAGCAGTCTGTTCACCTGGACGAGCCACTTCACTGACTGCAGGACATTTCAGTCTTTCCACGCGCATTACAGGAGCTCAGTGGAGTTTAATGAGGTTTAAAGTTGTAATGGGCAGTTTTTTGTGTTAAAGAAATAGTTTGACATTTTGGGAAATGCTCTTACAGAGTCAGAGGAGAAGATCCATGTGTCTCATGTCTATATGATAAATATGAAACTACATTCGGTTAGCTTAGCATAGTGACTGGAACAGCTGGTCTGGCTCTGTACGAGGGTAACAAAATCCACCCACCAGCCCCTCTAAAGCTCCTAATTTTTGTGATTTGTACTACTGATTGAGTGTGCATTGTGTTTAAACCACACCTGCCACTGCAGAGTATTGATGTGTACATGTTTATGGCTGTGGTAACCCCTTCTGACTGAAATCGAACCTTGTTTATCTAAATAAATTAGTGGTTTGGAGTCAGAGTGCAGACGATATTGTTTTCCAGCAGTCTTGCAGTCACGTGTGATGTGTTTCTTTCCAACAGGACGCAAATAAAATATAGATAGACCTTCAACTGATACTGCAAAATGAAAAAAAAAAAAAAAACACAAAAGAAATTTGACACAGCACAGAATGTAACATATTAATCGAGATATAAAAAGTCTATCTTGCCTTCCTTTCCAAGAGACAAAGAGGCTCACTTAGAAACATCATTAAACAAACCTCTGAATAACATTTTGTTTTGTCGTATCATAAAAGTTTAAAAAGCTTAAAGTCACTGTCAATGAGGTGCTGAAGAACCACATAACATGAGAATATGTCTTAATCTTGGTGTATATTGTGAAATACTGTAAAAATTTCCTGGTGCAGAGGCCAAACATGTAAGATGGTTTAGGTTCACTTTTTTCAAGAGTGATCAAAGTGAAGTTCAGAGTGAAAAGCAGCTACTTTTGCATTTATCTTAAAAGCGCTTAAAGGCAGTGGTGGAACGCAACAATAAATTTACCTGGAGGTACTTTACTTACTGCTGATTCCTTTTTGATGCAACTTTAATCTCAGAGGCACTCTTCCCTCTTCCTTCTTTTGTAGGTTGAGTAACTTCTCCTCCTTAAACTGAATAATCTATTTAAACGCCCCTTGGATCAGCTGGAAAATGCATCATCACGAAGCTGAAAACAGGCTGTTTTTTCTGATTTTTCGTGTGTTTCTCACAGCGCACCGTCGCTACAAACATGATGATCTCACAGAATACGATGCATTGATGCAGATTCAACAATAAATAAAGGATTTAAAATGAGCTCAACCTTAAACATCTACAGCAGTAACGCAACTTAACCATTAATGCAGCAGCAACATTAATCCAGAAACATCAGCTATAATAGTGAAACAATGACATGTGCTGAGTTTATGCACACTAAAGTACATGCAGTCACTGTTTTTCTTTTTTGTTCTATTGAGTTAAATGCGGTGTAACCAGTTCATCATCAACTACCTTAATAATCACCACAGACGCATGTGTGCGAATGGGTGTAATTAGAAGTGAAGAGACTCCAATGAGACTGTAAATGATCACAGTGCCCAGAAATAGTATGTCACATTTTAAATTTAAGATCGCACAGCTCATTTTTTGTGTTAGCAATTCTGATACTTCTGTTATTTTGTGGAGCATTTAAACACCAATCAACCTTATTTTACGTATTAGATTTCTATATATGCAGGACATTTTTCTTGCAGGTGAACTAAATTGAAGCGCAGCAGGCTTGCTGCTGTAACACAAGCTGCTCTACGAAGCAGCTCCAGTCAAAAGACCAATCAGTGGCTAAAGTATTTGTGAGCTGACTGTGACAATAGATTCAGACCTGTGTTGACTGTACAAAGCACTTCACTGTAATGCGTTCTCTGGATGCCAGTTATTAAGTCTCCAGGCGACTCTGTCAGGGAAAATACATGAAGCCCTGAAACAAAACTGACCTCGTCTGCCTGAGACTCCGTGCGACAAGGACCCTGCAAGAACTCCTCAAGCAATAGCCAGGCTCCTGGAGAATAATGTTCTGAATCGATCCTGAAACCTGGAAAACTGGAAGGTTGTCTAAAAACAATTAAAAACACTGGGAAGACAGGGTATGAAAAAAATGGTATAACTAGTAACAACATACACAAAAGTACAATATTTGCTTCTATGGAGAAGAATTATAAAGTTTCATAAAATTGAAATACTCATGCAAAACACAAGCATTTTGAATTTGTACTTAAGTTAATGTCCTTGGTTACGTTCCACAAAGATGGGCAAACAAACTGGCTGCAGAACAAGGAATCGAACACTAGAGAGAGACATTGCAGCTTTCAGCAGAGCCTCCTCTGCCTCAGACAGCCTCACTGCTGCACAAAATCACATTAGCAATTTAAGCTGCCACACAACACCACAGCATACCAGTACTAAGGCCAGTCTCTGTATATGGTTTCATGCATATTGTAAAATGATGATTTTATGTGATGATATTTAAACAGGCCAAGTACGAAGATTAGATGACTGTCTCTGCGCCACTTTCTGGATATTTTAGAATCATTTAGGAATCTAAGTTTTAAAAACAGTTTTAATTTATCATGGTTCAAGATTATTTCTTTTTTCTTCACTATTTCAGGGATATGTTTTACTGTGAGGGTCAGATGTTATAAGAGATGAAAGACTCACAGCATGTGTTGTTTTATAGTTGAATATTTCATGATTACTCCTGACGTGGGAGGATGTGACTTTATTTAAACTATAAACCATGAAAAGAAAACTCCAGCTAATGCACATGTGGAGCGCTCAGCCGACGATGCGTGCTTTGGTTTTCAGGACTCCACAATAATAATAAATTATGCAGTGTATTGAAGGCACCTTGTTTTTCGTTTTACCTCCAACTGTTAGTATGAAGCTGCTCAGGTGACGTCATCACAGGTCCAGTCATCTCATCCTTCAAGATGCTTCACATCGGTCCAGCTGCACGGAGGAAGCAGCTTCAGATCCTGAACGAGGGAAATATTTCTCAGATATTTAACAAAAGTATTACGTTTGAAAACCAAATCTTAAAGCACAGATTGTTTTTTTGAATGTGAGAACAACAGACCTGCTTTTTACCTGCAGAGAGAGAGATTTTGTTCTCACCAACCTCCGATAAAACAAACAAAGCGACTGTACATTTGACAAGTTTCTGCTTTTTAATGAGTGAAACATGAACTTCAGACTGACTGCTGCTGTTTCCCTCCTGATCATCACAAGCCACATGGTGAGTTGTCAACTTTTCAAAGTATTACTCATTTATTTATGCACAGATGTAATTGTCTCTTAACATTTTTAGTTTGTAAGTTTAGCAAAACTATAAATAATATTTTTTCCAGGAGGATAAAACCCTGTAAAATACCTAAACTAAGGTGTGCACCTGTGGAAATTACAGGTAGATGAAATTAACCTGCGTTAATCTCTCAGGTTGGATCAACTCATCCAGACTGTTTAATTGTTCTTCATCTACAAAACAAAGAAAAAGAGTGTGAACTAAAAATCAAAACCAACGCTGCTGCATCTCTACAGTCAACCAGTAATGTGACTGCAGGTGACCTTTTCCTTTGAAAACAAGTATAAACGGTATCTGATGAAACAAAGTTTCAAACCTTATAGAAATGTTTGAGTCCCACCGCGTACAGTGACGTGTTTTATTTTAGGTTGTGCGATGGAGTGGGATGGAGTGAGCTGTTGGCCAGCTGCCTCTGAAGGAGAGATCGTCTCCGTCAGCTGTCCTCTGCTGCTGCTGAAGCCTGAAACTCCTCCAGGTACAAATCATTACGTCACACACGCCAAAAACTCTCTAAAGTGTAGTTTCTTGGGAAACAACATAAGGTCACCTTTCAAGAAAGTGACATTTATGACACAATTTTAAAAAAGTAAGTGGACCAACTGTGTCTTGAAATGCTGGGTCTTAATTCCTGCAGGGCAATCTCCAACATTTAACTTCTTTTCACATTTTCTAAATCAACGTTGCTTTAATAAAAACAGCAACGGATCAAAAGACTGCATGTAGAGTCAAAGGTGAAGAATCCACAGAAGAACACGGACTGTAATTGTAATGTGTTGGTTCAGTCTCACCTCTCTCATCCACGTCACTTCCCAACACAGACAGCAGCTGCAGAAGACTATATGAGGCTTCACCTCATAAATTAATTGAATTGCAGAGGATTTAAATGTCTTGTCCTACTTGTAAACCTTTAAATTTAGTGATCGTCTTAAATGCTGTGGCACATTAAAGTTGTGATCATTAGCACCTGTTCGTTATAGCTGTTTAATCCTACACCTGATCATATGCCCATAAAATCTCTGACTTCAGGTGCCTCTAAACAAAATTTAAATATCATGGAGGAGGAGTTCAGTGTGAGCACCAGAACCAGACTGAGAGCTCACAGTCTCAGGAAACCTTTACAGGTGTTTTGAGTTAATTAGCTGATTAGAGCTCCTCTTAAGTCGACATTCCTGCATTAGAAAGACTTTTTATTCTGAAATTCTAATACATACTTGACTTTTCATTTCCATGAGCTGTACACACACATGTTTCTGTATATGTATTCACAGCTTTTGAAGTTGCCCAACATTTTTAGTTATTAAAATTAAAATGTTTGTCACTGTTGTCTCCGTACTCAATGTTCTATATTATGTTTCAAAGCCTTATTTAACATGTTTTTTTAATTTAGCCTGACAACAGTAGCCTAAAAATACTGTATTTGCATCTGAATAACATTTAAAAAGCTCACCAAGTGTAATTCATGTTATAAACAACACTTGAAAGAAAAACGATCTCCTGCTGTTGCATTTACCAGATTGTTCTGGGAACCATTTTGCAGCTCGAACACTTTTCTCTTCACAGTTCTCATCACACGGAGCTGTACAGTCCGAGGATGGAGTCAGCCCAGCCTGCCGTATTACAAAGCCTGTTACTTTGAATCTTATGAGGAAGATGATGACAAGGAGGAAGAGGTACACTAGATGAAATCTTAGCTGTGAGTTCAGTGTGCGTGCAGTATTAGTGCAGCTGATCACATGTCACCAAAATGATGAATTTAAATGATTTCTGCGAGCAGGGAAACACAGATTTGGGTCTTTATGGCTCTTCTGTTTAATGTCCAGCTCCAGAAAAGTTACTTTGACACCCTGAAGTTGATCTACAGCGTCGGATACGGAGTTTCTCTGGCTGCTCTGCTCATCGCTCTTCTGGTTTTCTGTTGCTTCAGGTTGGTTTATTATTTTGACGCAGCTCTTCATAACAGAACGAACACCGTGATAAAATAATTAAAGTTTTATAGTGAAATGTTTTCCCAACATATATTCCTCTGTCTCTCAGGAAGCTGCTCTGCACGCGCAACTACATCCACCTCAACCTGTTCGTGACCTTCATACTCAGAAGTCTCGCTGTGTTCATTAAAGATTCAGTGTTGTTCGCAGGCGAAAGCACGGACCACTGCACAGTGTCCACAGTAAGGCCGGAGCCAGCTGAGTCAGAGTGTTAGACACAAATTAGGCATGCAACTAACAGTTATTTTCTTTTTTTAGTAATCAATTCATTTGTTCTTTCTTTGACACAATGTCAATCTGAGAAAAGTCCCAAACACAAAGTTACACAATCAGATGTGACAAAGAGATGCTGTAAATCCTCTCATCTGAGAGGCTGGAAACTCATTTTTTTTCACTATTTTTGCTTCACAATTGACTAAAACAAATAATCCATTATTGATTAACTGACTGAAAACAATATAAATCATTGTTTGTAACTGCAGTGCACTGAAAACTGACTTATCAACAAAAAAAATGAATCTTCACTTTAATGCAAAACTAATTTAAGCACAACAGGAAATACTGCAAACATATTTTGAAAATGTAAATACTTTTTATATGGACCAGAGACAGAAATGCCCAGAACCCTCGTTATTCTCACGCCCTAAAACCTGCAGAACTGTGATGTCCGTAATGTAAAAACATCCTTTGTGTCGTCTCAGTTCCGGTGCAAAGCAGCAGTGACGTTCTTCCACTTCTGTGTTTTGTCGAACTTCTCCTGGCTGCTGGTGGAGGGTCTGTACCTGCAGACTCTGCTGCTCTTCACCTTCACTCAGACCGGGAAGCTCTTTTGGATCTGCGCCACCGTCGGCTGGGGCACGTCGTGCATTTAGATGTTTTTGTGTCCAGTCACCTGTATTGGTCTTTATTTTGCTTGTCTTGTCTAATCGTTGGGCTGATTTCGTAGGTATTTCATCAGTGACCGTTGCGATCTGGGCTCTGTTGAAGAAGCAGCTTGATGATGAGGGGTAAGTTGAGGGGCAATGTTTTTTTCATATTTTCATTTAATGTTAATAGATGGTAACATTTTTGCATGCGCAGGTGTTGGGACAACCTGGAGAGCCGCTTGTGGTGGATAATCAAGATTCCTATTCTGCTGTCGATCTTCGTAAGCACATGTTCTGCCTTCAACTCTTCTTCTCATTTAACCCAAACAAAATTCTTGGATCATCTATGGACATTTCCCTGATTTCCCTAAATTTTAACTGTTTCCTAATAGCAGCTTGTAAATGACAAAGTTTGATTGTCCAGACTTGGAAATTGTGCCATTTTGACTGCTCTGGTTTTGGGATATACTTGCTTTGCTTTCATAGAGGCAGTTTGATGAGAAGACTGAAACAGGAAGTTAGCCTTGCTCTGTTCAAAGGTAATAAATCCTTAAACAAAGTAAATATAATGTGTTAAAGCCAGACGAGCTGTTTCCCCAGTTTCCAGTCTTTGTGCTAAGCTAAGCTAACAGGGTGCTGTAGGCAGAAGCTTCATATTTAACGGACAGACATGAGAGTGGTGTCAGGCGTCTGATTTAACTCTCGGCAAGAAAGCGAATCGTTCCCCAAAATGTTGAGCGAATCTTCAGAAGCATCACAGATGCTAAATATTAGTTTGATGTGTGTTCAGTTGAACTTATATCAAAACAGATTAAATGATTAATATGGTTAGGCCTTTGCTGCCATTTGGAGTTCACAACTTGCAAAGCTGATTTTGCAAGTAGAATATCTAAAAAAAAATTTAAATATAGAAATATTTTTATATACTAACGGATCAAACTGGCGGCATTATTGTCAATAAATCTCTCTGTCATTTCTAACTTCCCTGCTCTGGATCACTCAGCCATGAGCCCATCGGGTCCTACTGAGGACAGATTTTTTTAAAAGTCACCGTTAAACAGCCGGTCACTGAAGTTTTTACAGAACAGGAGGAAGTAATGCATTTGTTCGGGACTATTTTCTGTCGTGGATTAATCCACATGTGGGGCTCTAGTGAGTGTTTGGGGCAGCTGGATGGTGTGTGTGGGACTAGGTGACAATAAACTACAGTGTGTGTGTGTTCATGGTGATGAAGAAACATGTCACAACAGTGCCAACACAACAGTTTTTAAAAACAACGGAGCCAATGGAGAAGGACATAATCCAAACAAACGCACACCTGCAGACGCTGTGGCCTGACTAAGTAATAAATACTGTCAGCACAAAATCATGTAGCAGCATCTCTGTTCGGGATCCGCAGACACACACGATACGCCTGAGCTAATTCAACAATGCATCTAAATGCAGACATTTAAGCCAAAGTGCAGTGCATACACAAAAAGACAGGTTAGTATCTGAATGTGATCCACAGATGAACCTTGTGATCTTCCTGAACATCAGCAGGATCATCGTGCAGAAGAAAAAGGCCACACATGTGAACCAAAGTGAGACACAAGTCTACAGGTAAGACCTGCTCATTGACTCGCCTGTCTACTCACCGTTCTCAGATCCACTCCCTCTCCCCCCTGTCCGGTCTTTGACCTTCCTCTCCTGCCGTCTGCTGCCCTCTGCAGGACACTCGTCCGCTCCACTCTGCTCCTCATCCCTCTGTTTGGCCTTCACTATGTCCTGTTTGCACTGATCCCAGATCACGTTGCCGTCGGGCCTCGACTCTACGTTGAATTAGTTTTAGGCTCCTTCCAGGTAATGTCTCAATCTCCCAGGAGAATAAATATTAAATTGTCCCATATAAAGGCTGAAACTAACAGTTATTTTCATTATAAATTCATTTTCTTGATCAATTAAAAAATCACTTGGTCAAAAGAATGTTAAAAAATAGTGACATTTGCAGGTTATAATTTTGTGATACTCGTTTTAATGTCAAATATCACAAATAAACAGTATATCCTCACATTTGAGAAGCTGGAACCAGCAAATATTTGCTTTAAAAATGACTAAAATGACTAATTTTCAGTCTCCTAACTTGGATTTTTCATGTTGTACCAGGGTTTTGTTGTTGCTCTGCTGTACTGCTTTCTAAATAAAGAGGTGAGCTGTGTTTGAGCATTAAAGTTCTTCTTCATCAGCATCTGGTTTGTCAGAATTAATAGCATTTTAAAAATATATATATATTATTTGTCTTTTAGGTCCAAAAAGAAATCCAGAGGACGATGATAGGTTGGTGGCCGGAGACCAAAAATAATGTCATCAATCACCCAACACAAGAATGTGTCCAGTGAAGTCCGAACCGATCACTGAGTTCTTCTTCACGTTGTAGTTTGGTGATTATTATTTATCCTTAAATGCGACAGACTAGTTTATCTTCTTGTGTGTGATGTAGAGTTTTCAAGTGGCAGACGTGTCGCAGTGAGAATCGAACCCTTGTCTCTCACAACGAAGGCATGTGTCTAATCCACTGCACCATCGCCACCCTGCACCCTGGAGCACACGGTCATATGTTACACGGCTAAAAAAAATTAAAGGAACACTAAAATCACGCATCAGGTTTTTAATAAACGAAATAGTTCAAAGTTCAAACGACGAAAACACAAAGTTCAAACTAAAAACACCACTGTGTCCTGTGGGATCTCCTCCCAGACCTGGATCAGGGCATCAGTGAGCTCCTGGACCATCTGTGGCGCTACATGATGTCCCAGAGGTTCTCAATTGGATTCAGGTCTGGGAAACGTGAGGGCCAGTCAGTGGCATCACATGAGGCCGGGCTTGGTCCTGCACCAGGACGAACCCAGGGCCTGCTGCACCAGGATAAGGTCTGACAATGGCTCCGAGGATTTCATCCTGGTACCGGACAGATGTCCCTGCAGTTTAATTAACTTGTCATTACATTGTGATGGATAAGTGTTCCTGTTTTTTTAAGAGTGTATTAAGAGATAAACAGAGTAAGAACTAACAGAGGTGGTGTAGACGTTTAAAATACAGCTGGATGTCATGAGATGGGAGGTTCAGGGAGCTGCTTACATCTCGTCAGGGCCATGTTGTCACATCATATACAGTATAAACATATATCATATAAATTATTATAAAACACACAACAGATACATTTTTCATCTGTAGAAAACAAGATAAATGAATTTCCTCTTTTAATCCATTTCAGTTGTGTTTCATTATTTTACCTTCATCCAACCACATTTAACATTTGGCATCTATAAACAGATAATTAATGGTATAATGTCATTGTAAGGATAAATAATGACATTTTGAGTGTTTATTTTATCATCATAGCAATTAAAACTTATCTAATAAAGACATTTCATTCAATTAAAACTATTATTGTCTGTTTGTGCAGAAGCACGAGGAGTTAAAGTTGTTTTTTGAGTTCAGTTAAACCTTACAAACCTTTATATCAGTTTAAAACTACATTCTGCTATAAACAATTTTTCATGTTCTGCTCATGAATTGTAAATAAATGTTTTTCAGCTGCCATAAAGGACAAAGTGTATTTAATTTTCTGTTTCTTTTAACTCACATAAGCCGATCTGGTTCATCAGGACCAACTGTTACCAGATGCAGTAGGTATGTTTATATAGTTTTATTGTTATTTAAAGTAAATTATACTACAGGTACTTGGTCCTCACATCAGTTCAGATCTGAGCTCTGACTTGTGCAGAGAAAATGTCTCTGTGTACACAGACGCCCCATCAGAGACCTCAGGGGCCCTCAGGGGCCCCCAGGTACAAAGAAACACAGAGCAGGCATGAATGAATCGGTGGAGGAGCTTCAAAGTTACCCTCCGATGAAATTAACGCACGGCCGTCTGATTTTAAGGCAACTAGTTTGATCCTCTGAGGGATCTGAGTTTGACGAGTCCAGTTTCTGACAAAGTAGGAACTGTCAACGCAGAAGGAGTTTAAAAAAAAAAAAAAAGTCTAAAAGAAGAAGAAGAAAAAAGGAATCCCACCTCCCCTTTCCCGCCTCTGAATGGTCTCACCCACCGGTTCACATGGCACCCCCCCCATGTGTGTGTGTGTGTGTGAGTGTATGTTGTCTTTGCCTTATATAGTGCAGAGTTATCCGGCTGCTCTGCTTTGGGACTGTGAGCTTAGACTGCAGCCAAAGTCTGCCACAATCTGTCCGTCTTTGTTCTCCGGTTTTGACAGGATATACAAGGACGCTTCTGGTGCGAGAACAGCTCCTCTGCTCCACAGCCATCACGTCTGCCCTCGCTCTCTCTCTCCGGTCCGGTTTACAGTGTGCCAGGCAGCTCTGAAAGAGACAAAATGAATGGTTCAATGGATGGGATCTACGACCACGCTCCCCATGACGGGTCTTTCATGTTTACCTCTGAGTCTGTGGGAGAGGGACATCCTGGTGAGTGGAGGACTCCCTCTACATGCAGCGTTTCCCTACAGATTGTGAATGAGGAGTAGTGGTTATCATGCGTTAAACAAGTTCATGTTTCAGCCATCATTGATGACTTGTGAGGAATGTGCAGATTCCTGAGTGGAGCATGGAGGCACTGTAGCATAAAAGCAGATTGGAGAGCCACACGGCACTGATTTGTGGTGTAACTTGTGTTCAGAAGAAGTATTTAGAGCATGAATCCTGGACTTGCCTTTAGTGCAATATCATGAGATTAAACATGCACTGTAGCTGCATGCTTTAAGATTTCAGTTCAAACACAAGAACATTGCAATTACACTGTAAAATTTCTGGTCTCCTGCCTCTGTAAAATGTGAGTTAATGTGATCGAATAATTAGTTCAAAGTTGTCTCAGGAGTTTAGTTCACTGAGAAAATGACCTCAATAAACTTTCATATTGATCAATAACTGTTCAGCCATATTGCAAATGTTACTGACAGATTTGCTTCTCAGTTTGAAGAATCAGTTGTTTATTTGACAGGAATAACTCACAGCTGATCGTGTCAGAGCCACTTTCTCACCAGAGTTGCAAAAGTGATGAACGAACAATTCTTTTGTGAGTTTGGATCTTTAAGCACTGCCTCCAGGATGAGAAAGTCTGACATGACAAAAGCTCTCAACTTTGCTAAACATTTTTTTTCCCCCAAAATTTGTACATTAAGAAACGAAGAGCCTCCGAGTTGCTGCTGCTGTGGCAGTGTTTGCTGCAGGTCTGATGATGCCGACTGAAACTCCTGCAGCACAACGCACTGTCGCACCACACTTTATAGGTGTATAACATCTCCAGACAGCCTGCAATCAGACAGAAAATGAGCATCATTGCCAGCTGCAGGCAAGAGAAACTATGAGACTTTTGTAATGCTGCAGAAATTCTGTGCGTAGTAATTGAATGCTGCCTCTCAATGTTGAGCTGTGACTCACAGAAAAGCACGTGGCCTCACGTCACTCTGGGTTTTCTCTCGTCTAATTGACATTTAACCCAGTAATGTATCAGCGTCCACAGGGGGCGGCAATCTTTAGTTCAGGTATTTTGTAGTGTGGTGGGTTTAATGTGTTATTAATGCTGATACCACTGTCTCACTGCACTTTGTAGCACTGTATGATGAGCAGATGCTCTACTAATAATTACTTGTCTAATCAATTAATCTCCTAATTTTTGATCAGTCAGATAAACATTTGGCCAATGAAACGTCAAACTATTTTACTTCACCTTCCCAGAGTCCAAGTGACTTTTTTTTTTGTCCGATCAACAGTCCAAAACCCAAAGAAAAGAAGCAAATCCTCAGATTTTCCTCAGAAGCTGGAACCTGAGAAATTGTTTCACTGTCTGTCACACACATAACTGGAACGATTTATCCGTTATCAAAAGAGTCTGATTGTTTCTCCGATGATTAATCACTTCAGCTCTTCTGATACACATAATTATCACACTGTTGCACACTACACAGGTTCTAAGATTCCCCATGTGACCTGCCGCTTCAGTGGTGTCAGAGGTATGGAGATCATTTACTCAAGTAGACATACAAACAACACAAAGGAGGAAAAATCATCTTTTGAAAAAGTACTGAAGGTTTAACAGCTAAATGCAGTTGTCTGGGCAGTTAAATATGCAAAAGCCCTGATGTTATGAACACGTTTCTGTGCATAATCAAAACAAAAACAGCAAATGTGTAGGGGAATAGGGGTATTTCAACTTGTTTTTAATTTATATCAGCTTTTTTTTTAAAAATGTGTCTGTAGCTTGAAACAAGTGAAGAACAAAGCAGGTTGCTGCACCAGAATGCACTAAAAATATGTAGTAATTTTCTTTCTATTGGTTCAAGGACTGATTGATCACATGTTTTGTGTAAAAAAAAAAATCTTAAAACTGGAAAACTTTAACTCTCAGATGAGTGTAGTACAGTAAAAGTTATGTGGAAGTAGAAATAAAACTAAAAGAACATTTGAATGTGTTTCAGTATAGTAGCTGACAGTGTGGCGGTGCTTTGATGGTCTGATGGCGTTACAGTGTACCATGTCACACTGTCATGCATTCACCAAGCTGAGGCTAAATATAGGCCAGAAGCTCTGAACAGGAATGATGTGTAGTACCCGTCTCGATGGAGCGGTGAAATCTGATATTTTCAGGCTCTGCCCAGATGAGGAATGTGACATGCAGGAGAAGGTCACACGAGGAAACAACCCTGCGAACATAGTGATCCTGACATCGATGTATTTAAATCCTTTTCTTGTTTTCCAGATAAGATATGTGACCAGATCAGCGATGCCGTGCTGGACGCTCACCTGAAGCAGGACCCGGATGCCAAAGTAGCTTGTGGTGAGCAGCGACGCGTTTCTCTCCAGCAGAGGGAAGTAGAGCACAAATATGAGGAGAAACACCATGTGGTCAAGTTTTCCAACAGATTTCGCACAAGGGGAAGAAAGTGACATAAAAAGAAAAGCTGACAACTTAAACTATTATGGAGGAAGCTGTACCTGATGTCTTTATAATAGATCTCTTAAAGTCCTTCAGGATGCTGCCAGTCAGAAGAAAATGTGGCGAGCACTCACAACTTCTCGGCTTCCACCCTGAGGACAGATGCCGAAACATTTGTGTGTGTAAAGTTATTAATTTCATAAAGTGTCACAATTGCCAAGTGCAGATGCAGGAAAAGAACAGGAATTTGGACCCAGATGCAGACACCGAAAAAAGCAGGGTCAGTTTTTCCTAGTTTATTAAAGAAAAACACTAAAATTTAAGAGGGTTGCAGGCAAAGTCCAAGATGTCCAAGAAACAGTCCCAAGCTAAAAGTAAAGGAATCCAATAAGCAACAGTCAAAAAAGTCTGTAGTCCACAGACAAAAGAAAAGCAATCATCCAGGCCGAATAGGCAGGTGAGAAACAAAATCCTGAGACAAACGACAACGATCCCACAAAAAAAAAAGACTATATGTATACTGACACACACCCAAGCAGGCAGGGTGAGGTGAGACACCAGCAGGGAGGACAGACAGGAAATAAAGTGGAACAAAATACAAGAGGCAGACACTGAAAGGAAAAAAGGAAACGATAAAAGTGCACCACTTATTTGTGAATCCACATTTTACCTGGTACTCAAATTATTTGCAAGCACTGTTATAGCCTAATCTGATTCCCAGGCCTCCCCCGATTTATATCAGGTGTTGGAGAGAGTAGCCTACTACTGCATGTGTGAAAAAAGTACTGCAGTATAAAGTCTTTAGTGTCTCCAGAGGGAGCTGAAGTGTCCTCAAGCGATGTCCTTTGATTCAGTGTCAGTTTGAGCTGAAGACTACAAGTCTGAAAAGGAAAAACAGGCTCCACGCTACATTAGCAGCTACTAGTATAAACACACCTGACTGACTGTCGATAGTCGAGTTGCATTGTGGGTAATGTAGGCGCCAGGTTTTGACAAGGAATAAAAAAAATATCATCTCTGGTCTTGCTGCATGGATTTTCATAATTTCTTTAAAAAGCTGTACATTATGAGTCCGACAATGTTACAGGAGAGCAGTGCTAAATTCATGGAGCAAAACTTGCACACTTTATGGCGCCAAGTAGTCAAATATGCAGCATCACGTCCTCTCCTGTGTGTTGAAACAGAGACGGTGTGTAAGACTGGCATGGTGCTGCTTTGCGGTGAGATCACGTCCCGAGCCAACGTGGACTACCAGAAGGTGGTGAGAGAAACCATCCGAGACATCGGATATGACAGCTCAGACAAAGGTGAGTGCTAACAGATGTTTAACTTTTGTTTGAGTTTACACGTCTGCACCTGTTCCTTCAACAGATATTTAGAATTTATGCGTACATATTGTCAAAGGCAGGCCGTGTGCAGTCAGGTGTGGACCCAAACGCAGACTACAGGCGAGGAGGTGCAGTTCAAGACATTTAATAACAGAAACTAAACAAGGCAAAGACCAAAACTGAGGAAAATCCAACAAGCAAAAACAACCCAGAGCAAAGGCAGCGTAATCCAAGGACAACAGCAGGACAGAGCACTCAACATTGACGAGGACACGACAAAGACTGAACAGAACTGAAGGCTTAAATACAGGAGCAGGGAGGGAAGCACGGCTGAAACACATCAGGCAATCACACAAAGCTAGACAAGGACACATGAGAAACGAACACTACAAAATAAAACAGGAAGTGAAGTACATGGGAATGCACAGGGACAGAGTTACCAAAGTAAAACAGGAAACAAGGCTGGACAGGGATTTGCTGTCTGTGTGTTTGAGTTAATTTTGCATGGCCCCTATACTCATTGTCTCTTTCTCTGTACGCCCAGGCTTTGATTATAAGACCTGTAACGTGCTGGTGGCCCTCGAGCAGCAGTCCCCTGATATTGCACAGGGAGTTCATGTTGATCGCCTGGAGAGTGACATTGGAGCTGGAGACCAGGTTATCTGGAAAAACACAACACAACAACACAAATACTGTTTTATTCATTTTAGCTAACCATCCCCTTTGGATTTTGAAGAACTTGTGGTCACAAAAAAGCTTGAAGTGACTCAAAATCATGATTCAAAGACAACTTAAACATCACTTAAGACAACCATGTCTCATCACTCGGACACTGTAACGAGAGGTTGCTATGAATAGGACAAAGACATTAACAACAACATAACTTTTTTATTTGAACTCTACTCATTCTGTGAGGACAGGGTCTCATGTTTGGATATGCCACAGATGAGACAGAAGAATTAATGCCGCTCACCGTCGTCCTCGCCCACAAACTCAACGCCAAGATGGCCGAACTGAGACGCAGTGGGACCGTCCCCTGGCTCCGCCCGGACTCTAAGACCCAGGTGCGACCCAAACACACTACTGCAGTACAAGTGTTGATCCAGGCCAGTGTGCACAGACATGTCCCTCGGCCAAATGGACTTATAAGACACCAAAAACTAATGTCGCAGTGGTTAAACATTTGTCAGACATGAACATAACTAATTGCAAACAAATAACTTTGTCTCCTGTATGAGGTTCAACAATTTCCTTTTTAAAATCTTACGATATAATATCTTATAATCAAGCAACCAGCAAAGAAAACATAAAATCACATCAGCCCTTAAAGGCTGCTTGTTTGTTTTATAGCTCGTGGTGATGTACCTGAATCTAACTGGGTAACTTCATGAGACAATATGACTTTAATCTTTCCTTCAACATCAGGAATAATTTGGGCTGAGCATCATTAAAATTACACTGTTGCCGCGGGAGACTCAATCATATAAAGATTTCACCTAACATAATTCAGAGGTGCACAGTTAAAGATCTTTCTGGCATGTTTACAAGTCTGTTCTAAAGTCGAATCACCCCACATTAATGTTTGATGTTTGGAGATTCCAAAAATAATCTAATTGCTGTTCAGGTAATCCCCAAATGCCAGAAGTGTACTAATCTGTAATAATCCAATCACTCTACCTTTTAAATGACCTCAACCACTTAAACCCTCCTTAAAGGTCAGATGCTCACCTAAAATAAAAAGCTAAATATTTATACACACACGCTGTACAACACAAAGAAATACCACATTTACACACGGATGAAAAGATCTTAAATTGAGGGATATTTTGATTTGCGTGGAACTCAAGTGTTCTCACTAGTAGTAGATGGCACGGTGACCGTGACCTGCAGAATGTGCCCATCAGCAGACACCAAACAGAGCACGCTGGTATGCAACATCTGAGCTGGGAGAAGCCTGTGCAATGCCACAGAAGTGTCCTAATGGTGCTTGAGCTCACTGCACACGTGAGACTCCCAACACTGAAACTGGAAACATTATACCAATGTATACATGCCTCAACACAGGAAATATATAAGTATAATGCAACGTTTTATCTCTAGTAAATGTGCTGACTCCTCTCCACCAACCTTCTTTCCCACCCAGGTGACGGTTCATTACACCCAAGAGAACGGAGCCGTGATTCCCAAGAGGGTTCACACTGTGGTGATCTCAGTGCAGCACGATGACTATGTGAGCCTGGAGGAGCAGAAGAAGGTCTTGAAGGAGAAGGTCATCAAGGCTGTGGTCCCATCGAGGTACCTGGATGAGAACACCGTCTATCACTTGCAGCCCAGCGGACGGTTTGTGATCGGTGGACCACAGGTAAAAGGCTTAAGGTTTTGGTGAATGTCCCTTAACCACAGCATGAAGAGGTCTACACCTGCAGTATCTTAATGTTGTTATTTAAAAGCTCTTTGTAGTGTGTTTTGTGGTGACTCTAACTGGGGCCACAAGCCACAAAATGTTGTTTAAAAATTCAAGTGTTACTGTGTCTATTTGTTCATGTATCTTGGAAGTATGTAGGTGAAGCTGTGTCAGAAAGGTGCAGAAGAGGATTAGGGCCACATGTGAAATTTTTTTGAGTTTAAAGTCAGAATTCTGAGAAAAAAAGTCAGAATTCAGAAGTCAGAAGAGGCATTCATTAAATTCAGAATTTTAATAAATTCAGAATTTCTGATAGTCAGAATTAAAGATTAAAGTCAGAATTCTGACCTTTTCCTCAGAATTCTAACTTTAAACTCAGAATTCTGACTTTAATCTCAGAAATAAAGTCAGAATTCTGACTTTTTTCTCAGAGTGAAATTCAGAATTCTGACTTTAATCTCAGAAATAAAGTCAGAATTCTGACTTTTTTCTCAGAATTCTGCCTTTAATTTCAGAATTCTGACTTTTTTCTCAGAATTAAATTCAGAATTCTGACTTTTTTCTCAGAATTCTGACTTTAAACTAAGAATTCTGACTTTAAACTCAGAATTCTGACTTTAAACTAAGAATTCTGACTTTAAACTCAGAATTCTGACTTTAATCTCAGAATTCTGACTTTAAACTAAGAATTCTGACTTTAAACTCAGAATTCTGACTTTAATCTCAGGATTCTGACATTTTTTCTCAGAAGATTTAAACTCAGAATTCTGACTTTAAACTCAGAATTCTGACTTTAATCTCAGAATTCTGACTTTAAACTCAGAATTCTGACTTTAATCTCAGAATTCTGACTTTAATCTCAGGATTCTGCCATTTTTTCTCAGAAGATTTAAACTCAGAATTCTGACTTTAAACTCAGAATTCTGACTTTAATCTCAGAACTCTGACTTTAATCTCAGGATTCTGACATTTTTTCTCAGAAGATTTAAACTCAGAATTCTGACTTTAATCTCAGAATTCTGACTTTAATCTCAGGATTCTGCCATTTTTTCTCAGAAGATTTAAACTCAGAATTCTGACTTTAATCTCAGAATTCTGACTTTAATCTCAGGATTCTGCCATTTTTTCTCAGAAGATTTAAACTCAGAATTCTGCCTTTAAAATCAGAATTAAAGTCAACATTCTGCCTTTAATCTCAGAATTCAAATAAAATTTTCATATGTGGCCCTAATCCTCTTCCCCAGAAAGATGCGACAATGCATAGTTTAGATTTTGCGCTCTAAACCACATTATTTCAGAAACAATTAGTCGATTAAAAGATCAGCTGATTAAACTAGACGAAACAGAAGCAATTATATTAAAGGCAGCCGCACATTTATATAACCTTTAATTAATACATCTTAAAAACAATAATATGAGATACTGAATGACAGTAATATTAAACATCCATTGCATAAAACAGTTTGTCTGCAGTGGAAATCTTTGTGTGATTCTCTGTCAGGGCGATGCTGGAGTGACGGGCAGGAAGATCATTGTCGACACATATGGGGGTTGGGGCGCACATGGCGGTGGGGCTTTCTCTGGGAAGGACTACACCAAGGTGGACCGCTCAGCTGCCTACGCTGCCCGCTGGGTGGCAAAGTCTCTGGTGAAGGCCAAACTGTGCAGGAGGGTGCTGGTGCAGGTGGGATCACGCTTCAACAAATGCTTCCAGAAAATACAAGACATCTTGTGATGTTTGAGGTGGATCTTATGTCCAAGTTTATCCTGAAGCTCGGAGGACAAACTGTTTAACCTGACAGCTAAAACACAGACTTGGCTAACACTAAGCAGTATCAAATGCAGCATTTATTTATTTAGACAATAGTTTGCCTCCAGTGCTGGTTTGTGTTTGTCCCTTTCCTGTTTCAGCATGAAAGTCCGCCTGTCCACAAAGACAGCTCCATAGAGAAATGCTTTCCCAGTTTTGTGTGGAAGCATGTGCGCAGAGCCTTGACCTCTGTGAGCCAGACCTGATCACCCAACATCATTGATGCTCGTGTCTGAATGGGAGCAAATCCCTGCAGCCAGGTTTCAAAATCGGAAGAGTGGAGGCTGTTATATCAGCAGATTAATGCCGAAATTCACAACTAATTTGGTGTAATGCTTCTTGTGCAAGGAGTTCAGTGCATCCACAAAACCAAACCACAGTGCATCCACAAAACCAAACTCTTAACCCTGAAAAGTCAGAATTCTGTCTTTAATCTCAGAATTCTGACTTTTTTTCTCAGAAGATTTAAACTCAGAATTCTGACTTTAATCTCAGGATTCTGACATTTTTTCTCAGAAGATTTAAACTCAGAATTCTGACTTTAAACTCAGAATTCTGACTTTAATCTCAGGATTCTGATATTTTTTCTCAGAAGATTTAAACTCAGAATTCTGACTTTAAATTTAGAATTCTGACTTTAATCTCAGAACTCAAAAAAAAATTCACATGTGGCCCTAATCCTCTTCCGCAGATAAAAGCATCAGCTACATGAATAATTGTAAGTCATCAGAGATTTACGTCTCTTGTCTCTTGTCTGTATTTTCAGGTGGCGTATGCGATCGGAGTAGCCCACCCTCTGTCCATCTCTCTGTTCACCTACGGCTCCTCTCAGAGGAGCGAGAAGGAACTGCTGCAGATTGTCAATAAGAACTTTGATCTCAGACCCGGCGTCATCGTCAGGTCAGCATGAAACAGCTTTGTTGTTATATGTAGTATGACTGTTGTGGGACACGTTTAACCTGTAAGAATTTATTTATCTTTGTTGTTGTCGATTGTGCTGCAGAGACCTGGAGCTGAAGAGGCCAATCTACCAGAAGACGGCCTGCTACGGACACTTTGGCAGGAAGGAGTTTCCCTGGGAGGTCCCAAAGAACCTCAACTTCTAGAGTATCTGTGTGTGTGTATGTGTGTGTGTGTGTGTGTGTGTGCGAGCAGAGTGTCAGTGATGTATAGATAGCTGCCCTCATGCTCCTGTAACCCAGTAAGAGAAAGGCAGCTGCGAGGGTGTGCAGGGTTGGGTAAGGGTGGGTGCAGATAACCGCTGGTCATTGGACGGTGGGAAAGAGGTCTCATCTGTAAATTATAGCCCCTCAATAGTAACCTGAAATATGAGCGAGCTGCTTGGTATTTTTGTCCCATAGATTCAGCGTACTGTCACATGACTGCAGCTTGTTTCACACCTAAACTGGTCGAGACAGTCTGACTTTTCTGTCCAGTAATAAGTGAATGACCAAATTTTAAGGGAGAGCAGCCATGTTTGCAGGTACATTTCGGAAACCACTTCTGGGTCTTAAGTTAAAATCTACATTTTTGTTAGTGTTGTCAGTATTTTTACATGATGAATACTGTGCGATGCTAGCAGAGTGTCCGCAGGTTTTATCATTACTTTGGATGATGTAAACCTTTTAAAGATCTTAAAGGTATACTCAGTAAAGACTGTCATTCGTTTTTAGAGGTCTTTGTTTTGATTGTTTTGATTTTAAGAATGAAATCAAGCCTGAATTTTATTTCTCCCAAGGTCCATGGGAGTTTTATAGCTTTACATCATTTGGTATTAAAACATGCATTTTATCAAGACCTGCAGACTTTAACTCCACAAAATGACTGCAAAACAAAGAGATGTCATGACAGGAGGGGAAGATATTCAGCAGATATCAAATGGCAGCGACTCATAAATTTGGAATTAGAGAAATGCCTCCTCACATTTATTTCAATAGACAGCTGGAGTATCTGCAGGGGTTTAATGTCACTGGATGATCTGAAGCAAAACAAAGGCGAGATGTGATCACAGAAGATATACAGCAGATGTCCCAAAGCGATTTTTACAATAGATATTTTAATTATTTTGCCAGTATTTTTATACAATAGATAGCTGGCTGCTAGCAGAGTGTCTGCAGGATTAAGTTGGATGATCTGAAGCCTTTTAAGGTCTTAAACATGTGATGTCAGAAATCAATTAACAAATTGACATTGTACATGTCTATTAAATTGTCTCTGCGCCCGTGTCTAAAGGTTCATATTTGAGATTGAATATTGTTTAAGTTTTATATTATTTGGTATTAAACCAAATGGCCTGCAGACACTTGATCTATACAAGAAGACAAAATAAAGATGATCTCAGAGAGGAAGAAACACTGCAGATGTCCCAAAGACGTTTCAAACATTAGTGACTTTTCAGATGGGAATTTGAGAAAACCTGCATGTTTCATTAAACATTACAACATTTATATCATATATTTTTGTTATTGTCAGCATTTCTATATCATAGATAGCTCGCTGCTAGTAAAGTTTCTGCTACACTGGATGACCTAAAGCCTTTGAAGATCTGAAAGTTATTACATTCAGATTTAATAGTATTCAGAACTCTTGTTTTTTTTTTCAGTATGAAATCATTGCACAAACCATTATACTTTCTTCCTAGGTCCACATCCGAGATAATACTGTCTTAAGTTTCGTATTATTTGGTACCAAAACAATATGAAATTCATGAAAACCTGCAGCTACAGCCGATGTTCCAAAGACGACCCATAACTTGGGCATTAGAGAAAGCCTTTTTATTTAACAGAATATCTGCAGGTTTTAGTTGGACAATCGGAAGCCTGGAAGATTTTTAAATGGTCACATTCAGTATAGACTGAAAGGTTTACTAGTTTTAGAGTTTCAGTAGGAAATCAAACCTTAACCTATTCTGAACTTCTTCTTTTAAGGGTGTTGCTTGAGATCAACTCCAAGGAGGGTTAAAATCAAGGGCAACGGGACTTCGTTGAGGTTGTTTGAAGACATTTCACCTCTCATCCAAGACGCTTCTTTGGTTCTCTTCGGTTCAGATTTGATGAAGCCTCTTGGATAACAGGTGAAACAACATCTTTATGAACCTCAACCCAAGTCCAGTTGCCCTTTATTTTAACCCACCTTAGAGAACTAGACGCCTGAGGATGACTGAGAATCTTCACAGACAGAAGTTTAAGTTTTATATTATTTGATACTAAAACAGTGTGAATCATCACCATGGAGACCTGCAGACACTTGCAAAGCAAAGATGAGAATGATGTAAAAATAGACGCAATAGATTCCCAAAGGAAGGTGAATCTGCAACCTTGCGAGGGAGACTTCTCATCTGAAAGTGAACCACATCTCATTCTTTGCACATACGGTGTCATTTAGTCCTGGAAAATTATGTAAATATGATTTTTGAACAATAAAAATATTTTAACAAGGACTGCATAAAACCACAAAATCATCTTTTCCGACCACTTTGCTTTAATTCTTTTGTTCTCTGCATACATTAGCAAACTCTTTTTTTCGGTATAGTATTTCTGCATATTATCAAATCCAGCATGACAACATTCCTCTTTACTGAATAGTTTGGTCCCATTGAAACTGTAAGTGTCATTATTATTATAACTGAGAGCAATAACGCAAGTTTTTGGCAAAGAGCTAAAGTGAGATACAACAAAATATACAACAGAGCTTATCTGTGCAATATGAGGCAGCTACCTGGTCCATGTTGTCATAAAGTTCCTTTGGATATCATAACTTGAAGATACACTTAGAAAAACATTAAAAACTGTCCAACAAGAACCGACACATTTTGGGGCATAAAAAAAAAATGTTTTAACAACATTTAACCCACGCTGAATTAAACAAATTATTTTTGGCACACGGTAACTTTTCATCTATTGTGTTAAAAGTGTTTTTGTAAAACCTCACCTTACTAGTGAGGTAAAGAGCAAAAGCTGATTATGTAACAAACTTCCTGAGTAAACAATTAAGATCTCGGTGTCTGAACGTTTAAACAAACCGCTTTCTGCTCGGCAAGGAGCGACATCAAGGCCTTTCCAGGACATTCAATCTGATAAAAGGCCACTTCTGCCAGGAATTCAGAGAGTGATTGTTTCAATAAGAGAATTAAAACAAACAGCAAGGACCGTGTGCGTGAGTGTACATGTATATCTCTTTGCTGGCCTTTGTGTTTCAGAAAGGCACTTACAATATTGTGCAATGTTTTGCAGTGAAGTTTACAAAGCAGGACAAAAGTCTGAATCTTTGGTCACTGCTGAGCAGAACAGCTTTGGCACTATGGCTGTGTGCAAAAAAGTGAGTGTAAGGATATGCAGCATGCAGCTTCCAGGCTCTAGACTACATGTTAGTGTCTTCCAGATTGGCCCATGTATGTTGCCCTTTGACCTCCGGGGATGCTGAAGCACACTGCAGATTGGTTACAGAATGGATAAGCTCTCAGGCTGGTGGTGGTTGGAGCCGCCGCCCACCTCTGTCTTGTGTTCAGAGGTGGAGAAGCTCTGTACTCCCCCTCCTCTGGACAGGACCATCAGGGTGTCCCCCGACATGCCCCCAAACTCAAAGGCAAAAGTCCCGTAGAAGAGCATGATGAGCATGCAGTAGATCCACTCAAAGACGGCGGAGGCGTGCTGCAGGGCGAAGCTCTCCTGGCAAAAGAAAACTCCACCTGGAGATCAGAGGTTAAGGAGAACAATGGCTGCACAGCAGGAGTGAGACGAGGTCAGTGAACACAGAGACATTATGGGTGTGTTATCTGAAGAATGAAACCAAGTCCAAAGACAGCTTTAGGAATTAACGTTTTTACACACAAAACATTTTAAGTGAATATAATATGATGCTTTGTTATACATTAAACAACTGCACCGGACTATATATAAAGTAGTGAAACAATTGTCTGTTCAATCGATTCATTGATTGACATAAAATAATCACTTAAATCTTTTTCATGCAAACACATTTTATGGTTCCAGCTTCATAAATGTGAAGATTTATTTTTAATAATTTTGAGGTTTGGACTGTTGGTTGGACAAAACAATTGATAACAGTGACAGGGGCCATTTTCTTTTACTTTTAATACTTTAATAGAAGTATGTAATCAGAAAATGTACTTATGTAACACTTACAATGCAGGACCTAGTACATTTGTAGTAGCAGTGGTACTTTAACTTAAACAAAGGATCTGAATATTTCCTCCACCACTGCTTGTCGTACACTAGTTGCCAAGGTAAATTTGGTTTGGATCTGCTTGAATAAAATACGACAGATGGCTTTTTTGTCGAGCTTTTGGCATTGTACTCGAGATCTTGTCTTAAGTGTATTTTTTCTCCTTGTGCCCTTGCAAATGCGAAGACCTTTAAGGGCCGTTTTCAAGTCCAGAGGGTGGACGTTTGGATTCAGCCATGCTGTGCTCACGCAGAGGGATGTAAGACTGCGTTTTCTGCAGCAGGGGGCCGTGTAACACAGTTTGCGCACATAACCTCTGAACATGCAGGAAGGACGATAGAGCATCACAGAGTGACAGCAAAGAGAATTACACCCAAGATCATGCAAGCAAAACATAACACACTGCTGTAACTCCATGCCTTTCAGGAAACCAGATGTCACAATTCACTTCAGAGCTCCACAATGTCCCCTGAAGTTGGGAATTAATCTGTATATCTATATATACACAGTATGAAGCAAAAGTGTATTGTAGATGTGTCTTCTTAGGAAAGTTTTAGTCTAAAACTCACCAAGCAAAAGAAAAAACTACCTTAAATATTACAACTTTTGCTAAAAAAAAGACAATGCTAGCAGACACACAGCATTTGCTTCATGTTGGTAGGATACTGAGCACCAAGGCGATCAGCGCCAGCAGGGTCATCCCAACACGTAAGTGGCCCATTCGGTACTCCTCCTGGGTTTTGGCCAGTCTGTAGGTAAGAGCCGACTGAAGACACACAAACAGCATGCTGGAGGGGAAGGCGACTCCGGCCCCGACGTAGTGGAGGACTTTGGCAAAATCCACCTGAGAAATAAACATACAGACTCTTAACTTCCTGCCAGGCAGGCTACTATTTAACCTCAGGGAATTTGCACAGTATTAGTTTGTTTACGGATAATTTATGTTACAAAGTAAAGAAATGTAAGAAGAGGTTTTGGGTCATCGTGTAGGTCTCACTATTCCACTATCGCCTAACGTTTGTACTCCTGGGGATTGGAGGGAATAACTTCATATAACATTACAAGAGTGGACACTCTTATACATAATGAGTAGTTATAGTTTCTGCCCTTTACTTTCGTAACTGTTTCTTCCTCGTCAGCTGCGGTTTATTTTTAATGTCTTGCCTTTTGTCCTTTCCCATCTTTCTGCTGCTTTTAGCCATGCTAGCAGCGTGGCTTTGCGAACGGAGAGGCGACTAGTCCTCCGCTTTTGTCCAGACTGAAATATCTCAACTACCTTGAGGTTCACATTTGTGTTTTTGTTTTGGAAAATGTCTCTAAATGCTTTGATGGATTTCCATGAAATTTGGTACATACATTCCTCTTCATCTTTCTGGAGTAACTTTGGTGACCTCGTGACATTTAAATCTAGCACCATCGTCAGGTCAAAATCCTAATGTGTCTAGTACTCGCAGCTAACGACAATCCCATCAGCCTCAGCTGTTCTTTGAGTTAATTGCTAAGATGGTGAACATGGTCAACATTATACCTGCTTAACATCTGCAACATTGTCATTGTGAGCATGTTAGCATGCTAACATTTGCATTAAGTTCAAAACTCTCTTGTTCTCTTTCACAGACCAGTGGGTCATGAATTCTGACGGATGTTTAGTTTCTTTTTTCTTCTTTACCCAAGATAACCATGTCACATGTGCTTTATCTGAATAATACACTAAATCTGGTACAAGGGAGCTGATGCGAAACACATTTGTGTTGCTAATTCTCTCCACGCTCCTTTTCTTGACCCTCAAAAACCCCATGCGAAAGGATAACCCTCAACCTTAAATCTAAAAACATCTGATCCTCATCGCTTGTGGGGACGTCTGGACACAACAAAGCTTATAAAAACAAATGAAACACAAACACAGGGGTCATCGTGACCTAACAAAGGCATTCTGGGTAATTACTCTTACAGTAACATCTGACATAGAACTTCACAGGACAAAGAGAAGGCGATCTGCACCCTGAAGATACAAGATGAGAGAGGAGAGCTGGGACAAAGAAAAACCAACACTGTAATGATCCCAATTTACAAAAGGCAACGAGATCATTTCAAACATCATCTCTGACACTGAAAGAGACGAAGCCGTGTCAACTTAAACTCAAGAGCTGATGAGCAACGTGGTACTGCAATTTAATCATCCGGTTTCAACCTCATTAACAGAGGAAGTGAATCTTCCCTGCATTTATACATTTCTGATTAGTTCCTGTCTTCTGTGCACGCACATATTTTCAAAGCAGCAGCTGATATGGCGATGACGCATCCTGAACATGGAGTCGTATGAGTGAGTGACAGAGGTGCATTGTGGGAGACGTCACAGCTGTTTAAGTGGTGTAATTACAGGGAAGAGACAGAGAGCGAGCAGACATACGTTCTGCTTGATTTATACATTAGCTGGTTCAACACAAACCACCTAAAAGTTCTGCATTCGTGTCTAGAATATGAGAAGCACTTTGCAGTGAGGAAGCCGCCTCCATTTTAGATGCAGTTACATAAAGTTGCAAATTATCTTCATCATCACAAATATGAAATTCAACAAGGACATTAGAGGAAAACCAACAAATCTACATGTTCAACATTGTTCACCACCTCTTGACAAAAACTACCCAACATTTACACGTTTACTGCAGCCGGCCACCAGGTGGCGATCGAGATGTTTTGGCTTCACTTCAGGAGCTGTCATGTCTCTTTCATGCCTTTCTTTGGCCTTGTCATTCAAAATCAAACCAGCTTTATTGTCACATAATCATACTCGGTACAACCTGGTACAACATGCGCGAAGTTAGTTGTCTGTATTGAACCCATCCTAATTCGGAGCAGTGGAGCGCAAAGGCAAGGGCACTGACTGGAGAAATTAACCCACCATACATGTTTATGATGGTGGGGGGAAACTGGAGCACCCGGAGGAAGCCCATGCAAACACAGGGAGAACATGCACACTCCAGACAGAAAGCCGGGAATCGAACCCAGGCGACAGTGCTAACCATCGCGCCGCCTCATTCATGATTTCCTGAAACTCCAACATCAACACTTCGTCTCCGAGATATAAACAGCCCTTGTGTGTGCGTGGTTGTTTATCACTCTGTAGATATGTCAGTATAGAGTGTGTTTATACAGTACATCAGCCCTTCAAGGGCTCCTGCCATGTTTACTCCGAGGCAAACACTGAGGTTCATTGTACAAGACTTAGCACAGACAGGGAGGAGGGTCCTGCAGCCAATCAGAGAGAAGAGGGGGACCACCCTTTACGCTCGTGGGTGAATTGGATGATGTACCCCGGAATATACTGGGACGTCAGCCGCAGCCCCACACACAGTATTAAATGACAGATGACAGCGTGAAAACTCAGATAAGACTAAGCACTGTGTTATGAATATCGGCCTAATATTCATCAGACCGGAAAGAAACACGTCTCCAAATGAATGGTGGTGTTGCTCTGTAGCTGCTGGATTTGTTGGATCTTGCTAGTTTCTCAAACGTTACCTACCTACCCCAGTTTTAATTTGAAAGGCGAGAATATGTCAGTGATGCGTTCACTGACATTCTTGTTTCTGCATGTGCTTGTTTCTGCTGCCCCCAAGTGGCCAAAAAATGCTGTAAGTGCAAGTTGAAGTTCAGGGAGTAATACCGCGATGTAAAAAGGCTTGCGTCACTGGATCTGTGTTTTTCTGAGTATGCACCGATTTGGTTTTGGTTTGCGAACAAACACGCGACATGCATCATGACGCGATACACAGCAGTAAAGTTGGATTTAACCTTGACTTTTCCCCCTTAATTCAAAAAAGTCCCTTTTAAAACTGTCTGTAAACAGAAACTTTGTTTTCAATAAAATGTCACAGGTTATCCTTCAGTTAAAAGAACAAAACAAAAACAAAAGTGTCCAGATAGATCGACAGACAGACTGAAAAAACATGAAACAAATCCTTAAAAAATGTTCAATAAACTCCAGTATAAGAAAATGTGCAAATATTAAATGTAATTCTTAAGTTTCACAGCTGTGTGTACAAAGCTGTGGTCCATCTCCCTGAAACTCTGATTCATTTTGTTACACCTGTAAGGGTGAGAGAGGCTACCACGTTTTATAATCCATATTTATTCATTAGTTTTGGTGATCTTCGGTAATTCCAGCATCGCTCTACAAAACTTTAACCTGAGCAAAAGTCCAAAAGTCCAATTAGCCAGGATAAGTGATGTGGATGAACATTCCTCCTGGTTTGAAGGGAGCAAGTTTAAAATATTGTATACACAGACATATATAACAGTGCACCATCTTTCACAAGCTCATTGTATGTAAACTCTGAATCTGCTGTCTAAACAGCAACCACAGCTGTAAAATAAATGCAGTGGAGTAAAAAGAATTTTTTTCTATTTAGACACAAATCCTCATGTACAAAATTAATAACAGTACTTGAGTGAATGTTTTTTCCCCACCGCTTCCCATGCCTGAACTCGTACATGTCACTATAAAACTCTGCATGCTGAACTACATTCCTGGCAGAAGCCCACAGTTAATACATGTTCAAGCACATGTGTGTTCATTCTCTTCAGTAAACCTGACCCGTCTTTATCGCGATTGCTTTTCCGAACCAATGGTACAAACCGGCACAAAAGTGGGGACGCCATCATGGGAGCGCCTCCTTAAACTGAACTTCTCTTGACTGTACCGAGGGCAGGAACACAGACACGCAGCCAAAACGTCCTGTTTTTAAGATCAAACTACCACAGAGAGGCTGCCAGAAAATCTGCAGACAGAACAAACAGAACATCAGAAGAGATTTGCTTGGCAGGTCTACAAAGTGCTAAGAGACTGCAGGGGAGAAGCTCATCAGAGAGGCTCATCAGCCGCGACACAGCGGAGCGCTATTCAACCAGCAGAGGTATCACTAACACATGTTTACTGATCGGATTCAGCTTCCAATCCAATTAATCCATCATTCGCAGAAGTATTTAGAGACGTAACCCAGCTGATTGCTCCAAATGACGTGATATAATCGGACTGCTGTAGAAGTATAGCTCCACCTTTAAACACACCTAATGTGCCATTGAGGATATAAATCACTACTTAATGACAAAGAACAATAAACCGATGCCATTTTATAGCCTTAACAGCCTTCTATTAGGGGATTTAAGTATCAACACGCCGATGCCTAAAGTATAAATACTACCGATCTTGGTTTGAGTAGCTATCTTAGTGCCAGTATGATTGTGTTCCCTACAAAATTGGATCAATCTTACATTAGGTCATGTTCTGGGCACATGAACACCCTTCTTAGTGCATATGTGCAGTGTTTACCTATTAGTTCAAAGGATGCACAGAAAATGGTAAATAGAAATATTTGGCAAATCACTCAATGACAATGGAAGAGTATTCAGAAGCCTATTAATGAAGCCTTCACTTTGGTATCAGATCTAATTTTGTTGTATCACCAACTCGACTGTATCATTTATTTTTTGAGGGGTTAAAAACCAGTGAAACTTTTATTGGTTTATCTTATGGATGTTTACAGGGTTCATCCTCTGTAGAGTACGAATATTCATTCAGAATTTGATGGCAGCCTGGTTGTCACAATGTCAAATCCACACAGACAGAGCAAATGACAAACACTAACTGTCTTCCCTGTTATTTTTTTTTTTAAAAGAACTGCAACCAGGAATCTGTGAGACAATTTTTAAATGCTTTTGTGTCAGTGGGCGCAGAAACGAATTGCTCACAGATCAGTTAACCCCAGTTTTGGCTGCAGTACAGATACAGTTCACTGGGAGCCTGAGGACGGTTGTAATTCACTTTGCTGTGTGAAGACATTTTACAGACAAAACACTTATTTTCAGGTAAAAAGGCTTTTTTTTTGGATCCAGCTTATGTTTTGTTTAGTAACTTGTATTAGATTAGGCAGTAGTCTTATCAGGTAAATTGTGAGGCATTTAATCTAAAAGCTAATTTCAGACCATCATGCTGCTACAGCTACAGCTCAACAATGGCTGACAGGGGTGGGGGAAATGGTTGTAACACCTTTTTAAAACGTGTTACAACTAACGACAAAATGAAAACTAAATGCATCAGATGAGTTCAGGCAGGAAAGACAAAGACAACTCGATTTGTCCCATGTTAATAAAAAAATAATTACGCTAACGTCTATGAAGCCCCATTAAATTTACCACCTGTTTGAGTGTAGACTAAATAGGGATATGACAGTTCATTTACAGTCCAGTGTTTCCCAGCCCACTGCGCCCCCACCGCCATCGTCTAATCTGCCCACCACAGTTTCATAATGGGGCTAAAACATTCACTAGACTTCTTATAATAACATAAAAGGTCTAACATTGTTTTGCACCATTGCTTTGTATTTGTCGAACTAACTAATATCTGGCTTTATGCCCTTATCAAATTGTAAAAGACTGTGATTTAATTAAATAAGATGACAAATCAGTATAAATAAGTTGAGTAACGTTTACTCAGTGAATTTTAAATGAGCTACTTTTGACTTTTAGCCTGCTTGAGTAGATTTTTAATCGCAGTAACTCTACTTGTACTTAAGTAAAAATTCATCAGAACTTTTGCTTAAGTACAATATTTAAGTACTCTTCCCACCTCTGGTCAGTGGTGTGTTGTTTCTGTTCTTGGTGAATCATAGGAAGATGCTGACACACGTGCAATAAATGTCTTCAGACGCATATTTTATGGTGTGGTGACATGTTCGTATTTCTGTGATGTAGCAGGAGAAGCTGAAAACATTGCTGTTTGTTGTAGACAAATAAGGAGACTTTGTGTCAAAATGTGAGAACTCTGACAAACATTCAGCTACTGGTGCTGAAATAAAAAGTGCTACAACCATCCCTGGTCGCCCCCTACGGCAGTATGAGATGCAGAAAGCAGGAACTATTTCATCAGTTTAACGTTCATGTGTTCTCACGTTAAAGAAGGTTTACGGGTGCAAATCTCTGACCTTCACCCGAGGCTTCAGCTCAGAGTATCTGTGTGTTACTTTAAAAGAAGCAGGATGGTCTGAGCTCCTTGGTGGCCTGTCTCTAGTGTTACCTTCACATTGTTTATGTTACATGGAGGCCACAGAAACCTGCCTCTGCCTTCAGTTGCCATGGCACTGAATCATGTTAAATCTTATCTAAGCAACAGTTTTTAACCTCATACAAACTCTAATAGAAAGACAAGACAAAATACACAATTTATGTTGGTATATTTCACATATTTAATTTCTATTTACAGTATAAAGGCCACATGTTATGCTGCTTCAATTACAAAATGCCCCGCCCCGCTGACTGTAAGCTACACTTGGGATACTAGCATTGTGACTGACCCTGTTCCCTGCCACCTTCAAGTGCTCATTATGTACAGTGCACACAGGCGTCTACACAGGGCAGCTTCAATGTATTTTGCCAAGAGACCCAGAAACCAACCAGTCCTCCTATTCTGTAGTACTCCTGTTCTTGGCCTCAGATTTGCTGCGGATCAGTTAGCTAGTTAAAGTTTGATTAAACATAAATGAATTTAGAAATATATGCCGCATGAGCACAATATAAACTGAAACAAATAAAAAGGTCTGAAAGATTAGATTAGACAACAAAAAAGAGTCTGTTAGCAGTTTTGTGAGGCTGTATTTAGGCAGAGCGGTGCAGTGCTCATATTGACAATGCTAATATGCCGATGTTTAGCAGGTATAGTGTTTACCATGATCCCTATCTTAGTTAAGTGTGTTAGCATGCTAATATTTGCTAAATAGCCCTAAACAGAAGGTAAAGGTGACTGGAATGCCATTAGTTTTGCAGGTATTTGGCATGAATGTATTAAAGTGGTCATATTATGCTTATTTCCAGGTTCATAATCGTATTTAGGGGTCGTACCGGAACAAGTTTACATGGTTTTATTTTCAAAAAACACCATGATTATTTAATCATACTGCACATTGCTGCAGCTCCTCTTTTCACCCTGTGTGTTGAACACTTCGTATTAGATATGGAGTGATGCATCTTACCTCTACAATATTTTTAGTTGGGACACATGCGCAGTTCCCAGTTAAGGACTAGCCAATCAGAAGCAGAGTAGGATGGTGTCAGTGAGAAGGCGGTAAACACGGCTTTGGTTCAGCTGTACATGTTGCCGACCAGCTTAGCAACATGAACTGGACTGACTGCCTGGAGGGTAGCTAGTGTTTGGAAGGGAGAGGAGAGCTGTGTGCTGCAGCTAAGTGTTTTTGAGGGCGTGTCGAAGTAGCCGTTGGCGAGCGTTATGACGCACGCCAACTGTGACGTCACAGTGATGAAAGGGAAGCGGCTGTTTTCAGGCAGTTCAGAGCAGAACTTTGGGCTGGACTTTGGGCTTTTTCACTTTGCAAACCTGTTACATGCACAAAAAAGGAATATAACTCAATACAGGAGAGGGAAAAAGACAAAAAGCGGAATATGACCTAGTAATAAAGCGGCGCCAGTCAGCCTTGCTGCCAATTTGTCCCAGTGGTCGTTTGCAATACTGCAACAGAAAAATGACCAGGCCAAACTTTTCCCAGTAGACCAACATCATAAATTTTATAATACAATGCATGGAGTTGGGTCATAAACCAAAGTGTAGGACAAATAAAAATATTGACCCGATGATGGCGCTAGATGAAAAGTGAAGGTTCCTAAACGTTCTTACAATTTGTCCTGAGAGGGGCGTTAAATTCATCCAATAACAGTGATAATTTGCTAAAAACTACCCATAGTAGCACTAGAAAAAGTCAGGAGACATTTTCTAGAAACCATCATTTACCTGAAGAATGTGCTTCTATCGCTTTCATGTTTCATTACCAAGACCTGAAGCTTTAAAGTGATTGAGATTACCTGGAAGTTTCCCACCATGATGAGCCCAGCAGCACAGATCCACGCGCTGGACAGGCCGGCCGTGTTGAGAATACAGTTCTGGTGCTTCTCTATCACTTGAGCGTAGCGCAGCAGGCCAATCAGCATCACTGGAAATGAGACATGAAGTTAAAAGAAGAGAGACAATGCTGGATAACCCAAACGTACAAATTGCATTTCAGATGTTTATGGGTTTTCCTACTTTCTGCTTTTATTAAATTACTTTTTTTTCTAAACGGAAGAACCTCAGATCAACTCTCTGCTTCCAGAAACAAACACATTTAGATTCATGAGTTACTTTTTACATCCTGTCCACCATTTGTTTTCTTTGTTTACTTTAACAAGCATCACTTATTTCCCAATTACAGTTGTTAAGTGTACAAGAATGTAATGTCTACTCTCCTCCTTACTTTTCAAAATCCTTCTTTTTTCCTACCCCCCCCAACTTTCACTGTTTCAGTTGAGATGCCGTTATCCAGATGAGAATAACTCTGAGTAGATAAAAATGCAGCTACGCTCATGAACTCCACCTTGAATTGTTTCCGTTCGCTCACAACATGAAGTTTTACAAGCAGCAGCGATTGCTTTATGGACCTTTGGCTTTTAGGCTACCATGCTCATCGGATTGGTGAAGCCTGTTGGGATTGTACGCTGAGAAAACTACCATGACCTCTGCATGTTTTTCAGAGGGAAAAAAATATATATAGATGTATCTGAATTTATATTTTGACTTACAGTTTGCAATGTCTAGCATCTATCTAAGGATAAGGCGATAAAGGACGGTTGCTAAACATTTAAATCCAACATTATGGTTAAACCTGCAATATCTTATTTTTTATGCAACTTGGGGTCAGCGGAAACAAGTTGTAAACACACACTATCACCTTTTGCTTATTAAACATTCAGCAGGTACTGAACAGCACTGTCATTGATTTGGAGTCTCATTTAGCTTTTGGTCTGTACCAACTCCTGAGAAATGTGTCTGGCTCTTTAGCTGCCAAATGCTCCATCATGTTTGCCAGCGGTTTGGTGTTGAACAGGTCGTGTACTGTGGGTTTTTAGAGCTTTTCACTGAAAACAGCTGCCTGCTGCATCTGGAACTGATGAGAGTCCTGAGACAGAAACCAAACAGTAACCTTGTAAACTTCTCACCTCTCCTGCAGAGTTTTTAAAATGTCTGTATATGTGCGTATCCTGTATCTGTAAGTGTGTTTGTGAATGTGTTTGCTGTTTTGTTCATGTGCAAACAAACAAAATAAAAATGAAATAAGAGAAAGACCTTTGCTCTCCTTTTAATATCCAGAAGACAGCATGTAAGGAGCAGCGAAGTTCCCAGCGTTGCATCCGAAACATAAAAACTCTGTGTGAGCAGATTCCTCATCTCTGTTTATTTTAAGCTCCATCAAAGCTTCACAGCGGTTCTCCCACATGTCCATCTGATGCTCACGCCGTTCACATTTGGCGCTCATCAGGCTCCAAACTACAGAGAGCGACTGTTTGGATGTTCATATTGTTAGTCCAGCAGCGAACACAGTGGTCAGTTTTTGATGATCGAGCGTACGCAGAGATAAGACTTATTGTTCTGGGTTCGGGGTTATGTGCGCGCTTCACTGGCTGCCGCACAGCGAGGGATCGACTGTCTGATCTTCACACCACACCTTCGAGTTAAACAAACCGCCTCACAAACACAAACGGGGTATTGTTTTATGAGAGCAGAATTAAGCTTTTGATGTTGGAGTGTGAGCTCACACACGCCCGCACGGACGCTTTCTTTTAGAGCTGAAACGATCAGTCGATTCATGGATTAGTCGATTCACGGGTGGTGATGGCGCAATGGATAAGACTGTGCCTTTGGTGTGAGAGACCTGGGTTCAGTCCCCCACTGTGACCCATCCACCAATGTGTCCCTGAGCAAGAAGACACTTAACCCCTAGTTGCTCCAGAGGCGTGCGACCTCTGACATGTGAAGCAATTGTAAATCGCTTTGGATGAAAGTGTCAGCTAAATGAATAAATGTAGTCGATTGACAGAAGATCTACTTTTTGGATAATCAATTTGGTCATTTTTTGAAGCAATAACACTAATTCAGACATTTCCAGAAAGGCTAGTCAGATGCTCAAAAGGGGTTTGAACTCGTGCTTTTCTATTTTCACTTTTCATGTCGATGGTCCCATACTTTAAACGCCTTCCAGGAGAACATTTTTGTGTTATGTAATCTCTGCGTAAATGTTAGAGCGTCTCACCTTTCTCCGTAAAAGCCATGTCTTCACTCCACCTTTAGGTGTGGCTGTTCAGAATAACTAAAACACAGCTTACGAACTAGTACTGTTCGAGCACACCCCGACCCGTAGCTGAACTTTAGCTGCAAAACCTGGCAGGAAATAAGGGTAGTATTACGGTAAATATCCTGGAGTGTAAATTCTCAGGATCAGAAGTTTTATAAAGCAAATACGTGGACAAATCAACATGCACCACCCTGCACACTGGTCAATGAGCGAGATAGGACGGTTTAAAGTCGTTTTGGCGCACAGCAGAGCAGAGTCATTGCCCTTGTGGTCAGATGGCGAATGCTCGTGGGTCATGTGAGGCATGAAAATGCACCATTCATGGCACAGAGTAAATTTTCCCTTCAGAGGAGAGGGAGTGGGGTGAGGCGGGCCCTGGCAGAGGATTCTGGGGAACAGAAACTTGGCTGGAGCCTCTACAGCTGAGAAAACAAGTCGGAGAGCTTCGAGAGCACAGAGCCCCGTTCAACCAAGAGCAGTGTGTTGGATAAATGTGTGTGAAGGTTAAACAAAAAAAAAAAAAGATCTACGTTCTCTGTGCACATATTACTAAAAGTACACCTGAATACTTTAAAACTAAACCTGCACTGATACTCACCCATGAAGGAGCCAGTGCTGCATATGAGGCTGAAAAAGCAGCTTTCAGGTGGGAGAGTTCCACATTTACTGCAGCGAAAACAGAGAGAGGAGGGGTAGTTAGTGCCAGCTGGCCTCAAAGCTTAGTGGGCTAAAGTGCAAGTTCAGTCAAGTTCTTGCAGAGTTCAAAACCGATCCATGACCTCCAGGTCCCCCCTCTTGGTTTTTGACCCGGTCTTTTTTTATTGGCTGCACTCAAAGAACACTAAAAATAGTCATGAAAAAAGCGGTGCAGCCTTATATGTGTGCTTACTCACTCTGTGACATTGAAACCCATGCCTACATTTTTTCCTCGGAAAGCAGTTTGCCAGAGAAACAATTATCAATAAATGGAAAAGGGCAGTCTCTCTGGGAGGTCGAGGAAAGAATGGCTCCGGGGTCTTTATCTAGCGATCAAAAGCACCATGAAAAATGTTGTGAAACTAAAAACGTGAGAACTGTAACAAAAACAGCCCCATGCTGAAAAAGTCTTCAGCAGGGTCAGTCTTTAGCTGGCCCGCAGCAACGTGAACCCGTTGTTCACCGTCCTGGGTGTCACTGTATGCGGGGGATGCATTTCTTGTTTACATTTTGGGACTTAGTGTGGCAACAAAAACTCTTCTTCCTCTCAAGGTGCAGAGAGGTCCCCCTTCCCCCCCGCGACTGCGAGCCTCGGTCGGGCAAGTGCGGGCTTATCTCACAACAAACTCTGCACTGCAGCTGCTCACCAGCCAACAGAGCAATTTAGCCATGTACAGTAAAACACTTTATAATGACTGTACAACCCGTACAGATGAAAATGCAACTATACTAAGCCATTTTCAGACATGGAATATGAAACATTGCTTGCTTCGTCCTTTAAAGTGACGCATTTTTACCATTTGGAAATAATGTTGATGACTTCATTCACACATGACGGTACATTTACTGAAAGAGCCACAATAGTGCAGCGATATTTGGCCCCTGGTGGAGGGGGAACAGCAGCGTCGATGCAGTTGGCATTAATGAACATGTGTGGTTGTATGTGAGGGTTGCACCAAGAAAGGAAAATCATCTTTAATAGACTGATCTGAAGTGAATAAGTGAAAATTGCCTCTTTTACAGCAAGTTTAGTGAATTTATTTTATTTTATTTGTGTGTAAGAGATGATGATTTAGAAAATAAATGTATTACAATGATCACAGGGGGAAGTTTCTCTCTGCATGTAATAACGTAACGGGCCGCATGTCTGAAAGGAGCTTCAGGTTAACTAGTTTGGCAGTGCTAATCACTAATAACAGGCAACACCGCATGCCAAGTGAAACACAATGTGCACTGACAGAGCAGAAATAAAGAGACTATTTATTGTTAAACACAAAACCAGACGTAGCAGAGCTGTAACAATGACTGGTAGAAATCACAAACCAGAGTAGCTTGCCATATCACATCATACAATACTCGTGGCCTCATTGCGCGTACAATGTGTTTTCTGTTGCGCTTGAATTATATTTTCATTACTGTGAGAGTGGGAAGAGGTTCCTCGGTCAGTTTCATCATTGATTTACCACAGAGGTTTCAAGAAACAGCAGCAGTGGCGGCGACTCAGCGTCAACAGTGTGCCATTGTTTGGTTCATTGAAGATCACATACAGGAACCAGACAGCAGGGACTGTTATACAACATGCAGCAGTTTCAGCAGTCAAAGGGATTAAAATCCTGCTGCAGGGGTGGGATCACCGACCTGATGAGTGGTATGTTGTCCAGGGTGCAGCACAGAACAGGACCCCTCTGTAATGGAAGAGGCTCCTCACATGACTCATTATAAAGCCTGTAAACACACACACGGACATGCAAACACTCAGCTCAGCCTGCACACACAGGAGGATACAAACACTTCAGAAAAACACTGAAGAAAGGACATCAGCGGTTTTCAAATTCAGATTTGTTCACGAACTCATTTTGCGCCGAGCTGAAATCACTGAAACGCGCTCATCTTAAAAGTAGTTCAGAGTTCACATAAATCATTTCAGGTCAAATTGGTACTTTTACCAGTTTAAGCTTCACCTCGACGGCGCATAATTAATCTAAAGTAGGCAAATGTGTAGAAACTCTGTTAATAGTTGAACATAAACTCTCACATCTGGGGCGTCATGGCTCATGCTCTACACAAGCAACAGCAGAAAATTAACCTCAAATATTTTCAGGTGAAATGTCTCTTTAATAACATTTAAATTCTTAGCTGCATGTGTTGCTTTGTTTTACAGACCTGCAAAATGTATCAGGGTTTTCCTCTATTTCCTGTCTAATATAATTACACCCACAGAGGGAAACACAGCTACAGTCATCAAATGAAACTAAAAACTGAGACATGCAGCTGTTTTGTTAAGACTTTTTAATTAAAGTGAATACGGAAATGTATATATTTAACATACTTTAAAATGAAGAGTACAATTTATTGAAGTAAAGAGTGTGATGTTGTGGAAATATATATATTCCTGGTGAGGGGTTCTGCCAGTTTGCAGTTATTTATTTTAAGTATGATGTGACATGTCTGTGTTTTTTAATCCAGACATCTGGCCTCCTTGTGACTTTGATTTTAAAATAAAATACTCTCAAATATCTTTATTCCAATCTAGACTTCATGAACAATATGGGGTCCGTATTTTAAATGTTTGGCTGTATGTGAGCTGTTTACAGCAGCACCAGTCAACATGTCTGAAACTAGACCAATAACCACAATTCACCAACTACTCCTTATAAAATGTATTCTTTACATAAGGAGTCCTGGGTAGTGCAGGTGTTTTTCAGACATTGACTGACAAATATCATAACTAAAGCTGTCATTAATGTACTTTAGCCTGGCCTCGCCGGAAAAATGTTTGTCTGTGCAACAAGCTTATCACAACCCATTTACGTTTATTGTTAGTCGTAGTAACTATGACGAGAGAAAGGAAGAAGTCAGGTGGCGTAGTATTAAGAAGGTCTGCGAGCTCGGCTCGTGGCTCGGCTTCAAATGTGTGACGGCCTGACAACGGCCTACAGTCGACGCCGCCCCCTGTCAGTCTTAATTCAGACATAGTGAGGCACGAGATGGAGAAGCAATGGAGGGATAATGCAGTAGTGGATATTTATAAAAATGAAGTGCTGCATGAGCAAATGTTGCCACGAGGGGGAAATGTGCTAAGAAAGACAGCAACAGTAAGTCCATCTCTGATACTGAGTGACTTCTGTAGTACGTGCAACCTAAACACCTGCCTGTTTCTTAAATAAAAGTACCCTCCCAGCTGATACAGGAAATCCAAACACGTCCTCATACCTAAACTAAAAAGTTTACAGACTTCTAAAGTTACCGACTGGATCCTAACCCTGACCCCTTATGTCTGTGGTGTCCCACATTTTTAAAACCTAGTTGAGATTTTGAGACGAGGAGACCTGCTAAAGTTTGCCATATACATCGGATTTGCGGTCCTGGACCGATGTTTGAGCCGCCAACGGCCATTAGGATAAGTTTCTGACATTAATTAAAGTTGTATAACTCGACTTAAGTAACTCACTTATTTGAATCCAAACCATGATCTTCTCCTCAACCTAACCAAACTGCAATGTTTCACAACATTAACCACATTTTTAATGTTAACGGGACTAACATAACGCACTTAAGGTCCGGTGCGTACTGTTCAGCGATCATATGTCAAGTCATTCGCAACTTGCCTATTCTGTCGTTTAGCTATGAGGATGCATAGGTGTCATTTACACTGGGTCCCCACCACTGAAATGGCTGATTGTGTGTCCACCTCTTTTTTTTAAAGCAAAATTTGGTAAAAAACAATCTGAAATATAGCTTGCAGTTAAACTGTGTTCTGCAACACAGAATGCCTGAGAGCTGCACTGCGTTACATTCATATATTTTTGAAATGTACCTGAATTTTGTGTTTCCTTTTGCACAAATAAAAACATTTTTACCATGAACCAGAATGCAGGAAATTAAGTGTTTAATGATCAAAATTTACTGGGGGAGGACCGCCCAGGCCCTCCGCTCATATCTCGGCATTAAGGAAATCTTTAAAACACTGTTTAATGATCTTTTTGTCTCGTGAACCTAATTTCGCGCATTGTGATGTCTCGCTGAGCTAAGTGTCTCTTCACACCCCTAATCTGAGCCCCTATGTCCCCACCACTTTTCAACACAAATGAGGATGAGCTGCGTATTTGGGTTTCCTGTACCAGCTCGGATGTTACTTTTTATTAAAAGAAACAGGCAGATGATTTAACTTCAGAAGTCACTCAATATCAGAGATGCCGATTCCTCCACTTTCCGTTCGAACCAATATTTTTGCATTCCTCGTCTTTACTGAAACTTCAGGTTAGTGTAACCCAAAATCTCCCCTCTACACCCACGTACACTCTCTCTTTACACATTCTCCCCTCGTGTCAACATTTGCTCAACATTTCCTTAAAACATCCACTCCCTTCCCCATCTCATGCCTCACTGTGTTTGAATTCAGACTGACCTCGTTGATGTGGGTTGAGAGAAGATTCCTCCCCCAAAATAAGCCCACCATGAATTACATTTTCCTGAATCGAGGTTACATAAAAACACACCAGCTGAGAAAGTGGTGTTTTTCCTTCCACTCTTTTCACAGTGGGCACCTGCGAGCAATTATTCATAATCAGTTGGTTTTTTGGAGTTTCAAAACGCTGGCTTCCTGTTTTAATGTAGACAAGGGAAACAAGCTTCTGGTCGGCACAGTCGGGGGCTCTTGGAAAACTTTGTCAGATCTTAACACACTGATTTGATAAATGTCACTTTGCTGCACAATTACTGCCTGTCTGGCACCGGTCGCACTTTATGAGCTCCGATCAAACTATGCTGTATCAGACAAACGGAAGATATGTAAATGACAACAACTGATTATGAGTTTGCTGTAATACCCTGATCTAGAGCCAGTAGCTAACATTAGCCAAGTTGTGGGTTGTTTACTATAGCTAACGCCTCAAAAGCAGCATGTCTTGAAGAACTAGAAAGTAAGCTGAATGCCTGTGGGCAAGTCATCTAACGTAATCGGACACATAATCAAAAATTTGTGTGGCAGGGTGGGTGACGCCCCCCCCTTCCCCATTTACAGAGCCAGGGATGTGTACAAACCGTACAAACAGTGGATTCAGAGCACAGACAGAACGGACAGGTAGAGAGGAGATATTCGTTCACTTACAGTCACATCACCTTTAAAACGCATGACAGGGGGTTTAATCAGCGGAGTAAACGTCCTCCTTGTTATTAGATGTCAGCAGTTTTGTTGTTTATTGACAAAGATAAAATGAAGAAAATATTTAGCCTTGTGTGGACGCAATGTTTTCACATGTAGATGGTTCTTTCAAATTTAGCTGAGTTATTGTGGATATCTTCTGAGGTTAAAACAAATGGCAGGATTAATCCCTTCTAACCTCACTGTTTGAGATTCCAACTTTACCACACTTTATCCACCCAAAACAAACACCCAAATAAAATATGTAGCCTGTAAAAGGGGGAGATTTTCAAAGTGTATGGTAGTGCTGTAGTACTCGAGACCGATCTCGGACATTGAGGACTCTGGATTTTGTTTCAAGACCATAACTTTGGGAAGATCAATAAAGTGCTTTTGCATTGTCTGATTTATCTGTTAACATCTTAACTCTGATTGGATGTAAAACCTATTGCTTCAAATGCAACCAATAACCCTAATTAAAAAGGTGTTCCCGTTAAGGACTGTCCCCCCTCCCTGCGATCGTGAGCATTTAAAAGGAGAGATGAATAAAGATGTATTTCAGCTCTTAGAGTTTATATGAGGGAATGTGGATCTTTCAGATCAATCTGAGAAATACTTGATCTCAACCCACATTTTATTGTGTGTCATATAATGTGGGGAACAGGTCTTGGTCTTGACTTGGTCTTAGACCCTAAAAATCTTGGTCTTGTCTCTGTCTCGATAAACTCTGGTCTTGGTCTTGACTTGGTCTCGGTTCGGGCGGACTTGACTACAACACTAAGTGTACTGGTTTGCATTTTCTGGTGCTTTTGCACGTAAAATCATTCTAACGCAATAACGCAGCATCAGTTGGTCGATAATCGTCACAGGAACATCTTCAGGCAGCACATTTTGAGTCTCGGCTTAGTCGGGTTCACTGTGTGAAAGTTCCTAAAAATCCTTTAAAACCTACAGAACACATTTGTGCATGACAACATCAATAATATAAAGTTGTGTGTGTGTGTGTGTGTGTGCGTTTTACCAGTTATGCACAGGACAGACGTGCTGGTTGTACAGGGCCATCGCATATCTGTAAAGGAGAGAAGAATCTTTGGAACTGAACAGGAAGACATAAAAAAAATAAGATGCCATTTCAAAAAGCAGGACTCTGATGTGGTCTGGACTTATTCTTTCGTACAATGGTCACACTCTCAAAACATGGCTGTCAGTACTCGTTCACTGTTTAACAAAAAATAAACAGGAGAACAAAAGCTCTGTTTCACCCACTGAAATGGAGCACTTGAAAGCATCGTCACATATAGCGAGATTAATGCCAGTCCAGCCTTTAAAGTACAACATATTTTTTCCAGCTACAAAACATGTGTCACATCAGGGATTACCAACAGACTGAGGCCGCTTGTCTTCATCATACATGTTACATTAACTTGAACGCTTGACGCCAAGGGTTGCTTTTTAAATCCTTTAAATCTGTCAAATACACAAAACCTCCACGAAACACACAGCCTGGCTGAAAGATAATTCACATAAACACTCTTTGAATTACATCTGAAGCCTCTGGCTGGGAGCCCTGTTCAGATGACGGAAAGAGCAGCGTCTCCACTTGATTTTTAGCCACGCTAGCTGCGCGAACAGCAGCAATGCCGTTGGTCGGTTGGTCTGTACACAATTTAGGTGTCAAGCCATCCAGTAGAATGAGAGTTATTTCAGTCTGGTGGACCACCAGCTGCAGACATTCTTGAATAAAGCCTGATGAGTTTGGGGATCCCCTGACTTTTTCCTCTGGTGCACAGTGAGGTTTTGTTGCTTGCCAACTACTAAACGGATTGCCATGAAATTTAATGCAAACATTCATGTCTCCCCTTCAGGACGGAGTGTAAAAACTTGGGTGGTCCTCTGACTTTACATCGACCACCATCATCAGGTCTCACACTTCACATAGACATTCCCATCAGCCTCAGCTGTACTTTGCGTTTTGTGCTAATGCTAACATGCTAAACTAAGATAGTGAAACAATTTTTTTCAGAATCAGGTTTATTGGACAGGTAAGTTTTCACATATGAGGAATTTGCCTTGGTATATATTGGTGCTTACAGTTTAACATAAATAAAATTATACAAAAATTACTCTAATTCAATGCTTTTGACTCATCTTTTAACATAGTCACGTGTCAACAATACGTTATCTGAGACTTAAATATATCAAGAGAGTGTCTCAACCCGCGCAGCACACTATCAGTTCCTTTCAAAACACATAAAGACCCATTGTGCCACAGATCAGATAAAGACACACACAGGAATCAACAGAGCGACCTGCAGATAAACGTTACCGTTCACAAACTGAAAACTACACATGCGACACTTTGAGTGCCTCCATTGATCACCGATAACAAGGGGACACACAGGTCAGAATAATTGATTTGCTTTTACTTGAACAAACAGTAATGAACTGTGATGGAGGGCACGTTATTTTTGACTCTGTGGCAGGTTACTGAACATTTTGACCGGTCACTCGGTTTGTTTGTAGGCCACTTCTTATATTGACGTACATGTAAACACAGAGTCAGTGGCACTTAGCAGTAGAAACATGGAATACATCATGTTTAAATTAAGATTAATTGCATTTATTATGGGCAAATTGATATTGCGCACTTTTAATTTCAATGTAGTGCTATATACACAAAAGTTTAAACAAATAAGGCGCTTTTTCCCAGCAGTTTTCTCTTTACACAGCAGCAATAAAATATTTCTTGTAAATGTCAACTTAAACATTAATGTGATCAAATCAAATATTAAACCAGAGCTGTTTAACACTGCCAGGGAATGAGCTTTTATTTAGCTTGTTAAATAGTCCAGAGCCACGACCAGAACATCATAACAGGCTCCTTCTGAGCAACAGGTGAACAGATATAAAAGCTGTTTTCAGGTGTCAGCACAAACAGTCTGCGTTCAGCAGCAAGTGTCCCTGTGAGAGTGAGGTGAAGTGCTCGCCTCACGCACCCGTCCGCCCGCCGCCAGAGTTGAATTGTCTTGAACTTTCTGCACGCGACGCGCAGCACAAATCCCTGCAGGAGAGCCTGATCCTCGCTGTTTGTGAGTTTCCAGAATCTATTACTGTTTAACTAAACAGGACGTCAACAGGAGGGAATTCAGACGGCAGACCGTCCCCCGCAAAACTAGGCGAAGGCCTGTCGGGTGAAATTATGTATAATTCTTACTTATGTTAATTAGGCCACAGCTGTGTCGCGCACAGAAGCCGTTGCCATGGTTACTATCCATAGAGAGCCTGCTGTTTACTCGCCCTTTTCTGATCACCGGAGCAAAGAGCGACCCAGCGTGTGCCCAAGCGACTACGTTGTGATTTTAAGAACGTTCCTAAGGCCGACATCTTCCCCGACACTGATCAGCACGCAGTGTGCAGCCATCTCTACTTCACTGTGGCATTTAATTTTTCGCTCGTCTTGCTTTTGTTTCTCTACTTCTCCCACACGCTGCATCCAGCGCGGTCTGCTGAAGCCTCCCTCCGCTGCTTGTTTGGGTGAAAGATTTGCAGGCTGATCAACCCCCCCCCTTCCTGTGACCCAACAAAAACTTTAGTGCAGCTAGTTTTTATTGGTTTCTCATCTGCTTTTAATTGTATTCAGCCTTATATTGAAGCACAAAGGCCACAGAGTGTCCACATCGACCGTGGCCTCATAAGCTGGCTGATGGACTATCTAATGGGGAGTCCCCTACATGTAGAGGTAAATCGTTTTATCAGACGCCCTCATTTCTTCAACGGGCTCGCCCCCAAGGTGGCGTCCTTGTCGCCTCTCTTATTCATCTCGTATACAAAATGTGTCAAAGCCAGCAAGTAGGGAGACACATCCTGAAGTTTGCTGATGATTCTGTCATCGTGTGACTCCTTAATAGCATGGATCCGGACATAAAGTCTTCAAAACAAAGGAAAGTGTTTTTTGATTTGGGGGGAAATGCCTCAGGCATCTCCGCAGTATTTATCAATGATCAGGCTGTTGTACATCAGTACAAATATCTGGGCACAGTGAACAACAACAAACGGACGTTTGAGCATCATGTGGATGCGGTGTGTGGGAAACCACATCAGCACATGCGCTTTCTTTGCAAACTTTGTGGTTGTTTTATTGAATCAGTTCTTATGTTTGATTTTATCCGTTGGTGTGGCTCACAGTCTGACAAGATGCAGAACCAATAGATTTAAGCTGCTCTATTTAAGTTATTGTTTAGTAGCTTTCATTTTACTGTTACTGCTTCTGAGTCTTTGTGTGTGTCATGGTTTTATTACCATTATTTACCCCTCAGGAATAATAAAGAATTCATTTGTATTTGGCAGGTGCTAATGTCATTCCCCGGTAGAGGGGATCACACCATTTTTGCATCTGTTGTGTTTGTCTTTGGTTAAAATATAAAACTCATATCCCTTCATTCTCTCCTGCAAACTTCACAAGCTCAGCTCCGGTACATGCTACAGTTATGTTTCTCTGGGTCATACAATTATTCAACCAAGCATTTTAAAAAAGGCACCAGCAGACAGGCGTCAACGTGTCAGAGAAACAACAGGTCTGGCAGAACGCAGCGGGATTATAGACTTGTCTCTCAGGGAAAGACTTGGTGGCCAGTTGTGAAAAATTCTCGCGCCCCCTTTGCGAAGGTGTGAACGGCTTCTTACAAAAGGAGACTGTGTCAATCGACTCACACCGAGGAGATAAAAGAAGCGGAAGAAGGTGATAAAGAAACTGTCACACAGTCCAGAAATCCAGTAAGGAGGCAAGTTCTCAGGCGACGTCTCACTGGATCGGCAGGAGGTGAGTGTATGAAGGGGTTAGTTCTTCCTAGCGTGCAGCCTGCTGGGTTTATTCCGGGATTTAGCCCAGTGTACATAGTCCGAGTCTCACTAACAACAAGAGCTGCAAAGCAAACGTTTGACCACAGACTTGTGGTGTGTAGTTGTTCTGTGAAATCCCCTGAATTTATTAGCTGAAACAATAACCTTATATCATTACTCTCCTGACTCTTCTACTTCCATTGAATGCACACGAGACATATATGAGGGTTTGCAGAAGGCTAAGCTAAGGCAGCTAATAATAATAATAATAATAATATATTAATATATTTTTTTTTCAATAAAAAGGGACACCATGCACACCATGAATTTGGGGATCTTGCAAGAATTTTTAAATGTTGGACACAGCAGATATATCCAAGCTTTTAGTTACGATTAAAATAATAATTTCAGGATATTGGCTTATTCACTTTTTTAGCAAAGAGCTAATCCGGCTAGCTGCTTACATGATAGTGGCGTTGATTTTCTCTTCTAATCAGCAAGAATGCAAATAAATGTATTTCCCAAAATGTCAAACTGTCCTTTTAAGGATGTTTTCAAATATATGTTCCTTGAATCTTGCTCAAGTCTTTATTTTAAGTAAACTTAAAACAAAGACGGTTAAGAGATGTCATTTATGATTTCTACCACACTGCTCAGCTCATCCCACCACCTGTTGGCTTGTACTGCCAGTGACTCACAGGAACCGCTCTGTTCGCTTACTTCCACCATAAAAGCAGCGCTTGCTGTTGTCATGTAAAAAGCTACAGATGTTTCTGCTGCGGTTAGAAAAGGGACACACAGACCAGACAAGCCGAGAGGAATGTCAAGGATGACTCTCTTCACAAACAAAATCGCAGAATAAACGGCAAGAAATTATTCTCTCCTTCCAAAAAAAGGCCGCTGTTTTACATTCATGGACTTTGCACAGCCAGTTGAGGTCATCGTGATCACAGTAAGGATAATAGGTAGCCTGTCTAACCAGGCTAATGTATAGACAACAGGAAGCAAGACTTTGTACACAAAGTGCTACGAAAACACACAGCTCCTACAAGACAAGCAAATGCTGGTGTCTGTTTACACAACTCTGAGGTACTCACACAACCCATATTCCAGAGATGGTGAAGACAGGCAGGCTGACAGGGAGGATCATCCACAGAGACATGACGACCACCTGGAGATCTCCACTGCAAAGATCAACAAAGACCAGCGTCACCAAAGACCAGAAGGACTCCGATCAGGCCATTAAAACCAGAATCACTAGTGACGTCGTTAAACGTTCCCTCTGGTTGATAAGAACTATAATAATCCTGTTGTGCACTTTTAAGACAACACAAGAGTCCAGGGACGATTAGGCGATTCATCTTCTTGTTCCGGCTTCTCCTATGTGAGGATTTGCTGCAGTTTTTGTGTTTAATAAATTAAACATTTAGATTTGTGTTTGAGTTGAGATGCAACTAACTGTTACTTTTTATTATAAATAATTTGCTGATTATTTTCGTGATAAATAATGATTGATTGTTCTACAAAGTGTCAGAAAGTCCTCAGTGACTTCTTGAAATTGTTTGTGTAACAAAAACTCAAAGACATTCAGTTTAATATCACTTTAGACAAAGAAAAGCAGCCACTCCTCACACCAGAGAGCCGAACTTCAGGACTTTTTACTTAGAATGCAACTTTAACAATAAAATGATTATAGAAATAGCTGCAGATTAATTATAGGATGATCAGTTACTTGATTAATAACTAATTCTTTTTAGGGCATCATTTACAAATACCCATCGCAAATCACCTAAGACAGAAATTATATCTTAAAATGTCTTTTGTCAAAAATATTCTGTTTGCAGTAGGATGGCATGAAAGAAATGGGTAGATTTGGGAAGCTGCCTTCACTGTTAGTTTATGGTTCAATTTATTCATCCATTAAATCCTGTATATTACAGAGCTGCCACCCTCATCCATCCAGCGCTGACTACAGAACAGAAGAAATATATACTCATAAAACAAAACTACAGATAAAAACAGATAAAATATTATGTATTCCACAATAATAATAAAAAGTGAACCATTCAAAAAATTATATTTTAATATCACAATAGAAATAATTTTAGAAATAATGTGACATTTTCCTTTAGGTCTCATGTTCCTGAACACACAAGCAATCAATAAAAGCTGCTTAAATGAAACTACAGTAACTAATGCAACATTAAACCTAATGACTCTGCAGAAGGGACCTGCAAGTCGCTGTAAGAACTGGTTCTTGTTTCTCCTTTGATTCTTTGACTCTATAATTTCACCTGCAGAGGCTGCTGCTCGTTCTTGCACGACCACCCAATTACATCGGCGCCTCGGGAAAAGCTGCATGCAAAGGCAGAGCAGAGGGACTCCTGCGTGTTTGATCCTACCTCTCGTGTGTTCGGTGGGGGGGAAGCTTCAGGCTGCGCTCTTCATCTCAGCTCCTCCAAACTCGATGAAAAGTCGCAAGAAGTCGCTGCGAGTCCGAGCTCCTCTGCTGCACCCGATTTCATTGTCGGAATGTGACGAATACGATGCGGGTTTATCACATCAGGATGCGGAGAAACATGGAGACGGAGAGTGTTTTCCAGTTCTCATTCATCGCACCCTCCCGAGCCTCCCACCGTCCTCCGCCTGCAGCCTGACTGAAATGTTCCGAGGAGGAGAGACCAGCTGGAGTCAGTAACTTTTAACTCCTCCCAGAACACAGACCCCCCTTTAAAAGACACATTTTGACAGTTTGTGTTGGTTTGCAGCCACTTTTCATTCACGCTGTTTGAAATTTAGTCAGTCTTGTCCTTTTTTTATGACCTTATGTGTGTGTCTGGACTTCTCACAGACAGTTTTGAACTAGGCCTATATGTTGGATCAGCTTCAGGTGCTGTGTTGTTGTTGTGGTGCGTTCTCCAGATCACGGATCATTTTGTTCTCCGTCTGCTTCCTGGAAACAGATTTCACAACCGCACCGCATATAATAATTGAGCGCTGACTCCGGCGTGCAGTCCAGAATATTGAATTTCGTGTTTCTTGTTTTCCCGTTAAAACATCTAAAATGTTTTCCAAGAAAGCGGATATGATGCCTTCAGGGGCCCTTTGAAAGCTTCTGTTTCTTGTTGGCAGTGGTACATGGCCTGTCTAATGAGTGACTGGAAGTTGTTGTTTTTTTTTGCAGGGCATGAAACCTCTCTGTTTCAGATCTCAACAATCTTAAAGTTTTATTGGTCCACTTCACCTTCAATGTTTAGATCTAACACTTTACCCCATAATGTTGCATTAAAATGAATTAATGCCCCCGTTTTTATAATTTAACCATTTCATCTTTTGTTGCTGCACTTTTGTATGATTTAAAGTTTGTTTTTTGCTTTAACGCTTTTGCTTGTATTATGCTGCTTACAAGAAGTAGGCAATACAACAATGTTAAAATAATTAAATAATAAATTCAGTGTTGCATTCAAAGTATTATCAGCAAAAAAATGATCAAATGTGAAAGTATATATTCTGCATAAAAAGGGCTCCTGTGAATGATATATCATTATATGACCTAATTAAATAAATTGTTAATTCTGATGGATCAATGTGTATTTCAAAGGGTCTGAAGATGTTTTTTTGTGAGTTTTCTCTTATGTTTGCTCTTTTTTTGGCAAATATTGAATAATCTTTCCTTTCTGAATAAAACTATCTGAGAAATTTAGAAGGGAAATCTCACTTCTGTTAACAACTCATACATCTGAAACAAAAAGGAAACCACTGACTTAAAGCTTTAACGATGCAATGAGTTTAAAAAGCTTGTAATATTTTTCATGTAAAACCTTAAACTGTAAAGTAACCAGAAAGAACTTCTGTCAGATACATGTACTGGAGTAAAAACTGCCATATTTCTCTCTGAAATGTAGTGAAGTAGAAGTATAAAGTAGCATTAAATGGTTGTTGGATGTAGCTTACTTCTACTTGTAACTGAGGTACACTACTTTAAAAATCATGTGTTAAAGATCAAACAGGACTCGGAGTCAGTAGATTTTCGTAGTTTTCGCTCTTTTTCTCATCATGTTATAGACAACGTTTTATATTATTATCATGCAAACAAGTTATTTTAATATCATACAAGTTAACAAATTTTAATGTTAAGCTAGTTAAAATGGAGCAAATTTTAAGTGCTAGTAAAATCATAGCTGTCAAATAATTGCAGTACAGTAAAAAGTCTCCTCCCCTGTGAAATGCGGAGGTACAAGTAGTAGGCCTAAAACGTAAAGTATAAATAGCTACCTCAATTTGTATTTAGGTACATTACTTGAGTAAATGTGGGATTACTTATTTACCTTCCTCCACCACTGGTAATAAAGATGATGTTCACTCAGAATTGTAGAGGACTGATTTCAAATATTAACACCGTAGTATGACAATTTCCACAGAGCATGAAGATGTAGCAGAGGGACACACATGAAACGTTTGTAACAGGTCCTTTATAGTTTCTGAGGCTGCAATACTTCAACTTTGCAACAACAAAAACTCATTAGCATAGGAGGAAACTCCTATTATCAGAGATATTACTGCTCATTCATTGACGTTCAGCTCGGAATCCAGTTTGTCCGACGGAACTTGAAGGCATCCTCACGCGGCTCTTCGCGTGCCTCACCGTACAGAGGTTCCCACAGCTGCTTTCAATTATCATGTATCGGAAATAAATGGGTCTGAAGCTCATCTGTTCCATTAAACTAACTGTGCCCGAGAGAACGAACTCCTGCCACATGAGGGCGCTGCAGGATCTACATACTGAAACCTGGAGTCTGGTCTGACCTGGTCAGGATGCTGCAGTGAAGGCAAATAAAGTGAGTTGGACTTTAACTACATAAATACAGTATGGCGACCCTACACATGTCTGTACATACATTTACAGACAGACAGTGGTGGATGAAGTATTTGGATATTTTACTTAAGTAAACTGTGAGGAAATACTCTAAGTACTCTGTAAGTAAAAGTCCTTCATTCTTACTAATGTAACAGAAGTATCAGCATACTTAAAGTACCAAAAGTAAATGTAGGCTGCTCATTATGCAGACAGCCACATTTAGGAAGCTGGCCTCAGAGATGCCTCTTAGTCGTCTGATCTGGTTTTTATATAAATTCTCTGGATGTATAAAACCTCTTGAAGACCATCAGGTCGCCCCTTTGAGCTCAATACAAGCTGCTTAGATACAAATTTAAATGTTTAAACTGTTGTCAATATGGCTACAGCTCATTAGTTTCTCCACTGTTCAATCTCTTAGTTTCCTGGGCTATTTATTGAAGTTTTACAGTAATTTCAACCTTATATAGGCCTACTGTGGGGTAGCTTCATCCTTAATAATATATCATGATTTATTAAATTATATATATTTGTATTAAAGCAACATTATGTACTGTTTTTCGATTTAATGACGTCTCTGTCGATACCACTCTGGGCTCCCTGCTCAAGCTACTGTGCTAACATCGTGTTAGCAAAGGTGGCAATTTTTTCATCTACATGTAATCATAACAAATGCAAATGTGCATCTGGCTACACCTTTTAACAAATAAACGAAGGTCTCAATTAGAAGCCTGGTCTGGTTTTTATAGTTATTTGAATCTATAAAACCTCTTGAACCTCACCGGGTTACCTGGTTAAGCCAAGTTGCTAAGACCACGTGAACAAATATAATTGTTTAAACAGCAGAGACGAAAAAAGCCAAATTTTTATACATGTAATGTCCATTCTGGTTGAAATAAAGAATTAGGTTGTTGCCCATTAGCTGTCAGTGACTGAAGCAAAAAAAACAAAACAGGGATATTAACTGAAGTTTTAAATTTCCCACTGCAGCTATTTTTAGTCTTAATCCATCCGCAGTGATTATTGTTGTATAAACTTCATGAGATTTTGTTGCAGTGAAACACATAAGCTCTTACGGAGCAGAGCTGCATATCACGAGGTGGTTTGTGAAAAGAAACCCTGCAGTCGTGACCTTAGACCTCAGTTCGTTCAAAGCTCCCTCTCAGCTCCTCACAGTGTCCTCCATGTCCTCTGGTGTCACCCACCCACAGCTTCGAGGCTGATGTGCTGAGCTGGCAGAGCTTTGTCCTCCATCAACCCACAACATCCCAGCGGTTCATATCTCAGCCTGGACGTTTACAGGACGGAGGAGCAGGTGAGGGAACTGCTTGTTTTAAGACCACGGGAGTCTTGGAGGGTTTTTATCTGTGTCCGCAAGACAAATTCCTGCACTTGTTACAGCTCTCTGGGGTTTAACTGGTCATGGAGGTGGAGGACAGTGGATATTAGGGAGATGGAATATCCCTCTGCAGAGTTTCTGTCCTCAATATATCCTCAGCAAAGAAGATCATTGTAGGGGAGAGGGAGTTTTTTACCAATAACAAAATGCTGACAAAGGAGAAAAAACAAGCATTTATCAGAAGCAGTTAGCAAACAAAGAGACTAAAAAAGCCTTCAGTTAAATGAATGATTGAATGAATGGTGTATTAACTAAAGAAAATCCATCAGGTGAGCTACAAAATTTAAATATAAGTTTGTTTTCTCCCAGCGAGCGGCTCTGTGAAGCCCAGTGCTGCTACGAGCTAAATGCTAACATGTCGACATAGCCAGTGGTGGAAAATTAACAAGTACATTTTCTCAAGTAAGTACAATTCTGTTTGTGTTTTAATTGCATGCCACTTTATACTTCTAATACCTAATAATTTATTAGAATTAAATTAGATTTTTTTAATTGGAATTAAAACACCCAACTGTATGAAACATATATAAAAACTGCTATGTTGCAGCCAGCTACATTTTGGCTGCTTAGTGAGTACTGTTATAGTTTTCTTGATAATACTTACACACTTCAGTAATGTTTTGAATGAATAAAGAGTATTTTACCGGTAACAGAGTATTTTTAAATTGTGGTGTTGTTACTTTCATACTTTCCTTACTCGTGCCTACTTTAAGAGACGATGACCACCATCTTAGCATCTAGCATGTTAGCACCAAATTGGTACCACTGATGCCACCAACCACACAGACTGAAGTATAATTACATAATATTTTGCTTCTGTTTCCAGAAATTTGAAGGACTATAGTCAGGTGACTCTCTGGGATTACCTGCTTATGTCTGTGTTTTTATTCTGAAGCAAAAGTTTTTTATTTTTACAGGTTAAAATGTTTTGAGGGTTTATTATTTACTACTTGGTAACTCGGATGCTACAATATTCGAAACTGTAATTTAGATTTGACTTTAAATGTCGGTTTCCCTTAAGATATATTGCCCTAATGGGAGTTATGGGAAAACAAAACAAGCATTAACACACAGTCTTTACGGACGGGAAATCAATAGAAGCTAATGTTCAAACAAAGTTTTGATCAACATTTTACTCTTAAATGATCATTTTAACAGGTTATTTGAATTTTCAGTTACAAATAATTAAATTTTTCTATGACAGAACAAAGAGGTACAGATTCTTTTTGCCTCCTAGTGACTAATGTGAATTGAAGAAAGCATCAAGTTATAAAGATGGAGGAGATGAGATTTATAAAGTGGCCCAGCACTAAAGTGAGAGCAGCAGCCACAGCAGCATGCTAATTGGAGGTTAGATGAGCTCTTAATGGTCTTAACTATTTTTTCTAACATCAGATGTAACCCCCCCCCCGAAACAATAAACCGAGACATTTTAAAACCAGAATGGATTTATTATAACAACATTTCAACACCCAGAGCCCTTTAACTGCTTGTTTTCCTTCGATCGCAGTCGACGGTTGAATCCACACGCAGTAAAATCAGCGTGTTTTCTGATGTTTTTTTACAAGAGGAGACTTAATGCACAGACCAACACCAGCGTGCACACATGAATCCGTGAAACACAAACAATAACAGAAGCATCAATTTGGCACACAAATAATTTCAGGTGTATAAAAAAAAAAAAGGTGTTACAACAAGTTAGACCTTTCAGCTCTAAAATCCTGGCCAGGAGTCATTTCTGACGTTACAAACGTTCCTTCCCTTTTTTAACAGCTTTCTGAGCTGCGTCACAGTAAAACTACAGGTTCAGTAGTCGTGAGAAGTATTGAAGCACTAGTGAACTTCAGGCTACACTGGCAACATGTTAGTCACACTGCGTTCCCTACACAAAGTTTTACAGATAAATCTAAATGTTATTCTTGCGCTGGCGAATAATGACTCAAATTTAGGTGTTTGACTTTTATGTAGAGTAATTTACAAAAGGCTGAAGTCACAAACGGATCTTAGGGGACATTTAATGTCATAGCAGGAAACCAAAAACACCATTTTATCAAAACTGTGTCCTTTTTTAAAGCCACGGTCACAGCAGGATGAAAGAGTGGCTAATGTAAACATCAGGTCCTCCACAACAAAAAGACAGTAAGAGTGTAATAATTTCCCTCAGTGCACATTTGTAAGCTGCTACTACACACAGGTATTTATCTATAATGTGCACAGGTTTCACCTACAAGGGCATAAAACACAGGCCATGAAGAAAAAAAGGACGGCATGAATTACAGTACACATATCACATATTTTACATATTCGCTAAATCTCCGTTCAAGAGTAAGTTTTAATGTCTTTCAGAGTTTTCCTTAATTTATCCTCCTTATAACATTTAAGAGGCAAAAACGGTGTCATGGTCAGTTTATCAGCAGATGTAAGGAAACATTTAGATGGAAAGAGGAACGAGACTGTTGATTCTAGCAGGTACGCTTTAAATCAGCTGGAGAAAGTTGTATCTTAAGAAAATAAATATATTCGTATTATTTACACGGACGCCTCGTCTTGTACCTTCCTCGGTAGCAGCTCGCTGAGCGAGACGCAAATGATCGCAGCAGTGCCGTTGTTTTCTGTTTAACCACATCAAGCCAGACTCATCACCTCAGAATATGTGAGGCATCGCCGAATCTCAGTGGTTTTTATAGCCCAATTTAAATCTAATTATAGCTCAGTAAATGCCAGATCACCTGATCCACCACCATGGGAATCTACAGTATGTCGATTAATCTGCATTACAGCACACAAAGGGGGGAAAAAGGACGAGCAGGTACATTAAAATAAAAGGGCAGCAACAGAAACAGAAAGTCCGCTGACCAGATGTATTACAATGTGCATGCAAAAAAAAAAATATTTTCCACACATTAACAAGTATTTGCAGAAGAGGAATGGTACGAATTATACTGGAAAACTTAAAAACAGTGGTTTCCAAACTGGGGGTCAAGAGCCACAATGTTCCCAAGATAAATATGAGGACTAAAAGGATAAGACAGATTTTTTCAGTTTCTTCTCTCATTTTAGCTTTTTCTCTCATGAATTACTTTGATCTCTTGGCGTCTCTAAAAATCCTTCGAATGAAACAATCCAATCACTTTGTTGCTGAACTGATTACGACACTCAGATCTGCCCCTAAGTGACTGTGCCTTGTAGTTGGGGAGCGTGGAGACCCACGCAATGTTGGATTAACATTGACTGGGACCAGAATCAATTAATTTAATAGTATAATAAAGCGTACATATAATTTATTAACTCAAATAAGTGAATTTGGTTTGTTTTTATTTTTACTTGCCCGCGTCTTCTTCTTTTTCATGTTATCCTTCAGCGTTTTTCAATAAGTGCTATAAACTAAATTGCTGACGGTCTTTGATGATGATTGAGACGGTTTACAGGTCATATAATCTGTTAGCCCTGTTTAAATAGGTTTGAGAACATAACCAATTGGCCGTCTTAGGGTGTGTCCATATCTACCAACGGCTTGTGCAGATGCTCCCAGTTTCACCTGCACTGTTTCTGTCTTCGTGCGTACACAGAGTTTTAACGTCTGGCCGTCGGTTTAAATGCAGACCGGGCTTCGTCCAGTTTAAGTACTCAAGTGAGATGAAGAAGGCAAAAGGTGCACAGTGAGTAAACGTGATTATTTTTTTTTTTTTAACAAAAAGGACACGGACAGGAGGACTTTGGCTCAACATATTACACAACCCGCTTCCTGGAAGTGGTTTGCTGTGGGACGGCTGTCAGCTGAAAAACGCCTTATCGTCTAACAAAGTGCTTGTGTGGTGAGAACAGACACACAGTAAAGGCCGTGTTCAATAGATTGTTAGTGTTCCTTTTTTTTAAATAACATCTAATGATGTCAGTTTACGGTTTACTCTGTGGTTTACGAGCAGAGCTGTATGAGGGTCAGTGCTAAAACTAAACACGAGAAAACACCCTTTCATTCATTCAGTGCACTGTGAGGTATTCGATCCCTTTTGGTAATCCTACATTTCCTCCTACTTCTACTAGACCACAGTTGTGCTAAAACCGACTCCGTTACAAAAGGGAAAACTTTTTGGCTAATACAGTTTTTCTTTTCTTCTGAGGAGTGAGAATGAAAATATTGACGGCAATTTCAGGTCTTTGCTTTAAGTAATACGCATCTGGAGTCACAACGCTTAGCGTAAAGGCCGGAAGCAGGTGGAGCTAACTAAGCTCTGTCCAAAGTGGAAAAGCCTCTAAAGCTCCTAATTAACATTAGCATCTTGTTTGTTTCATCCGTATGTAAATAGAAATGTTGATTTGTGGATTTAGGTGGAGTAAGGCTGCCACGTTTGGTCCCACTCTCTGTGTTCAGACACCAACTAACTCCCCCTAAACTCACAAATGGTCATTTTTACATTCATTTTATTTACAGGTTAAATAAAACGTGTTTCCCCCTGCTTACAGCCTTTATGCTAAGCTAATACGCGTCCTGAATCCAGCTTAAAGCACAGATTAATATCAATCTTCAAACATGTTGAACTATTCCTTTAAAATTCACACTAACACAAACGTTTGGCCCTCGTATGGCTTTTTTTTTTTTACTGGTCGAAAGTAACCCAGGCAATTATTCAAATGAAGTGAGACTATGTTAGTCAAACACAAACATGGTATTGCTCCATCCCCTTCTTTCATCAATTTCCATGACAAACTTAACTTATCATGAGATCATTTTAATCTGTGCTCAGTTTGAAGCGGCCTCTGCTTTCCTGCCGCTCTAAATCCACGGATGAATAACTGTTCTGAGCTTCAGATGCCTTTAAAAAGTCATGAAAATGTCATAAAAAGAGGAGGATCGAGCAACCAGTTAACTAGCTGTGACTCGCACATTCATGGCCCCCTCGTTGTCGCTTATTTCTACGTATGGCACACTTCAATACGACCGCGGCGCGCAGTGCGGACGTGCTACTCTGCCTTGGACCCTTTGTCCCCGGAGGGGCCTCTGAGGTAGGTGTTGTAGAAGAACAAGCCAAAAAGGACCAAGTAGCTGAGGTACATGAGAAAGCCCCACGCGATGTTGTCCACGTAGGACGGACAGCGCACCTCGTGCATCCACAGGTACACCAGGCCCAGAACAGTCAGGCCCATCGCCATCTGCAGGATCTGGGTGACCGTGATGATCATGGCGCAGGGACGGGGCACCCGCAGGCCGGCCGCCCGGGCTGCGTAGTACGTGTACATGAGAGAATGAACCACGAAGTTCATGGTCATGAACCAGCCGCCGCCCGCCACCTGGTCCTTGTAGGAGTACCAAGAGTAGAGCAGCACGGTGATGTGGTGGTACCAGTGCAGGAAGATGAGGCGCTGCTTCCGGAGGATGATGAACACCGTGTCACCTGGGAGAGACAGGAAGAGGACGGCATTAAAAAAGTCCCGGTTACGTGTAAATCAAAGATCTTGTACGGCTGCTCAGAGCTTTGGCTTCTTTATTATAAAGTAGTTTTTCTTTAAAAGTATTTAAAGTATTGTTTAAGTTCTGTGAAGTGAACTAACGATCTAACTAACAGGAGGATGACGACTTTCTTCCAGTCTGCAGCTGATGAAACATTATCCGTATCTATCATGCGCTAATGGAATTTTGTTGCCGGCTCAGCATCGGCCTCCATTACCCAGAGCGATCAGGTCTCATCTGAGTCTAACCGAGAGCGTGAAGAGACTGCATTAGAGTGCAGACAGCGAGACAGCAGCACCACCCGGAGAAGCAGCTCTTAAGGTCTGCTGATAAATTTATAGTAAAGTTTAAGAGCTCCAAGGAACAAACCTCTGTCTCTGCATGTAAACATCCTGTTGGTCTGATGTAAGAAGTCTGTAACACAACATGACCGCTGCTCCCTCTGTGTCAGGAAATTTGCATAAGGAATTCATGTAACATGCAAAACTTCGTATCGTGGAAATGAGTCTAAAAATCTGATTCCTATAAGCATTGATTTGGTGATTTGTAGGTCAAGAGACGTCAAAACTTTTAAGTTTGCATCAGGTAAAATGTAGTTTAAATGCTTGAACATGTAATTAAGACCTCTTAAAACATAGTAATTAAAAATATTTAAAAAACAGAGGTTCAATGTAAACTAGACATCTAAAAAATGACAACAAATTTAGCCCTTGACCTACAATATAAATCACCTAATGAGTAACATTTCAGTGGCTACTGTATCTGTGAGTGGTGCTGCTTTAAAGATGACACTGTCAGGAAGCCTTACCCAGCTCGGGGGCCTTGCTAAGAACAAAGGCGTAGGCCCAGAATTTGCTGACGGGGGCGCTGTAGAAGCTGTTGTCGCACACCGACTGTCTGAAGCCGCTGTTTGTGAGGACGTGCAGCATGTAGAGTCCCGTCCTCGCTGCTCCTATGATGCTGCGGAGTGCACGCGCCACATGTAAACACATGAGCAAACAGTTTAATTAAACAAATCAATTCTGCCTCTATTTTAATCAAAAGGGAGATGCAGAATTATTTATTTAAAAAATAAAACTTCTTCCTCACTGTTGCTATTTAACAGCCGCTTATTTTAAAGTTGTTGCATATTTTTCCGGTAACACAGGCTAAGGTGAAGCACACAACATCATCATTCATCCCACAACAATACAGTCCTTTTCATCAGCTGTGGAAACTGATCTGTAAAGTGTAACCAATCAGTCAGCGCTGACATCCTGTTTCAAGGGTCAGGACACGTCCTGAGCCACAAACTTTAGCCTTAAAATCGCCATTTTTACAACCCAGGGCATTTTTTCCCCATAAAAGAATTCCATGTGTCTATAATTCAAGCTCTGCTGCAGCCATAAAGACTCAACATTACTCAACCCTGCAACGGCAATAAAACCCTCTGCTGCAATCACAGTACAGTGCAGCAACTCCTGCTACTTTTCTCGATTTTTCAAGCACGAACTGTACAAACTCGGCTGCTCTGTGGTTTACCAGCTGACTTTAACTAACTATTGAAATCACTCCACTTGTTTGTCTGGGTGTAGTAGAGCCCTGCATTTCAGCCCGAGCCCGACGGGCCCCGACTTATTTATGCCCCTAGGGCCGGGCTTCGGGCCAATTTTCACGTCATAGTTGACATTAATTAAAAGAAAATATGAGAAGTTGACGTCGGCGATAGAAAAATAAACATAGAAAGACATTTCATAACCTGTTTTTAACCTTTAATCTTATAATTACACTGACATGACAGTCTAACACACACGCAAAGTTTCTCCTACTTATGTTTTTCGTTTAATTAGACTTTTTCGTTTAACTGTTAGAAACTACTGGAAAAAAGACTGGCCAAGTTCTTTGCTGCATGATAAGGTAAGATAACCCGCAAGTTTGTTATTAAGTTATTTAATTTGTTTAGATTGTTGGCTCTTGCTCATTTTTCGTTTGCGAGCGCTGTTGCGAGCAGCCTGCCTGCCTCACTGTAGTATTTCAAAAATGTTGTTTTACTCACGGTGGTTTAGTAAATAAACATTTATTAAACTGTCTGTGTGATATGCTTAAAGATATATATATATATATATATAGATAGATATATAGATATATAGATATATAGATATATAGATAGATAGATAGATAGATAGATAGATAGATAGATAGATAGATGGATTTTATTGTAGCTAAATAAAGTATTAGCGTTGATTTGAGAGACTAAATTGATCAAACATGTTTTACTCGCTGTCGGCTCGGGCTAATAATTTTGATGAGCTGACGGACACAGGTCGGGCTAGGGCCTGAGCGTCCAGACCCAGGTCCGGGCTCGGGCCTAGATTTGAGGGTCAACTGGGAGAACACGGTGAGCCACGAAGTTGCTGTGCCCCGTTTCTTCCCGTCATCTTTCTCATTGCGTTTTTTTCCATTCACGAGGTTGTGTAAGACCGTAGTGTTCCAGGATAAGGCTGCTGATTATTCTACATTTTATCTTATTGTGAACAAATCCCATTAAGACACAAACCGGCAGTGTGTTCGTCCGCCTCTTAAAACTGTCTGACTTCCTGTCTGTGGCACTGATCATTGGTTCCTACTGAAGATGTAAAAACAGGTGTGGGGACGGCAGGTTGGACCCACGGCTGAGGGATTAAGATTAGATTCAAGACAGACCCACCGGTGATGGAGCTCCGTGCTCAGGACAGCAGCCCCACCTGCTTTCACCTGCAAAGTGGGTCACAATCTCTGCAAACTGCTGGAAGTGATTAACAACTCTTACTCTGGTTGTTCACAGAATAAAAAAAAAAAACACCATCGTAACACATTTTCAGTTACATACAAGTGTAGTTGTCACATGGTAACTGGATTTCAAGATACATAAAATGCAAATCTCTTCAGGTTATTACTATAATCAAGGTCCTCTTATCTGTGAAACACAATGTGGCCATCAAATTCAAAAGGGCTTAAGTAAATTTATGCTTCACAGAAATCTGTAAAACAGAAGAAATAACTGGCCGACACACCCAGGAAGGAATTATTTGCAAAGATAAGAACAAAGACAAGCAGCTGCTAAAAGCAAGATGTTTGTGTAACCGCTATGCTCCACAGCGGCTTCACTGCGATCCACACGGTACACACAGGATGGTAGTCTCAGCCTGTGAGGTGCAAAGATCTTTTCCATTATGTGAAATGTTTTGCCTTTCCCTTGAGGACACAGTTCACACCTTTGAATCCAGCGAGGAATGTGCTGGTTACAGTCATCCAACTGGTTTTCAACATTTACAGAGAACACCCGCCCTCCCTGAACTCATCCCGCGCTGGTGGCCTCCTGATCGTCTAATCTACCTTTTCACCCAGAGAGCCTTAGAATTACTCATCTTTTGCAGTCAAAAAACAACCGATAAAGGGACTGACATCGCGAGTAGACTAGCAGAGCTGCCGTCATGGATTACTGGGAAAATAAATATATACACACACACACACACTAAAGGCTGTATGCAACTTTTGTTTTTACTGTAAACTGGCTTTAATGACTTGCCCACAGACATTTAGCTCACTTTCTAATTCACCACAATGCGATGTTAGCTATAGAAGCAGGAGCGCTGTGAGTGTGGCTGTTTGGAGCCGCTGTGCTGCTCTAGGACCGTCTCGTCCTCGCTGCATTTTAACTCCATGTTAGTTTACTGACCCACAATTCGCTCTTACATCATGGTGTTGCATTTCTCCAGAATCACTTACTCCACCTTTAAGTCCAGCACTTCAGTAAATGTACTTAGTTACTTACCGTCACTTGATTTTTTTCTTGATAAACAACTGAATCGATTACTCAAACATGACATGTAGCGTCAATCTGTCTACCAATCAGTGCGGCTCACCTGAAGATGGCCAGGCTCAGCGACCACAGCACTAACGGGCGTCGCAGGTTCAGCCTCGGGCCGCTCCCTCATGAAGTACTGCCCGCCGAACACGAGCGCCGCATAAAGGCCGCAGAACATGAACGATTTGCTCCTGTTGAGGACAAAACACAGTAATGCATTCATTATTAACCAGAGCAGACTTTTATTGCCTGGTGTCTCTGTTAATTAGCCTCGGGGATTTAAATTGACAAAATAATAGAAACATCTACAGTTCAGAGGCACCACAAACCACGTCCTGCTAAAAGATCACGCAGCTGACTCAACAGGTCTCTAAAGCAGTTTCAACAAAAACTAAATATAAGTAGTACTTCTGTCTCTTAGAGTTTTCTGATACACATGGTTGCCCTTATAATGCACAGATGATGAAGAGAAGATAACATGCCGTACTTCAGAATAAGCACTGAATGAAATTATCAGTGATAATCTCCTCCGTCATGCTGCTCCACATGTACTTTGACCTCTTATCAGGTTGCAGAAAGAGGAAGAAGGCAACTTCCTGGTAAAGATAACAGCTTAAGCCCGAGCCACCTCAGATCGACACTAGATGATCAGACACATGTGGCGCAGTCACATAACGACATTACACAATTTGAGGTGGATGGACCAGACTACTGCAATTAAAAACAAATATTACATCATCTGACTGTCGGCCTGCTGAGGGCGCGGGTCAGGTAAACACGTTAGATTACACGTCTGTGTTTTTTTCAAACTATAAACTCAGAATATGTCAGTTTTATAAATCCATCCTTCCCTCCTGGTGCTGGCCTTCTGCTTAGCCTCATTTATAATAGCAAAGTAATAGCACAGCAGAGGATTAACAGAGATTAGATGTTGACACACTGACCATTTAGACTGAGTGATGAGGCAAATTTCACCGGGCGCTGCTCCGCCCCCGGCTTATCAACGACCGCTGATACTATTTCAATTACAGCAGAAAATGACGACAGGACAGAAAAGGTCAGCTCCTGAGCTCAGGCTGAATACTGAACGGCGGAGAGAGAAAAAAAAATCTTATCTTCACATAAATAAAGATTTTCTGTGAGGCTGTCTGAAGCGGTTTGGGAATAGACCAGATGACTCATCCAGACCGGCACAATACATATTAGACTGAGTAGATACTGCTGCTGTTTGACCCAGTTAATGCTAAAAGGGCTTCTGATAGCCGTTCCCAGTTCAGCCATGCTGGATGCATGAAGCTAAAGCTCTTAAGGATGCCCAAGTGGGAACTGTTAATATTTTTAAATATTTAAAAAGCAGTATACTAGGGTTTCAATTTACAATTTTATTTAGAAAAACAAAAAACAAAACAGAATAAAACTAACCACATTACATCGATCAAAACATCGAGGAGAACACTACAACCTAGAAAAGCAATTATAACACCGTATCAAATGGATCACCTAATCTTTCCTTAGTGACACAATCAAACAAACCACAGCTGCTTCAAAAACTTGGCAAACACTAGTCAATAAAATAAAAACCATTACAATGTCACCTAACACCCACGTGGCACAATCCTAGGGCTGGGCGTTTTGCTCCTGCGTCAAAGTGCAAGAAAAAAAGCTGGTTAATTGTGGTTTAAACATTTTTTTTATGGTCAAAACACGACAAACACCAAACAGTAGATCACTTCCAAATCTGAGGGTAAACATTTGAAATACTTAAGATAAAATCTTTGTTCAACAAATATTCCTGAGTAAAATCAAGTACAATCCGTTTTCAGTCCCTTTTCCTCCACAAAATAAATATCCTGATAGAAAAAGTGCTAATTTGTTGAACATTTGTTATACTGTTATTGAGGAAAATTATATCACAATATATTCAGTATAATCATAGTTTTTTTTGCCCAACCCCACACGATCCAGACCTCACTGCACCTACATCTCCTCTAAAAAGACACTACATGGAAAGAAAAGGGGACTGTTGGTTAAATTCAAACAGCTGATTGACACACATGGCATTGAACGAGCAAAAACAATACAAAAACAGAAACCTCGCATATCTTCCAACTCTACCAACGCACCTCATAGTCCAATAAACATCCACGCTATAACCACTTCTGGAATAAAATGACCACCTTCACCTCACACGGTTTGGGTTTTGGCAGATCAGATATATCCACTCATTGCAGGCTGAAGACAACTGACCACTACTTCCACGCACATTTATGGGAAGACGTAACCACCACACTGTCCCGACTCCTTGGATGTAGCATGTCTTTACCCACTACCTCATGCACACTTGGTGATCTGGATATAATGTTCATCACGAATCATGACGCTCCTACTTGTGGTCCCAACTAAAACACAAAGCAACGGTACTAAACTGGAAAAGTACAGGAGAATTATTTCACAGACTTCAACGGAACAACAATCAGCTCTATAAAATCAAATAACTATTTAACAATTCTCAGATCTATTCTGCTGCTGATGAGCTAAATGGGTAACAAGTATAAATATAAATGTAAGCATGAAGGCAGGGTGTGTTTGAGCAGAAACACTTAATAAACCAAGACACATCCTGCAAAACTCACATGAAATCCATCCAAACCCGAACAGATCAAACTCTGTTTATTTATTATTTAATTTCTCCCCCCTTTATTTTCTCCTTTTCCTCTATATATTACCAATCTCTTGTTATTATTGTTTCTAATCGTCTGTGTTCCTTTATGCTTTGTAAATCACTGTCTTTGGATTTGTTGATGTCCACATTGTCTGTAATCACGTGCACTGATTCAGGGCTGGCCAAACGACTAAACCAGAATACGGCTTGAATCTTTCTCTAACGAGAAGCACAGTATGTTCATTGCACATCCCAGTTTAAAAACTAGATGCCGTTGTCATCCTGTCACTGCACTTCTTGAACACCAGAGGCGCTGCCACCTGACCTCTGACCTACAATGACGGACGATGGACTCCAGTTGATTAAACATGGCGGAGCCGAAAAGACATAGAAACGAGTGAATTACATGTTATAAACGGCGCCAAAGGAGAACTTGAGCTCCCCTGTTCATTATTTTCTGAATTGAACCTTAGTTTATAAAGTGAATCTAACTATATATTAAAAAGGTGTGTGTCTGTGCAGATTTGTGATTTTAACTCAATGTTTTTAATGTTTACTGCCTATTTATCATGTATTTATTGTACTTGGCAAGCTTTACTTACTTACTTATATAGAACTGTTTTTTACTTATCACGTTATGTGTGTGTGGTATATTGTGCTGTGTTTGTGGAACCGTACACGCACTTCACAACTGAAGTTCCTAACGGATAAATAAAGTTCTTTGAGTTGAATTGAAAAAATATCGTAGTATTTCAGGCAACTTGCCAGAGAGAGAGAGAGAGAGTTATGTGTAATAGTGATGATCGATATTGTTCTCAGGTTATAAGAAAGATGTTTTAGAGCCAGGAAATGAAATTAGCACCTGCAAAAGACAGGGTAAAAAAAAAAAATGTAATTAAGCTCCAGTCAGATCGACCTGCTGCCATTATAGTCAGAACTACACAGGACTTTTTGAATCTGATGTGGATATGTGAGAGTTTAAAAATCCCACAATGACACGCTGGCCAGTATTACAATGTGGTCCAGTGTGGAGTTTGCATGTTCTCCCTGAGTGGTTTTCCCATTGGTGTGAATGGTTGTCTGCTGGGATTGAGCAGTACGTAGCTGCAGGCTGCAGTTTCAGGACTGCAGTCCCAGGACCGGAACTGCCTTTGTGTTTTCTTTGATGCTGCCAGCTGCGACCCTCTAAAGGATAAACATGCATAGCTAACATACATAAACATTACTGATAAGGTTGCTTAAATTTGACAGTTGTGATGAAGAAAAATAAATGGTGACACTGTTTCATGACATATTTTTGGCGTTTCTGTACCTCATACGGCTAAAAATACATAAAAATAAATCTGATTCTGAGCTGATACCGGACGATTTGTTTCAGTCGGCACTGCTGCCACTGGTGTTTATAAACTAAACAGTTAGCCAGACAAAAAATCCACATTAACTGATAATAAAAATGAATATCTGCAGCCCTGGTTTTGAAGAAGTAGGATATGGTATAAGCACTATGTTGAAACAACACGGAAGCTGTTTAGAATAAAGGGAGGTGGTGCGAATAACTCGCGGCAGAACTGCACATCTACATCCTACAGAGAGAGTAAAGCAATAAATGTAATTGATCCTGCTGTCTGGATGTAGAATTATGTGCCTTTGCAGCAAAATTACACTGACGGGCTCTGCAGAAGAAATGCTGATGAACGTCCAAACCTTGTGCAAAAAAAAAAACAAAACAAGCTCCCCTGCTGTTCCTCACCTTTCCTGCTGTGTGCACAGTAACGGGATGTGTCTGCACTTTCCCCTGAGCTTTATGAGGCTTCATTCTGACAGCTTACTTGCTTCAGCATCAGGTAAAAGTTCAGTCTTGTATAGCCTTGAGAATGTGAGGCTTAAAAAAAATGTGGTCTGACTAGGTTTTCCCCCCTGTGTAGAATGCTAAAGGGGTCACTTCCTCTGCACAAGACTTTTAATTGGTCAGTGTGGAAGGAGTCTGCGCAGAGCAGTGGCATTTTTTGACAACAGATTTTTGGTGCACACTCAGTAGCCAAAGCAATTTGTTATTTCGCATGCATGCAGATTGCACGTCCTGCAGTTCGCTGCTCATTAGGTTTTTATTCGGCCTGTGGGAGCGCTGAAGAAGACACGCTGTGAATCCTCAAGGACGTTTGAATTAAAGCGGGTAAAATGGGACTCTAAAGCAAACTTTAGCTCACTCTGAGGGGTTAGCCTGTGATGCGACACATTATTACAATGCATAAGAAAAACGCATTAATGGAGGGAGATGTGGCGAGTTTAAACAAGAAGAAGTAAGACACCGGGTCCGCATGGCGAGCAGCCCTACAGAGAGAGCCCGCCACAGTCTGTGGGGATGAGGAGGAGAGCCGATAATTTATTTACATTATTATATTCCTTCTCTACGAGCTCGCTGTTCTCCTGTACATACCAGTTCTCCTGCATCCATTCCAGAGCTCGTCTCTCGTCGAAACGCCGCTCGAACTCGTAGGAAACGAGCTCAGACTCGTTCATCTTCATCTTTATCTATCAGCGTGTAAAAATAAAAAATAAAAACCAGCGCGTGCTTCTGGAGGATTCGGAGGGATGCTGCTCGTTTATCCAGATGATATTTGCCGGATTATCACCGGTTAGAGTCCGGGGCGACGGGAGGATGCGGCGGCACCAGCTGCACTTCCCAACTCTCACTTGCTGCAAGGCCGTCAAGCGGTCTTAAATTAAAACACTGCAATTCCGGTTTAGACTTTCAAAATAAAACGCGTCGGAGCGAGAGCGCAACACATTACGCATTTATTTTAATCTGTGGTATTTATAGGACTCACATAAGGGTCAAAAAAGACTTTTGGCTTGTGAAACTAGAATTAGAAGATTCGTTATTCTCACATGCACGTAGCAAAATTCATCCTCAAGGGAGCAGTGTCTGGTCAATAACACTGAGAACCCTAACATGTTTTTAGTGGTAGGGGAAATTTGAACATCTGGGGGAAACCCAGGCAGACACGAGGGGAACATGAACACTCAAAACAGAACGGCAGGGGCAACCGGGGGTTTGAACCCATGACCTTCTTGCTGTCAGGTGTTATCAGTGCTATTCACTGAACCACCATGCTGCCATGTTGAGAATGCAACGTTGGGCGAGAAAGAGTTTGCAGCAGTGAGGTAATAAGTTACTCTATTTACCTTATGTTCTTCCTCTTGATGTGCCATCACTTTGTACTTTACTGAGCATTCTACTAGAATCTGAAGGCCAGCTAAGTGAGCTCAACTGGGGCCGATCATTCGCTCTCACGGCTTCTCTTACCACTGCTACGCAGACGATACGCTACTCTACCTATCCTTCCCGCCAGACAACCCCACCGTCTCGCTGCAGATGTCAGACTGTATCTCGGACATATCTGCATGGATGAAGGCCTGCCACCTTCAAACTAAAGCTCTCTAAGACTGAACTCTTGGTCATTCCAGCCAAGCAATCTATGCACCATAACATCAAACTACAAACTGACTCCTCAACCATCACTCCTACAAGGGTGGTGAGAAACTTGGGTGTCCTGATTGATGACCAGCTGTCCTTTTCAGACCATGTTGCTGCTGTCTCTCAGTCATGCCACTTTGCTCTATACAACATCAGAAAAATCAGGCCCTACCTCACTCAGTACGCCACCCAGCTTCTGGTACAGTGGCTGAACGAGCAACCACACGCCATCAGAGCAGGGGCGTCCCTCTCTGACTTCAAGAAGCTCTTGAAAACTCATCTCCTCTGAGAACGCTTCCTCTTATAACACCTCTAACCCCGAACGTCTAATATGCACTTCCTGTGCTCTTCTTCTTCTATCCCCTACAATTCTCTTGTATTGACTGCAATTTTTGATAACTCTAACTTCTTTTCCTAGGTATTTACCCCATTGATTCGATGTGACATTAGTGCTTACAAGTATTTATTGCTGCTTTGCTGCTTTTATTAATATGTATTGTCAGTGGGAGATTTCATGCTGTATTTAATGCTCTGTTGATGATTGTTGTTCCCCAAATGTAAGTCCCTTTGATAAAAGCGTCTCCCAAATGAGTAAATGTAAATGTAAATGATTGCATGTCACCTTTAATAAACCTATGAAATAAAACAGAAGGTAAAAATGCCTTAAATATCATATAAGTACTGATTCATAGTATCTGTCCGTCCAAATTATAAAATAGGAGCCTACATAATGCAATTAAACAGTATAACATATTAACCTAATTAATTACAGTATGTTATATGACACCAGGATATAAAATATAAGAAATATAATAACATAGTAAAAGATATGATGAATTATAAATAAAGTAAAAAAGTATTTAATTATTTCTTTTAACTGCATTTCCCTGTGCTGCTGTGCCGATTTGAATTTATCCCTCAGGGGATCACTAAAGGAACGTCTTACCTTATAATAAATTTTAACATTATAAAGTTTAAGGACGTTATAAATAACTCAATCAAATCGACCAATAAAAGCAGCCTCATCTTTTATTATGAAGGTGAAAGAGTGCCTTTCCGGTCGCTCTTCCTCTGAGGGGGCGGGGCTTGACTGTGACGCCGGATCATCTGGTGGGAGTGTTAACGCGGAGGGTATTGACCCCGATCACTTCTCATAGAGGACCAGTGAGTCTGCCTGGGACCAGTCTGCGGGTCCGGTCTGGTCACCAGTGTCTCGTAATGAGCACTTTTACTTTTGGTATTTGAACTGAAGCCTGAAGTAAAGAAATACTTGATTACAGGTAAAAGAAGTTTTACAAACAAAATATACAAGCTAAAGTACTTATAATGCAGCGGCTGCTGTCAGTGTTATTGTATTAGTGGACCTCTTTTAAATTATTTTAATGCAAAGCAAACCATTTTACCTCCAACATCTGTTTTATTTATTACTTTTGAGTATTTTATTTCCATTTTATTCTTGTATTGTCTGATTTTATTTCTCCAGGACTAGTGTTTTTGTTCCCGGTTCAACCATGTAAGGCACTTTATAACTTTGCTGTATAGCCTAAATCAGGGGTTTTCAAATTGGGTGAATGTGAGCCTCCCCTTAGAGTAGGTAAGAACAGCCGAGCCCCCACCCCCCAAAACACTGTCTGCATGTCCTAACCCACGCCACTGCAGTAAATGCCATCTTTTGTGTGTTCCAGGCAATGATGAGTTTCAATAACAACTGATTGTCTGATCAACAACAAATCTTTTTTTAAATTTTATTTGAAGACATTTTATTTTCTTTTTTTTAAGTGCATTCATAAATGATTCTTTGCAACAGCAAATAATTTCCAACTTCATGCAGGCCTAATTGAGGCTACTTTTAAAATAACTGAACATCAGTAGCATATGCCTAACCACAAGTCAACAAAACATGCTTAAAGGGATGCACATCAAAATGAAAATTCTGTCATCATATACTCACCCTCAGGTTGTTTCAAACCTGTATGAATTTCTTTCTTCTGCTGAACACAAAGGAATATATTTTGATGTCAGTAACCAAACAGTAAACTGGTCCCATTGACTTACTAAAAAATACTATGGAAATCAATGGTTCCAGTTAACTGTTTGGTTACTGACATTCTTCAAAATATATTCCTTTGTGTTCAGTCGCCGCCGTGTCGTGATTAGGCCTAGCCATTGTCTGCAATATATTTATTTCTTATTATTAAATCCTGGTAATTGGTTGATGAAACATTGATTTAAATTAAGATAAAATTATTTCAAAAAATTATTTCTTCAAATTCACTTTAAAGAAAGGCTTTGTGCTTTCTGTTTAGGTTCTGTGAAAGTTTTAGTGCTGCTTCCAGAGAACGGTCACGTTCGTATCATTGTTTTTTCCTCATAAATGCAAACACGGAAAATAAAATAAAATGAAGATTTTATGTTCTGGGGAGAGTCAACCCTTCTTCATTCGGTGGGTAGGATTACTTTTGGTTTGTGCAGTGTAGCTAATTCACATAGGCCTATTTATTAAAATATTTAATTATCTGGGAATTGTGGATCTCCTCCATAACGCTGAAATTGCCGAATTCGGCTGAATGTTTTGACGAATTACGCCACAGCACTTATATGATTGCACTGATTGGCTATAGCTGGGAGCAGACAGTGTCAATCAATGTATTGGAGATTGAGAAAACGGCAACCGTGACCATTATACTTTTAAACAGAACCATTCAAAACGAAAGAAAACAGACTGCTCTCTGCTTATGTGGGCTAATCCGTATCAGCAACTATGATAGATGTAAAGAAAACAAAGTTGCTTGTCAGATTTTCCTAACAAGCTACCCTTTTTTTAATAAGCCCCAAAAAACGCAACCCGCAACCCGTGCTGTTTTAACGGGACTTAAAAAAAAAAAAAACAAAGTCGCGTATTATAAACTGACTCGCGCCTCCCCTGTCGCTCTTTGGCGCCCCCCAGGGGAGGCGCGCCTCACCTATTGAAAACCGCTGGACTAAATAAAGTTTAATATTATTTATTATTACTAATGATATATTCACATGTATAAAAATGTATTGCTGGTCAAGGTGGGCCTAATTTAATTGTTTCTTATAATCACCCAATAAGTCAGTCAAACCTTTTTATTTAAAGACTCAGGGTCCAGATCTTACCCATAGAAATACACAGATACACACATTTTGCACATACATATAAAAAAAACCCCACCATAATAAATCATGGCTTTCAACTAAATGAAAGGAGAATAATAAATAACTAAATGCGTTTATAATACAATTAAAGTTAAATATATACTTTTGGTAGTTTAATCTGTAACAATGGGTCATATTTAATAAACTGATCATATGTTTTTTCATAATTCGTAATAAAAGAGCCTCACTATAACGTTTTTAAAGTATTAAAAATAAAAAAAATACAAATAAAAATACATTTCTCCCTGAAATGTAGTGAAGCTGAAGTATAAAGTAGCATAAAATGGAAATACTCTACCTAAAGTAGTGCCTCAAAATTGTCACTTTCCACCTCTGCTGATTGAGTTGGTGGGTTAAACAGTAAAGATTGACCGTACAGGGCCATCTGCAGCTTGTAAAATGCAAATTCTGCTATGAAAAAGATACATTTACTTGTAACTAAATGCAGAAGGCTTCAGATTGATTAACACACTTGAACTTAATTGCACTCCAGCATGGAAGTGGGGCCGCCGGAGGGTCAATAGAGGAGTCATTGTGAGTCTGTGTGAGGAGACGCTCAAACACAGACCTGCTTTTCAGCAGCCGTCTGGACTCAGCTGCTGCTCTCAGACTCACTTCCCTGCTGCCCTTTGATCCACTTCCACCAAGAAGCACACAACCCCCCTCCGCTCCGCCTGCAGATGGCAGCCAAGAGCTGGATGTTGCTGCTCCACGTTCAATGCAACAGCACAGGGAACCACAAATACTTGATATTTGTGTTACTTGTAGAAATGGAGATGCAACTTTTTGGAGGGTGTTTATGCTTTTTATCAGTGAGGGACATGACAGATATGATCACAAGCTGCAGATTCAGCTGATCATTCTCTGCAGGTTCATCGATCCAATCAACTCCTTTCACTTTGTCATACTGTTTTCCATCGGCCTTACATAGCCAACATGTTATCCATACATTACTATAAAAATACAGATTAAAGTCAACAAAGGTACGTGAAATAAAGCTCCAAATGATAACACCTGATTCAGAAAAGAGAATCTGCCCCTCAAAATAAAAAATAAACCCTTCAATGGGAAAAAGAGAGAAAGCTCAAGAACAGCATCAGAGCAGGAAGTAAGCGTTGTTTTATATTCTGAAATAAAAGTAAACCTTCCCAGAATCCAGCTCAGAACACAGGTGTCACATACAGAGTAAGAACAAAATGGATTAAGCAAAGTATAAACAAATAATATTAAGAGTAACGAGTTAAAGAGCTTCAGGCTGAGAGTTTTAGTACTCTGCAGATGTAAAGGTGCTGACTCAGCCAAGAGTTAAACAACATGAGGGAGTTGAATCAGCAAAGAACTCCAAAACAGTCGTCACCTCAAAGCCTTCACTTGGTCTCTGTCGGATCTTACGCTCTCTAAATATACTGAACTGAAGAATCATTACATATTGTCACATTAAAGAAAGAAAGACACATTAAAGGCTACATAATGCGACTGAACTGCCTCTGTCTCAATCATAGATATCTCTAAATGATTAATTTTTATTGTCAGCAGTGTTGGTAGAAGTTTTCAGAGCCTTTAACTTAAGTAAAACTACTTCAACCACACTGTAAAAATAAGTAAAAGTCCTGCATTGAAAATGTTACTTGAGTAAATGTGTGAGTATAATCAGGAAAAAAGTACAGTACTTTGGGCATTAATTGTACTATTATGTTTTCTCTGATTATATAATTATTCTTCATGCATTAATGTAACGGCAGAATTTCACTGCTGTAGTTGTTTAGCTGGAACTCATTTTGTAGTATTTGATTATTTTCATTATGGATTAATCGGCCAATTTGTTTTTCCATTAGTCAATATTTTGTTTGGTTGGAAAAAATTCTGAAAAAATATTGAGAAATGCCGTCATAGCTGCCCAAAGTCACCTTCATAATACTTGTTGTGTCCAAACAACAGTCCAAGCCTCAACTTTATTTTTTTTAAAACCAAAAAACATTACAATTATTTAACCGATTTAAAAGCTTGAGAAGCTGGAACCATTGAATGTTTTTACATGAAAAAATAACTTAATAATTAAGTTCTTAATACATTTTCTGTCGATAGACTAATTAATTAATTAATTAATCAATCAACTAATCGCTTCAGCTGCATAAACGGCTGCATAGTTTAATGTATAACAAACAGATTTCATAAGCTCTTTATACATTTTGTATGTAAAGCTGTCAGATAAATGTAGTGGAGTAAAAAGTATAAAGTTGCATAAAGTACCTTGAATTTGTACTTAAGTAGAGCATTTGAGTAAATGTACTTAGTTACATCTTACCGCTGCCTGTCAGTGCAGCAGCAGGACTGCATGTGGAGCAGAACAAGATCCAACAGGATTATAGCAGGAATTATGACGAACACCACTGCTGTGATTTAAGGCATTTCAAACCAGTGCGCAGTAAATTGGCACTAATGCCTCTGGCAGGAAATGACAGTTTAGACAAGCGCGTACATCAGCTACAGTCGGGACCTTCAGCGTGCTCTACAGGAAAACACATTACAGGAGAAAAATATCTGAGTACAATGCTGATCTGTACTGCAGAGAACGGTACAAAGGTCGACGTTTGAAAGCTCACCTGATTATTAACTATAGGTATTTTACATAGAGAAGTGGTGAAGTAAAATAACAGTGTAGAAATACTCCAAAACTCCAAATTGTGCTAAACTAATAGTGAAGTACTGTAACAGCATAAAAAGACTTAAAGTACCAAATCTACTTATTATGCAGAACGGCCCATTTCAGAGTCATTCATGATTATCAGGAAGTACTCATGAAAGTGATTCACAGATATTTTTAATACACTTATTGCTACCCTGCTAAGCTAGGCTGCTCAGATTTTTGCGAACTATCGGTGTTACCCCGTTTAAAACCGTTTTAACTAATGTCTTTATTTATGAGGTGTGACAAACTCAGTTTCTGAGACGTTGGAGCATCAAATTAGACACACATCATACCTGTTAACACAGAGATTTGAAAATACTTAATAATAAAAGTATGTTATGTTAATATATTATTTATAGTTACTAAATTCATTATAATTTTATATAGTGAAAATATCAAATTTCCATCACAATAGTTTACCACTTAATAAGTGCCTAATATTAAAGAGTTGGTATTCTGCTCATTTTCAGGTTCAAGATCTTAGAATTAGGGGTTGTACCAGAACAAGTTTACATGGTTTAATTTTCAAAAAACTCCATATTTTTTTGTCATACTGCTGCTCCTCTTTTCACCCTGTGTGTTGAACGCTTCGTTTTAGCTATGGAGTGAGGCATCTTGGGAGAGGAGGTGTGTGCTGCAACTCAGTGTTTTTCCAGCCGCTTGGTATATGACGCGCATTTCCCTTTCATCCCTGTGACGTCAAATATAAATGTAAAGCGCCTTTCTAGTCTTTTCAACCACTCAAAGCGCTTTTACACTACATCTGCATTCACCACTCATGCACTGGTGGAATAGATGGAAATTTGAGGTTCAGTATCAGGACACTTGGACGTGCAGCCTGGAGGAGGCGCCAACCTTACGATTAACGGGCAACCCGCTCTACTTCCTGAGGCAAGGATGAAAGGGAAGCAGCTGGACTGCAGAAGAGCAGTTTTCAGGCAGTTCAGAGTTTTCTGTGGGAGATGGGAACTAACTTTGGGCTGGACTTTGGGCTTTTTCACTTTGCAAACCTGTTACATGCACAAAAAAGATAAATAAATCAAAGAAGAGGGTAAAAGCCAAAAAGCAGGACACCACCTCTTTAATTCCTGGAGCAGCAGTTTTATTTTTGTGGGTTGTTTTCATTCATTAAATCCTTGTGCAAGAAAAAACAGTCTTAGTTTGTCTCTTAGATATAAATGCAAAGTAACTTGTCAATAATCATAAACATTCATGCCGAACAATTACTAAAAATCTAGTCTTTACTCGCACATACTGCCACCTGCTTTACCGGAGGGGAACGTAGCAAACAAAAAAGAAAGTCAGTATCCGATGGTCCGGCAGTGGCTTTAAGTTTCCCCACAGAGAGACATGAGACGGAGGAAAATGACAGTGACATGCAGTGGATGGCAGAAATTAAAGCAGCCGTGAACCCAACACTGCAGAGAAACAATGTCTAGGACGCCTCGTTTATTTCAGTTTCGATACTACATTAAAAGCCCAAGAATGTCGTGTGTTCACTTTGACTCATTGAAGTGCTGCACAAAGTGTAAGCCCGACAGGAAATCGCGGCTCTACGCGTCTTTGCATTGACTTTGTATGTAAACTCACTGCCCTGAACGCTCGCTTCGCTTTTGGTCTGAAAGCACCTTAAGAAAGTTTCCTTAAAGAGTGTTATATCTTTTTGTGCATGTAATTGGGTTTTTTTAACTCTGCAAACCAAAGTCCACCCCAAAGGGAGTCCCTAGAAAACACCCAACACTGTGCTTCCTCAACCCTCCAACCCCCACTAACTTAATAAAGAATCAAAATCAATACATGTATGACCCACTGTTTTGTCTCTGTTATCTCCACATAGATCCCAGGGAACCACTTCAGGCAATGAAGCCCCTGGTCTCCATTACAGTCAGATTCCATCTTGACAACCTCATTTTGACCAAATATGTAGTCACTGCATTTTGGCTTTATGCGGCGGCACCTCCCCTCACTGTGCTTCTTGCCTTTATTAACATTCAGATCACGGTGACTTGAAGATGAGTTCATTATCCCACATAAACAACAGCCAGGCTATCACACTCCAGAGGACAATGTGAGGAAACTCTTGGACATCTCAAGGCGTCTCAGCGTTTCTTTAAGCACACAAGGAACGCATTTATTTCCCCGTGGAAATCATTGTCATTATTGCCAGGAAACTAAATCTCCGTTGCAGATGCAGGGCCTCGTATTTTAAGAAATGTATAAAAGCATCTACACAATCTGGTCCCAAAATAAAACGTGATGTGACAGGATGTAGATGTGTGTTTGTATTGCAGAAAACGTTCTGTTCTTGCAGTTAACGCTTCAGAATAACTCAGATCTTTTGCTCCAGGACATATTTTCTTTTGAGGCTTTCTTCATGGTCGTCCATTTCAAAGTGGAAACCTCCTGTCTCTTTCAGCAACACTTTGTCCCTCTCTTTTCTTTCTCTTGAGCTCAGTTTCCCAACAAGTCCTTCAAACTAAATAGACAGTAAACAAGGGGAGAGGGAGATGCATGGAGGATGATTGAGAGTGTGTGTGTGTAATGATAAATGAACATACTGTGTATGTGAACATGTACATATATTTACAGATGAAAAGAAAACCACAGTGAATGATAAAATACATGAAGGGGAAAATAAAATAAAAATTAATATATTAAACAGGCTGTTCAGATCAAAGCAGGATATACTTAATAATAAAAGTCTCTAAAGCTTGCTAATTAACAATTAACCAGCATATCATGCTTATTTAATCTTTGGAAAAAACATATTGGTGTTACAGGAAGATAGCTAGGCTAGCTGTTTCCCCCTGTTTCCAGTCTTTATGCTAAGCTAAGCTAACCGTAGTCTTAACCAGTGTGTAAAAAAGTACTTTTACTTTTACTTAAGCACAAATTTGAGGTAGTCTACTTTACTTTTACTTTTTAACTTACTTTTCTTTACTTGAGTATTTTCTTCTAGTACCATTTTATACTTCTGCTCCATTTCAGAGGGAAATATTGTGCTTTTTACTACTTATAACATGACAGTGTTAGTTACTAGAAACTTCACAAATTAAGATTTTTGCACTGGAAAATGTAAAAGTACAAAGTCCAATTAGTCGATTAACTCACTGACAACTAAATTATTGTCAACTAGGCCAGTGGTTCTCAATTCATCAGTGGTTCTCAAATGTTTTCAAGTCACGGACCCCTAAACTGACACAAAGTAGACCACGAACCCCCGTCTGTTAAGAGTTTGTCCTAAGGTCGCCCATCTGACAGAAATATTCAGTCGGCCAATTAGTTTTACACAATACAAGGGAACTTTGTTTGGTGTCTTGGTGCATATCAGTTTGTGGGGGGGACCTCCCCCAGAAAATGTTGATCCTTAAACACTTAATTTCGTGCTTTCCTTCATTTCTGGTGAACGTTTCTGCACAGATTTATGGTGGAAATGCTTTTATTTATGTAAAAGGAAACACAAAAGTCAGGTGGCAGGTTACATTTCAAAATATATAAATATAGTCAGTGCAGCTCTCAGACATTCTGTGTTGCTCTCAAATATGTTTCTCCTGCAGATCAACTTTTCTCATGTAATATCATCCCTGCTGAGGCAACACAGATGTAGGCATGATTTAGTCTTTACTCCTCTCTTGTCATGCTCACAGGGAGAGAATGGAAAACTTGTCAAGAAGTTGTTAAAGTTACTGATTGGTGCAGCACGTCTTGGGTCACTTTATAATCAGTAGCTTGTTTTGTTTTTTTTTTGGGGGGGGGGGCAATACACTATATTTTAATTGCATTGCATGTTTTCTTAATGTGTGAAAAAACCTTTCTAAAGTCATTTTTATTTGTTATTCAACTATATGTAAGAACATTTTTTGCTTTAAAAAAGTGATGGGGACAAAAGCAGCCATTTCAAAAAGTGTGGGGGGGGGCATGTCCCCAGCGTCCCCAGTGTAAATGACACCTTCCTGCTTTGCCTTGAATGCATGAGGAATAATAATCTAATGATAGAATATTTAATAACATTTGCTTTTATTCCATTTTTTGTTACGTTATACACATATTTTAAATGATGTGAACGCTTCCTCCTTCACTGTTAATGACATAACTTGGTTCAACCTGACCTTATAGCCTACCTGCAAGTGATAAAGTGTGCTCGTGAGGAGGCAGAGACTGGGCATGCCCAAACCGGGTGGGAGGGAGAGGAGGCTGTTTGGGGAAGACGAGGAGAGAGAGAGAGAGAGAGAGAGAGAGAGTAGAAGAGTTGAGATGTCTGTGAGCTGAAGAGGACGGTGAAAACCCGACGAGGAGCTTTCCATCTCACAACATCACGTCTGTTTCCACCTGGCGTGAAACAGACCTCCTCCCATCCGTACTACCCTTGACACGACACACACACACACACACCCGGAGCGGGGGGGGAAGCGGATAAATGTGGACCGCAGTGTCTCAGTTGCAGCATCTCATCATTTCTGGCACGAGGAAGACAAACGCGCCCGCTGCACCAGAGATAACACCACATTTTCTGGTGAGTACACCTTTTCTTTCTGTGTATCTGCCGCCTTCGTGTCAGTGCGGGAACGACTGCTGTGCGTTTTCAGCTCCGGCTCTTTGCGGTTTTAGTGTGCCGTGTTGCTGCCTCAGATGGATGCAGGGAGTGCATAACTTGAGTCGCACGTACAGTGAGTGCACTGCATCACTGACAACATCCAGCCGGACCTGTAGGATGCAGAACCGCCAGAGAAAGGTCACACACCTCACAAACACCGCGGTCATTGACGCATCTGTGCGTGCCATTCAGGGCCCGAGTTAAGTTTCGCCCTTGGCAGGAAAAGTTGGCAGTGGAGTGTTTCATCTTAAAGGTGAGTGTGTACGTGAGAAGATTTCAGATGACTTAACTGCACCTGAACACAAAAGGAAATACGGACATTTCCTCAAAAGCAATTGGACATTTATGCCTGCTTACTTGCAAAATAAGGAGATTTCATGCTGTATTAAAAGCAGCAAATCGATCAATCAACTCACAAACTTTTCCATCCATTCAAAGACTTTTCTAGATTTTACCTGAATCAAATGTAAAGCTGAAACGATTTGTCGATTTAACCGTCTTCGACGATAATAAAGTTACACTTTATACATACATTTTTATTCATTTGACAGAAACATTTGTGATGGGCTTTTTCACAAGTTGCTGACATAGATCCAAAAAAAAAAGAAGCAGTAGATTAATCAATAGCGAAAACAAGCTTTAGTTGCAGCAAACAAAATCTAATAATCCGTTTGTTTTCTCTGAAGGTTCAGTTTAATAACAGGATCTGATGTGGCTGTATGCTAATGAAATGTTCCTGATGATAAATGGCACTGCAGGAAAAGTCACTGCAGCTCAGAGAGGACAGAGCTGCATGACCGGTTGAAGACCATGTCAAATGTCCCCCTATAGCCTAAATATATGTAAGTCCAAGAGCAGATCCATTCCCAGCCGCCAAGGGCAGCTGGAAGCATTTTGTCTTCATTTGTTGCAGTTTATGAATCTCCCATCTGGGGCTCAGTCTAGACTCTGCTTCTGGGTTTCAGTGACTGGAAGGTGGGGGTAGAAAAGGACTCTATTCTTCCCACCTCCCAGATGTAAAAAACACACACACATACACACAGAAACACACATCTACTCCATCACGTTTGCAGGGCTGTTTGTCAGAGCGTCTCTCTCCCAGGAATCAGCTGCTCCAGAAGTCAACTGCAGATATACAGAGCTTCATAATACTTCAATTCTGGGTCATTCAGGATCAGTTTCAGCATCGTAGTTCATCACAGATTTCTGAATGTGTTCAGACAAGAGTGAAAAACTTGCAAGGACAAAGTCTTTTCAAGGATATTCCCATAAAAAGACCAAAAGCAAAAATGTGTTTGTCCGTCTTTGTCCGTTTTTTTTTTTTTTTAATGTTCAAACATTTTTTTTAATGTTTTTAGCAAACATAACTCAAACAGGAGGGCAAGGAGTATTTTGAGCTGCGGATTAACAGACATATGTTGATGCAGTGAGTATTAACAGCAGCAGGATGTGTTTTGTCTTGCTAATCAGACTAAAGTTCCATTTTACTTCACTGTCTTTGTTTTATTTGCCCCACCAATCATTTGCAAGTGACGTATTCTAAAGGTGTTAAGTACAGGTAAGAACAAATCTAGCTCCAAACCTTTAAAGTGAACTATAGTGAACAGCTATTGTCGGCCTAATGAGTAGCCTTCAGCATTGGAGCTCCTGACTGAGAACAAAGGTGGCAACAGGATAATACTTGGGGAGGCTGAACAGAAACAAACATAATGCTGAATGATGTGAACCCAGCAAACACAATTACTAAGCACAAAGGCGATAGAAGCAAATCCTGAAAGAATATTTGGTGAAGCTGTTTATACGACACTTTACTCTCATCTCATGTTATCTCGTGATGTCAAGGCGCACAGGATAAATGAACTGGCGTCTCCCTCGTAAACGGGCAGACTAGTCGGGAGTGTGTGGTTATTCTGTGGCAGCCTGACGTCGCTTACACGTGGCTTAATGAAGGTAAACAGAGTGAGTGCAGAGCCTTAATGGCGCTGCGCTCTCACGTGGCACTTCAGAGGTTTCAGATTTATCAATGTGTGTGTCTGGCTGCCTTCAGGTGGCTGCAGGGATTTAATGAAGCTTTTCATACAGTACAGAGGAGCTGTGGACAACACATATTCTAAGAATTACCTTTGTAAAGATAAAGATAAATGCAGATTAATTTGCTGACGTTCATGCTTTGACGATATTAAAAGTTATTTTTGATGCAGAGTAAAATGCATCCACATACTTTAGTATGTTTGATTAATAATGGTTTAATAACGGTTTATTTACTTTCTGAACACTGTTTTGTTATTTCTGCACATACGCCTGAGATGCACATTCACTAAAATACCAACAACGTGCTTCATCTGAATAAACAACTTCGCTCCTCTCACCTTTGCCCCGAACTCTCAGCTCTCCCAGATCTGTCCAAATAGGAATGTATTATACAGGAAATTATTATTATTTTTTATTTTATTTAATCATATTTCATTTAGATTTGCTGGTTTTGTTTCCCAGGGTCTTTCGTTCTCTGCGCGGTCTTTGAACAGTATGATGCATTTCCTGGCACTTCCATGACACCTTATTAACCTTGAGCTTGTTTTGGCCTAGTTTTGTCCTGCAAACGACTGTTTCCTGAAAGAATCGGATGTCAGCAGCGGTAAAGATCTTCAACCAAGCTAGATGTACGTATGTTAGGAGTCTAAGCCACAGCGTGCGCGTCCATAGCAATGAAGGAAAATGTCACCCAACAGCGAGGCTCACCCATGTGTCTTTCATATTTTTTCGACAAACGGTGGAGGAGGAAGAAGATACATCAGACTTTGGATGCGCAGGATCATCTCGGCTTAGTTTCTCATTAAACTGACAATAAGAACAACATAGAATATCAGCGTCCTTCAGTTAGAGGATAAATAGTCGTATTGCAGGGAGCCGGACACACACAGATGCCTTGATGGCCTGCGTGAGAGCCGTGATAACAAAGTGGTTAGCGCTAACAATGTTTGGGTTCCCATCAGTTACTGTTGGAAGATTGAGATGGCCGGCCCTCCTTTATTTCTCATGTTGTTAAAGGTGCTGAGAAAACAGCATTAGTGACCAGAGCGGTCTTTTTTCCCTCCTTCCCACGTCTGTTTTTATTTCTTCCTACACTCTCCCACTCTTCGCTCCCTCTCACTATCCCATGTCTACTATCTCCATCCTTTTTTTATTCTTCCATCATTTGCTCAGTTCCTGGTTGCCTTTTGGTTTCAAAGAACTAGCAGATTTTGCAGTCAGTGTATCTGTAATGAAGAACTATATGGTGTGTTTTCTGCTCATAAAATCCAGCGCTGAAAGCCAAGAATACACTTCGGAGGTGTGGTAGTGGGAGTGTTTGGGAGGGGAGAGTGCTGCCAATGACACTGGCCTTTTAGCATTTGGATAGGAGTGAGTGCGATGATGGCGAGCATTAGCATTTTACAATCCTGCTGTGTCTCCATGTAATGAGCGGTCGTCTGCTGCTAGCTGCTCCAATCTGTGAGGCTTTTCCTGGATGTTGGCTGCGGTGCAGATGGAGCGCTTTGCAGTGGCCTGGATCCTGTGTGATTAATGAAACGCAAATCTGTTGAAGAGGCGCGTACTCCTTGTTACATGCTGAAATGCCTTCTCGTCTTTTTTTTTTTTGTCATGCTGGTCGCTCAGAAATGGTGCAATATGAGTATGGGGATACAGGCTTCATTCTTGGCTGTCTGCTAACATTTAAATGCCAGTAATTGATTTTTCCCCGACGCCTGATAGCCCACAATGTTCTAAGTGTCCATCAGCAAGTGATATCACAGTTTATCTGATTCCAAGGGGTCGTAATCGAGCAGTACGGTTACACAAATCCCAAGCTCTGTAATGCACTTCTAAACGTTTGACTGTGTGTTCATGTAGTTAAAAAAACAAACTCCTGCTTAGAAGGAAAAATCAACCTCAGTTTTAAGCTGCAGGATGCTTCTTCAGAACTACGCGTCACTTCAGAAACCCGACACTGGATGAGGGAGGGCCTGTGTCCGACAACACTTTTACTGGCCAGGTTTGTGCAGACATGAGTGCAGGAGTTTGACTCGTGTCTTGCATTACTCTCAGTGTACAGATACACAAAAAGATAAACAAAAACAACATTTGGAGACAGACAACAGTGCAAAGGATGCTGCAATAAACACTTTGGTGCAGGTATTTTTATGTACATCTGGCACTGTGATTGGTCGGCAGTGTGCAGGTGAGAAAGAAGGCAGGGATTGATCTCTCAGCTCTCTTTTTTTTCATCCTTTACTCAATTATTTCTGTCACTTTTTCTGTGAACAACAAAGTCCAACACACTAAAAATGTGTTCCAGGAGACACTGTGTGAAAATGTGCAACGTTATTCTCCTGCCTGTAGTTCTGATCGAGCACACCCGACCCTTATTTTGTCCAGCCAGCCTCATTTATTCTTCCAGCTGATTTTGCAGGAGGTGAAAATGAACCTGCACCGCGGCATTGTTGCAGTCTCACATCCAGATGTGAGATCACTGCCGGAAAACAACCAGCTTCACTGATGTCTTGCAGGACAGTCATCTGTTTCATTTCTGCCTCTGCCTCAATTATTCATCTGGCCTCTTCCATTTGACTTATCTCCTCGTCTGTCTACTCAAGTTCTGACAATCAAAGTGAAATAACTCCACTCAATAACCTGCCTTGCTCTTATTTTCTTGAATCTCCTCAGAAACATATCAATACTGTTATCTTCTCACATTTGATACCACTTTTCTAGTGTGCACTGACACAAACATGAACAAACCAATAGAGTGATGTAGCCAACCAGATGGCTGTGCTGATTGGATGATTAACTTCACGTGGCTTTTCACTGGGTAACGTAAATAATACAATTGTGTTGTGAGTACTTGAAGAGCGTTTTTATATTTTAATTAGGTTAAAATTTTGGCTACTGTTTACAACTCCAAATTAAACTCTGGTTTTAATCACCATATTTTAAACCTGTGTAGTGTCTTTAATGCAAAATTGTGTTTTAATGGTGCATATGGAGAAATTCTTAGGCTACTTCAGGTCTGGCTAGTCAAAGTGCATTTAAAAAATGAGAATAGAGATCGTAATTTAGATCGTGGATCGTGATTGCGATTAAATTGGCCAGATTACTCACCCCTACCCCGAATCTTTTAACGACTGTGGAAGGGAATTACAAGCAAAAATCATATATGTCAATGGGAAATATTCTTTTAAGGTCCTCAAGAACATTGGGAGTGCACTGGTTCGTTCACTAATTTAACGTGGCTCGAAGCAGGTAACGTAAAAGAAGACCGTACACACTTTGTTTTAGTGCTCTGCCTGCTTTGGAGAGAGTATTAAAGTACGTAGCTGGTACCCAGCGGACGATGTGGTGTTTATCCTGTAAACAGGGCCTTTGTTTCCTCTGCAGCAGCAAACAACAATACATGACCCTAACACCATTAGGCCGAACTGAGCGTGCAACACAAGCATTTTACCGAAGCCTCGTAGATTATTCACAGGTGTGTGTAAAAACAAAGGAAAATATATATTTATAAGGCGAGCGATTAGATTTTTTTATAAATTCAATAACTATTTAGTAAAAATTTGAAATTCTTTAGTCAAAACTGCCACAATTATGGATGAAAAATTATTTAGTTTATGAATCAGTTTAAAGTAGCGATTCAACAATTGTTAACTCTATAAATGTACAAAAATAGTTCTCAGTTCTCAAACTCAAAGTTATGTCTTCAAATTAGTGGGTGACACAGGAGTGAACTTTCACTCCCACATCCCACTCCCACAAAAATACTCCTGTCCCGTCCAAATCCCCGAAGAATGTTTCCTTTCCTGTTATTAAAAATATCCCAAAATACCGTTTATTCATTTTAGAAATTTATAATTAAAAACTGATCTATGATTACCGCCCTGTCCGCTCCTGTTGACTATTTCCTCTTCCTGTCTCAGTCCCGTGATAATTAGTGAAAATTACTCCCCTCCCGCAGGAATGTGCTTCATATCTTGGTTTGTCTAAAACAATATTAAACAGGGAAAAACAACACATTTGCATATTTTAGAAGCTGGAACCAGTAATTTGTCTTTTTTCCCCTTGATACGATTTATTGGTTATAAAAATGTTTGATTGATTTTCTATCGCTCACCTAATAGTTTTACAGCTAATCTAAGTGTTGGCTTCTGTACATTCATGACCTGCTGTATATGGAGAAAGACAGTTGACAGAAAGAGGACATCCTGTCTTGATCCACTCGTCTCACCAAGGAGTTTATTTTTAAAGCCCCATCGATCAATGAGGGCCATTGTTCGTCTCTGTAGGACTCTCAAGTTCACCCACAAAGATCAGCAGTGGAGGCAATCAACATGATCTTTTAATTTGATTGTCCCTAACATCATTTGTCAGAAATAGAACAGCGGTCAAGATGTTGGCTGCAGAAAGCCTCCCCTCCTTTTTAAAGCCTCATCCACATCTGCCTCAGGAGCGCTGACGCTGCTGTAACGCGCGACCTGGCTCGGTGGCGCTTGGTGCAGTCCGCAGAGATCGGCTGGGGCTGATAGCTGCCTGTCATTTTCACCTGTTTCACCTCATCCACTTGTGCGCACACACAGAGGAAAACTGAGTGCCAAACTGTTGACTTTAGCACTTTGTTAAGCCAGGCGCAGGCTTCCAGGAACAGATGATGTCAGAGGTACGTCAATGTCAAACATCTCTAAACTCTTCGAGGTACTAATATGAGGAGACATAAGCTGCTTTAGCTGTAAGTTCGGTCCGTTTTATGTCTTCTTAGGAGACCTGACTGGCTGATATTGTTACTCAGAGTCAGACATTGATCCTCAGATGTGCTCAACACTCCAGGATGCAGAACGTTGTGTGCCAGGCTTTTCATTTCAGACATTTTATTTAGACATATGCAACTCAAGATTCGTCCTTACCAGTAACCTGTTTATGTTTTTGGCATTCTGCACATTTTTGAGATTTTTTATATTTGCACGCTTTCCTACTTTGTACAGCAACTTCTGCAGTTTCCCTGGGGATAAGTAAAGTTCTAACTTATCTTTAAGGCAGCGACTAACAATTCAGCTCATTATTTACAGCATTTAACATATAATGTCCATCACAATGTCGTGAAGATCCAGATGTTGACATTAAAAGGCAAATGTGAGAGCATAGCAAAGTAAAAGTATTTAACAAACATAATGATTTCCTATTTTCTTCTCTGTGATTTTCTTACTCGTGTAATTAACTATACTGTTTCACTCAGAAATACATCATAATGCAAAAGCTAAAAATGCTCTAACATGAGTTTCAGTGTCATTTTCAGTAGTTTACTGGAATGTTATGCATTTTTATATCTGGATTTTAAGTCAAAAACCCCTAAACTTGGTGTACATTTGTAACAGAAAGCAGCAACGTTTTTCAGAAGCTGGAACTTGGGAATGTTTGTCAGTTTCTTAGAAATAAATTACTTAAAATAGTTGACCTTGCGCACAAAGCCAGGTCTAGAAAGATATGATTTTCCTTGTTCATCGCACTAAAACTTTGATTTGAGGGTCTGTTGTGTTTACAAGGCTTCTCCTCTGACTCTCTGAAGGCCTATTTGGACGAGACGAGGAGAAAGTTATAATAAAGCGACCTGGAATCTCATGGCCGGTCACCCTGACAGTAGACTTCACAGAGATAGACAGATAAACAGGCAAAGCATCTGACTGATCGACTGGCAACTGGCAGATCAGAGAGATCTACCAACTTTATGTGTGTGTGTGTGTGTGTGTTGAAAGGAAGTTTTGTTTTAAAACCTTGGGCTTATCGTCATATCTTTGACTAGTGCATTGAAATTTTAGACATAAGCACTCCTCTTTTTATGGCTTTTCTACCGGATAAACGAAAAACCAGACCCGTCATTATAAAAAAAGCTTTTGCACTCTGATAAGAAAGGCACTTAATGACATAAAATTGTCATTTAATGACAAAATACTGTAAAAAAAAATAAATGTAAGCAGCTTATTTAGCAACACAATCGATCTTTCATCAAAGCTAACGGGACAAAAACAAATTAAGGTTTATATTTTTGAACCTTTACCAGGCAGGTATGACAGTATGTAACATAATAGAGCGTCTCCTCAGACAAAGATGTATTTTTTCTTGCAACTGAGAGTCTGATTTGTCTGGTTTCTGCTATATAGGGAAACATTTGGCAAGCTACTCTCTGTAGAATCTCACTTAGTGAGTATGGGATGCTCAAAATGGCATTTATGTAGCTCCATTCTGTAATGTAGGGCAATAACACAGGCGCGCTTCTGCGCTCAGTGCAGCTTTAACTGTAACTTTTACTTGGATTTGGTCATAAACACATTCTGTACAAAAAAAATCTTCAATAAATCAGGTATTGACTGTAGTTTCCTTTACTTGAAACAACCACTACAGTCGTTTGAGTACCTGAGTGTGAGTGTTGAGTCAAAATATACGTTCCTGTGAAGAGAAAATGAGAGTGAAAATGTGTTTTTGTCCTTTTGAGGCTTCCATGCTTCTCTTTAATATTTCAGTGGAGTGAGAGCAAGATTTTTTTCTGCTCTTTCTCTCTGATGTTTCAGACCCTGTGAGAGGTTTTTGGCGAATCGTAACTCAAACGTGTGTCACTCACTCATTCTGTCTCTCTTAAATAACATTTACTCCAAGTTAGAGTTCTTGCATCTACTACAGCAGCATTACATGCTCTGTTGAATTATTTTAGAACTGGCACAAAATATCAGAGCGAAGGAAAGAAAACACTGTCATTACCGTATGTACCAAATATAGATGTTACACAACATGGCCAAAAGTAAGTGGACACCTGACCCTTACAGCCGCATGTGATACACAGGCTTTAATCCGCTGCTGTAAAAGCCACCATGTTGGATGTTGGAACCTCCAGCATTCAGCCACAAACTCTAAACATTGAGGTGCAACATCTCACAGTTGGCGATCCAGTTCATTCCAAAGGATGGGGTGGAGGTCAGGGCTTTCTGCAGACCAATCACATTCTTCATCAGAACCTTTTTCTTTATGGAGCTTGCTTTGCACATGTGGGCATCATCATACTGAAACAGGAAAGGGACAAACACAAACTGTTGCCAAACAAGTTGGAGGAACAGTGTTTTTTAAAATATCATTACGTGCTGCGCCTTTAAGATCTCCCTTAATGCTCGTGCAGACTACACGACTTTCCGTCTGGTGACGGGACTCTTGAAGTCTCTGTGACGTTCACACTATGTGACTGATCGGTGACAGGGGGTCAGACACCACACGAGCTGACAGCGGCTGAGTCACCCGACGCTGGTCTACAAACCACGTTTTGTGAAACGGGAAATGACGCCAACCTGCACACGAAACAGCTGTTTGTTATTAAAAAGATGGCAATTATAAAGACAAAGAATCTGGGTGAAAGAATGGATCAGCACACGCAGGTAGCAGGGATCATCTCTGCTACAGAGAGAGCTGGAGGTGGGTAAAAAGTGTTTTGCGTTGAAAAAGTAGCTCCCTGCTCTCACTGGCTGGATGTGGATGTCGAGTCGGCCGACTCTCCCAGATCCGTTTGCATATGTCTATATTGTTTTTGTTCATAGTGTGTATATTTGTGTTGTCTACACTGGAGTCTATGTCTGATTTTGTGTAATGTTTATTATTGTGATTTTATATTTGAGGGTGTGCTGCCAAAAGGTCAAACTACGCAGAAGGATCTTCTGCCTCCCCCGCTTTTTTTTTAATTGTCATTTATCGGATGATACCGATTATCTGCATTAGCTCATATCGGCCAATAATATCAGGATACCGATTTATCGGTCTGGCTCTAGTTTTTACCAGAGATGGGGACTCGAGTTAGAGACTCGGACTGGCACGCATAGCGACTTCAGACTCGACTTGAGACTCGTCCTCAAAAGACTTCAGACTCGACTCAGACTCGAGGTTTGTTGTTTTTTTTTAGAAAACATCAGATGAGCGTGCCGTTATTCCCTCCCTGCGTTACCTATAACCTGCCCATGTAACACGTAGCTTCTGCTGCGTGGCGCCGCATGAGAAAGGACAACAAACAGCGGCAGCTGCTGAGCCGTTCATCATAAACTTTGGCTTTAAAACTTCATACAACAAGACCCAAACAAAGACGCGCTGAACGTAAATAGGTTTGTAACCTGAGGTTAGTAAAGATGTTTAGCTCAGCATTGGCCATCTGACGTTAGCTTGTTACGAGAGGTTAACTCCGATTGTCGTTTGTTGTGAAAAGATGAATGAGCGTTTATTTACTTGCCAAACTTGTGGTTGTCGATTAACGTAATCATTTACGTCTCGCTGGCTGCCGTCACGTTAATTATTACCGTTTGCTAGAAAGAGGCTACAGCTTTATTGTTGATCATGTGACCTTACAGTTTTATTTAGTTATAACATTACACTGGTTTGAGAGTCTGGTGGTGTGTTGACTTACAGTAGTTTAAGCTGTCATTGATTGCATTGCACGTTACATGGTTATGCTCTGTAAACAGGTTACAGTTGCAGTATGTCCTTACAGCTATGCAGTTTTATAAGCAACTTGAATTGAAGGCAGCAGGTGATACAACATTAACATTAATAACCACGACAGACTTGAGACTTGACTTGGACTTGACTTGGTTTTTGCTTTGGACTCCTGTTTTGACTTTGTCTGTGAGGAACTTTATTGTCCAGAATCTGGAGAACACCACATAGCCTTAAAAACACCACAGGACGATTAAAGAAGAAAAACATCAAAACATGGCATTAAACAACATGAGTTTTAATATTAGCAGTTTTCATATTTTCTGCAATGTTAGCAGTCATAAATTCAACATTTGAGACTTCACTCATCTGTACATATCTGGATTTTGTATTATCAATAATGTTAGGCAATCTCAGGAAGCAGAGATAATTATTTAAATCTATCTCTCTAAGCTGAGTAAATAAATAAATACATTTGGTGTACACTTTAGTCGTAGTTCATCTTTATCGATCTGCTTGCCTTTAAATCTGCTTGAGACGCTTTGCCCACCAAAAGCTGATATAATGATTCAGATCTCATTTCCTAGAAAGGCCTTAGGACAAGAAACATTCATTATGGTACAAAGTCAGCAAACAGACACACACAACAACACAATAAACATATTAGTAAAAAAAAGTTATGAACAGTAAGAAAACATCAGATAATAAAGCTTTTAAATATCCAAGGGGAATGTAACCTGAAACCTGGCATGTCTCTATATCATATGAATTTATCACATGTAAAATTGCAACAAACCAAGTTTTTATGTTAAGTATGTCACATGAAATAAGGTTCTACATGTGGTAAATGAATGTGATTTCTTTAAGGGGGGTATGTATTTTTATATATAATATGTTTTTGATGTCTGTTTCCAGTGGATGTCTCTTTATTTCTCACTGAAGTGTTTGGGAGGAGGGGTTCACACATGCTTGAGATGTTGCCAATCAGACCACATGCCCAGTTTTCATCCACTCACATCTGCCGCTTTATGATTTTGAACTGTGTCCCACATGGAGGGGTCCAGTTTCATGCCCCGCCCCTTTTGCGTGCTCCCCTCCTCGCGGCACCTCCATTACCCGCCCTAACTACTCCACACTGACTCAGCATGTATGTGAAAGGCAGATGGGAAGGGAAAAGGGGGCAGGGCTAGGTGATGTGAGCGTGCTAGTAGGCTGAGTGGGAGCATTGCTGCCGGGGGAAGAAGGGAGGGGAGGCTGGCTGTGCTGGTCGGACAGGTCCGCGCTGCTCTGCTGGGGGGAAGGAGGGAAGATGAGGGCGAAGGAAAAAGCACTAACAGAATGGATGAGACGAGATAAACCATGTGGGAGGTGTAAATCCTGCATGGATGAAGCGGCTGTGAGAGGAGGAGAGGTGAGTGTGAGATTGAGATGGGAGGAGGGGAGGAAAGATTTTGTGTTTGTGTGTCTGTAGTACAAATGTAGCTGTCTCTGGTTTCTGCTGACAGCTCGGGGTCGATGAAGATAAACATCCAACCGAGGCAGCTGACAGCTTTGCGCGACGATACAGATGATCCAGATGTGCATGTCGTGTAGAGAGACTCGTAAAGTGAAAAAACTAATGGACTGAAAAGAGTGAGACTCTTCTGTATATAGTGTTTGTGTGGGTGTGTGAGACTGTGAGTGTGATTGTGAATGAGAGAACACGTGTGACATGAGGGACTGCATATTTTTGTACGAACATATAAGATGCATCAGCATGTCTGTACATGCAGTGCCTCCACTGTTTGAGACGCCTCTCTTGTGACCAGTTTATTCCAAATAGCGCAATTATCATTATTGAATTCCATCAAACAAACAGCGATGTAGTGGTCTTATCATGTTGTTTATCTGTGGTCCAAATTAATGACTCGGAGCTGTAATATAAAACTAACAATTTTTTTCATCAGGAGTTTTGTTTTACGCATTTGAAGAGTTTGAACAGTGGAACATGATTCATTGCCTCGAGCTGTTTGATGATTTTAAAAGCGCTTTTGCATTAATTTGTGATATTCATGTTAGAAACTGTTTAAATTAGTATTGTGATGGCAATTACAACCATATCAACATCTTTTTAAATTAATTTCTATAAAAATTTGCCTAAAGATAATGCAAATTAATGCGCATGTTTCCATCTACAACTGAGTGAAAGACTTTGTTTGGTGCTATTTCCCCAGTTGGGTAACATTAAACCATTGCAGAAAAAAAGGGGCCAACAATAGAAATAGATATAAATGTTGTATTTATATTTATTTAATGAATTAATTTGAGGAAAGTTACAGTTTCCTCTTCCTTGTCTGACAGCATTTTTCGTCCCTTTTGTGACAAGTGAATTAAAAGTCAAAACATGCTGCCTGAACGTCACGATTTGTTCGCTTTCCACTGCATTTACACACGTGTCATGTGTTTTTAATAGCCAAGCCAACTTTTCAAATTCTGTTGTTTGTATTCAGTTGGGATGAAAACATACTTGAGTGAGTGTAGTGCGAATAATAAGGTCATCAGACGCACTGTGGTTGCGTGCGCTTAATTGTTTATAAAGTAAAATAAATTGATCTAAAATCAAGCCACCATCAAACCACCAACACCCAGGGAGGTGATCGTTAAAACAAGACTCTGTCGATACATTTATTATATATTCATTTAAATGTTCATGCTAGCGGTCAGAGTGCTGGCACCCTCTTTTGCTGTGTGTGTGTGTTTGTGTGCGTTAATATGTTTAGTTTTGATTTTGCAGCGACTTGCACATCGTCCCCTACCTCATCCCACATAATGTCCTTTTGGCGTAGTCAATTCATTGATCAGTCGATTAACAGCGAAGTGCACCAATCCCTCTTGCAGCAAAGCACCTCCATGCTTCACGGTCCGGATGGCGGTCACTGGCTTGCAGCAAAACATAACGATGGCAGGATCTTTGTCCCCATGTGCAGTGTTTCAAACCACAGTCTGGCTTTTTATTGCCGTTTTTTTCTAAGTGAGCGGCCTTTCAGGTTATCCCGATATACGACTTGTTTTACTGTGGATATAGGTACTTTAGTACCTGTTACCTACAGCAGCTTCCATGGGTCCTTTGCTGTTGTTCTGGGTTTGATTTGCAGGTTTCGCACCAAAGTATGCTCATCTCTAGGAGTGGTGGCACCATCAATTGCTCCAAAAAATGAGCCAGACTCATGGAGGTCCAAAATTTAGTTTTTAAGGCCTACATTACCTTAAAATACATCTACAGTTACACCTCCATTTAACTCAAACAACAACTAGCCTTTAAGAAGCTTCTAAAGCCATGACATAATATTTGTGTAATTTTCCAATTTTTTTTAAAGGCACAGTCATCTTAGTATATAAACCTCTGTCCCACTGGAAGTGTGATATAGTGAATTGTAATAAAAATAATCTGTCTGTAAACAAATGTTGAAAAATTTAATTTTGTTTATGCACAAAGTAGATGTTCGAACAGACTTCCCAAAACTATATTGTCGTTGAAAAATTTAGTTTTTAATGACTTTCACCTAAGTGTACGTAAACCTCCAGACACATCTTCTGACCATCTTGAAAATGTAGTTTGTAACATAAAAGATAGAACTTTATTTATCTTGAGGGAAACTGTTGTACAAAAAAGTCGTACAAAGTAGGAATGAGTGCAAATAAACCACTTGGTGGCCGAGGTTTAGGTCACTAAACTGTGTCCGGTGCACTGAAGCAAAGAGCTGATGTTCAGGATCAGTCAATTAATCAAATAATTAATGTTTGACCCACTAATCAATAATGAAAACATTAATTAGCTGTAACGACAGTATGTCAATAGATACCAGTTTGGGGCCTCATGACAACCACTGCTCTGACTGCTGAAGAGTCTCTTGGCAATATGATGAAAAAACCAAAGATAAAAAGTTAGTCATCTTGTTTTGTAGCCTTGCTATCTTCGGTTTATCCAGGAGGGCGTTTAAACTCGCTCTGCTGTGGCTTTAGGTGGTAGACAATGGCCTATTTTGTCTGCATCAGTGTCACTGGGCTGCTGTCCTCTCTAAGGTCTGCTACACTGACCCGTTCAGCAGAACATGACCCCGCACAAGAGATAAGAGCGTGAGCAAGGTCGCCTGTTGGTTTGCTTTGAAATGTGAGCCATTTTCTGTGAGATGTTAAAGATGCTGCTGGTTGGGAATCACAACCTGGGAATATAAGCCTGCAGGGCCCAGACAATAAATACTGTCAGCCGCTGATTCTAGTTGAGCTTGTTGCCGATTTAAATATGTTGTTTACACGCTCACAAGTCATAACTACAGAGGACGTAGCTTCAGCTATCACTGATTGTAAACATTAATGCGCGTGTGCACACATCCAGGGCAGCTCGATAGATATGTTCCCGAAAGGCATGAAAGGTAGTGAAAGAAGGAGCTATCAAGGTCATGGTCAACGTGGTGCTGATTAAATGTCTCCCCCTTCTTTTCTCCACCAATAAGCTTCTCTGCATCTTTCTTCTCACACACACACACACATTTTTTTTTTGCCTCTGCATGAGTCACAGGACCCATCTCTTTTGTCTGAATGTGTCTTTGAAGGCAGTGGCAAACAGGAAAGCTGGAGAGCGAGGCGGCCTTGTATCACATGCAAACAAAGTCATCTCTCTAAGACAGCTTTGACACTTCTCCTCTTTAATTTCAGTTCATCCTCTTTAGGTCGCCGCTTGGTTAATTATGATTCAGTGCAGTATGAGGGGAAGTTTCTCAAGCGTGAGCGGTGTATTTTGGGCGTGACAGTGAGCCCTCGGGCCATATCTTGGGAATTTGCATACTGTGCCAGATACAGCATAATGTAACCTAATATTATGTGTAGAGAAAGTAGTAGTAGCTTCGATCAGTGTGAGCGGATTATAAGGTCCCGGAATCTCCTTCGTCAACCATTAACTTAATATAAATCTCCCCAGGCTTTAAAATGTTTCTACCCAAACGGCACAACCTGTCATGTTCCTAAAATCATAGCTGCTAGTGCACAGCGCCAGCAACACGCAAACAGAGAGCTAATATTAGCATGAGCCCCCACCCCCACCCCCATCATATGCACAGAGCTAATATTAGAGCATCACATGCTGACTGGGGTTTAATTACCTGTGTGATTTGACTCGTAAATGCCCAGCCAAAGGCCCAGTGGAGTTTATCCATAACTGAGCATGTGTGTGTGTGTTAGCAATGTGACCCAGAAGGACAACAAGAGGATGAGTCATCAATACCGAGCAGCTGTGGCTTTTTGTTTAGGGAGTCATGTCAAGAGGCGCTGCTTAAGCCTGTCAGAGTTTAAAGTTGTGTCCTTGCACAGGTGCACCTCTCCTGTCAGGTCTGCTTTTCGAAATGCAAGAACATCCCTCTATGGTTTGCCAATAAGAGACCCACTCAGTCGGAGGTGAAACATCACAATGAGTAAAACATTTTGACATTATAGCTCCCCTCGAAGGCCACTCAGGATATTTTATCACCAGCAGGCTGCAGTGAGACAGGCAAGGTTCAAGTCTATCTTAAACCACTATTCAGCCTTCTGGCTAAAATCCACAGTTGTCATCTGTGCAGGGTCACGGGGTTGGGGCAAATAACCATTCATACAGTTTAGGGCAAGTTAGAGCTGCATGTTAGTCTGTGCATGTGGGATGAAGCCGGAGCACCCGGAGAGAACCCAAGCAGACACAAAGGGAGAACATGCAAACCCCACACAGGAAGGCCTAGGATGACACACCTTTCTGTGAGGCTACAGAGCTAAGCGCCCCGCCTCATCTTATAAATACCTTAAAACAAATACCTTAAAAAATACATTTCAAAGTTCAGATGCAGCTAATATGAGGCTTCAGCACTCAGAGTTTGCCAAATCAAGTGGGAATCTTTCAACATTAGTCTTTCTAGCACACAATTCCCCAACCGAGATGATGTAAGAACCCCTTTAAGGTATTAATGTGTAATAACACGTGTTGCCTGAAGTACCTCCAATGTTTCTCAAAAAGGTATGAATCCAATTTGAGATTAAAACATTATCTTTTCACAGACAATTACTGAATCATTAATATTGAAGCTTTTACGTGTAAACCTAATCTTAATGTTGTAGCTGGTCAAGGCTGAGAAACTCGTAACTACTTCTGAGATTGAAAATTTAAGGGTAGATCATGTTTATATTTAAAATCTTAATCTGCAAAGCAATTTGCAGCAACCACTCGAATAAAGTACAAGTACCTAAAGATTACTTTTGCACTTCTTTAATTACTAACAACATAGGTAGTATGCTGTTGGAGATTAGAGAATACTCCTTGTTGCTTAATGTACAGGTTTAGCTCACTCGTGTGATCATAAGTGATATTGTAAATCAAGCAGAGAATGGCATGTGGCGAGGATATCGGTCTGTTTCTATTGTTACTCCTGGCACAGCAGCAATATCCCACCAGAACCGGTGCCAAGCTGGACGGCTGTCAGAAAACTGGGCTCTCAGGTGTTAATACTGCAGACCCTGGCATTTTAGAGTTTTGTATGGATTCAAAAAGACAACAAACACTTAGAGGAACATATACAGTATCACACCTTACGATCCAGTTTTCCCCTTATATTTCTCCTCAAGGAGCGTTGAGGTTGGAAACGTCACTTTATACAGTATCATACATGTAAAGTCAAGATCATTGGCGTTAGCTGCATCTGAGCCGTCATTGTAGCTGGGAGAGCGTGACACATTGAACACGCCGTGTTGAAGTAAATGCTTCATCATGTTGGAGCTGCTTCCTCCCTCGCTCCAAACCTCTATACTGCAGGTGTTGCATTTTGCTGTGTCATTCTCTTTTTTAGTGATAGTAAGCCGAACTTTTGAGAGTTTGCTGCGGTCCTCCATGGTCCAGGAATACAAACAGAAGGACTCTCATCTTCATGCTTTGTTGACGTGCTGCGTAACAAATGCTGTGACGTTAGGTCGGCGTAGCAGGTCCTGGCAGCTAAGAGACACTTCAGAGACAAGAGAAGTTCAATTGGGACAAAACACTGTAAAAAGTTAGGCACCAATCAATCAACATTTATTTATATAGCACTTTACAGCAACCAGCAGGTATCCAAAGTGCTTTACAACAACCAAGAATAAACAACACAGCATTCAATAAAAGACAAGAAAAAAATAAAATAAACACATGAAGCATAGAAAACAGTAAAACAGATAAGGTTACCTAAAATCATTAGAAGAAGAGGTAAGTTGTTGCACCGCTACTGTGTATTAAAAGCCATTCTAAATAAGTAAATTTTAAGTTTTGATTTAAAATGAACAACATCCGTTATAGTGCGAATGTCAGGAGGGAGCTTGTTCCAGAGTTTTGGGCCAGCAATAGCGAAGGCCCGACCGCCCCACTGTTTGTACCTCGACCTCGGGACTTCTAAAGTCCATAGATCTGAAGACCGCAAAAGACGATTTTGCCCACCCAAAGTTAAAAGCTCGGATAAATACTCCGGGGCTAGGCCATTTAAGGCTTTGAAAACAAACAATAAAATCTTAAAATCAATTCTAAAACGCAGCAGAAGCCAGTGTAGTGTAAAAAGAACGGGATCTGTGTACTTCTAGATGTATTTCTTAAAAAGCGAGCAGCAGCATTTTGCACAAGTTGAAGACGTGAGATGGATGTTTGACTTAGGCCAACATAAAGAGTGTTGCAATAATCTAGCCTTGAACTAATAAAGGCATGAATAGCCTTTTCTAGATCGTGCCTGCCAAGAAAAGGCTTAACTTTAGCCAGGAGACGAAGTTGGAAGAAGGTCTTTCTGACAACATTGCTTATCTGTTTGTCAAATTTCATGCTACAATCGAATGTCACACCCAGATTTTTGACAGTTTGCTTGGCGCATGAAGTCAAAAGCTCCCAGACTGACCGGATTGTTTGACCTGAATTTTGTACTGAAGATAATACACTCAGGTTTGTCTTCATTCAGATTAAGGAAGTTCCGAGAGAGCCACAATTTATTATCATTAATGCCACTAAGCAGGCAGTTTAGTGCAACACTGTCATTAGGTTTTACAGGCAGATAAATTTGCAGGTCATCTGCATAACAATGAAATGACAGGTTGTGCTTGTCTATTATAGCCCCTAACGGCAACATATATAAAGAGAACAGGTTAGGGCCAAGAATTGAACCCTGGGGCACCCCGCAATAGAGAGGAGCAGAAGATGAGGAGAAATCACGCATTTGTCAAGTAGGAGCTAAACCATTTAAATAAGCAAATGCATGCATCTTATCAAATCCAGAGTTCTTGTAAATTTGGTACAGAATCCAACTTGGAACCATTTCTTGATACCAAGCCCTATTTAGGAGAATATTAACTTAATATATTACCCAAAAAATAAAATTTGCAGTGTATTTTATTCTGCCCTGGGTCATGGCTGCAAGTATTCCTTTTAGCCCCAACAACCCCCCCCCAAAAAAAACACCACCATCAAGCTGCTGCTCTTTCAGATTAATACTTAGTAAAATGCAACACACAGATTAATGCATTAAATATGAATCCAGAAACATCAGATATAAGACACGCAACATTGAGTGCTTTTATTTTAGATACTTTCATTAAGTAAATGTTGCTGATTATACTAATATACTTAAGTAAATGATCTGAATCATCCACCACTGCAACTCAGATCTTGACTGTGGGGGAAAGGCAGTTAGAGACTCTCTTCTGTAAGAAACCAAACACCCCCACATTCCTGGTAGAAATTATGTCCATGGAAATTGTTTTATACACAATTCCATGTCCCTGATATTTGGTGTCTTTGCCAACTAAACTGCCTGCATGGCTGCATACCACAAGAGTTAAAAGTGTTTTGTGATTTGGCTGAACTGAGGGTTTTGTTACATCTGCAGTGCTTCTAACATGGACCTTCCTGTAACTCCGCACGCCCATCACATATGGCTGACTGCCAGCAAAGCTCTCTCCTTCACATACATGGCCTCCCTCATCCTGCTTCCCATCGCTGCCTGTCTCTGTGTTTCCTGCTCTCCGTCTATCGCTCGTGCACTCTCTCTCTCTATCTCACCCATCTCGCTCGCTCCCTTCAACATGTCTCATGATGATGAATTCATGGGTGGATTCCTTCCAGAATCGATACCAGCCAACGTTGTCCTACAGACTTCCTCTCTTGGTGGCAACAAAGATGACAAATCATATCTAATGATAGTCACTGGATCCATCCCTCGACCAGCGCTGTCACATTTATGATGTAGCCGACAGTGTGTCCATATTAACACTGCCAGGTCTCAGCTGGTTAAACCTCACCAATAATCTGTTATACAATACAGCCAAACTCAAGATATAGTTGTTCTCATTTAGATGTTTTTTTATTTATTTGTCAGCAGACAATGAATCATGTAAGAAATAGTGATTTGATTGTGGCTTATAAGTGCTTATTGTATTTCCTGTGCTGCTGCAGTGAGGCATGGATCAAATAACTATTTTATGATTGCAATATTATCTGACAAACTAACGTCAGCAAAGGTTAATGACAACAGCTTGGCTGCGTGATCTTTTATATAGTGTGAGAGGTAACAGGAAGTTGTTTTCTTAAAGGATAATGTTAGTGTTTTTAAACCTGGGCCCTTATTTTCTCATATTTTAGTGTCGAAATGACTAGTATGTACAAAACCTTGGTGGAACGCAGGTGGAAACGTGAGTCAGAGTTGGAGAGACAAGATTGTTGTGTTGGAGTAACGTTACGCAATCATGTCTTGCAAGCAGCTTCTCTATGTGCACAGCAAACTCCTCTCCCTCGTTTCCAACCAGCGTTTTCTGCAAAAACAAGAACTGACCTTGAGCGAGACGTCAGTTTCCTCTTAAAAACAAAGGGTGTCACCGGCTGTTACTCTCAGGGATCCGCTCCACAGTGTTGTCAGACACCTGGTGTCACAGTGTGAGCCTGTCTGTGGCCAAAATGAGCACTTTTGGTGGACGTAATTTTGATGGGCATGCTTGCCCCACTGGAAAACGTTGCATGCAGTCAGTTCTCTGCTGCCGGCTGAAGCCATCTACTGCACGGATTCAAAACTTTTTGCACCTACTAGTCATTTCATCACTAAAATATGTAAAAAGGGTTTCATAATTTAAAAAAGTTATCCTTTAACTTTACTGTGTCAGAGCCGCTAATCATTTTCCATAAGCTCAGTTTTCTTCAACCACACTAAAACACAAAAATGGTGTTTTCGTATTTGTGCAGTTTGATAAGCGTTATAGAAAAGCTCAGTTTATGAATGGCACCACTGAGTTGAGGCAGCAGGGGTGCCGACGCTCCAGAAAAACAACGGATGGTCGTCCAGCAAAAAACAAAAGAAGTTGAACCAGGTTTAACTTTTGCTGCAATGTGATGTTATCCAGCAAAATTGTCCAGTCAAATACATGCAAAAGCACATTTCTGGTAGATGACAGCCTTGTATATGTATGTGCAGTGTTTTAGCATCTTAAACTAAAACTTAAACTGAAACTTCCAGTAACTGAAGAAACACACTCACACCAATGCAGCCCCTTGAATCTTTAAACACCCACTAACTTTACTGCCACACAGCTCCTGACTGTGAGCCTGCACCATTGTTTTCCAAGAGCTTTGTTTTCCTCGTCCACACTGAATGCGAGCCGTGTTTTCAGTTTTTTTTCACATATGGACTGACTTTGAAAAGCTCAGACAAAAGGGCCAAAACAGAGATTCGTTTTCAATTATAGCCAGCTTAGTGCGGAAGATGAGACAAAGATGACAAATCATGTCTACAGTCTCTGTCACGTGTATGATGTAACGAAGATGCCACGTCGTCTTCTTCACACCTTTAAGACAATGGAAATTCACGCAGCCACCAACAACTGGACAAAGGCCTCTTTTGTGAATGGTGTATCTGTGGGAACAGTAGCTCTGAGGCGTGAAAACGACAGAAAGATAGAGTGTGACAAATGGAGGGGGCTGTAAAAGTTGTTTCCTAATTAGAACCAGAGAAAGGGAAACATTTTTATTGCATTATAAATTAAGGAACTTTGCAAATGCTGTTATTCACAGTGAATTAAAAATGCCTTACCATATGACCAGTAGTGAATGTAAGGGTCAAAACTGCAGCAAAGAGCATAAGAAATGCTGCTGCGACTCCATGCAGAGAGGCTGGGTAAATTAATTAAGAGCCTAGAAAAGATTGGTGAGTTTGGTCTCTTTGAAGCGAGGGCAGAGACGTCAGTTGGGGTCAAGGAGGGAAAGTTGCTCGCCTTGCGTGCCAAGTCCCTCACAAGTTCTTCTTTGTTCTGTCAACTTCAATTTTCGACACACACGTCGTCTCCCACAGCTACCATAAGGCAACTCCAATCTGTCGCTGCTGGCAGCAGTCTGGAGTTCACCATCCTCGTTTAAGTGACTTCTTTTTTTTTTTAGAAACAGAGGAGTTCTGTTGTCTGTGGCATTATTGGCGTTTTGCATGAGCGCTAAACAGAAGGATGACAATTGGAGGGAATTCAGCTCGGTTGAGTAACCGTCGAGGGATTTAGCTGAAGATGAAAAAATGGCTCTAGCACAGGATTTAAAGAAAGAATAACAAAGACATTTCTGTGATAAGAGGTTGGTGTTTGGTGTATGATGTGGTTGAGCACCGCAGGGGTCCTGGATCTGATGTTTGAGTTGTCAGTGAACTTTGGTTTGACAGATATGGGTTGAGAGAGACAAGCGAATTAAATTAGCTGATATTCGTTTGAATACTTCTTGCACACAGGAAGTGCTCGGTGTCGTTGCTGCGTCAATTCCACAGCGATTCCTTAAAATAAAATCTGATCCGATAATCTGATTTTGCAGAAACTCGATACCTTTTAATAAAGTCATTTGTGACTGAATCCTGAGCGTTGAATTGTTTCATTCAGAAGTAAGATAAGCACCGTCACCAGGTCTTATCAACGGTGAGTCAGAGAGCAAAGGAGGAAGTAAGGGTTAATATCCTGCTTCCTCTCCCAGCAGGATGAGCTCAGCTTCTCTCTGATACATGAAACAGCTACTCACCTCACTGCAGTACAATGTATATCCCACAGAAAATAATATGTACAAGAGATTTTTAAGACACAGGGCAGATCCTAGAGGACAGAAGAACACTGTTGTGATGTGGTCTGCTTTCAGTAGATTTAAGAAAGTAAAAAAAGTTAAGAGACTTTTAACAAATATCACCACTGGTTTGTGAAGAATGTAAATAAAGTTAACATCATAATTGTACTGATGAATTAGCATAAACATTCTTAAAACTTTCACCAAGGCTATAGAGTCCACGCAAGGTACTTAGTTAAAACAAGTATAATTTATTGAACTAACTGCAAAGACGATGCCGCAGCATGGATGCAACCTGCAAGAAAGGAGAGACCCGACTGAATACATGTGCCAGCTTTTATAACCCATTGGCCGAGGTGAGCTCAAAAACCGATGACCTCCCAAGTCAGCCAATTGCCCGCTGAGGTTGGCCAGGTCAACCTCCAAATAGCGGGAAGGGCGTCACACACAGCTATTGCAACATACAATAAAGTAGGTAGATATAAGCTAATGCCAGCAACTTTTTGCTGAAAATTCTCTTTATAATCTGATATCTGTGGCGTTGTTGGGTCATGTGAACGCCTCAAAAAAGCGGATGTGTGTTCCCAACGTTGATAAATTGACAGTAGGCTGCGTGAACCAATTCTGGCGTTGACTTTTTCCTTGTGTTTACTAAAGCCAGCAACAGTGACTGGAAGTTAAGAGAGAAAATCAAAAGCGGTACCCCCCCAAAAAATGTGTGGGGCCACATGAGGTCAATAGGGGACAAAGGGGCCAAAAGACAGAAACAGCACGTGACCCCGAATCATATTTGTGTTGTCTGTGATACAAATGTTCCAATACTTGTTCCCACTGAATGCCGTGTGGTTTATGGCCAAATGGTCAATGTGTAAATATGTCGTAACACCCCCTTTTGGGCTCTTAGGTGATCAATATGCCTTTTAAATTGTGGCCTGGTGATCCATTTTTATATGTGTTACACTATGTGCCAGGTGGGTACGATATCTGGATCAATGACTATCAACTCTGTGTTTTTAAGACCAATTTTGTACATCAATTTACATTCATGTCAGGCTCACTACTAGACATCGTCTTCAACATCTTACTTTCTCTGGATATAGAGGATCATTATTTAGCCGTCCTTATAAAACCACTTTGAGAGTTTGAACGAAAGGCTCATTCAGACATTCAAAATCTTTAAAGCGGGACGGTCATTCAATACATTACGGTTAAAACCTCTTTCTCAAACATTATCTGAAAGATGAAGAGTCATAAAAGAAGCGTTTACAGATAAACCTGATTGATTTGTAATTCAGACCATCAAGGCTGTGTCCACAGCAACAGCAGTGCCTTTATAATGCACCACTTTGCTTTAACGAAGCAGGAGTTAGGTCTGAATGTATTCAGAAGAGGTGTGAAATAGATTAGGGTTTAACCCCACTGCAATAATCTGAAGCTTAGCATTGTTTTGCCATGTTGCTATTTTAAGACTCTCACCGTCTTCTACTACTGTTCCTTGGCTAGTTACAGCATGTTGTTCCTCTTGTTTTGGCAGAGAGAGTGCTGTTGTAAAGACGAAAGGATTAAAGTACTATTATTTATTGTCGTGTGAATCAGTTAACATGTCAAACAGCCTCAGTTTGTGTGTATGTTATTTATGGGGTATTGGGGAACAGGCTGCCAGAAAATTCACTCCACTGTTTGAGATGCAGCTATAGATGTTAAAGGATAAGGCTGGCGATATGATATATTTTCCACCTAAATCAGTCCCACATGCACGTCTTGCTGCCGTAAATACATACTGTTGCATTAAATGTTTAGTAATCTGGATCTAAAAATAGTTCCCAACAAATGTTCCACTTACTCCTGTTTGAGTGAAGTTGTGTTCATACAGAACGTAAAGAAAAAGGTGTGTTTGTTTCATTTGGAGCGTTGTTGCATGTTCATTTACCCCAAGCAGGCATTTTACAGACTATACAGATGTTAGCTTTAACTAATTAGCAAAGTACACACAACCCAGTGTGTATGTGGAGTGTGTGTAGGTGTGCGTTTATGCGACATCTCAAACCGACTGATCACATAACTCACCAGACTTACTTTGTTGGTTTTGGTCTTTTCATGGGTTTTGACAATAACAACAAACACCAGCCTTATCCTTTAATGCTGGGATGGTTTCAGACAGATGTAAAGAATTTACTGTAATCTGATTAAATTAAATTATTAAGTTAAATGTGTGCATCATAATACTAGAATTCAGTGTGTGTCTCTAGGATACAAAAGAAAACAACTCCTCCTTTTTTTCATTCACAGGTATGAAGAATAGGGAGCAGTTGGAGGTGTCCCATGGGCATGTTTGTCCTCTGGCCGTTCAGCCTGTGTGTCTCTGCTCTGCACACAGACGCTCTGGGAGGGAGAAGAAAGACCGTCTAAAAATAAACTGACACGCACCACCAGCAGAAAAACAAAAACCAAACCAACAAATAAAAAAGGAAGAGGGCAAAGGAGAACCCGTTTTCGTCTCTTTCACTCTGACTCTCTCTGCTCCATTTCTGTTTCTCTGTCCTCGTTAGGGCCTGAGAGGAGGTCATGTCCCAGTCCGGAAAAGTCCTTCATTTGTATGTGGAAGTAAGGTCTGCCCCAGATCAGAAGGGAGAGAAAGTGACATTTGGAGAAAATGAAGAAGGGATTGCTCAGGGGCATTCGGTTCAGGACAGTCCTGCGGAGATCCTGTCCCAGTTAGCGAGCCAGACGACCTGCCAGAGCAACACCAAGGCCTCCCCAGCTCACCGTCTGGTTCAGGACTGCACACACAGGCAGTCTCCTTCTAGAAACCCTGTTAGCTTTCAGATCCAGCAAGCCAGCAGCTCTCCTACAGTCACCAAGAACTGGAATGCACCCGGTGACGGAGCGCCTGCGGTCCACTCCCCACCAATGCCCTCTTCTGGAAAGGTCACTCTCCCTCACACGCCTCCCATCTGCCGGAGGTTTAACCAGGAAGAAGTCAACAATGGTACTCGGTCCGTGGTCACCTTCAGTTACATTGAGAAGTCCAATGTAAAGACTGTGGACAGTCCAAGGCACTCTGTGTGCGAGAGAGGGACCAGAGAGGAAAGATCCACCCCCTCTCACTTTCATAACAGGTTCAGCGACCCACTTTGGTTTGGTAGTCCCGATTCATCGTGCAGCTCCAGTCCAAAGCTGACCTTCCGATCTCCAGGAAGTCACCAGCAGACATTTTCTCCCGGTCTTCGCCAACCATCCTTGGACACCATCGGCAGGGCAGCCACCCAGAGGGCTGTGGAGGAGTTTGGCTCCCCTCTTCTGAGGATTAAACTGGCCCATGCACTTGAGCAAGCCTCATCCTTGCGCTACAACCAACAGCCACGCTGTCAGTCCTGGGCCGGGTCTCCTGTTCAGCGTCAGAACATCAGCATAAAGCCTAAAGACCACATCGCAGATAGGAGCCAGGCTGTTTGTGGGCTGCCTCGGAGCCCCGCATCAAACCAGCTATCCTCCCAGTCCGGGCAGTCGCCTCAGTCGAAGCCTGAGTCCTATGCCGAGTCCCCAAGCTATCTTCATTGGTCGGGAGGGGACAGAGCTGTGGCAGGCAGTCCAGCCACCAAAAGACATGTTCACAGGGGTTGTAACAGGAGCACTTCACCGCAGAGAGCAATCCTTACACTTGGCAATAACATAACGGAGGGCTTGAACCAATTAAGTGACAGTAAATCCTCTTCTCCGACTCATAGCCCTGAAGTTGCCCGCAGGCTAGCAGAGGAGGCTACCAAAGTATCTTCAGTTTTCACAGAGGCGAGGAGGTCCTCATTGCACAATGCTTTAGGTGAGCCTTCAAAAGGCTCAAACACGGGAGACAATTCATCTCCAACTGCACAACAGTCTAAGCAAATGCTCAAGATGAACATCCCTTTAAATGACCAACACACGCCAGCAACTGACAACACAGACTCTCACCAGCCTGAAAACTCTATCTTGCAGTCACAGTCGTTTGAAACAAACTCCCGTGCTAATTATCAAACGAACCAGGAGGACTTCGTTCAGAAATCGCAGCATCAGAGCTCAATGTTACCAGCTGTTCAGAGTTCCCCCGCTATTCCTTCACGCGTTCTCCGTCCCGCCCATCCTCCCACTGAGCTCAGCTCTCCTATGAGGGACCCCAGGCTATTCCAAGCAGAGCTCCGAGCGCCAGATACCCCGACCCTGCATCGCCGTCAGCTCCCGCAGTACACCAGAGATTCCTGGTCCCCGAGCCTGGACAAGAGAGGAGACCTGAGCTGTTTTGAGAGAGAGGACTGCACAGAGCTTGCCCGCAGGCTCTTTATCAATCAGTGCGTCGAGGAGGCTCCAGTTAGCTGGACATCCCGGCAACAGTGGGGGAATCAGGAGGAGAACAGACCAAGGCCGAGCCCTGAACCTGGATTAGGGTCCATGAATGACCAAACTCCTGAACAACAATCCAGTCAACGCCGCAGGCCGCTCAGTCCCACGGCCCAGCAGAAACGGGCTGAGCAGAGGAGGAGGGAGATCCTGCTTCTGGGACCAGTGGTGTTGGACTCTCCAGAGGAGGATGAGGGCTGTGATGAGGAAGGACAGGGCAATGAGATGGAGGCATTTAGGGCAGAGCAGCAGCCACGTCTGCAGAGGGTACAAGAGCCTCCAGAGGGGGAGCAGAATGGAGCGATGGGAGGGTCGTCCTCACGGAGCTCTAGTGGGGTGACAGGCAGCCTGGGGGACAGGGACTGTGTGTCCCCAGAGTCCAGTCAGTCCAGTCACCAGAGCAATGAGACCGGGGCAGCCACCTCAGGAATACAGGTGGGAACCGCGTGAACTTTTGAAACCCACAGATTACACTTTTTGTTTTGATACTTATAACTGCATAATAAGAGTTTGGGTGATTTCGCTTATTTGCAAGAAAGCTCAAGCTTGTCTCTTTGTTTCAGACGGACAGTGGCTGTGCAGTGCCCGTGCCCTCGCTCCATTGTCAGAGGATCGCGCGTGCCAAGTGGGAGTTTTTGTTCGGGACCCCTGATGAGGAGGCTCCTAGCAGGGGGGGGAAAAGTGAGAGTCCACCTCAGTTTCATCTTGTTACTGCACTTCAGATTTCATGTTGTAACGGAGTGGAAAATTATTATTATTCCTTTTTCCTGCATTCTTCACAAGATAATATTTCAGTGGGATATAAAGGAAACAGAGACCGTTGAGTCTCACTCTGTCATTTAAGGCAACATATTCAGATTTAAAATATCTTTCAGCGCCTTTAACAGGTATAATTTGAAAGCCTGCTAGATTATTTCTCTCTACCATAGAGATTCATTATACAAGCTGTGCAGCTTATTTTGTGTCAGTCACACATACATCACCCTGCTGCTTTAAATACTCAATAGAGCACCAAACATCACCAGCCTTATCCTTTAAATCGAGCAATAATAAGCACAACTCATCTCTGAAATATCATACTTTATTGCCCATAGGCCTTCGGTTACATTCCCTCGGTTGTTGGAGGTTATTCCCAGTTTTCCATGTAGTCCATCAATTAGTCATGTGACTTATACATCACTATAAATACAAGGTATTTAATAAAACATTACAGAATGCAATATTTAGGTTTACAAGAAAAATATAAATGTTTTTAAAATCACAACTCCTCCAGTGCACCATCGGAGAAGTTGGGAGTGAGGTGTATTTAATCTAAATGTCTGATTAAAGAAGAAGTTAACAAGATGATCTGACTAGATTCTTAAAGCCATCTGTCTAAACTCAGTGCTGTGGGCATATTTCAGTCGGTACATAAAAGTATTCAGGTATGATACTCAGTCTAGCCTGTTGTGGTTCTGGACCGCTGATTAGAGCAAGCAAACGATCTGAATGTGTTTCCTGTGTAGTTACAATACATGTATGTAGAAATGTAGCATAGGGATACCAATCACACTGATGTGTAACTCTATCTGCAGATTCTCTAGAAGCCTCCACAGCTCCTCCCAGTGGTAACTCCAGTGAGTCCCCCACCCCGACTCCCCCATCCTCCCTGCCTCTGCTTTCTGCCAATCACGAGGTGCAGCATGTAGAGGTAGAACTGGTGACCCCTCCCCCGGCCGTTATCGGGACATCTCCCAAAACCGGCATCATTCGCCGCACGCTGAAGTATTCAGAAACTGACCTGGACGCCATCCCGCTACGCTGCTACCGCGAGACAGACATAGACGAGGTGCTGCTGGCTGAGCAGGAAGACGCCGACTCTGCGTTTGGGAGTAACCGCAGTGTGCAGGGCACCTCAGTGGCAGGCAGCAGCCCGCTGGGGGACCTGGCTTATGGAGGGACAGATGGGGAGGTGGCAGTGGAGAGAGGAGGCGGAAGGGAAGATGAGGAAGAGGAAGATGAGGAGGATGAGGAAGAGGAAGAAATGGTGAGCTGGGCCAGCGTGAGGATGCAAGGAGACACCAGGAAGCAGCAGTACGCGGCTCAGGAGGATCCAGAGGTGTTTGGCCACCTTCTGAAGAGGTGAACGTGAAACACAGACGGGAAAGCACACACGCTCATAGTCACACACAAGCCTGCAGACACGCAAGGATTTTCCCTTGACCTATATTTTGATCTGAATTTGGATCTGACTTGTAACCTATTTTCCAAGTAAAAATGTAAACAGATTTTGTGGCATTAATTAGTCAGAACTCTCTAAGACTAGAGCACATTACGTCCCGGCATAGACAGACGTAAAAATACAGTTGGAGTTCCCTTTTTCTAGATGTTTCCTTGGTTAACACACATTTAAGATTGTCTTTATAAACACAGCTGTGTTGTTGCAGTGTTTCTAAAACCTCCCTCTCTGTGCAGACCAATGGAAACGTTTTTCGATAACCACCACCCAGCCCTGAAATCCCCCATCTTGGTCTCTGGTCCTCGCTGCGCTGTAGAGGACACCTTCAGCCGTCACTTTGAGAGCATCATGGAGTCTCACCGAGCCAAAGGGACATCGTACAACAGCCTGGACAGCGAGGAGCTGCTGACCTCGAGCACCAAAACGGTCCTGACCTTTGACCTACCCACACTAACCCCTGCCATCCATGCTCCGGTTTGCCAGAGCGCCAGGCAGATCGTCCAGCTCAGCTTCGCCCCTCTGGCACACGATGAGAGGCCCAGCCTCTCCGATTCTATCTTCACCGTGACTGGGGACTCCGATGCCACACGAGCCCCCTCCAGCGAGAGGCTGAGCAGCGGTTCAGACGACACGCCACCCAGAGGACGAGAGTATGCACAGCTGGGGAGCAGCTGGTACAGCAACATTTCTTTCTCATTACCGAGGTGAGTTAGCAGCATGTCAAGTACACATGATATATGTTACTGGGCCTTGAACACTACTAAAACCTGCATTTGTTGATTTTTTTGGGACACTTGGCTTCCGTGCCAGAAGCTATAAACACAGAATATATTATCAGCTTATAACTTTGTTCAACATGTTTGCCAATGTGTTAGTCGCTTATTTACATAGTTGCAGAGACAGAGAAACATTAGCTTTTATTCACCATTACCTTATCAGTAAGCTCAAAATTCACTCTCCTGCTCTTGGCTCAGTTTTGGTCTCTGCCAGCTCTTGAGGGAAATATCTGGCTGTTTGGCGGCTGAATGCTCCATTATGTTCAACAGCTTGTTGCTAACTGTGTCTGTCTGCTGTTCGGTGAAGAGCACGGAGAGTACAGTGAGTTTGCTGCTAGAAAAGACGCTAATGATGAGAGCGGAGGGATTGAACCAAAACACTAAAGTTCTGGGCTGTAAAACCAAACCAATGAGCTTGAAAGTCCTTTGCAGAGAAACTGCAGAGCAACGACTTTAACTTTACATGCAGTCACTTGATGCATTGTTAATATAAAAATGCTGATTGACCTTTGCATTGGGAAAGACTCGATGAACTTTTGGCACAAACTATTTAATCTCAGTTGTCCATAAAACTGAAAGCTTTTTATAATTCAGAATTTGTTGAATGCAGAACAGGCTTGGGTTCTGATTTGTAAATGTAATTAATGCTTATGGTTTTAGAATGACAAGTTCACAAACTGTATAGTTGCATTTTCTTGATAATCTATGGAGACCCAACGTAAACATGCTCTGCAGGAAGGGAAGCAAAGAGTGTTGACAACTGATGTGCAGGTGACCTGCGCTTTGGTGATTCACCAAGAATCTGGGTCATGTTTGTTGTTGCGTATCATTCTCTGTTTTTTCCCTTTAATGTTTTGCTTATCTCTACACTAAAATACGGCAAGTGCAACAGCAGTATAATTTCAGTAGCAGCATAACTTCTCTTTGCTCCTTCTGTTATATTTATGATATGCATGCTCATAGACAGAGAGAGAGACATAGAGCTACTATAGGTTTGGGTAATCAGGCTCATAGAAAGACACAAAATGAACCTGGTCTCATGTCAGCCCGTTTGCTTTTGATGAACAGCTTACAAATTACTGAGTTGCTGATGTTAAGTCAGTATTAATGCAGTTTTGATGGCCTTTATCTGAGGTCAGAACACCATTAATGGACTGCTGTCAGTCTCCAGACAAATGAGTGTCTCTGTCTGTATCCTTCTCCTTGTGCAGAGCAGTGCTGCAGAGCTATTCTGGAGCCCAGTAGTTTAGAGTGAAGGTCGCAAGAAGGCTGCCTGTGGTCGCTTCTGCTGTGTGCCAGGCAGTGTGTGTGTGTGTGTGTGTGTGTGTCTAATATTTAAATCCATCTGTGCAATTTACCGTATGTGTGTGTTTGAGTGTGTGCATGCACGTGTATCTGTTTTTTTGGATGGTTGTATACTGCAAGTGCATGCCTTGTGTGTGTGTGTGTGTGTGTGTGTGTGTGTGTGTGTGTGTGTGTGTGTGTTGTGTGTGTGTGTGTGTGAGGCTTGTTAGACCGAGGCAGATGGCTGCTGCAGCAGTGAGGGACTCACCTTGACTGTCACAGTCTCGAACACTTCCTTTTACTCTCCACAGACGTCCACCTGCAATACAGGAGAACTTATTTTATATCCTTTATGTCCTTTATGTCCTTTGTCTGTATGATGTGTGCGGCGGCAGAAAATTGTTTATTTCTTCATAGCAAAACATCTTAATCTATCTTACATCATCCTTACTGAAAGAAATGTGATAAAATCAAACTATGGCAAAAATCTGGGACGCCAGTCTATCTGATAGTATATCTGCTCTGGTGGGGGAAGGACAGCTACAGTGTTTATGTGTGACTGTAGGAAAAACTGGTTTTGTGAATGTCACTGTAACCTCCTGTGACAGACTGCAGAGCGTCTCCTTGTCGCTTTGACCACTAGGTGGCGGAAGAGGACAGCAAACAATCTGTAAAGTGCTTTTTTTTAAAAATAGGAGTGAGTCAAATGCAGGTGGGTAACTTTGAGCAGCAGGAACAGGAGGTGTGTCTATCTGTGTGTGTGTGTGTGTGTGTGTGTGTGTGTGTGTGTGTGTGTGTGTGTGTGTGTGTGTGTGTGTGTGTGTGTGTCACAAAAAGCAATCCAGTCTCAAGTTTCAGCTGGCAATGCACAAATACTCCCTGAAATCTTAACAGCACCACATTTTTCTTATCAGTGAGTGTCTTTAAAGATAAACTTGCATATTTTGGTCACAACTTCCTCTTTATATGTGCAACAAATCACACCGGACTAGTTCAGGTAGTTGTTTGCTCAGCTTAACTGATCTTATCACACTTTTATAACCGGCCGAACTCGGGCAGCCCTGGGAGCTGTGGAAGCCAGGAGCAAGACGACGAGGCAAATATTTCTGCTGGCTTATCCATACTTTGATAAAAGTTGGAATTTCACTCCCCTACACCCCTCCTGCTCCTTTTTTCCCCCTCACATCACCCTTTTCAGACGATCTGCACCATTACACAGTGGCTCATTGTGCAGAGCTGCTCAGTGGACTGAGAGGGGTTTCAATTATGCAGGGATACCGTTAAAGCAGAGGCTGACACTAGGAATTCTCTCAGGACCTCTTGGCTTTGTGCTAGCTCTTGATGTGACAATGCTGACAGGTGGCGGAGCCTAAACTAGAGCGCCGGCTTAATCTCATGATTACGAACACTCCTGCAGGCCCGGGTGAGGGGTATGCTGTAAACTGACTGTACAAAGGCCTCAGATGTTTAGGAAAAGGCCACCTATTTTTCCCCCCCAGGCAGTAATGGTTGTGTAGAGTAAACAGTTTAGAGGCATACACCCAATATTAAACCTGACACCTCATATCTTTGTTGTCTCAGTAGGTGTGCTTAAAGCTCACACCAGAAACAAGGTAGACTAGAATTTGTACAACAACACCCAAGGGATGGATTGAGAGAAAGAGAGGGCGGTGGGGGTGTTAATGGACGGTAGAAAATGAAGGAAGGGAGATTTTTAGGCAACAGACAAGCTAAGTTTCATGCCATGCGCCAAATCCAAGGTCAGCAGGGGACAGTGAGAGTTTACACAGTGGAACATGGAGGGAGAAAGAGGGAGAGAGAGGGAGAGGGAGGAGTGAAAAGAGGGAACAGAAACAACAGCAAACAGACTCGGAGGGGAAAAGATAGAGGAGGAGAGGCACTGCAAGACAAACAGCTCTTTTACTTTGGGGGAAGGACGCTTGCTGTGAAGATCAAATGACAGCAAACACAGAGGGAGAGTGAGAAAGTGGAGGAAAGAAAAAGGGGGACCCATGAAGTCTCAGTCAGACTCGAAACCGAGCAGAGGACTGGCAAAGTCTGCGGGCCTCTCGGGAGCGACTGCAGGTGTTCCTTCCGCGTTAGTTTCTGGACAGGACGGTGATGCGTTCAGGTTATGAGGCCGGGAGGAGAGGGGGGGTCAGGCGGGCGAGCAGCCTGAGGCGAGGTGCCGCTCAGGGGACGGCAATGAGGACGCCGTCGGTCTTCTGCTGTCACGGTTCAGCTGCAGTCGGAGAGGAGAGGTATTTGGCGATTAGGCGTTCTTGCCACAGGTGGGTCCCAGCCCAGGAAGCTGTCTCACCTGTCTGCCATGGATATCAGACGATTTGAATATCATGTTTTGCCAGAAATTATCTTTTTAGGTGTTGGGAACTGTACAGAGAATAGTTGCAAGCTTGTTCACTTCACTTTTATAACAGTATTGATGGATGCAAAGTAGATCTCATTTGGGGAATTCAGTCACAAGAGGAGCCTAGTGACTTTGCTGATCCCCCGACTTTTACCTCTAGCATCTCCATGAGGTTGACATTTGTGTTTCTTTGTGAAATATGCTGCCATTAAATTAGTTAGACTTTCATAGTCCCAAGAGGAAGACTTCAGAACTACGTTGGTGGCCTCCTGACTTGTCCTTTAGCGCGACCAGCAGGTTAAAGTTTACATTTATTAAGTTAAATATCTCAACATCTACTTGATGGATTAGCACAGTGGTTCTCAAACTTGGGGGGCCAGGCCACGTCAGGGGGGGTTTGTGGATGTTGAGCGGACCCAAAGTTGCATGAATATGATTCATGTGGTGACATAAACAAAAGTGCTCTGATGCTAGCGAGGCTATTTTGTTAACCTTAAGTTGATTTCAATTGCCTGTATTGATTCGAATGAGTGATGAAAATTTTTGCTTGGCTTCTGAAGGGGGATATGACAGAAAGCGTGAGCACCTCTGGATTAGCGGCACAGAGGTTCCCACATGATTTCGGGGATCCTTTCACTTTTCCTCTAGCACCACCATGAGGTTCATGTTTGTGCTGCTTTGTGAAATGTCCTAACATCAACTGGATGTATTACCATGAAATTCGGCAGAGATATCCGTGTTGCCCGCACAAAGTATCCTAATAACTCTGGTGATCCCCTGCCTTTTCTAGCAGGTTAACATATGTCGTTTCGAGTGGATGGATTGCCTTGACATTTGGTATTCACACCTCCCCTCAGGATGACTTGTGCTAAGTTTGGTAAACATCTGACTTTTTTTTATCTAGCTCCATCATTTGATCATCAGCAAATGTTAGCATGCTGACACACTGAACCAGGACGGAGAACATGGTAAGCTGATGCCAGCATTTAGCTCAAATCACTGCTGTGGCTTAGCACGACCTCCTCACAGTGGCTGGCTGCAGGCGTAGTGTTGCTTTTCTGTGTACTTCGTGAAACAAAAGTTGACCGTTGGACCCTTGCAGCTTTCTTACTCAGTCGATTTGTGTTATTAATGACTGTTTGCTCTGGTGTGATTTATCCTGACTCATTGACAGTATAGGGATGTGTTAGTGTGGGAAGCAAAGCCCTGGGACTGTGGGTTTTCTTGGCTTGTTCCTCATGCTGAGAAATCCAAATGAGAGCTCTGCTTGTTCAGGAAGCGTCTCCTGCTTTTCTGAATACAACTCTCAGCTGTTGGGCTGTCATTGTTTTCTCTGGCCGGCTGTGGTGACAAGAATTGTCACACGGCTCTCCACGGCAGCGACAAATGTCAGCATCATGTCGATTTCCAAGTATCTGAACTCAGGGACCTCGTTTCTGTCGTCCATATTCTTGCGGAAGCCAGAAAAGTACTTCTCTTTTAGCTCAGAGTGACATAACATGCTTAAATTATTACCACAGAATAATGAGAAGTTTGCACTTCTGAACTGGTTAATGCTTTGAAGGGGCTTAATTAGGAAGTGATAACACAAACGCGAGGAAGCTGGCAAAAGAGGAGATTCTGAAAGAAGTTGTTAACTTGTATAATCATGGCAAATATGTTTGAATATAAAATGATTTGCATATGTTCTGTTATACTTTGTTTACTACTTCATATTTGGGCTCATTCATTTCTGCTCTGTCTCCATTATATATTCCATCTCTCATCCCTTCATACCTTTTTTATCATCCTTCTCCATCCACTCATCATTCATCATGCATGTTTTTATATTTTTTAATATAACAGATATTTATCTTATAATCTAATTTCTCTTACAGCCCTTACGGGTTTCACCTCTTTATTTTAGTGTTCCGGTGTTAAAACATCACATACTGCTGGAAAATATAATTTAAGATCTGTGCTGAAAAGATCAGATATTAATATTGCTAAATTATTAATATACTGGAGTTATTAGTTTTATTATTATATCACCATCATTCTTTGTTCCTCCTTTTATCCCTTTCTCTCTTTCCTTTTCAATTATTTACCAATCCATGTCAGTAATCCTCCTCTTTCTCTCTTGGTCCCATTTTCCACTTTTGGATCTCTGAAGTCCTTTTGTGTCCATCTATTTGCGTCTGATTTTAATCACTCACTATTTCTGAACTGTCTTCCACCTCTGACTCGTCTCAGCAGGGAGAAGGCCCGTCTGGCGACAGATTCTGAGCTGGACCACGACCTCAGTGATAGGCTCGGTCTGGGCAGCAGTGAAACCCTCACAAACGGCAGCCACCGCGCCGACCTAGCAGCCGCCAAACGCTTGGCCAAACGTCTCTTCAACTTGGATGGCTTCAAGAAGTCCGACGTGGCGCGCCACCTCAGCAAGAAGTGAGCTGCTACAGAGTTGTTGTGTTGTGGCAAAGCTTTAAGTTTTGTCACGTGGTCTAATCCTTTACAAGTAATATTATTATTATTCTGTTGCTTCTTTTTTTGTAGCTACCAACCAGTTAGCTGTGGTTAGCAAGATCTGCTAGCCAACGCCATCCACAACACCCTAGAAACCACTTAGAAAAGCCTTAGGAACTGTTTGAAAAGCTGAAGAAACAGCTAAGCAACTACTCGGAAATGCACTAGCAACCACACTGAAACCATGGAAACGCTTAGGCACACCTCAGTCACTACATTAAAAACCATATTTACCACCTCATAGTAGCAAAACCTGCCAAATAGCAAACACTTTGTACAACTTGGCAACCTGGCAGTAATAACCGTCTGGGGTACTAGCAAGCACCCTGAAAGCCATATCAGCCACGTAGACCAGGCCTGCCCCTGACTATTTAGTACTAGCCAATCAGAGGCAGAGTTGTTAGAAAATATGATTAGAAAAAATAGCGCCCCGTGAACAGATGAGCAAATACGACCTTCACCATGACTTAAGTGTCGGGGAATAACTAATTACATGTAATTAAGTTATGTAATTTAATAACAAGATGAATCCGTTACAGTTATTGGAGGGAAATGTGTATTAATAATTAATTAAATTACAGTTTCTTATGAAAATGTTCATGATGACATCGTGGATTCCATCTGAATATTTTCTGGCTTTATGTTGAATAATACTCACTTTGTTGCTTTGCATGTTTTCCATGTGCACGACGTCTTCCTTTGCCATTTCCAGCAACAGCTGATTAGAAAAGTTTTATGTTATTCTGATGCTTTTGGTTGGTTCTCGCGTTTGAGCGCCGCCCGTCTGCCAGTTAAACTGCCTCTCAAGCTGTCTTGTGAAAATAAATAATAGTTGAAAAAGTAAATAAATGTAATAAGTGAGATTACTTTGAAAAAGTAATTGAAATAGTTACACAACTATCACATTTTACACAGGGTAACTTGCAGTGGGTGATTTCCGAAATAACCCCCCCAACACTGCCAACTACTTACCACATAGGAAACATAACACCTTAGCAACTATTTAGCATCCATCTGCTACACATCCAACTACTGACAGATAGCTAATGTGTACTCTACAAACTAGCACCCCTTTTGACACACCATGCAGCAAACACAGCAACACCACAGTAAAGCTGTAGTTATTTGTTTTTAAATAATATTTCTTCTGCTAACAGAGCTTCTCTTACGCAGCCTACTCTAAAACAGGGATACGATTTGCATTGGAAGCAGTTTCTTTGTACTGCATCGTATGTTTATTTCATGAATCTACTAGTGCACGTGCAGTTTCCAGTACATTTTCTGTATGCCGCTTTACATACTGCTTACCAAGTGCTGTGTTTTGGTACATCTGCATTCGTCGACCGCTGTGCAGCGCAATCAGCCCGTCAGTCTGTCAGCTGCTTGCTCGTGCTGATGAGAAAGAATTTTGGATTAAAGGGTTTCCTCACTTTCTGGCAGATGCACCCTGTGGATTTCCTCCTTTTTTCATTTTTTTTTTCCTTCCCTGGCCTCCGGTCTGCATCTCCAGCTGACTGTGCCAGTGCACGCTGACTGATTGACAGCCCAAACTGAGGCCTTTCACTGAGCTGTGAAAGATACCGTTTGAACGTTTGATTGACGTTTTGTCCTTTTATGTTCACTGGAGTGTTCTGTGCTTTTTGTCTCTTCTTCCGATGTTGTTTTTCTATTGTTGTATTTCTCCTTATGAAATTTTATATCTGTTTGTCTACAGTAATGACTTCAGCCGTATGGTAGCAGAAGAGTATCTGAGTTTCTTCAACTTCACAGGCCTCGCGATTGACCAAGCATTGCGGTGAGAACACACTGTATTATGAATGCATGAATGGATGAATTTTTAAACACAGAATTACTGTATATAGGTTATTCAGATGTTATGAAGACAAGTTAAATAGTCCTGCCTGTTTGTTTTCATTTTGAAAATGAAATGAATAACAGGCAAATAACCAACCATTGTCTGGGAAGTTGTTGAATTTTCCAAAACTACTATATTCTTATGATCACAGAATGAATTAAGTATCATTCATTTAAAATGTAACTGTGGTCTGAACATGTGTTGATGATTTGTAATAATTTCTGCTTTAATTTGGCCCCAATTAAATGAAAATCTGCAGATGTTTTGATTTCCTCTTTGTTTGTTTGTGGTGATGCTCCACTGTTAAACACTGCTCTCTAGAGGGCAGCTTTGGTCTTGCATTTAGAGTGAAACGTTTGCACAGTAACATTATAGCGGGTAATCACGTGCACTGATAAACTGAGCGTGCATCATGCACACTTTCTACTCCCATTTATGCAGTTGTTTTCTGTTTCAGTTTATACACCATCGTGTGTTTTTAAATCTGCTTTCCTCAGAAAATGTTAATAAGCAGTTAGTGACTAACAGAAAGCTCTGAGATCCAAGTAAAAGCAGCTATAATAATAATGTACTTTAATGTAAAAAAAAGTTCTTCCTTGCATAAAAGTAAAGATATATTATGTACTTAAAATTATCTGATTATGCAGACGCCTGTCACATATTAATATTACATACCGTATATATTATACCATTGGATTATTATTACTGATGCATTAATGCATTTAAGCAGCATTTTAATGTTGCAGGATTTTATATCTTGTAGTTATAAGTTTATTATGTAAGACTGCATCTAATTTTGTAAGTTGCTAGTAGCAAGTACGGCTGATAGAATAATACAACGTAGTAAAAAATACAACATTTCCCTCTGACATGTTGTGAAGTAGAAGTATAAAGTAACTGGAAACACAAAATAAAGTAAGGACCTCAAAATTGGTATCGGTAGATGTACTTATACTTTTGATCTCTGGCAACTAATTGCCTTTTTATTTCAACATAAAAAAATGTATCTGCTGTTTAAAATAAGTAATATATACAGTATTTTTGTTTGAAATAGAGTTAAATAATGACATATCCAAGCATTTAATGGGAAGAATGCGCTCATACACAGTAATAATACTCAACATATTGTTTAAAATTAAATCAATCTTTATATTTTGAGGACTATAATGCTTATTACTATTTAAAACAGGTCATCTTAAAAGATCTGCTGACTGTCACTGTGTTTGTGGCTGCAGGACTTTCCTCAGGCAGTTTGCCCTGATGGGGGAGACTCAGGAGAGGGAGAGGGTGCTGTCACACTTTTCCAAGCGCTACTTGGACTGCAATCCAAAAGTCTTACCATCAGAGGGTGAGTGCTGCAGAGACGTACCAGCAAAAAAAGCAAACGAGGACATGTGATTAGTATAATGAGCTTTGATTCGATGTTTGATTCCAGTAGGAGGAGTCACAATATAGTTTTAAAACGTATTCAGAGTTAGAGCTTGTTCAGCGGCTGACACATGTTGATTGAAATGTGCTCTAGGTTGCAGTTTCAAGGCGACCCAATGTGGGGCAGCCTTGAATCTGTTGTAAGTGCAAACAGCACTTAAAACAGCAAACAGAAATCTGAAACAAATTTTAAGTTAATTTAATTAATAAATGCCTGGAAAAATCATGTCACTCGTCCTGTAGACTAGTAAAAGCTGACAACAAATCTAACCGGGAGTTATCTTTTTAGATAATTGAATTAGTACTAGTGGATGATAACATGTGGCGTTATATTATGTTTAATTTAAGTATGTGTAAGCTGACAGCAAAAGTTACTTTCTAAGTGAGGATAAGTCATTTTGCAGCTCAAGCTAACTCACTGTTTCATCCTTCAGACGCAGTTCACACGCTCACCTGTGCCCTTATGCTGCTGAACACCGATCTGCACGGTCCGGTGAGTAACTAAACAACAAACACGTGTGCGTACATTGTGTGCGGATGTGCACGTCGATGTGTAAAAGAGATTAAACTGCACGGTTAAGTGTGCAGGTGCTGCAGATGTTGCGGACAGGCCCAGGCAAGGGATAAAAAAAAAAAAAAAAAAAGATCAAGTTTTAAGAGCTGCATTCTCCTCAAAGGCAGTTTTGATTAACTCTTGAGTTTGGGGAATATAAGACTGTAAGCCTGATCACCAGCTGATCTGGGTCTGCAGGTCTGTCTACTGAGCTTCTTTCACCGTCTTTAATCTGCTTCTTTTATAGTCAGAGCCTCCTTCCGCAAATCTGGGCCACTGGCGGCTCTTCTCAGTGATATTGCAGCTCTGCGGATGAATGATTAATTAAAGTGGCTACAGAGGTGACTGGATGGAGGATCAGCTCCTTTTAGGGGAGAGCAGATCTTTAAAGTTTCAACAAACGGAAAGACATACACTTTTAAGATGAGCTTTGTTGTGGGTGTTTCTCTTCGTACAGATTATCACAGTGAGAGAGGGGAGTGACTGATACAGGCTGAGACTTTCTAAATGTTTGGATTAATCCAGTAATTACTTCTTAAATGACAGAAAACAGGGGGGAAAGCGCTTCACAGTATCCCTGAGCACAATATGACGTCTTCAAAGTGCTTGTTTTGGCCAACCAACAGTATCAGTAAGTTAAATTTAGAATAATATTAAAAACAAAGAAACGCAGCAAGTCTTCACGCTCGGACCAAAGTGTCCAAATGTGAGGAAGCTTAAACGTGCAAAAGTTAACCGTTTTTTACAAATGTCTTAAATCATTGCTTGATTATAAAAATTGTGTATAATTGTAGTTGATTAATGGACTAATTGGATGGGGTTTCGCTTGGAAATTGTCGATACTAGCACCTGATTTTCTTAACTGATATCAAACCAGTATTTTATTCGGCACAACTTCTTTATTTGAGGAATATAAACATGTTTTTTTCCTACACGTTTAATAAATGAAGCCGACCTTCTTGTATATTAAATGTTGTTTAAACACAAATATTTGGCCTTAAAAAATTGGCAATTATTTGGATTGATCTGATCAGAGAATACAGCAACTTAAGAGTATGGTCAGGCTTTCAGTGCCAGCTTTTGGTCCTCTTCTTCGGATGGTACTGCAAGTGTTAAGTTTTGGCACCTGGCCCTATCGACAAATCATTTCAACACTAAACAGGATCAATATGATTATTACTGTTACCATTATTTTTAACTGGGGTTAACTACTCTTTGAATTTATTGTTAATTCAAGAGTAAAAGAGGCTTCGTTCTGTTTTAGCTCTTCACAGACAGCACATAATAACTTTTAATAGGGAAAGGTCCTTGCTTTTAAATTAATTAAAAACTGAATACAAATTCACTGAGTTAATTGAAATAGACCACGTGAAGGAGGCAGTCAGTATTAAAGGGTGTGAGAATTGTGAAGTATTAGTATGAAATAAAAAGCACATTTACATTTCTTCCCTTTCAGAACATCGGCAAGAGGATGTCGTGCACACAGTTCATTGGCAACCTGGAAGGACTGAACGACGGCCAAGATTTTCACAAGGATCTGCTTAAAGTAAGCTACTTTCATGTCTAAAATAGCACACACACACACACACACATGCAAAGGCTGTCATGCACAGACACACATCCCAAATGAGAGCGAGCAGACTGTGTGTGCCAGCATTGTATTGTCCCTCAGATCTGTGCAACCGAGCCTGGCTGTCTGGCCCGAGCTCACTGCCAGCTGGCATTCACCTCATCTCTGGAGGCCTCCAATCAGAAGCCTGCCCGGGCCCGCCACTTCCTGGTACACTGTGGCTACAGCGCAGGACGGAAGACTAATTGTTATGTGATCTGGAGACAAGGAGAATGAGACGTAGCCACCCTCGGGGTATCTGTGCGTGACTTCAACAGCATTAGATTAGGCTATTAGCTTAACCCTGTTGAGTTTGGTTGCAATAGACAGGGTTCAGACAGAGGCCCGGGGCCCCGTGATGTGGCGAAATAACCCAATCAGTGCGGGTTGCCTGTCCATTGGTGCGCTTAATAATGATGCTCTTGATTAGTTTTGTCTGCAGAGTGGTCTGTCAACATGCCACAGGGCCACAGAGTGCAAGTCAACAAGTTGTAATGGGGTATTTATAATGCATGAAGGAGAGAGAGAGAGGCCACGTCCGTCTGCTGAGACGACGAGCATTAATTCTGCAATGAAAAGCTGTGCCTGTTGTTAAGGGCTGATAGTATGCATGCTGCGGCCATGTGACCGCGAGCTAAGCGAGGCAGAGAGACACAGTCCCACATATGTGCATTTGCTGCTTTATCATTGCTTGTACACATGCAGTTTTTTTTTAATCATGCCCTCCACTTTCGACAAGCTCTCGCTCTTTTATTCTCGTTTCCCTTCAATGAGACATTTCTTCTTTCTTACCCTCGAGCTACACTCTCTTTTCTCTCTTTCTCTCACTCCCTTGTTCACTGATTCTGTAAATGTTCCGCCTGCCCACTCTCACTTGCTCCTTATTTTGGCTCTGTTAAGCTCCGGTGCAGTTTAATCTCCATTTCTAGACTGTGTCTCTCTGCCACCTTTGTCTACATTCTTTCACCTCCACCCATTCCTGCTCTTTTTTTTGTTCTCGCCTCCCCAAACTTGACCCGACATCTCTGCTCTTTCCTAAAGCTCTCCGTCCTCGCTTTCCTTTCGTCTCTTCTCCTCTCCTGTGTTGCGCAAGCCATAAATAATATATTTTCTAAGGTCTTATTAGGTCGTTTCAAACAGTTTTTTTTTAAATTGAAACTTAGATTCACATTTTTAAATGTCTTAAAACAATACTATCATGCCTCTGTGTTTAAGTTATTGTACAAGTTCATTTTTCCCTGGCCAAGAAGAGCTCCCCTCCTAGTGCAACTACATTGTAAGAGATGGGAGATTCCTGGTTCTGTGCAAAAGTGCATTCTGAAATTCTCCTAAAAATACATTAATATGAGGCGTCAGCAGCCAGAGTTGGTCAAAGCTTCCAAATAATTGGTAATGTTAGTAGTGTTTGTTACCGTCCATCCACATATCTCAGCGTGAAAACGCTTTTCCCGGGAAACACAAACAGGAAATTCCATGCTAACTATGTGAATGTACCCTTTGCTGAATGTCCTAGATGGTAAAGATCTTAGTAATGTGTAAATCGTTTGCTAGGAAACATCTGAAGCACCATCCAGTTACTGTAAAAGCAATCAGATGTGTAAACAGGAAAGAAAAATACTTCTCCAAAATTAGTTTTAGATTCCCAAATGAAATATTAAACTTACAGTAATTACAAATCCTTTGTAAAGTATGAGAGACATTTTTAGGTAGGCACATCTATTGTCAGACGTTAATACAGAAGCAATAATAAAAATGGTAAACAGAAATTAACAATATTCAGTGATCCATGGAGCAGTGCTGAGGATAAATTAGAGTTTAAGAGCCTGATTACTTGGGGGAAAAAGCTGCTCTACAGTCTGGTGGTGCAGCAGCTGAAACTCTTCCCAGAAGGCAGCAGGGTGAACAGGCTGTGGCTGCAGCCGAACAAGCCTTAAAGATCTTTTAGATACACACACAGCATTTTGTAATTTGAGGTATATTGTGTGCTAGCTAACATCTGTGATGAAGCCGGTTAATCGCTGATATTGTGGACAGTCTTTGTCATAGTGTCAGAGTTGAGCCAGCAGATTGTAACTCTTAATGGAAACATTCACTGACGACCTAAAACAGTTTTCAATAAAGTGCCAGGTCAGGTATTTATTCTACGTTACCTGCGACACTCAGAGGGCGGCATAGTGGTGCAGCGGTTAGCACCGTGGCCTCACAGCAAGAAGGTCCGGAGTTCAAACCTTGGTCGTCCCAGACCTCCCTCGTGTCGGCGTGGCGTTCTCTCCAGGTGCTCCGGCTTCCTCCCTCCACCGAAGACGTGCAGGTTAACTGGTGACTCTAAATAGCCCTCAGGTGGGAGTTAGAGTGTGAGTGGTTGTTGCCTGTGTGCTGGTGACCTGTCAGGTGAACCCCCGCCAGTGTCAGCTGGGATTGGCTTCAGCCCCCCCCTCAACTCAGCACGTGTAGATAATGGATAGATGGACCTCTGACATTCTTGAAAGCAGCTGCATATTAGCAAGTTGATTTTGTCATTTGGTTCAGTTAGCTACAACAACTTGAATTAAAATCTACTGTCTGTGGATGTTGTTGTGATGCAACACGTTTTAGTATATAAAGAGTAAATGTCCTCTTAGTAAACACTTATATAGGTTAAAACCAGGCTAAGGTTGAACAACTGGCCCCTGGACACTGTTGTGTTTACCTCTCCTCCCTTTTTCTCAGTTATCGCTCCATCGTTTCCTGCTACAAAACGACTGCCGTTCCTCCCCTCCGTCAGCCTTGCATCCCTCATTTCCTCCACTCATTCTTTTGTGTTGCCATTTCCCCTTTCGCGTCTGGTATCTGTGTTAGTATGTGCTGTAAATACTGAACCAGAGAAATCCCTCACTCTGACTCCTTTTCTCCCCCGGTGCTCGTTCTTTGCGTAACTCACAGGTTGTCCAAGACTCAGCACTTGTTTCCTCTGTCACCATTTTGCCAATCATTACGACCGCTGTGCTTCCGTCACATCTTTCCTTGAATTATCTACCATCACTCTCTCCTTCTGTTCTTGTTTTCTTTCCCTTCTCTCCAGGTTTAAAGTGGTTCATTTTAATCCAAGTATAGCAAATACTCATTCCCCTCCAACATTTTCAGACAGTGGCCTGCCTGTACAGCAATAAAATAAACTGTAGTGGATAGTCAATACATTACAATAACATACAGCTACATATAATTATAAAAAAGAGTGGTTTTTTTAGATATTTAGATATTTATATTTTTGCTTTAGCCATGCATGGCTCTGTGGATGGCTGTCTGTCGGCCAGCCCACCACTTTGGCCCAGACTGAAATATCTCAACAACTACTGGATCGATTGCCATGAAATTTCGTCTGCGCCCTGACATCAGAATTTATCTCAGTGCACGACTGTGCCTAAGTGCAGCCTCGCGGCACGGGTGGCATGGCTGCAGGGTCTAGTTCAGTATTAACTGCGCCCAAGGGTGGCTTTTGCAAGGACTATTGAATTTCAGATGTTTCATATCGAAATTGTTGGTCACCTTTCATGAAATACTGGCAGTAGACAAAACAATTTATACAACTTTGTTTTTACAAACTCTCTACAAGTTGTTAATGAATAATTATGATTTATTTGCATTATTCAAAATCGGATGAAGTCAAAGCTCTGCATTAACGTGGGCCATCATAACACACAGTATTTTGTGATTATTCACAGCGTTTTGTGATTATTTAAGGCTGTGCCATATATGGAAGCTTTACTCAGTGGGACGTAGGCACTGCAGTGGCGCTGAACTACTGGGCCCTGTAGCTAATAACAGAAATCAGCTGCCTGGTGGACTGGAAAATAATGAGGGGCTTTGCATCCCCATGGCTCCCCTTGCCACCTCTCTCCCTCAGGTAGCCTGCCCGTCTTTTATCATCAATGAGTTCCTTTCTTTCTGTTTTGTATATATCTTTTTTTGCTTCAATTATGTTCCACAATCACACTCTCTCAATTATCGCTGATTCTTCCTTTCCCTCAATTATTTTCTCTCAACTCTCCCTCTCACCAGTTCAGCTTATTTTGATTAAACCTTGTGATATGTTTCCCATTACCACCACAATGAAGGCACAGAACTGAGCAATCCCCTGAAAAGTATGCTAAGCTATGCCGTCACGACCCTCTCTTACACATTTCCTAACACACCGACGTGATACCCAGAAAGACAGAAGATTTCGTTATTGCATTTTCGCCTGTATGACCTTTGTATGATTATGAGGTAAAGGAGATTATGTCTGACAACGGTGCTCGGAGAAACACTGCAGTTTGCCTTTTGTGAGGGAATCAACTGATTGCACTGATTCTCTTAAAATGTGTTGATTTCAGCCTGAACCTTTGCATTTAAACCTGCTCTTTTCACCTCTTAAACACTGACATATCACCACCTTTTAAGTTGATATCCTGAACTTGTTAGCAAGCAGTTTACTATTTACACATTCAGCAAATACGTAGGAACATTACCATTCATTTGGAATCGTTTGTCCAGTATTCACTTTCTTTTAGATGTGGTTAGGGCGAACTAACTTCTGAGGGACAGGCAGTATCTCACAGAAGTGAGTACACCCCTCACATTTTTGTAAATATTTGATTATATCTTTTCATGTGACAACACTGAAGAAATGACACTTTGCTATAATGTAAAGTAGTGAGTGTACAGCTTGTATAACCGTGTAAATATACTGTCCCCTCAAAATAACACGTCACACATCCATTAACGTCTAAACAGTTGGCAACAAAAGTGAGGTCACACTTCACATTTTTGTAAATGTTTTTGTAAATATTTGATTATTCAGTGTGACAACACTGCCAGCGTTTTAGACGTTAATGGCTGTGTGATGTGTTATTTTGAGGGGACATCAAATATTATTAGGGGACCAATATTGTGTCTTGCTCCTTAGCTGCTAAATGCTACACTATGTTCACCAGCTTGTCGCAAAGTTTGTCTGCCTACCAGCTGCCTGTTGCTGGTAAAAACGTAACAGTAGACTCATTTGATCCACTGTTACTATAAAATCTTCATATATAGATTATATCTGCTTTAAAAATACAGTTATGACCAAATTCTTACACTGCTAGATTGCTATGATGCCCATTATACAGACTCAGGGTTTTTGCAAGTTTTACTAATATGTTATTGATTCTGATAAATTTCAGTGCATTTGAAAATCATTTTAAAAGGTGAAAGTGAAATACATTTAGCTATTGGGAAGTTTGTACTTAATAGAAAGATTGCAGCAGAATTTTAGATTTTAAAAAAGATGAATCAAATGTTCTTAAAATCTGAAAATTGAAACGTATGAAAATGAGAATATAATTAAACTGAGTTAATAGGTGTTCATGTCAAGACATCCCACCAGACACAGGATGGATGGAGGTGGCACAGAGTGTACATGCAGCACGGCACACGTGTCTATTCCAGTACTGCTGCTTGTTTGTCTCAATCAGTGTGTTCTCGTTCCAGGATTCATAATGAGCCAATAAACCTCTTCTTAATGTACTCCAGAGGATATTTTCCTCCCTCACCAGACGGTCCGTCAACGGAGATGTGAGAGACTGATTTGTGGCTTAGAGGAGAGAGAAGTCAACAAAAGTCATTCTCGATTACATATCATATACAAGTAGACATATACAAAGCAGTATTTGAAATTATTGGTGGCCCAGGATAATTCTGGTTTATTAAAACTCATATAACATTGTTTATAACATTGTATGACCCACGTTAATTGCTGAAATCTGGGAACATAAAGAGACAGGGTAAAGAACGAAGAAACTCCACAAATCTCCAGGTTTGCTCAACTTATTTGGAGGAGAAAACAAATGTGAACTGTAAAATTATTTCCCAATATGTTTGTTGTAAATATCCATCACAAGCATACATACATAAACAGACCTGTTAAAGAGAGTGGCAACAACGGAAGGACAGTGAAAGATACGGGATGCTTTTGGTGGTTTATTGAAATCAACAGGCGGGCAGTGGGAGATAGGCAGGCAGTCGAGCAGGTACAGGTTCAGGTGGCTTGAAAGCAAAGACAAAATGTGATTCGGTTTGCAAGACTGCAACTACGCCAATCGTACAACAGAACAATGTATAAACAGTATAATAAGTGAGTGAATTACTTTAATGAAAATATCCTTACCGAAATAAGACCCAGGTTGTTGTTAACTGGATTTAGCCTTTAACTGAACTCTGAATTAGCTTGGGAAATATGCTTATCTGCTTTTTGGCAGAAAATTAGATCAGAAGATAAATAATACTCAAATCTGACCCCATAAAGCTACAGCAAGGAGCAGGTTAGCTTAGCTTAGCACAAAGGCTTGACTGCTAGCCTGGCTTTGTCTGAAGTTAACAAAATCTACCTACTAGTATCTCTAAACATGACTACTTTACACGCAATATCTAATTTGTTTAACCAATACTCTATGAATGCGTGAAGTAGAACTTTGTGAACCAGAAACATCCTGTAATTTGTCCATTCTTTTAAGTCATCTGGTTATTTATTTACTTGCTTTCTCATTTCTGTTGAAGACTTTGTTGCTGATATCAGCTGTTTTCGCTGCACTGCAGTATTTGGACTAAATTTGTCCGTAACTGATGAGTGGGCTCGCTGTTTGGGCAATTACCACAAAAAAGAAATGATTAAGACTTGTGGTCCCAACGCCACTGTAAGCTTTTAAGCCTTCGTAACCACTTCATGTTCCTTTACCCCTCTATACCCGAGCTTGCATGAAAAACATAGCTGCTGTGTAGCAACAGCTCCCTGCAGAATTTGAGGATCTGGCTGCCGGCCCAAGCTAGTGCTTTGGAGGAAACTTTCTTCCTTTATTGTGAGGCTCAGCGATACATAGGTTTGCTCTCTCGCTCTCTCTCTCTCTCTTGCATGAGCACTGCTCAGGGCTTAAAGCTTGAAGTGGGAGCTAATGATGCACTGAAGTAGGTTACCAGCCCGCATTGGAGCAGGAGAACAAATTCTGCTGAAGTGAAAATGTTGTACAGCTCAATCAGACGGCGAACGCCGCTCTTCAAACAGTAATTAGGTGCACTGATGTTATCGATTGCGTGGCAGCATCGATGGCGAGGGAAAAGATGGATGATTTGTTTTTGTAAATGAGGGAGAGGAAATCATTCTTGCATGCGTCGCTGCTGTCAATGTGTCTGACATCTGCACTGGAGCTTTAGTGCCAGTGCTCGACGGCCTCGCCAGCCTGGGCAAAGACACAAGCAGGTCATGTCTGAGGAGGGAGAGATATCGAAAGACAGATGCTACTATTTGCAAACATAATTACTGATTTAAATGTACATACAGTGTGTACAGAGAAACAATATCACTGTTAAAACAGTAAAACATATGTTTTTTTTTTAAATTCTAGCAGCAGGTGTGTTAAAAGTCTTAAACTCACAATACTTTAGGACAACAGACAAATTGTCCTCTCCTGGGGGGGGGTGCTTTAAAATCTATTATATACTATATTTCAGCTATTTACACACCAAAGCTCCAGAGTAACTCATTTTCCCTTCTCCTCTTTCACATATAGAATTCTGCTCTGCATGTCCCTGAGGATGAGACAGGAATTAGTCACATGAATTTGAAAAAAACAAAGTCTTTGTTACATGTCAGCCTTTATTTTAGGTTTAGAAACCAAAGACAGCAATGAATTGATCCTACTAACAAGTAATGTCCGTATAGCTTAAGCCTCATAATAATAACTAGAACTGCAAGCAGTTGTAGAGTGGGGTCGCCTGGGTCAACTCGCAAGGCTAATAGCCGATTAATAGCGCCACCTAGAGGCTGATTGACACAAAATTTCACACAGCCCCTCGGGAGGGTCGTGCCAGATAAGGTGCCCAAGTTTGGTGTCGATCGGACGTTGCAAACCCAAGATATGACATCATTTCCTGTTTTTTGCGTTTTTTTGCAAACATTTGTTAGCTTTTATTTGGGACATTTTGTGGCGGATCAACATTTCCTCCACAAACTTTTATCAGCTTGGTCCAGAGATGGTCCGTGCCAAGTTTGGTGCCGATCAGACTCGCGGCTTCGAAGGAGTTAATTAAAATAATTTTTTCAGTTTTCGCAATTTTGCACAAAAAAATGATAGACAGAAAGAGCGTTAAGAGCGTGGTCTATGCCGCGAGATTCAGCTCGATCCTCCAAATGTGAGGATATAAGGTTTTTGATATGCAGGAGTTCCAAGCTGCTCCGCTGGTAAAGGCACCCCTAATAATAATAATATCTTTGTTATAGCACTTTCTTTTTAAACGAGGAACTCTTCTTTGTCTGTGTCTTAGAGCTCCATTGTTGACCAAAAAACTATTAAAAAACATCAGTGAGCATCACTGCTGCACTGGGTGACACGTTATCACCATGAACACACAAACTGTAGTTTATTCTGACTCAGTCCAACACACACTGTCCTGCTGCTGTAAATACTCTCTACAGCACCAAATGTGGATTCATACTGCCACTGAAAACAACAAATGCTTCCTCCTGTTTGAGTAGTGTTTGCTAAAACAACTAAAGTGTGCTGCTTTTGGAAGGAATAATAGAGCCATTTATTAAAATAAAAGCATATTTGTGATGTGATGGAAGAACTGAAAGACTTTAGGCTGAGCGGAACAGACGGGTCGGGGAAGTTTAAAACTATCGAGAGATGAATTACCACGTTATCGGCTTGGATATTGGATATTCTTTAAATGTGCAACTATTATCTTTTTGTCTTGATCGACTGCTTTGAAATAAAAACATCTAATGACCCTTGTGTTACAGTACGTGCTCAGTGCTGAGGGTTTTTTTCACTGCTGAGAGATCAACTGTAAGTAAAACAGTGCAGCTGTCTTTTTCTCAGTAAACATATGCACTGGAGTAGTCTGCACATTTTGTTCATATTGATCCCAATTCATTCATGTTTTCATTTCACTCTTACAGCTGTTTAAAATCCAGCAAAATAAGATCAATAAGTTTTCAGTCTGGATATATGCTCTAAAATAATTGAATTTCTCCATTGATACACACCCAACAGCTGCTGTCTAGGGGCGACAAATGCTTTATTGATCGTAGACGGAGCTGAACAGAGCAGAAAGATACAAATCTCACACATTTTTACTCTATTTTTAAAAAAAATTGAGTGCTATTGAAGGAGAAGGGGCAGAAAGAGACTTAGTGAAAAAGAAAGACAGAGTGTGAAGAAGAGACAGCTGCTCGGGTCATCAGAGACATGTGGATACACTCCCCCTCTCCCCGAGCTGTCTGGACTCTCCGTGAGGGACGGACGGAGAGATTTAGACAAGATGTGAAATATTGAGTGGGTTGGAGGGGGGGAAGGGGAGACTGAGAGCCGACGGGAAAACTGATAGAGGGCATAAGGTAACAGAAACGCCAGATTATATTTAGCTTTTCACCGTCATTTGGTTTGCTTTTGGTCGGCAGGTGTTTTCCTGTTCTTTGTTGTGCGGCAGTCGGCCACAGCGACCCAGCTTCATTTGTGTAATTCAGGGTTAAGTGCTTGGGATTCAAGCTTAAAGCCACAAGCCCCCAAGCTGCTGCTGATGCCGCCCACAGAGTGCCACGCCACTCACATCTCAGCTCGTCCAACATGTCCGCCCTGATGGTGCATGTCAAAAGGCAGACTCCTGCCACGAGGGAGGGAGTGTTGTCTTTTTTTTTTTTTCACCGTCACAGCAGCCATTAAACTTTCATAACATTTTAAATTTAGCAGAGAACCTGAGACCAAGAGCGAGAGCGGGAGGAGTCGGATGAGGTTGTCAATTGGTACGTGGTTCTCACAGGCGATGATAGAAATACCTTCAATCTTACAGATAGCTATTAAAATAATATTATGAATGAGCTCAAGCTTAAACACCAACAGCAGTAAAATGCAACACATCCACGAATGCAGCAGGAATATTAGTAAGGAAATCGTTAGGGTGGATAATGAACATGCAAAGTGCAGGACGTTGATACTGGAGACCAGGATTGACATCCTGAGTCCCGCACTGTCAGGGATAAAAAAAAAATCCTTTTTGGTTAAGGTTAGGTAGAGACTGTATTTTGGTGAAACCTTAATAAAGTAAAAACATCCTGTCTTGTCCTTAAAGTCACGTTTTGACTTTAAAGGCGCAGTCACACCAGATAGAAGTGGTACAGCAAAAGTAATTGTGTCGGGACAAAGTTCACCAAAGTTGAAGCTGTTGTAAAAAATTCATGCAGATTTACTTCGCCCTCTCGGCGAAGAGTGCTGAGTCCCAGTTCGTTTGGATTTCACAAGGAAATCAGAAATCTCTCAGGCAGTAGTACACTGACCCTAGTACTTTGTGTTTTATTTACTATACCCAACATTTCTTTATGTCATTTGTTGAATTATCCTTCATTGAGGTGAGACTCTTGTATACTACAATCCCTTTGCTGGTTCCACAATTAAAAACATAAATAAATATTTGATTCATTGTTGGCGTCTTGAGATTGTGGGACAGAAAAGAGGCCTGCATAGCAGCACAACACCAAATATTTTAAACTCTTTTGTTTTGAATATTGTACACTGTTTGTCGCTAACGACAGAGGCTGGATCAGATGAGGACAAGGTTTTTCAGTTCAAAGTAAAAAAAAAAAAAAGCTTAATCTTAAATTTGTGGGCAAAATAATTTGTAAAAATCAGTCCAATCGATGCTCATGGTTTATGACTGACACAGTCATTAAATCTCCGGTCACGCTCCTGCAGTTTTTTTTACACATCATCCCTGTTAGGCCGTCCCGCTCTCTCAAGTCAATACTTCTATTTGACCATTTTTCTCGGGGAAACACCTCATTCATTTGTCCGTCAGACGCTCAATTTTCTCTGTCGCCTCCTTTTTCTGTCGCGCTTTCACTTGACCTCGTTATGGTGTTTGTTTTGTTTATGTTTCTGTTACTTGTGATCATCAAGAGGATTTTTAAGATCTGGTTCCGTGTCAGTGTTACAGTGAGTTTGGCTGCTTTTAAACTTTGATTTGGGGATTGGAATAGTTTCACTTGATGCAGAGAAAATTTGGGGTTTAACGTTCATATAATCACTTAGAAAGGCCATAAATCTGCATGTTGTGACAAAGTAATTTGTGTATAATATAATAATATTGCTGGTTGAGAGGCTTTTAAGAATTCATTAAATCCCAAACACACTAATCATCTGTGGCATTTGAGCAGAAAGGGGAAAAGTGCCAATATGGTTGAATAATTATGTTTGTCTGTAGGACACTTAAAGATATAGTTCAGTATTTTGGAAATTTTACACATTCATATGTATTCTATTCAGAAGTGATATGATACATAAAGAAATAAAGCTGCTGCCTGACAACATGAACACACAGATACAGTTTGAGACAAGCCGATGAACATAGTGGCGCATTTAGCAGCTACAGAGCCAGATATGTTGTTCTGTAGTAGGTGGAGACCAAAACAGAATGAAAATAATATTAACCCTGTAAAGCCTGAACCATCAAACGATTGCCCAAAAAAAAATCTATTTTTTTTAAAAATATGGAGTTGTTATTGTACCTAATGCCGAATTTAAAAAGAACATTTTTGAATAGCCCTCTCCATGTACGAGTTTTGTTTTGTATCATATTTGATATGTTCCGAATTTATTCCAATGTTTTGGCCTTCACACGTTCTTTCAAAACAACAAAAAACATGCAGAACGCAACATATTTTAAGCCTTTTCTAACTGCTCCATGTCACTTGAATTGCCATCCGTAATCAGGATATCTTTAATGCTGTACTGTTTTGCCATTTGCCAAACCAAACACAATTTACTGTGTATTTCTCCTCTGAATTGGTCAATTTTTATTTGAAATCAATAACCAGAAGACAGTTATTATGGAGTGAGTCTTGGAAAAATCCAATTAGACATTTAGCATCTCGATACCGCAGAAAATACAATATAAGCTACAAAATGGCTCAATTTTTGCTCTAAATACCAAATTATGTCTAATTAGTTTACATAAATGATTAAAAGAATGTATGTAGTTAATGGAATTCATAATGAAGACATAAATTACCTTATATACCTGCTGTATGTAATTTGATAACACACCTTTTCAACATGATTTTACTATAAAATAAGTGAAAAATTACGTCACTATACATTGCCTCAATCCAGTAAATATTTATATTGAAGTATCCAAAACAATTTAAATGATTTTCTCACCTAAGTCCTTCAAAATTGGCAAAAGTGTCCTTGTCGAACCACCTGTAGGTCACCGATAGACAACCTGTTTATCGCGGTGGACGAATTTCAGCCCCTGGGGGATTATTCGTGTATTGCATGTATGTGATTGTTGGCATCGGGTTTTTGGGGGGCGGGAATTGTCACACCGATGATGTCTCTAGAACTCATCTCCCACAGAAAACTCTGCTCTGAACTGCCTGAAAACAGCTCGTTTGTTCTCCAGCCTTTACTTTCGTTACCTTTCATCACTTGTAACGCACAAAATGCTCACCTGGCGGCTAAGTGGGGACCAACACAAGCAAGGTATGACGTGACGACATTGCTTAGATCGTCAGGAGTATGCTACTGCTGATGTTTGCCACACAACGTTGTAATTAATTGTAATAACGACGATGAAATTAAAATATGCCAGCTACCCTCCAGGCAGACAGTGAACTTAGAGACAGAGCTCAGTTAAATCTTTATGGATGAAAGATACTTTTGTTACAGATTAATAACTCACCGCTCTGAAACTTTTGCTTCAGTCGAAAGTTGGGAAGCTGGTTCAGGAGCATGTGCAGCTGAAACGAAGCTCGGGGGTGGGGGGGGTGGGGGGGTTCAATCTCAAATCGCTTCGCAGCGGTTTGCAACGTTTTCAGATTGAACAACATGTTTCCTCGAAACAGCGTGTGCAATATTGTGCAGTGGGCTTCCAGGTATGTTTTCTCCCATTTGTTGGGCGTGTCAGAGGTGTTGCAGCAGCAGCAGTGAAAATCAGTGTGCTTGCATACACAACGGTGTGTTCAAGGCACCACCGTTTTGTTTTATTGAAACATTCTGCTTCGTTTTGTTGGCGTTGAACTGTCAGGACCCGCCCTACTCTACATCTGATTGGCTAGTAGTCCTTAATTATGTACTGGGCATGTGCAACTCTTAACAAAGATCAAACAGAAGTGAGATGCTTCACTCGGTAGCTAAAAAGGAGCGTTCAACACACAGGGCGTATATAGGTACTGCAGAATATGGGCAGAATATGGCCTCTTTAAAGCTCAATAATTAACAGGTTGCCTTTTTAGTACCAAATAAAGCAACCTTCAAGCTTAGTCTGTCTACCACCATGCAATTTTGGATTTCTGTTAGTGGGCTGGCGAAACAAATACAACATGTTAATTATTGAGCTTAAGGTGTAGGTGGGTGTATTTTTACATTTTGAACAGAGCCAGCTGTTGCCCCCAGCTTCTAGGTTTTTTTTTGCTAAGCTAGGCTAACCCCCATTCCAGCTCTGTCCCTAACACACAGACCTGAAACTGACATCAATTGTCTCATCTCACTTTCCAATATTCTAATATGCCTTTTCCCAAAATATTGAACTACTCCTTTAATTTAGCAGCAGCTCTGCTGAATACGCTCAGTTGGTCACACACACCTTTTCACACTGTCCCTGTGCTGCTGATTCTTTGCATGTTCTGTCCTCCCTTCACCTTTCACCAGTCTCCCCTACAAGACCACCACTGAATACTAATTGCCATTGCAAGAATATTTTTTTTTTTTTAAAGTGTGCATGTGTGTGTGTAGCCTCCATGTGTTTACGTGTGTGAGCATGCAAGAGGCATTTGGGAGGCTGTGATTTGCTGGCGATGACTGAGAGCAGGAGGGAGGGAGGGAGGTACGCATTGACGAAGCGAAGGGAGAGGGAGAGAGCGCTGTCCCTATCAGCTTCTTTTTCGCTCTGCGATTCAGGCAGCCAGCTCTCCTGTCCTCTCCTCCTCCTCCTCCGCATCAGCAGCAGCAGCAGCAGCAGGGAGAAGGGAAGAACGAAAAAGGCGCCGGATTGAATGAAAAGATGGCAAAAGACAGATAAAGCAGGGATCCACAAACGAATCCAAGGGAGGAGTAAAAGACATCAGCGGAAAGCAAAGCAGCATTTCCCTCAAACACCCACACCCGCCGAATGTGCGATGGGAAGAGACTAAAAGAGAGTCTTGTGAGAAAATACTGACTGAGAGAAGTGGATCACATGAAGGAGTAAGCAATGACAGCGGACGTCTGCACCTGGACAGAGAGCCAGGGGAAGAAGTGAGAAAATAAATCTGACAATCAGCACTGTGACTGTAAAACTGATGGTATCCATTTTACAGTGGGAGCAACAGGAACGTTCAGTCTGTGTGCGAAAGCTCAGCTTTTCTACGCGCTCATCCGTCTCCTTTTTTTTTTTTTGTATTTTCTTCTCTTTAATTCATTTTGTTTATATCGTACCTACAGGCTTGTGACGAAATCGAGCGTGCTTTTTGGAATCCCTGCTCTGAAATCCGAGGGTGGCTGTCCGTCCCTCCCGCCCCTCTGTATCCACCTCTATTGTGTGTGTGTGTTTTTTATTTTGCGTGTGTTTGTGGTCATATAAGCAGCTTATTGTATGCCTGTGTGTGTTGATTTTTACCTCTTCATTTCCGCATTTTGCACCCATCTGTTTCATGCTGGCTGTCCGTTCACACCTCTGCCAGTGTTTCATACCATCTGTGAGAGTGTCAGCTTGGGCCCCTATGTGTGTGTGTGTGATTGTGTGTGTGTACCTGTGAGTGCATGTTAAGGGATTCATCGCTGTGCCGCGTTGTCACTGGCTTTCGCTAAAAGGTGGCAGCTGGACAGGTGTCGCCTTTGGGTAACTTGGCAGAGGCTTGCATCCTGTTGAGACCATGCAGAGAGAGCGTGTTTACTCACTTCTACACAGTCACCTGGAGAAATTACAGATTTAACTGCCTTGAACTTATTTCCCATTAAACTTCATAGACTAGCCTGAGCACTCATTGGAAGAAAAGTGCTGGATTTGTTCTCATCCGTCTCGCCTTCTTGAGTGCAGCAAAGCAGTTGTTTCTGTACATGTATTATACATGGCTGTCTTATCTATAATTCAGCATCAGGTGGGCTCCCCGGTGTTGCCTGGTGGGCGTTGATCAAGACGTTCTGGGACAAGACTGTTGCCGTTTGATGCCTGCTGATAGCTTGGTCTGCCGGTGCCACTGACTGCCTTGACAGCAGCCCGATGATGTGTTGCCTCCCTCTGCGGTCTCCGCTGATCACCGGCTGCTTTCTGTAACAGGCAAATTCACATCCAGCTGTCTGTTGGCACATCAGCACCTACCGAACAGCATTTTACACTTTTCATCTGTTTGGATCAACTTTTCAAAAAGAAAGACAGATTTTTTTTTTTAAATCCAGTGTTTTTTTTTGGACTTGAAGCCCGGTTCTGCGTGACCCATGCACCTCCGCATCGTCACCTGACCATGATCGGTGTTAACAGCCTGCACTCAACAGGGCGCCTACGCTCACGCTCTCTTTGCACTGTGCGCTACGGAAGGGACTTCCGAATGATGGACCCGTTCCGCTATCCCAGAACCCCCCCGCTCACGTTCACTCAAGCCCCTGGTGTTTCCAGACCTGCTGGGCAAGGCTCAGGACGGACAGAATCACCCACAGGCCAGAAAGAGGAGGAAGGTACTGAAAACGGTTTGCTATTTCCTGTTACTTTCCTGCAAGTCACTGAGAGCACGTCACTCATCATCACACAAGTGCTACTGATTCTCAGATGATCTTTAAAACTAATCTCCAGAGATGAATCATCCTTATTCCATACCAGTATGACATGTCGTAACAAATTAAATCTTACTCCACGTAACATTAAATAATAACTCATTGTCATCCAACACCAGTTGGCCAAATCTGTCAGGTAGGCTCCTCTGTTTAACTTACAATCTTGCACTCATAACAAACCATTATCGCATATTACACATCCTGAAACGGCTATTGTTTTATTGTTTTATTGATTTACCATCTAAGCTTCAGAGTGTTTGATGACTGATATTGGTTGAGTGCCAGGCCACACTGGCTGTACACCAAAGCTCAGTTCAGCATATTGTGTAAAGCCGACCATTCAGGGCTAATGGCTCTCATTTGCCAGCACCTGGTGACGTTGATGAAGCAAGTGAAGGTGACGAACATCCATCCTCGTCTCAATGAGCCCCCAGACTGAATGAGTCTGAATGAAGCTCAGATTTACACCCCACCTCCATCTACCTTTTTTTTTTTATTTACTTGCCTCCTTCTTTAATCTTCCATCTGTAAATCCACATAGTCCCCCTGCTGTTGGTGTTGTGTGTTCCCTCAGGATGTAAAGAAATGAAGAATGTTCTCCTGCAATAACTGAGTATTAAACTCAGCAGTTACACAGCTGCTTTTACATAATATAGAATATATGAACGCATCGATCCCAAGACAAAGAAGATGATAACATGCGCCACCATTAAAACTATTATTGCTGACTAGAACTGAATCAGTCAAGAGAAAAATAATCAGATTCATATCATATTTATACAGATTAATTGATTAAATCCCCAGCTTCAAATGTGCTGAGGATTTGCTGCTTTTCTTTGTCTTACATGAAAGTTAACTAAATATCTTTGGGACAGTTTGGGATTGTTTCTCTGTGCAAAACAAGCTAATTTGATGATCACCAATGAGCATTATTTTTAATATTTTAGAGATAAATGGAGAAAATATTCTGCAGATGAATCAAAAGTGAGTCACCACTCTTTTACTGACTGACTTTGTATATTCTAATTTCTCCGTCAATAATCACATGATGATCTTTATTGTCTTTTTATTTTTATTTTTTGCAGGGTAAATGCCAGTTTTGTGTTATTGTCCGATCTTCTACGTTTTCTGCACTTAGACATAGTGAACTTCTGTAGACAGAATGTGTTGCTGTTGTGACAGAGCAGTAAACTTTTACAGCTTACACATTCCCTGTTAATATTTGATGTGGATTTGTGCTTCAGAAGCTGCTCAGTTCAGTCGGAGGAAGCTCAGCTGTCTGTTTCTGTAAAATGTATGAGCACATTTAGTTTGAATGCTAAGATTTTACAGTATCGCATATGGAAACCCGAACTAAATGTGTGCTGGTGTTGGCTGGCTGGTCATTAATATTCATGAATCAGTATTTCTGATTAGGCCCAGTTTCACAGAAAGCTGTGGAAATGAACCTGATCAGAATAAAACCTCATTATAAATGCAATTTCCTTTGATTAAAGGCCACAATGCAACAAGATGATATTCAGAAAAGTCTAAAACAGCAGAATTCAAGAGACCATTATCAAGTTCATGAATCAAAGGCAGTTATTGATTTGCAGTATGAGGTTTCTCTCCCCACATGGCAATTATGGTCATGGTTAGAGAGATCTTATCGTAGCGGTCTACAAGGAATTCAGAGGTGAACGAGGTGGTGATGAACTGCCTGTAAGGGTCCTCTCCGTCACCTCATCCGTCACAGCTGTCCATCAGCTGCGTCCGCTGCCTCGATCTGCCTCTTAAACTCTCCAGTCTGATGGCTTCACGCTGTCATCTGTCCCCCTGCTCCTCCACCGCAAATCGGCTGTGAAACTGAGTTACTACGCTCAGCTCACACGGGCCAGTGTCACTCGGGGGTGGTCGAGTGAGAAGTGTCCTGACTGTCGCTACAGATTTTGAGGATGCCAAAGTTGCTGTGTGTCTAAAGCCCTTCAGAGCAGAGACGCTGACCAGCTCCCTCGTTAAACCCTCTTTCATTCTCCCTGCTGTTATTCTGTAGGTCTGTTTTATGCTGTTTTTGTTTTTTTGGATTATGATGATAATGAAAGTAGAGACTGGACCCACAAAGTGATGAAAACTGGTACAAAGAAGGAAACAAACAAGTTGAAAACACATAAATTTAACCCTAAATATTAGCCGAAGCATACGTGCAGATACATCCAATACTTATCGAGTGACATATGTAGCTGCTTGGCAGTTTGTCAACCACCGTGTCCTTTATACCGAGAAAACTATCCTTTTACAGAAGTGCAGTACCATAGCTGGCAATGCTGTTAATCACTGAGCAGAACTTTTTTTGACAGAGTAGCCGAAAACTGACATTCCTGTCTGGTGATTTCATCCATAAACAAATGATTTTATAGGAAATGTACTATATCATGATGAATCACCTACTCCTTGGCAGTGGTGGAAAGTAATTAAGTACAAATTTGAGGTACTTGGTATTTCCGTTTTGTTTTACTCTATACTTCTACATTCGATTTTTGAATATTGTACTTTTTACTCCACATTTATTTGACTACTATACTTACTAGCGACTTTACAGAATAAAATTTTTTTAACCGGCATTAACCGGCTACAAAACTACTTTTCCATTACACACTAAATAATATAATATACATAATGAGTACTTTTACTTTTGGTACTTGAGTATATTTTTGTGCCGATACTACTTATACCACTGTACTGCTGAGTCTTTTTGAATGTAGGACTTTAACTTTATCAACTGTAACACTGCTACTTTTAAGTAAAAGATCATCCAACACTGCTGCTACTGCAACCAGCTATTGGTTTTTTAATGATTTATCAGTTTATTATTTTGATTAATTTAATTATTCAATATTTTACACACCATAAAATGAAATGTTAAAAAATATCATTTACAGTTTCTCATAGCCTGCGGTGACGTCTTCGAAATGTGCTGTCTGACCTACGGTCCAAACTACAATTTTTGGCAATACATTTTCTATAGATTGACTATTCAATTAATCAACTTATTAATTCAGCACTAGATAAACTTAAATGTGTAAAGCCAACTCAGCTGTGTGTTTTTACTGAAGTCTTTGTCCTGTTTTAGTTTTTTCTTTCTGTTCTTGTTTGTGTTCCCCAGCTGTAACTTAATGTTTCTCCCCCTGGTCGATTGCTTTTGTGTCAAAGTCTAAATTATTTATGCGCTGATAGATTTCCCCGTATATCCATTGAGAGGCCGCAACTGATGTTGTTTACTGATTGGATGATTGATTGATTGTTGGGCAAAGGAAAACGAGTTAAGCTCAGGCAAAGGGTGGTGAAAAGGGATGACATTTCTCTGAGTACAATTTATTGAATGAAGCCGGCCTGCTTACTGTGCAGCTTTCACCACAATACACCTGCAATATTTGATCAAATCATCAATTGAACACAGCTGAGCATAGCTGCCATTTGACGTCTGAAATTCGATTTTCTTGTTTTCCTCTGCAGGCTCTCTACAACTCAATCAAGAATCAGAAGCTGCAGTGGACACTGTAAGTAATTTTACATCGACTTTATGTTGATATGATTCACCTTAAACTCTGTTTCCTTTATTTTCTCCTGCTGACTCTTTCTGTCCTTCTCCGTGTCTGTGATTAACTCAAATGCATTTAAAGCTCTGCAAACGCACACACACACACGCACATATTGTCCTGAAGGGCAGGAAACAGTAAGAAATATTGATTAACTTGTTAGCATCCTCATTAATGACGTGAGTGTTGTCTGGCATGAGAAGGAAATATTAGTGTGTCAAGGGTTGCTATTCTGGATCGCAGCTCCAGCGTGCCTCAGAGATGCCAATTAAGTCGCTAGCTTTCCAAGCTTTGTTGCCATAGTTACGGCACCATGGATACCGCATTGCTCTCAGCTGCAAACAACACACTCTCACACTCACACACACACACGCTAACAGAGAGATGTATGTACGTGTATACATGTCGGCTTCTGTACATGTGAACATGAAAAAACGCAGAAAGATGAAGATGATTATAAAATTTAGAGAGAGAGAGAGAGGCAACTCCGTTTAAATGTCTCTCTACCTGCATCCTGTACAAAGGTGTGACCACAGTCTCCCACTACCTCTCCAAAAATAGCTGCAGCAGCGCTCCCGAAGCAGCTGAATAAAAGTGGTCAGAGGAGCAGATCGAGGAGGAGATCCACAGAGAGGCAGGCAATCCAGTTCAAACATCTCCAATGACATATAGACAGCTATTTAAACACTGCCACCGCGTAAGAGGCCACGCGGGGATAGAAAAAGATGTCATTTTTAGACACGTAAACACCAGCAAGCAAACAGAGAATCCACCTCCAAACAAAATTAATTACAGATTAAGAGAGCAATCTAGCTTCCTTTTTTTTCTGGTTTTGGCAGAAGAGGCTTGCACATGCTCGTATTTTTTTAATATTTCAGCTGGCCGAGATCATTGAAGTAGAGTAAAATTTGTCCGCGGTGGAGTCCTGCTTTGAAAAACCCCGTTTATTCAGAGGCAGAGCACAGTGTCGCTTTTGCCACCACGTTCACACCCTGCTTGCTTAGTTGATGCATATTTCATCACACAGAGGACATTTCTTCACTTGCAAAGTCACTGAGATCGCAACACAAGGACACGCACACCCTGTGACAGATACACGTCAGCTCTCTCTGCGTCGACTCCGAGGCTGTAAACGCTGCTTTTGTTTGTCCTTGTGCACGTCTTGTTGGGAAGCATCTGTTTGTGCATTTGCAAATGATAATGACAGCGCAAGAGTGCATATTCTGTTATGCTCTATATATAAACTTGCCCAGCATTGGTTTACCCCCAGATTTTCAGGCACTAAAACAAACCTCTTGCTGTGATTATATGAATACAAATTGTATATGTGAAATCAGGCATGTACATCTCATTACAGGTGTGTGTGTGTGTGTGTGTGGGCACAGTCCGTGTATTTTCTGCTCCCCGATGAGAAAAACACGGCGATGGATGTTATTTCACACCCCCACAGAGAAAGACACGCACATGGCCGCTCTCAGCAGTGCAGTTGGATGCACCCACATGTTCTTCTCTCTCGCGCACAGACATATACAGCACACACATGCTTTCTCATTCAGAGGCGGGGGTGGAGAGCAGAGGGAGAGGTGGTGGTGGTGGCGGCGGTGAACATTGTGCTCTGAAAGAGAGACGCAACAAGTCGGAGGTACAGGAAGATGCAGGTCTCTGGAGAGAAACAGGGTGAAAATGGCTGAAACAGAAAATTCGGCAAAGGATGTGATGATGTACGTGAGAATGTGCGAGCGAGAGGGACAGTCAAGACCCATCTGCTCTATTATTCCTTTTATTCTGCTAATCCCTTTTCTCCTCCTCCCTCAATGGCTCTAATCATCCTGTCTTACTATTGTCTGCTGCCGCCACCTCTCACCTGCGGTAGGAGAGAGCAGAATGTGTGCGAGCTGGTACCTACTGAAACATGTCTGAGTATTAAAACCTGGCATTTAATACATGGTCAAATTTCTGAGGGCCCTTTTTGACATGCCTCCTTTTGGTTCAGACTGATCCAAAACCCAGATTAAAGGTGTGAAAACAGTCAAACCTTGGTCCAACGAAGAGCGTGGTTTGGTTTGTTTCCAGTGTGACAACATGTTTCTGGATGATTCGGACCAGTTACAGGAAGTTCTTGACAGGCTGTCGTCAGAAACGGTAAAGGGAAAACAATGCAACCAAACAAAATGAGCGGCGGTTGATGGTGTTGGAGAGGAGGAGACCGGTCTGGTACAACAAGTACTTCAACCTAAATGACAAAATATATTATTTGTCACTGCCTCCCAAAACAAAAAAGCGTTTCCCGTACCAGTTCAGCAGCAGGTGACCGGACCTTAACTACATAAGTCACATGTCACAACATTAAACACGTGGTTAACGTTGTAAAACAGTTGCGGTTTGGATAGGTTTAGAAAAACATCATTGTTTGGGTGAAAATAAGTATATTAACGTAAGTGACTTGACAAAGGCCGTATCATGTTAATCACGTGACGGAAGTCAGTAACGCTATTTAACTTAATTCTCAAATTAACTCACGATTTATTAGTTTTCATAGTGACTTGAACGGCGTTCTCCTGTGTGAAAGTCCTCTGTTTGAACATCCACCTCCTTACTTTCACTTTCGATTTATAATCAAGCATCCGTTCTGAGAAGCGAGGCCAACGAGGAAGTCCCTTAAACCTGCATTCTATCGAACGGCCAGCAGGGGGCGACTCTTCTGGTTGGAAAAAAGAAATCCGGCTCCATTAGAAATAATGGTGAAGTGAGGCTACTTTTCAGCTGATTTATTACCTCAGGAAACTCTTTCCTAATGAGTTTCAAGGCTCAATGGCTACTTTCAAGTCTTCTTCAACACAGCATGATGTTCATTTAGTAAATTATGGCCCCATTTATTTTAAAATAGGCAATTTAATCAGAATGTGCTTCAGGGTGGGACTGTCTGTGATTGACAAGTCGTTACCATGGCGACCTATCAATCAGGTTAGAGTGACTCGTACCCTGTGTAAATTTAACCAGCGCTGTTTAAAAAGCTTGTTAGGAGTCGTCTGTTCACTTTCTCTGGTCAGAACATTTAGCTTTATAAGACTGCTGTTCGCTAAACAAAGTTATCAGCTCTGTTAAAATGTCAGTTAACGTGAATTACAGATGCACCTAGCTAAGCTAGCTAGCTTCACCGTCTCGTCTAAATATGGTCACGTCCGGTGCCGCTGGTTCCAAATAATCAACATGGCGGCGCCAAACGGCCGAACTCGAGGTTTCAAAACAGCAGTCCAGAAACCAACGGGTGACGTCACCATGACTACGTCCGCTTCTTATATACAGTCTTTGTTTATAATACATCACTCGACTTCTTCCTTTGCTACCATCGTACGGCCACTAGAGGTCAACGACACAGTGAACGTAAATATGGTTTGCAATAACGTGCCGCACAAACGACGCATTGGGTAGATTTTGTCCGGAGGACAGGCTGTAACACGCCCATCTACAACTAAATGCGTTTAGTTGTAAAGTACACGGAGACGCAAATCATTCAGGTGACAATGACAGCACGTAGGTATGCAATGTGAAAGTTAAACTGACCAGATCTAATGAATATCATTTTACAAAAACCTTGGTTCGGACTTTCTAGTGTGAAAAAGGCATTTTTTCAATCTGATACTTTTAATTAACAAATTTTGCCAATTTCAGACTATTTTATTCAAGCAAAGTTGCTGTATTGCTGCTTCTGTTTAGAAAACATTTTACATTTCAGGACTTTGGCTTCTTTTGTTAAGAGGAGATCTGTAGAAAAATAAGTTTAAATCTCTGCTATTACCGCTTCCATCTACATAAAGCTCTAGAAGTCTCAAGACAAGACAATAAAACAATCTTTTTTTTTAAAGAAGCTCTTTTCTGTTATGCATAAATGTAAAATAAAGAAGTAGAAGTGCGTCCTCTGCGAAAGAGGAAATGCCTTGCCGTGTATGGATGAATTAACGTCCTCTTTCACTTGACTGTGTTTTGGGTGTTTTTGCCATTTGGTACAATGACTCACTGTCACAGGTGAAACTAATCTGTTTCCATTGGCTACTGATGCAGCAACGTCCGTACAGAAAACCCAGCATGCACTTCTTTCAACTGGCCAACCCGTTCAGCCGTCTTTTCTCCACATTGCATCAACACCCTTTCATTTCCTCTATTTCCTTTTCTTTTCAGTTTCTCTCAGTTACATATTTTCTTTTCTTTCCTTTCTTTTCCTCTGCTCCTCTCTCCACCTTTCCAATTCTTTACAGTATTTTTCTTTTCTATATTTTCCTTTAGTTTCTTAGTCTTTTCTTTCCTCTTCTCTTTCCTTTTACGCCATTTTTCTTTAATTTATTTCCTGTCCTTTCTTATCTTTTAGTTTCTTTCCCTCCTACATTTTTCTTTCTTTTCCTCTCCCCCTTTATCCTTCCTTTCCTTTCCTTTTCTCTTCTTACTCTTTCCCCTCCCCTTTCCTTTTCTTCCTTTCTCGCTCATATCATTGTAGATAATGTTCTGCCATCTGAGAAGGATCAGCTTTGTCTTTTTTCTGCTGCTCTCTCCCCTCCTCTGTCTCCTCACTCCTCTATCTCTCCCCTCCATCCACCCCCCCCACACTCTCCAGCTCCTCTCGACTTTGTCTCTTTGTAAAATGGGATTCAGGCAGGCCGGCAGTTACCAGGCAACAGGCTACATGCTCATTGGCTCGGTCTCCGCCTCCCTTTCTCTCTCTGGCTCCTGCATGGGGTTAACTGCTGTTATGTACTGTTGGTTACTCATAGCGTGGTCTCGGGGGGGTTCGGCATCCAGCCATTATTCTATTTTCGGGCTGAACTTTTGCATGGGTGCCGCCTGGTGAGGTAACAAGTGGAATTGCCATGTTACCTCACTACGCAGATGAAGAGACACTTTGGTGTTGTTGCCTGGAGCATCTATCATCTCCTAATGTGACAAATCCCTTTAAAAACACTAAAATAATGCATACAGTGCATTGTAGGGGATAATTTAGAAGAGAATGGGATTAGAACTGCTGAGCAATGTGTATAGTGAGCATCGTCAGTCTTTCAAATACAGCAAATACACATATATTTATTATATGCTGTGATATATGTTCATATAATATTCTGTAGCTGAACAAAAACAGAGGTTTCCAAGAAATTACGTAACAAACAGATGAAAAGAAATGCTGATGGATACACAAATACTGCAATAAACCTTTAAAAAACAGGAATAAAATAATAATCCCGTGATATTGTTTAGTATTAGATTTATGTTAGGATTCAGCACCCAGCCCTTGTAACCTCAATAAAACAGTACTGAAATAAAAAGAAAAGAGAAAAGAATTTTTGAATGCTTTTTTGAAACATTTTGAAACGGAAATAAAATAAATTAAAAATTAAAAATTTAAAAGGCAGTTAGTAGGCAAGAATATAAGATAAAAACTAAAGTGGACGGGAAGAACAAATTCAGATAGAAACAAAAATATAAAGGTACTGTTCACTGTTTGCATAAAGAGATGTGCTTTGCGAGAAACAGGCAGCCAGAAAACCAGCAGCTCGTCAGAATCATCATTTACAAAGACGGCTCCTGCAGGCGTGTTTCTAATGAGCGATATGCACCCTGCACAAAAACTTATACAGTATTCTGAGACATTGCAGTGCTCCAGTTTCAGAGCAGGCTTTAGTCTTCCCCCCTCACTTTCTTATCACCAAATTAAAGGTCGAGTCTGTTTATTCCAAATAACGTCTTTTTTCTTTTCGTTTTTGCCCGTCATTCCTGTCAGTAATGACAACACCGTACATACAGAGTAATTAACCAGTAGCAAGACAGTCAGACAGGTTGTTAGGAAACTCGCATTATAGACAGATTTTGAAGGTGAAACAGTGATACATAAATAAATAAATGAAATAAAAGGAAAAGGAGGAATTAGACACAAATATAAGACAAATATAAATTAAGTGGATGAATACAACAACAAATCTTCATCCTATAAACATCAATATAAGAGTAAAGTTTATTGGCAAGTACAATATTTTTATTACTAATAATGACTGGTGGTCAAGTTATCCTTTAAAATAGGCTAGTATGCATTAACATATAAAGGAGCATTTAACTCTAGAGGCCCATGTAAGGCAAAGAAGTGAAAGAAAACACCAGTACAGATGATTTGACACATTTCCAATGACTATAAAACAAATAGCATATCACTGCACCACCAGACAGATCAGGACTCTGGTCGTCTCCTCCAGTCCTCTCCTGAGAGATCTAGATTCAGAATAGGAGGAAAGGAAGAAAACAAACAGGACCAACCTACAATTTAGCTTTAGGCGAGGCACTTTTATTTATATGGCACATTTCAAGCACACAGAGGCAATTCAAAATGCTTTACATAGGCGAGGAAAAGCATTAGAGTAACAATTAAAAACAAAAAGCAATAAAAACAGGAATAAAATAAATTAGGATTTTTAAAAACTTGGAATAGACCAGATATACAATTATAGTGCACAGTTCGTAATAAGTTGCAACAAAGAAAGTGCAGTGGAGAAAGCAATCAATCAAAGGCCCCGTAGAACAACTGAGAAGTCATCCATCTGTGTGCAGCATAGTGGGTAAAAGCAGCTATTCAACAATATCATAATAAAGTTTGTTAATATATCACTTACCAAAACCATCAAGCCATTCAAAGGGCTTTACAAAAAGTCATTTTCAACCTTATTAAATAACTTTAAAAGATATATAGTTAAACACGGTGGTCCGACCTCTCTGAGGTTCCTGCTGTGCTTATTTTATCCGCTGTGTGACTTTCATAGTGTCTTTCCAAATCTACCCAACAGCTACATCTCACCGCCAGCCAGACTAATTCTGGGTACGCTTGTATTTTCTGTGGCCCAACAGGTAAAATGGGTCTCCAACCAAATGCTAGTGCATTTTAGATTAATGAGATGTATAAACTTGGAAATGATATAGCTAATGTGAAGCTGGGGTTTTCTATCCAGAAGTTCCTTAAAACAAACATTGTGATGGTTTTATAAGACGAAGAAGTGCACAGCGAAGGTCTGGATCAGGTAGCAAGAAAAAATAAATAAATAAATAAATAAATTTAAAAAAAAATATATATATATATATATATATATATTATAATTAACATTATTGATGTCTCACCGCAAGGAATTATAGATGTTCAAATTTCTTTCTGAGCATTTAAAGGTCTTCTCCTCAATTAATGCTGTGATTGTCTGTTGTGTTACTGTGTTATTAGGTATGGTTAGCTCTATTAATCCTACTAATTTAATTAAATAAAACTAATTGGAACGCCCTCTCAAACCACATCACCCTGCCACCATTCAAACAGGTCCCTTAAAACCCACATTTTCAAGCTTGCATTCCCCAGTTAACCTCCTTCCCTTCTCTCCATGTGTTGTTATGATAATGTTAAATGTTAAAATAAAACAAATTTTCTTTTTTCTTTTATACATCCCTCCCCTCCTAATATGTATTACTGAAATGTTGTTACTCTGTGTTTTCACTCTGTAAAGTGTATTGGATTACTTATTCTTATTATTATTATTATTAGAGATTTAAACTATCCACAAAAGCTTCCACCTGATTTTCTTAGTTTCTCTCCCTTTCTTGGTGCTGTAAGTCTGCAATGCACTCATTTTTTGTTGCATGAAACAATAGTGTTTCTCACCTCTATGAGGCTTCTTGTCAGCATCAAGAGGAGGAAGAGCAACATGCGTCTGGTTTCTGAGAAGAGTTGCCCCCCCTGGGTAAAGATGCCCTTGTTTTTCACCTCAAAGCTGGAACAAGATAGATGGTGCCACTCTTTTGCTGTGGTACTTTTTGATCAAGGCGAGTGGACGGCTTCTCAGGAGAGCGGGAGCAGAGCACAGCGAGAGGAAGACACACAATTAAAGCTTTTGAAGGCAGCTTCATTCACTCAGGTTTTTTCCCCCCCTCACAGATACACAATGCTCTGTAAATGTCTTGTGCAACAAAGTCTCTGCCAAGGCACCAGCAGTTGGACGGCGATATTACTCATGTGTACTGTATGAAATGAAAGTTTCCCAGTAAGCGTGTGAAATCTGTGGACCTCTTGTCCTGTGCTGTTCTTTGTGTAACGGAGTGAGAGGCAAATGGACAGGACGAATGATGATGTGTTCGCGTTGCTAATGAGACGGGACACATAAGTGTTGATCACCATGGGATTTTTTTTTTTTTTGTCTCCATAGCGACGAGGAAGAGCTGCGGAAGTCGTTTTCTGAGCTCGGGGACAGCCTGTGTGAATCCAACGCCTCCAGATCGATGAAGCGGGTGGGCAGCAGTAAGAAGCCCCTGACGGACGACGCAGAGCCGTCCGGGTCGCTGCTGTACAAGAACGGATTCCTGGTCCGCAAAGTCCACGCCGACTCGGACGGCAAGAGAAGTACGCCTCAGACCTTTACCTTTCTCCAGTTGCAAAATTCATTCTTGCCCTTTTGAAAAGAGGCTGAGAAAAAAATCTCACCTCAAGGTCAATTTAGTGATCGTCATCAGCAGATAAAGTTGAATAAATCCATCTTCTTCTACCTTAAATGTCGCAGCACACATCCTCAGTAATACTGCCGTGGTTGTACTGTGCGGTGTGTTACCACTAAAACACAGTGGTGACATGTAACGTTCAAATTCAACTTTACTTGAGTATTTCGCTTTTATGCAACTTTATACTTCTACTCCACTACATTTGTCTGACAGCTTTAGTTCCCTTTCAGATGATGAACCCTGCCTGTCCAGTGAAAACCCTCCAAACGCTGAGAAATCCTCCTCCTTCTTTAGCTCAATAAACTATTTAAACGCCCGTTGGATCAGCTGGGAAATGCATTGTCACAAAGCTGAAAACAGGCTGTGATTCTCAGATCATTAAACCACTTTTTTGAAAAATACGTGGTTCTCACGGGACAGCGACGCCACAAAAATAAGACGATCTTATAGACCATGATGCGTTTCTGTAGATTAGAGAAACTACTACGTGATATAAAGTAACATTTTTCTGCACAGAGTACTTTTACTTTGGTACAGTTTGCTGATAATACTTAAGTAAGCTTTTGAATGCAGGGATTTTCCTTATTGTGTAGTATTATTGCAGTATGGTATTGCTACATTGACTTAAGTAAAAGTTGTGAATACTTCTTCTATTAAGTATCAAGACTGTTATCGATGAATCCAGATTGAAGGTGAGAGGAAGCTGCCACAAGCATCTTTCACTTTGATTCCGTCTCCATTTAATCCCCATCTTCTGAGCGGCATGCTGACAGCCCATCAACCAGGGAACGCTTTTCCAAAGCTGGTGTCACAACCAATTTCACACCAGTATTTTCAGACTGAATAATTTCCACATTGGCTTTCTATTTGTTGAAGAGGGCAAATGCCAACAGTCATCAACCCAAACATCTCTGCTGTCACTGTCAGTGTGCTTTGTCCGACCCACGAGAGAGTGTTTGGTAAAATGTGGTTAAATTAAGGTTTTATCCATCCATCGGCAACCGCTTATCCTGCGTACAGGGTCGCTTGGGGGGCTGGAGCCAATCCCAGCTGACATTGGGCGAAAGGCGGGGTACACCCTGGACAGGTCGCCAGTCCATCGCAGGGCCACACAGAGACAAACAACCAGTCAGGACAATTCAGGGTCACCAATTAACCAATACTGCGTGGGGAGAACCTGCAGCCTTGTTGCTGTGAGGTGACAGTGCTAACCACTGCACCACCGTGCCGCACAATTAAGGTTTCAGTTTATTTTAACAGTGTATTAGGTGCTAAGGTTATGTTTATATTTGCTATTTCTCTCTCTTTTAGTGCTAGAATATTTTTATTAATAATGACACCTGAAGTTTAGCCAAGAAACAACGTGGCAACAAGAATCGAGCCCCCCCGGGAACAGAGCTGGGCTGGGAAATGATTTTAGCGTAGGGGCCACATGGGGTTTTGCTACTTCCACATTCATGACATGACACAGACTGCCCCAAAAAGCATTTTTTTTCCCATGCACATTCATTGGTAAAGTAGCGGCTTTATTATGCTGAGTACAGTGTCACCAAACCAAGGTTATTATAGTTTTGCATTTTTCATTAGTTTTTATTTTTATTTCGTTTTGACTTTTTGATTTCAATTTCAGTTTAGTTTTAATTAGTTTTTAAAGTGAATTTGTTAGTTTAGTTTAGTTTTTATTTTTGGAAAATGCTTAGTTTTAGTTTAGTTTTATTAGTTTTAGTGTTAGTTTTAGTCTTTGTCAGCAGCGAAGTTTCAAAAGGTTAGAAAACAAAGACTCAACAAAACATCATTCATATTCAGTGTATTGAACAACCCCAGTACATAAAATGTACATATGGGCACAATATGTACACTGTCTATACAAGATGCAGCCTTAAGTGCAAAATATGTGTAATTCTGCTTCTGTAGTGAGATGCAGATAGTGTCGCAGAAAAAGATCTAAATAGCCAACAGACTAAAAAGAAATACATGAACAGCATGTATTAAACACATTCATGAGCCACACATGACAGTACTTAGAAGCCAGGAGTCTCAGAAAGCTCAATCTGAGCAAAAAATCATGGAAAAATAAAAAATAACAAACCCAATGAACTCTAGAGGATCAAGTTATTGAGATGAACCAACTCAAAATTAACTAGACTAATCAATGAATTGGACTACCCAGCACTAGTAGCAGGTGCTGCAGCGCTATGGTAAATCGTTGCAATTAATTACTACCTCATATTTTAACATTTTAAGTGGACATGTACTGAACCTGATAGTGCACTGAAAGCCTGGCAAGATACTGCTCCATCTCAGCTGGAAGCTGATGTGCTTTGCTAAGTTAAGATTACATAGCCTTGTGTCCAGCATTGTACAAAATAATAATTAAGTCCCTTGCATCATGAATTAATCAGCTGTTTTCAAGATTTTAAGTGTGAAAAAAGTTTGTGTGTGTTTGTTTACCGTGAGCGGTGTTCCTGCGTATTTATTACTAACCAGCAGGTATCGCGTCGCCGGTGGAAGCACTGCATTAGCGTTCTTTGGCTTAACGTTGCGGTTGTCTCGTGCTCCATCATGCTCCCTGGACTCGGGTTAACGTAAGCTTCTGTGTCCATGTTGGGGGCTTGGCGTGCTCCCTAACCATGTCAATGTAAGCTATAGGTTGGCCTCCTTGTGGACCAAATTCGTGTTTTTTTTCCCCCCCCTTATGTTCCACATATTTCATCACCTTCCACAACAAGGCACTTGCTCTTATCTGACACATAGTCATATTCAAAGTAATCCCAAATAGGACCCGCTTTCTCCCAACTTTAGGTGGTGCCGCCGCTGCCGTGGTGCCCGGCGAGGGGCAGAGAGGCGTTCACTAATGCTGCGGAAAGTCAAAATTTCCCGGTCGGAAATGTCAACTCTGAGAAATAGGAAGACAGATTTCATATCCACCTATGAAATAAATTGAGAAGACGAAAACTAAGGACATTTACGCTATAATTTTATTTTATTTTAGTTAGTTTTGCAAACTGACAATACCGTTTTAGTTAGTTATCGTTTTTTTCTAAACAGTCGTTTTTATTTTTATTTTAGTTAACGACAATGTTTTTTCACACCTAGTTTTCGTTATTTCGTTCGTTTTCGTTGACGATTATAACCTTGCACCAAACCCCTGAGATTACTCTTTTTTATTATTAGATTTTGATCTATTAAGTCCAGTAACAGTTGGATAGTCTAGCAGAGCCTTATGATGTGTGACCCAGGAAGTCTTGGATGTACATGCCCCAAGCAGCTCAGCCGGAGAAGGACTCTACTGAGCATGCTCTGTGGGCTCCATGATAAGAATCCCCTGCCTTGATGTTGTGATTATCTTCAAATACACCCTATTTTTTTTCCTGCCTCTTGGACTTGCAGCACAGTACAGTTTTATGATTCACACAAAAATTGGATTTAATTAAGTAGAACACCAGTCAGTACGAGTTTACAAACTAATTGGCTTTAAAATTCCCGTCTTTTGTATTGTTTCTTTATCCAAAATTTGGGGAGAGGTCCATTGCATATGTTTATGACCTGCAGGTGTAATGTTAACTCTTTGTCTCCTCCTCACAGCACCAAGAGGGAAGAGAGGGTGGAAGACCTTCTACGCCATCCTAAAAGGGCTTATTCTCTATTTGCAAAAAGTAAGTCGCTCACATTATTACTGTGTATATTTTATGTATGTGTGAGGAACAACTACTACTTGATATTTATTATTCAACCTTTAAAATAACAAGTGAATGCTTAAACGTTCTGTTTTACTTTCACGCCAAACAAACAAAATCTTAAGAATCTTAATAAAATGTTCCCTCTGTATCCTGTCACCTGCTTACACCTAACCCCGAAATGCCTTTTAGAAAATATCACATGCAAAATAACATCTCAGCAGTGACGAGTCATCACGCAATCTATCCAAGGAAGTTACTTAATTAAGGCCATTTCCTGTTGACGTCTAAAAAGTGCTATGACATAATCCAGGTCCCGGCACTGTGCAGAGGAGCCATACGGACTCGGCTTTGGTGCAGGGAAACGTACCTCAAGTGGATTTTGTATTTTTGAGCCTGTAGTTATGCCGTAGATTTGTTTTCTTGGGCTCAGTGTGTCCGATGTGGTCAGACTCTTGTTTATTCGATCCTAAATTAAATCAAGATTTTTAGGCTCTAATTTGTCTCGACAAAAACGTTGTACTTCTTGTACGTTGTACAATGTTTAATATTCGAGAATTTTATTGATTTGTTATTGTTACTGAAACTTAGCTAGTGTACCAGCACTAGTAATTTCAAACTATACCCAAATTAAATTACTTTACATTTACCCTCATTGAAGAAGTTTTTCTGTACATTAATTGTTGTTATGATTATTTTATTTCTTGTGTGAAATGGACATCACTGAACTCTAAATGTAGAGTCTTACTTTCAAATTAATGGAAAATTCAGGATACTTTCTGTTTCTATAATGGAGGGAACCTTGTTTGTTTTTACTACGTTTATGTTTTTTTCTCTTTGGTGTCAAAACATCAAGTGAGGAATTTAAAATAACTTGTTTTGATTATATATGAGCACCTTGAAGTAATTTTAGTCCACAGAAGGAACATAATCACCTTCCACTTTCTCAGATTATCAGGGGGGAGTTTCAGCACGGGTGGTTGCAAACAATGCAACGCTAACCCTTTACCCTGTACTCCAATGAAGTATGTTCTTAGTCAGCTCACCAACTTTAATAAGTAATAAGACCCCTTGGTGGTATTCATACGTTCATTTCTTATTTATCATTGCCATGGCAGGGGGAATACAGGCCTGATAAACAGCTCTCTGAGGAGGACCTGAAGAACGCCGTGTCCATCCACCACTCTCTGGCCATGAAGGCTTCAGACTACAGCAAGAGGCCCAACGTCTTTTACCTGCGAACTGCTGACTGGAGGGTCTATCTCTTCCAAGCACCGTGAGTCCTGTCTTATGTTTCTTACTGAGCTGAAATAATATATAAATAACTGTTATCCACATCTACAGTATACAGCATGGGTGCACGGATAGCTGCACAGCATCTGCAGCAGACCAAATCCAATGTGAAAAAAATCAGCTTTAATCAAACCCGGCAGCAGATATGGACCCTTGTCTTATCTTGAGTCACAGCTTGAGCCGTATTTCTCCTTTTGGGCTGTAGTCTCGGCCCAAACTACAGTGTGTGGTCAAAAGTATGTGGACATCCCATTCTTAGTACTTACTTGTGTACTTTTTGGTCTGGAGCAATTTTTTGATGCCTGAAAATGTGATAAAACTTGCGCTTAACTTGGCTAATAATGTAATAAAATGTCCTGACTGATATTGTAATCATCAGAAAATCCGTGATTGGATCCCCCTCTCATAATCCCCGTGGGTGCGATTGAGTGCAAGTCTTTCTACTTTTAAATGTACTTCATATTAAGTTCAACTTTTTTCTTGATTTCAAATGTGATTTATCACCTTTTTTGAATGCAGACATTTGAAAAGATCAGACATGGCAAAGGAGACACTTCATTCATTAAGAATCACGGTTAACTCAGATGAAAAAGAATATTTCATGACGATTGAATCGACTGTTTTGCCTCCATCATTGTGTAACGTTAGCCATCCTCTGCACCTTTTGTCATCTCCTGATGGTGTCTAATTCATGACCCACTCTTGGCTAATAACCAATCCTTGCATAACGACCAGTCATTGTCATGTTTAATCATGAAAGCACCTCTGTAGAGAAAGCCAGCTCCATAAAGAAACAGGTTTCTTAGTTTTGTTTGGGGAAACTTGACCTCAACCCCAATCCATCACTTCACTGATGCCCATGTGGCTGAATGGGAGCAAATCCCTGCCGCCAGGTTCCAACATCTGACGAAAAGGCTGAACCTGAAGAGTTTTAGGAATGACATGTTCAGCAATCACATATGGGTGCAATACTACGGTGTCCACATACACTCGTTCGTGTGGTGTAGCTGTGGCTTGTCAGCAGAGCGTTCAACCTCCGCTGACAACATGCGGAGCCAGCTGTGCACATGTGCAGGACACATGCTGCTCAATGCTACACGCACATGTTGAACAGGAGGTACGGTGAATGTTAAGAGTGAGGTGGAGGTGTGCATGTGTGTGTTATCAGGATCCAGGAAGTGGCACATGAGTGGCCACATGTTTCAGCCCCCAGGAGGACAGGCTCTGTGCTCCAGTTGCAGCTTGCATTTGTCCCAGATACTGTACCCCTCTCTCTCTATGTGTCTCTCCTCTTTGTCTCGCTATATCTCGCTTTCTCTCTCTCTGCCTCTCCCCGGGGATTTAAGCAAGGCTGTCTGATTCAATCTGATATTTCTCATGGGCCCCTAATGGGTCTGTTAGAGTAAAACAGGCCCTTTTCTCTCATGTATTAATTGGCTACAAAATCATTTCTTTATAAACAGCAAGGCTGCATTCTCTGATAATTATCCCTTTGATGTTGTAAGCTAGCCATGCGAGGATGTGGGCACCATGTAGAGGAACCGATAAGTGTGTTTGCGCCTACTCGTTGTGTTTTGGAGTTTAAGCTCTGTTTGTGATTGCTTTTGTGTGTTTGTCGCGCATATGTGTCTATATGTGCGGATGGCGTACTCATGTGTGGGCGTGTATTATCATCCATCGCAGGAACGCGGAGCAGATGCAGTCATGGATCACACGGATCAACGCCGTGGCCGCCATGTTCTCAGCCCCTCCCTTCCCAGCGGCCATCGGCTCCCAGAAGAAGTTCAGCCGGCCGCTGCTGCCGGGGACGATGTCCAAACTGTCTGAGGTATATATTAATGTTAACAGCTAAGTCCTGAAGGGGGCTGAACCTGATCCAGCATAATGTGAAATCCATTACAGCAAGCCGATGCAGATCTTTCAAAGAATAATGATGGGTTCTGTACAGCCATTTTCAAAAGGAGCTGACACACATCATTTGTCATAACATCATGGCAGAGTAATTAGAATTACATTTTGTATGTAATGTATTGCTGGTGGCCACTAGTGGCTGTGATTGCAGGCATTTCATTTCTCATTTAATAAGTAACACCAGTAAATAGGATGACAGCGATCAAAGTAAATATGAGCTCAGCAAAAAGATCTGTTTATCTTTCAGCATAATGTTTTCAGGTTGTTCGTGAAAGCGATATCTCAGAATCACCTGGAGGAAATTTCTTCAGATTCAGACGTCCACCTGGCAAAGCCACTGTGACTTCACATAATTTAGGCCATAACTCAAGAATCGATACAGTAATTATAAACAACTTTCACACAGATGTTTAATGGGATTATCATAATATCAGAATGTCCTGGGGGAAAAAAGTTTTCGGGCCATTATTCAACACCATAGCTCAGGAACCAAAGGGGAGGTTGTGACCATATTTCACAGTTGGTCGGACACTAAAAAAAAGTGAGGCGACACTTTTGACTCAAAATAGCCATATTTTAAGAGATAATTAGCCCATTAGCCATAGTTTAAGAATTAATTCGGCAATTCCAAATTTCACACATGTGTTAAATGGGACGACACAATGAGTAAACAACTAGCACAGTACGAGCGCACCTCCATCCGTCCATTCTGATGAACGCTGGGCACGCTGTGAGTGAGTTTTACGACAGCTTATAGAGAGGAGAAAACATAAGCACAACATTTTGTGTAGCTCTACTCTAAAAGAATCAGTCTTTACATAATAATAATCAAGGGTTAACTTCCATTTATCCAAAAAATACTCTTTTACACGTTTCACAAATGCACATTTTTACAAGTCCATCAAAAATCAACAGTCAGGTGCCCAAAAAAATAATATTGTGAACCTATCCTCTAAATCCAAACAACCGTGTCCATAATTTGAAACAAGCAAAGGCAAACAAAGCGAGAGGGGATTAGGCAGGCAGCTAAAAAGTCCTAACAGAAAAGCCAATGTTCATAAAACGGTAACAGGAAGCCTGGACGTTAAGGCAGAATGCAGATTAGACAATCTGGTGTGGATCTGAGGGAACGTGGCCAATGTAAATGTTGGGAACAGGTCAGTAATGCAGTGGAGGGTAAAATAGGTAAATCATTTTTTTTTTTAAATGGAAATTGAAGAAGTCAGGTGTTTCTGATTTCCTCCCTTGTGATGTCAGCGTTGACCTTATGCTTACAGGAGGAGCAGGTAAAATCCCACGAACATCGATTCAGATCCCTCGCCACTGAACTGACAGAGTTGCGCTCCTACCCTCCTGACCGCAAGGTCAAAGGGCGTGAGATGGAAGAGTACCGCCAGCGAGACGAGTACCTGGAGTTTGAGGTGAGCTGGACTCAGACAAAGAAATAAATGGGAAAGGCAGTCAAGCTTTACATCATTATTACAATGCTACAGCTCTCCAGTTGTCCAATGCTGAATTTCTTCTGACTGTCTCTCTTGCACACTCACACTTTTATAGAAAACACGGTATGCGACTTATGTCATGCTGCTGCGAGCTAAGATCCGGAGCGGAGAGGATGACCTTTCTGTCTTCGAGTCCCAGCTCCTGGAGGACAACGGGCTGCAGAGGGCTCACTCCAGCCCCACGCTGCAGGACAGCAGCCAGGCCAGCCAGGTCAGCCAGGCCAGCAGCAACAGGGACGGGGGCAACAGCAGCAAGGCCAGCGGCTGCAGCAGCAAGGTTCGACAGGAAGGCCAGAGACACAGCTACCGACAAGCCGTCAAGAAGTGAGACGGGGCGGGGGCGCCGGGAGCGGCACAGCGTTGCACTGCCAGCGGCAGGCTGTCTCCCTGCATAGGTTTTTATTTGAGATCCAGGAGGGTGTGGAGCTCTGCTTGAAGGGGGAGCAGGAGTGAGGGTCTACCCCACGCCCTCCCCCGACCATGACGCCCTACCCGGCACCCCAATCTTCTCGTCTAACAGAGGAGGGCTGGGAAACACCAGCGAGGATGTTGGTGCAGGAGGTGGGAGGAACGGCTGGGAGGTCACAGATCTGCAGAAACGGGGTGTCTTTGAGAAAACACGCTGGGTGCAGCAGCAGACTGCACTGTGCAGTGAGAGAAAGAGGGTGCTTATAGATTGAACGGTGCACCAGACAGGACATCCAGCATCCTTTTTTCCCCCTTTTGTTCTTTCAAGGCACCTCTCCCGCCACGTTCTCCCACCTTTTTTCTTGACCTTTAACTCAGTTTTGGGACCAAACACACATTTTAAAAACATCACATTTTAGACGACTGATCATTTGATTTCACTCTGATTTGAAACGCTGTAATAGTTACTGGACTAGTAAAACATCACAAGGTCTTGGGGAGCCATTACACTCCAGCTCCTTATTTTGCCACATCATCGTGGTGTGTTCACATTCCACACAGGACCCCGGACATTACAGCTTCTAGCTCCTGTACGTATTTTGACGGATCTTGGCACCAAGTTGGATCGACGGACTGTGCACAACATGTTAGGATGGAGTGTTGAGGGTGTGGCCGAAGAATACAACACGATGAGGTGGTGCAGCTTGGTGCAGCTCGTCCCTCCTCTTTTCTCTAGTCACTGACGGCCAATTAGACGCAACAACGCCAGTAGAAGTTCACTGTCCTCCTGATGTGCAGCAATGTAACCGCATCTCATCAAGAGTGGTCTTTTTTTGCTCTACTTGAACAGGCGATCTCTTTCCAAGTTGCTTTCGCTTCTGTCCCGTGGTGTGCTTCTGTTCTCTTTCTATTTCTCGGCTGAAAGTTGTTTTAACCGGTTATCCGCATGCCTGCATCCAGCACAGCTTGTTTTAGGCCTTTTACTACTTTGAGGGCAAAACTGAGAGCAGCAAAGTTGTTCTCTGGGGTCATTTAGTCCTTTTCCTCATGCCGGTGCCATAACCAACGTGTGTAATCTTTGTCTGTACTTGTAGTCTCTCATTTATAAACCCTATTTCAACACTCACCAGGCAGACCCTGAATGTTCTTGTTTTTTCAATATTTTTACAGTATTTTACAGTTGTTTGTTGACGTTGAACCTATTCCACCTGTGTGTATCAAGTGTACGATGAAATATGATATTGAAAATATAAAAGGAACTATGTAACCCATACTCTTTGTAAACCTCCAGGATATGTTGTATATAATGCGCCATCAGCTGTCCGCTTATATTGTAGGATATATGACGGTATATTTACAATATATTCAACACACTGTTGTGAAGATGCGTTAGGTGCACTCAAAGTTGACATATTCTTCTTGTAAGTCCCAAAAACGCTACACGATAATCATGTGTTGTTCACTTTTTTTCTTACATGTTGGTAATAATTCAGCACAATAAGAGTATTATAGTAACGCCTGTGTACGTATCAAAGATTAGTAAGCTATTGCAGGGTGTTTGAGATAGGATTTCGCCACGCTGTAGTGGCGTGTGAGGATTTCAGCTACCGTGGGAAGTTTTCCAAAGACAGCGCATGGTTTGCTATGACCTTATAGCATGATTTTAAAGGGATCAGGGTTGAGACTGTTGTCAGAGATGCATGAAAAAGGTGAGGAATGTAAAAAAAAAAAAAAAACGGAGAAGTGTGAAATGAAACTCCTCTTTAAGGAGGGTGTGGGCGGACTGGTTTAATCACCATATCATGTTTGGAGCATACGATTTTGGTAGTCATGAACACGTCATAGCATTATTGATGTATAGCCATTTTCTACTCAGGCTTTAAAAATGACACCTTGAGCAGCTGCAGTGCCAGTGTCCGACCAGCAGGGAGAGCTGTCAACGATCAGTTTATTCAGCCATAATCACACCCGCTGCACCCGCAGTGAATATGCATGGCATCACCCACTCACCTGAGGATGGGGATGGATACTGCAGGGCTAAATGAGACGACACCTGTGTGTATTAACTTTGGATGTCAAGTCTGTTTGAGTGTGTGTTTACACGTCCGTCTTGCTGAATGTTGGCGTGCGCATGCTGTGACCGCGCCGGCTGTTCGAAAGGAGCCAGTTGTCTTCTTCCACACAGCTTCAGTTCCCATGTTGTTAGCTCTAAATGTGTGGTGTGATTTGGATTTTTAGAACACATGATTTCATATTCAGGCTTTAAGCATATCATTGTGTTTGCCTCTTAATCACGTTCTGCCTGCAGTTAAGAGCTGAAATAGAAAGCTCATCTCATCCTCTGCTTCTCATGTCTGCACTTCCCATCGTTCTCTTCATTCACAGCTCATTTCACTGATATCTCTTTATAGTCTGGTGGTTTTTAAAGAACTTTTATGTGGATACTGTGGCCACAGCTGACATCTAACTCGACATTACCGCTGCAAATTTATTTATAATGTTTGACTCTGCTGTCTGTAATGTGGCCAAACTGCCAGTTGAGTGCCGTTCATCATTCTCTTAGGGGTGGATGAGAAGTTTTGATTCAGAAAGTCCTGATTCATTTTTGAATACACAGTTACATCAGATAAATACCAATATTGCATACATTTTATAGCACTTCTCAGGTTTTATCCTGGAATCTTAAATATAGTTTTATTCCACACTTAGCAGCTATGACATTTTACACACGGCTCATCCCTAACGAGCAACCACAGCCTATACATATAGCACAACTGTACACAAAAACAAAAGGTCCCCACAGTAGCTGTTCTGGAGCTTTCGATCGTTTCATACGATCTTCCTCGGCACACAGAGTTTATCCGGTTTTAATGAAAATGTAGTTGTTGAGCACTTTATTGTTTTTTCGTCCTCTGCTGTTTCCAAGGTCAAGAATGAATCAGTCTCAGATTTACACACGAGACAAAACAATTTGATTAAAAGGAAATTCATCTTCACTGACTCTTTTTTTTTTTTAAATAAGCATCTTGTCATTATTCCTTTTTCTCTAAGCAAAAATGCCAAACATTTGCTGAATTTTAGAGTTAGTTAGACAAAAATTTAAAAAACAATTCAAAGATGATGCTTTCGGAAAATTGCATTTTTCGTTATTAACATGTCACAGGCTTGACAGTTAATTGAGAAAATAATCAGCAGATTCATCAGTAATGGAAATAATCACCACAAAGATGGTTCTTGATTTGATTTTAAGAATTGATATCAGATCAATTAACTTAAAAATGTCCACCGTTAATAATAGTTTACTGATTGTTTACGTGTGTGTGCAACCCTGTGTTATATATGATAAATAAATGAACTTTGAACCTTAAAAAAATCAAGATTAATTTGAACATTTTTCTTTTTACCCAGTTCCAGTAATTAAAAAGTAACTGGAGACTGCACTGCAAATAACACCCCAAAACACAGATTGTTAACTAAATCAAGTGCAATAGCTTAATCCTACTGATGGGTGTTATCAGCACAGGCTCTGTATGCTCCATACAGTACGGATGCAGGTCTTCAGATCCCCCCCCGAACCTCCTCTCTCCATGTGTTGTCACCAGTCACTCACATCAAAGAGCAGCTGCAGGATCTCCGTGGCACTGGTTAGCATAGGAAAAGCTGGTTCCCCTTGTGACGGCTCTGTGAAGTCACCCTGTTGTACTGTGTTCACAGCGGCAGAATACCTCTGTTAAAGCAGCAGTGCATGCCTGCGGCAGTTTTGGGCAAACTGTCCTTTAAACGTGCACTTGTGCTGTTTCCATCTCTGCCCACGAAAGCCTCATTTCTGAATGTGACATGTAAATAAAGCATGAGATATTATGGCCTGCTGTTCATTTATATTATGGTTACAGTATTAAAGGAAGGGTTAATATATAAGGTAGGTCAACATTTTTTTCCTGTCCTTGAGCTCATGGTCATTTTTTTTCTATCAATGTGAATGAAGCAAATGGCTATATTTAACGCTGTTGTATGCTGTTGTGTTTTAGAGTATCGAGCCAGCTCATACAAATCTTTTGACATGTAGAGGTCTGATCTGATCCATCTCAGTGTTTTTTAGGCTGGTGCAGGTAAGGCAATGTTCATTTTATGCTACACATACAGTGAGCTACATGTCTCACTGCCTTGTTAAAACTCACCAAGGAAAATGTTGTTTGTGAGCTTCTCATTTTGGGAAGCATAGAAGATGAAAATAAAAGTGTTTTGGAAGCTTAACCGTGTCCGAACATCATTGCGTGTGGAACATACCACAGTACATTTACTGCAGGTCAGTAAATTTTTGTGTACTTTGTGGATTAAGATTTTTAAAATAATGAGCATTAAAGATATAATATTTCGTCAATTCAAAACTGGCTCCATCTTTACCAGCTACAACATTTAAATGCTGGTCACCTGTTCAAGTATCAGCAATAATGACCCGATAATGTAATAATATATGTATGTATAATTCTGCTGCACAATGAATATTTGACTTAAGATGCTTTAATTTTTATGATAATATTGGGATACATATATAAGTACAGTTTTGTATATAAGTATTTATTGTATCTTTTTTAATCTTTTCATGTGACAACGCTGAAAACATGACACTTAGTGAGTGTACAGCTTGTATAACAGTGTAAATAACACATCACACAGCCATTAATGTCATAACCGCTGGCAACAAAAGTAAAAATGTCCAAATTGGGCCCAATTAGCTGTTTTCCCTCCCAGGTGTCATGTGACTCGTTAGTGTCACAAGGTCTCAGGTGTGAATGGGGAGCAGGTGTGTTAAATTCGCTCTCTCACACTCCCTCATACTGGTTAAGTTCGACATGGCAGCTCATGGCAAAGACCTCTCTGAGGATCTGAAAAAGCACGGTGGCCAAGACCATACGGCGGTTCAACAGGACAGGTTCCACTCAGATCAGGACTCGCCATGGTCGACCAAAGAAGTTGAGCGCACGTGCTCAGCGTCATATCCAGAGGCTGTCTTTGGGGAATAGACCTATGAGTGCTGTCAGCATTGCTGCAGAGGTTGAAGGGGTGGGGGGGGTCAGCCTGTCAGGGCTCAGACCATACGCCGCACACTGCATCAAACTGGTCTGCATGGCTGTCGTCCCAGAAGGAAGCCTCTTCTAAAGATGATGCACAAGAAAGCCTGCAAACAGTTTGTTGACAAGCAGACTGAGCACATGGACTACTGGAACCAGGTCCTGTGGTCTGATGAGACCAAGACAAACTTATTTGGTTCAGATGTTGTCAAGCGTGTGTGGCGGCAGCCAGGTGAGGAGGACAAAGACAAGTGTGTCTTGACCACTTCGCGTTGTAGCAAAGTGTCATTTCTTCAGTCCTACGTTCACATTGTGATTTTATTTTGGCCAGATTAAACTGAGAAATTGCTGTTGAGTCCCAGTCAAACGCACACACAAATATTTTGAGGAATATCTACCAAGTAAGCACAGTATAATCCAAAATACAGAATATTAAGGTGAATTATAATAAGGCATTTGCCTTGGTGCCTGGACCTGCCAGCAAAGGCCTATTGTTAGAAGACAATAAAACTGCCTGCATTTCCTGATACCTATAGACCACTACTGACCTGTAGACCACTACAGACCTATAGACCACTACAGACTTCAGAATCAGCTGCCCTACAAACCTCCTGCTTCTCTCTCTCCTAAAATCCTCTCCAATATCCATCTGGTCACTGAAATGAAGGATATACTAACAGCATTAACAGGGACATGACATTTAGTTTTCACTGACAACAAAATTCTGTGGGGACTGAGGTTGATTTAAAATACTATGGCGATATTAATGGTGCTCACTCTGGCTAGAATTTACCCTCAAGGAAACAGAGCTAAAGTTTAGCAAGTAACAGTCTCAACAATTTACAGTTTCACTTTGTATCACTCACCATTCATCTGTGTGGCTGTGCGTGTGTGAGAAACAATGAAACAATGAAATACAACCTCCATCAAGGTCCTAGTGCCCGAGCAGAAAATAACAAAACGATTATTTTTCAATAAATACAAATTATATTCGTAATATTCTATCATATTTATCAATATTCTTGCTTCTTCTTCTCTGCTTTGTTGAGTACATCTCTGCGCTGTAAAAAAAAAAAGAATCTATATCTAATTTTTATTTACTTATTATTTGGGGGGCTTAGGAGGCTTATAGGGTAGCTTCAACCCCCCCAGAACCCCTACCCCTAATCTGAGCTCTCATATCCCTCCACTACCCTTAACCTGAGTTTCTATGTTCCCACCTCTACCCCTAATCTGAGTTTTTATGTCCCCACCACTAGCCCTAATCTGAGCTCGTATGTCCCCACCACTACCCCTAATCTGAGCTCTCATATCCTTCCACTACCCTTAAAATGAGTTTCTATGTTCCCACCTCTACCCCTAATCTGAGTTTTATGTCCCCACCTCTACCCCTAATCTGAGTTTTTATGTCCCCACCACTACCCCTAATCTGAGCTCTCATATCCTTCCACTACCCTTAAAATGAGTTTTATGTCCCCACCTCTACCCCTAATCTGAGTTTTTATGTCCCCACCACTACCCCTAATCTGAGCTCTCATATCCTTCCACTACCCTTAAAATGAGTTTTATGTCCCCACCACTACCCCTAATCTGAGTTTTTATGTCCCCACCACTACCCCTAATCTGAGCTCGTATGTCCCCACCACTACCCCTAATCTGAGTTTTTATGTCCCCACCTCTACCCCTAATCTGAGCTCATATGTCCCCACTACTACCCCTAATCTGAGTTTTTATGTCCCCACCTCTACCCCTAATCTGAGCTCATATGTCCCCACTACTACCCCTAATCTGAGTTTTTATGTCCCAACCACTACCCCTAATCTGAGTTTTTATGTCCCCACCTCTACCCCTAATCTGAGCTCATATGTTCCCACCACTACCCCTAATCTGAGCTCATATGTCCCCACTACTACCCCTAATCTGAGTTTTTATGTCCCCACCACTACCCCTAATCTGAGCTCATATGTCCCCACCACTACCCTTAATCTGAGCTCATATGTCCCCACTACTACCCCTAATCTGAGTTTTTATGTCCCCACCACTACCCCTAATCTGAGCTCGTATGTCCCCACCACTACCCCTAATCTGAGCTCTCATATCCTTCCACTACCCTTAAAATGAGTTTTATGTCCCCACCACTACCCCTAATCTGAGCTTTTATGTCCCCACCACTACCCCTAATCTGAGCTCGTATGTCCCCACTACTACCCCTAATCTGAGTTTTTATGTCCCCACCTCTACCCCTAATCTGAGCTCATATGTCCCCACCACTACCCCTAATCTGAGCTCATATGTCCCCACTACTACCCCTAATCTGAGTTTTTATGTCCCCACCACTACCCCTAATCTGAGCTCATATGTCCCCACCACTACCCCTAATCTGAGCTCATATGTCCCCACCACTACCCCTAATCTGAGTTTTTATGTCCCCACCACTACCTCTAATCTGAGCTCGTATGTCCCCACCACTACCCCTAATCTGAGTTTTTATGTCCCCACCACTACCCCTAATCTGAGTTTTTATGTCCCCACTACTACCCCTAATCTGAGCTCATATGTTCCCACCACTACCCCTAATCTGAGCTCATATGTCCCCACTACTACCCTTAATCTGAGTTTTTATGTCCCCACCACTACCCCTAATCTGAGCTCATATGTCCCCACTACTACCCCTAATCTGAGCTCATATGTCCCCACCACTACCCCTAATCTGAGCTCATATGTCCCCACCACTACCCCTAATCTGAGCTCATATGTCCCCATCACTACCCCTAATCTGAGTTTTTATGTTCCCATCACTACCCCTAATCTGAGTTGTTATGTCCCCACCTCTACCCCTAATCTGAGTTTTTATGTTCCCACCACTACCCCTAATCTGAGTTTTTATGTCCCCACCTCTACCCCTAATCTGAGCTCATATGTCCCCACCACTACCCCTAATCTGAGCTCATATGTCCCCACCACTACCCCTATGATGCTAAGTAAGACAAACACATGCACAACCTCTACCTACTCCTGACAAAATGTTTTAAAGCAGGACTACTCCTTGTATATTCTTATGAAATAGTATTTTTTTTGTTTAACATCGTTGTTTGGCGGTTGACAAACACTTTTTAACGTCTTTTGAACGCAGTGCTGTGTCGTGTTGTTGAACGCGCCTGTTTCATTTTCAAGAAACACAGCCGGGGTTTCTGGTGACGTTCCGCAGGAAAGTACACACTCTCTCACGGTGCTGCATTGACCCGAAAACAACACGACAAGCGCACATTTCCACGGAAGAACGGCTCATGACACTTTCATAGCAACACGACGTAAGTCTCGAAGCTCGCTTTACCAGCAGCTCATCACGAAAACATTGGAAAAAACGCCACTTAACTGGCGTCGAATTAGCTTTCATTTCCTAAAGCTAGCGACGGTCTCCGTCTATTTCCTGGAAGGTGAAGGGCTACTGTTGGTTAGCCAACAAAAAATAGCATTTTTAATTTGTGAGCGTGTGTTTTCATAACTGATTCTTAAAACCGTGTGTTTAGAATAGAGGCCACTAGGTCCCCATCTACATCGATGTAATACTAACATTAGCCAGGCATTTCCAGAGTGTAGTCATGTCCCTGTGCTTGACAGATTTATTAAGCTAGGTGTAAATCAGTTTGATGCCGTTTGGTCTAGCTGTGTCGCTTCTCTTGTAGCTGTCATGTAAAACGTTTTTCCCCCCCACACTTTGGGTCCAGCTCATGTTAGCAACAATGGAGAAACCTCCCTTCAGGCAGAACCAGAACTGCGGACACTGGGAGCTGAAAGAGAGGCTGGGCATGGGCGGGTTTGCCCATGTTTACCTCTACCAACATCATGTGAGTTTAAAAGCCATAAACCCCCCCAACACTGCAGACACTTCACTTCATTTAGAAAGGGAGAAAAGTAACCAGTATAATACCTGTGTCACCACTTACCTACATCCTTTTGGGATAAATAAAGTCCTCTTAGTTGTTGAGACATTTTATGAAGACTCAGAAAGGGACCAGCTCCTCTAAAACTACACACTGCTATTTTTGGGTATGCTTTCATGTGCTGATTTAATAATATCATGTCTGTTTGTAGGAAACAAATGAAAAGCTAGCTGTGAAAATGTGCCGTCTAGAGCTCACACCGAGGAATAAGGACAGATGGAGCAGAGAAATCCTGATCATGAAAAAGTTTGTTTTTCTTTTATACCCTTTCTTCTTGTGGGGACAGTTTATTTATATAGCACACTGATAAAGTCCTGATATCAAAAGGAAGATACTTATTCACAGATATTGTATGTTAAGGAGTACCTAAAGAAATATGACTTATGATTGTAGCAATGACCCTGCACGATCGGTATGGGTACCACTGAATAGGTGTGTAGTAATAACTTCTCTCCCACTCAGGTTGAATCACATCAATGTTGTGACAGCACGAGATGTCCCAGATGAAATGAAGCACATAGCGTTAAATGATCTTCCACTGTTGGCCATGGAGTACTGCTCAAGGGGAGACCTGAGGAAGGTGAATAGCTCTCTCAAGACGCACCACAACCACCGTCCGCACATTTTACTGAAGGGGTAGAAGCTTTTGGAAAACAGTGAAGTAAGCCTGGTTGGATTTATGTTAGGCTTTGCGATTGTAACAGAAAATAAACTCGCACATCTATAATTGCAAAGAAACTCCTGCACACTGTCTTTTTTTGCAGGCTTTGCGATTGTGAAACAGAGATTGGCAATTCAACGTCTTCGGTATATTTATTTGTCAGGCAGTTGTCGTTCATTGGTTTGTGCTTTTTATATAAATATTTTATTGTTTTTTACTATATAATTTTCATTTTCATAAACACAGCAGCTTTATTACCGCTGTCCTTTCTTCAGTACACCTAATCTACAAATATGAGACGATATTCACTCCCCTGCCCAGTTTGTGTCAGTCCAGCACACTCGACTCCTAAATCAGCAGACATTAGTCTCTGTTTTACCTGTCAGACTCAAGTTTTAATGCCTTTTTTTAATCGTTTGTGATGTGAAAGCATCAGATTTCCACTGTAAGAGAAAGTAAAACAAGTGATCCTCCCGATTATTATGCAGTTATGAAATCCTAGCGCGGGACAAAGCTTCTTTCTTGCCGGGCTGCTGACCACGGGCGGTTTAGCCGACTCCACTTTACGTCAGCAGCAACGAGCTGAGGGCTCTTCTCCGGTCACAGTTAGTCCCGTGGTGAGGTCTGCTTGCCGCGGTGGTGCTCCTGCAATGCTCTGCGTAAAATGACGCAAATTACGAGGTCTTCTAAACTGATGACTCAAATTGTCGACTTTTAGGGGGCAGCCATACTGTTCGCCTGGTTCAGCTGGTAGCATTCAAACTCTGCAGTTCTTAGTTTACAGCTGTCCTAATCGCTCCTCACACGGTGCAGATGTACAAAGGTTGAAGTTGCATCACATACTGTAGTGTCATACAAGATGCTCAGTCATAGCATGAGCATGTTGAATAAGACTAATTTCCCATTCTAACTGTTGTGGTGCATCTTATCAATCTTCAGCACGTCAAGTTGTGTCACTGTAATGTAGATTTACTGCAGATATTATAGAATTGTATTTGTGTGGGTTACAGATGCTGAGCAAACCCGAAAACTGCTGCGGTTTGAAAGAGAGTGAAGTGCTTTCATTACTCAATGACGTCGGTATGTCCAATGTTTTATCTGTGTGCAGCTTCACACGTGTCCTTTTACAGCCTTATCATTCATTTTAACCACTTGTTTCCGCCCCAGGATCTGGTATCCAGTATCTGCATGAAAACAAGATCATACACAGAGACCTTAAACCTGAAAACATAGTGCTGCAAGACATCAACGGAAAGGTAAACTGCCAGGATTTTGGCTTTGACGTCACATTTTCAAGAAACTGTCTGACATTTACTTATTCTTCTACAGCTGGTTCACAAAATCATTGACTTGGGCTATGCCAAAGACCTGGACCAGGGCAGTCTTTGTACCTCCTTCGTCGGCACACTTCAGTACCTGGTGAGCTTTATGTAATCTACGGCTCCGTGTTGTTCTAAAGTAAATGGACAAACAGGGAAAAATGTCAAGGTTGTTGATGTCTGTCAACTGCCTCTTCTCTGCAGGCACCTGAGCTTTTTGAGAATAAGCCATACACCGTTACCGTGGACTACTGGAGCTTTGGCACGATGGTATTTGAATGCAGTTGTGGTTTCCGTCCATTCCTGCACAACCTTCAACCTGTGCAGTGGTAAGTTGACCTGATAAGCAAATCATTATGTGCAGGAGGGATTTATTTTACCACAATGTGGTTGTTTGTTAGGCGAAAGCATACTGGAAAGTTTAGTTGGGGCTAAAGGAGGCGTGGAGTGGGGAGACATGATGCAGAGACGCTGAGTGAGGTGAAAGGGACAGGAGCTCTGAAAACAACAGGATGTTTTGCTGCTCACCCACACAGTCAGCAGCAGAGACTGGCACACTGGCTCACTTTAAAACTGTTTGTGCCTGGTCCCGTTTCTGCCCCAGCACCAGAGGCATTATGTTTTTCAGTTCGCTGTCCGCCCCTCCCTTTCTCATGTACGTGATTTTCTTTTTTTTAGGAACTCCTTGACATGACTTACAGGTTATTGTAACCTCAAAATAGGTTATTAGCTATTATTTAAGAATGAATTGGGCTATTCAGATTCTGCACACCTGTTGACTCGAACGACGCAATATGACGTTCCTCCTTCTCGTGCGTTCTGCATTTTACTTCCTGCCTCATTCTGAATTTGGTAAAAACAGTGATTTAACCTGTCTGGTCTAGCACTGCCTTTGTTTGTGTTATTATGTGATGTGGTGTTTTTGATCCTTCTTAAAACACAAACGTCACACAGTAACAAAAACAAACTAACCGATCGAGGCAGCGGGTAACCAGAGGGGTTAAATTTCTGTTTTTGTCAAGGGCGTCTGGTGGCTTTGAGCAGATCGATATCGAGGCAGTTTCTGTTTTAACATAAAGGTTCTTACTCTTTGTTAAAAAAAAGGTCTATCTCTGTAGGGATCCTTTCCTTAAAGGTGTCAGACACCTTTTTTTGTAATAACAATCTGAGCCTGTCGCTGGTAAAACAAGCACTTTAGTGGACGTACTTGACAGGGTGCAATTTCCCGTAAGGATTACAATGCAGATTTGTTTCGCAGCTGCCGACTGCATTGCACTCGCTCATAACAAAAAACATAGTCACATAGATATGGGAAAATAAAGTTCAGGTTGAATAATATTGATATTATCCTTTAAAGAAAATGTAGCATGATTATCACCCAACTGTATCACAATCACCCAAGAAGAATTAGCAAAGTAAGACAAATAATAATAATAATAATAATAATAATAATAGGATTGATTTAATCATTAATATTTTATCAGCTGTCTCCCATTTAATGTTTTGTATGTTTTACTCACTAACAGTATGAAAGGTGGATCCGTTATACAGCAGTGAAAAGCATTAGGAGCATATTCACTCCCGCACACATGTAGGACTTCTCCCATAAAGCAAAACGACAAATGACTGTTGAGAAATTTCACCCAATACACAGAATCTCATGAAGTCTTCCTTTGTTCACATGAGGCCAAAGAGTCTTGTGCGCAGTCAGTCAGCTGTTATTAAATCTACCACAATTCACAGGCCCAATTTTTAAGAAATGAAGCTGTGTATCATTTTTAACAATTTGAATATTGTACTTTTTTTTTTTTCAATCAAATCTGTATTAAGTGAAATTGTTGGTAAAATAACTTGCACGAGGTAGAAGTGTTCAAACAGCTTTGAAACTGTTTTGAACCATGATAAAAGAGATATGGGCAAATAAAACGCAGCACAATAAGAAAACTGAGGTGAGCAATAACTGAAGAGGACCAGCAGGTGGAGCCAAAGAAAATACTAATAACAACATGTAACTTCATGTAATCTGCTTATCACGGCAGCTGTACCAGGCTGGGTTACCGAACAAAACCTAGGCTTACCTTACTCAAAAGAAAACACAGGTGAGGCAGGCACACCCGTACCTACTGTGTTAAACTCATCATTCCTACCTGAACAGTGTGTTGTTATAAATAAATAAAACACAAATCGATCCAAAACCTTGACTCACCTTTGTGAAGTGTCTCATTCACAAAGCAGGTTAGCAACAAGATCACACCCTAAACAAACAAAAAGATCAGGAGGCACAGAGGCAGCTCACGCTAACTCACAGCCACCTCGCTGTCTGGTGCAGTCGACATAAGGGATCCCCACAGCTGATGGGCACAACTTTGTTTGCTTGGATTTTTAATTTACTGGGATTACAATAACGTACACAATGGTAACAGTGAAGGAGGCAGGTTGGGATGATAAACGTAATCACATGGTCAGTGTCAATGTTGAGTGGGAATAACTGAAAGCAACGACTGAAAATCTTCCACAACCAACAAGCCCATTTTTTGAAGTTAAACCAGATTTTGAAAACGACACATTTGTATTGTAATAGGATCATTTTTAAGGTGTAAAACTGTCCATCTTGTGTTTTTTTCATTTGCAGGGCCAGCAAAGTGAAAAATAAAGGTCCAAAAGACATCATGGCTGTAGAGGAACTGAACGGAGAAGTCAGGTTCTCTACACACCTCCCCTACCCCAACAACCTCAGCAGGTTAGGACCCTGAGACTAATGAAAACATATCGCCTTAAACACTTCATACAGGCATCGACCTGTGTTCCCAGTATTTGGTGTTAATTTCTCTCCTTGAACACATTTTTAATTGCTGTTACATAGGACACTGCTGGAGCCAATGGAAGCGCTGCTTCAGCTGATGTTAAAGTGGGATCCTGTGCAGAGGGGAGGCAAAAGCAACCCGGACACCAAGAAACCACTCTGCTTTGAAGTGCTGGAGCAGATACTGAGCATGAAGGTGAGTTACTGGCAGAGCGCCTTTTTTCTTAACGTTTTATGTGAAGATGCAGCTCTCATCGGTGATTTTTATGCCGGATGTATCTGGGTCAGCCAGCTTTTATACATTTCTCTTGTTCACCGACACGCAGAGAAAATCTTGATGGGTAATCTGTCATCAGTAGTGCTGGGTTTTGTTAGAAATGTTTTAACGCCAGTGCCGAGTTTCTCTACGGATATCAAAACAATGTTTTCCCACAAACGTTTTGTTTTCCAATTAACAGAAGACGACAAAAGTTCTCAACACAAGCAGCCGTACAAAAACACAACCTCAATAAAATAGTTCATTTTAAATTTTTACCATCTGATCAGAGGAGAAATAAGAATCTGACAGAACATCCAGTGCCAGCAGAGTATAGTGGTGCAGCACACAAGTGGTGAAATACGACTAGGCACATTTACTTACTGACGTACAAATTTAAGGTACTTTACTTATGTATTTTCTTATGTATGTTACTTTATACTTCTATTCCACCACATCTCAGAGGCAAATATTGTCCTTTTTACTCCACTACATTTGTCTGACAGCTTTGAAAAGCTTACTTATCCCATTAAAATCTTTCCTGCCCTTCCCGCCCAGTGAAAATGTCCAAATATAGTGATTTTTGAATTAGCTTTTTTCTGATAAACCGAAGGATGAAGTTCTCCTTTTTATGGGCTGAGGAAATTCTCCTCCTACTTAAATTAAACAAACTATTTAAACCCCCCTTGGATCCGCTGGAAAATGCAAAACATGGCTGTTTTTCTGAGCTCATGAAAAGCAGTAATAGTAAAAAGTTCCAGGATAAAGTGGTTCAGGATACCAAACATTTCAGCAAACTGTGGGTTACTTGTACTTTTCTAACAGCTTTTCTCTTGGTTCTCTCCAGCTGGTCCACATCCTGAACATGACCACAGCTCAGGTCCACTCTTTCCAGCTGACTCCGGAAGAAAGTCTCCACAGTCTGCAGAAGCGCATTGAGGCCGAGACCAAGATCGAAGTTGTTAACCAGGAGCTGCTGCAGGAGACGGGGGTGTCACTGGATCCCAGGAAGCCCGCTGCACAGTGCGTCCTAGATGGGGTGGTAAGTTGAGTCTCGAGCAGCTGAGCTGTTTGTGTTTCTCCTGTGCAAAAAAAAAGAAAAAAGGAGCAATGCTTGGCCTGCAGGTCTACGTAGGAGGAAAACTCCTGTCAGGGTATATTTTACCTGGCAAATCTCAGGCCCAGATCTAAATATAAATATTGTGATGATGGAAAAACACCCCTGTTGGGAGTTCAAACCTCCATCAGGAGGTGCAGTAGTGGTGTAGGGGTTCAAGACCATGTATTGGCAGCATCCCCAACTGGAGTCCAGCCACAGTTGTTATATCTTGGCATCATCCATCTCTCTCTCTCTCTCTTTTTATGTCCTGTCAGCTCTCCATTGTTTCATTTTCCTGATAAAGCAAAAAGTCCTACTGTTTTATGGTTAGTTAGTATCTCCCATTGGAACCTTTACAAAGACGGGAATAAGTTTGCAAAACACTCGACTCAGTGCTAAAAAACTGAAAGGATGCTGAAAAGGCTGTGTCTGCAGGTCCTCTAACTCACTGTGTGTGTGTTAGGGGACTTTGAATCACCCGATTTCTGCTGCTTTAAGCAACAGGAAAGGTATTTTACAGGCTGTATAAGTGTTTGTTTTCCTCTCCTCTCCTGTGTAGAGAGGGTGGGATAGCTACATCGTCTACCTGTTTGACAAGAGCATCACCAAGTACTCGGGTCCCTTCAGTGCCCGGCAACTTCCTGACAAAGTCAACACTATTGGTGAGTTTATTTTAAGTTATGCAGGCTGATTATGGGAATGTTAAAATGAAGCAAACCTTTAAATATACATCAACTTGAATATATTAACCAGGGCCCGTGTTTATCAAGCTTCTTAGAATTACTCATAAAAACACGATTTTGGATGACGACCAATCACTGAATAGATTTCCTTATTTAAGAATATTCTCTGATAAAATCACATTTAATGGTGAAATTCCTAAGAGGAGTTTATATTCAACACACGTTTAACACTAATGAGTTTTCAAGAGAATACATTATGATATTGGCCTACACATTAATAAATAAAATAAGAAAAGTTCATCTTTATATGACCGCCTTCAAAAAAGCCGCTATTTGCATGAACTGTATTTGCTTCTGTGGGATTACGGGGGTGTTGCTGGGAAGTTGATGAAACGCGTGACACTTGCTCACCAACTTGCTGACAAAGATTACGCCTGTGCTGTCCGACCCCGTCTTATTAACTGTGCATCAAATAATTCAGAAGTTCTTCCTCTTCTGAATGTTTTGCGCATGTCTCTGTCTCCACAGCGCCTCTACTGGCAGCTCCTGACTACTTGAGAGACCTCTCGAGCTGTCTTAAATAACTGGGAGAGTAAAAGTGATTCTTAGCTTTGGGAAATTTGATAACTTGCTTTTATTCCTAAGTTTAAAAGTAGGAGTAAATTTCATGAATTCTCAGCATTTAAAGGCTAAAATGGCACTTTAGAGAAGCTTGATAAATGCCGTCCCTGATCACAGATTTTGCTTCACACTTCCTCCTGTTGATTCTATAACGGATGGTTTGTTTTGTTTTTTCACCTTCCTTATTGACACCTTGCTCCACTAAAGGACAGTCACGCCAGCTTCTGACAACACAGTGATGCAGATGCAGATCAAGAGCCTCTTCTCTCTGTTTTTAACGCGATACAGTGCAGCTTTCATGGGTGTCGTTTTAACTTTGCAGTGCAAGAGGCCAAGACGCAGCTTCCCCTGGTTGTGTTGAAGAAGGTTTGGGGCGAAGCAGTGAGCTACATCTGCGGCCTAAAGGAGGACTACAGCAGGCTTTTCCAAGGACAGCGGGCTGCCATGTGAGTCACATGACCGAAATCTGTAATTTGTTATTTAACCACAAAACATGAGATATATTTATAGTAAATAACAAAAAGAATCTGTTCTTCTTCTCAACGCAAAAATATCTGTTTTAATGCCTGTTACAGATGTTACTGTTAAATACGATATAGCCAAAAATGTTATCTCAATAAAAAGTTTCATATCTTTTGATATATATTAACGTTTGTTATATTGCAATAATTATTGTTTCATTGTCCAACACTAGGATAAAGGGTTAAAACTTCAGCCAAACCAAAGCCACAAATTAATTTTATAATTACGCTGAAGACATTAACTCTGCAGGAAATCACTTGAGGCAGAATCTCGTGAAGGTTTGTTTACTCCATGTGTGCTGGATGAAAAGGCAACATACTCGCAGTGTAGCCTTCCCATCTGGACAGAAATCAGGCCACAGACATACACCTGAAAATGGGGTTGTAGACCCTGTGTAGGGGCTCTATGTTGTAACAGGTAGTAGGTACAGGCCATATGCATGTCTCACTTGGGGCCCACAGATATAATGACCTCTGTGTCTTTAGCAGTAGTTCATACTGCCATCAGCTCCGTATATGGATGATGACAGCTGTGCAGATAAGATCTGTTGCCCAGACATTCAAGGGCAGCAGATAGTATCTCAAAAGGAGAGACAGGCCGGACGCGTGACCTCGTAACTACAACATGTCTTGTTTTGAACCACTATCCAATATAATCTGCACACAGGTATGGTTGGTTGGAAAATAACCTTATTTGGACACGGAGTGAATCTCAGTAGGTGCAGGAATGAGAAATATCCCCCATCAGGATGTTTCCTTTAGATATGGCACCACATGTGTTATCGCTCTACACCGCTTCAGCACATATTGCAATGTAAGACGTCCAGAGTTTCCTGAAACCTTCAATAAGGTTCAATAATGTGCAAGTGTTGATTTTAGGAAAGATGAGCCAATTATTTTCAGTTGGTTCATCCATCCATCTTGTTCTGCTGATCTGGGTCCATGTCACGTTAAGATAATTTATTACACCATTAGGAATTGGTGTTAAATAATGCTGGAAAACGTGATGTAGTAATAATAATAATACTTCTTTAAGTCTTTAAAAGGACTTAAAGACTTTAAAAAGACTTAAATCTAATAAGTCAAATCCTGCTGAAACCTTTTAAACAACATGTACAACTCTATTACAAACAACTTAATTAACTATAGGGATAATTTTATACTAATTACAGTAGATCCCTTTTTTTATTTTGCACGTCTAATCAATGCAAGATACTTTTAGCTGTTGCGTGCTGAAGGCACACTGGTCCTCGCCACTGCTAACTGCAGCTGTTGACATGTAAAAGCTGAAACCAACTGCTCCCACCGCAGCTTCACACCTGCAGAAGCTTGTCATTTGAATTTGGAGCCTTTTCTTTCTTTCTTTCATACTCTTAATTGTCTCCTTCCCTCCCCTCAGGTTGAGCCTCCTGCGCTACAACACAAACCTGAACAGGTGTAAGAACAGCATGTTTGGCTTCTCTCAGCAGCTGAAGGCCAAGCTGGACTTCTTTAAGAGCAGCATCCAGTACGACCTGGAAAAATACAGCGATCAGATGCACTACGGCATATGTGAGTGATTACTGGCAGCTGTTTGTTTTGCTTTCATACTTGACCTTCGAATGGAGAACATTCACATATGGGGATATTTTTAAAGCACAGAGGAAGAGGTTTGTTTTGATGTGCTGTCTGTGTTTGTCCAAAGCCTCTGAAAAGATGCTGAAGGCCTGGCAGGAGAACGAGGAAAAAGCTGCTGCTTTTGCACAGGTAACGTTTCCAAAAAGTTTAACAATAACGTTATAAATGGCCTTCTCAGTTAAAAAAAAAAAAAAAATCCTGATGGTGGCATTCTGGCTTGATTCCTGGTTTATCCTGCAGGTGGCAGAGGTGAGCCATTTGGAAGATGAGATCATGTCTCTGCACTCTGAGATAGTCGAACTTCAGAGGAGCCCCTACGCTCGACGCCAAGGAGACAAGATGGAGCAGCTGTGAGTGTTAAAGCCCCACTGGGGTCAAACACTACAATCTGCTTACTTATCTTTAGACCTGCTCTCACTTTGCTGCTTTAAAGACAGAGGGCTGCTTCAGCTGAAGCCTGGCTTCTTGTGTTGCTTTGTAAAAATGTGTACAGATGTTTTTGTCAGTCAGTTGATCTGTTTGTATGTAAAACACTTTGCTCCAGAGTGAGAGATCTAAAAAATAAGTCTTAATGACTTTTGTGACCACTTCACCTTTCATTAAGCACCACATCAGGTCAGAACTTCCACTTTGAACCAAAGAATCCTGCATCACCTGTATTTCCTTCACTTTATCAACAACGTTTTGGCCCTCTGATGTAATAACTGGTCGTTTTGATTCGTTTTTATAAGTTGTAAAAAAAAAAAAGAGAGTAAAGCAGATCACGGGCAACAAAGCTTCCCACCTGGATCTGAACCGGCGATGTTAAAATTACATGCCATCGTATGCTGCAGTGTAACTAAATGACAGGGCTACAGAGATATTGTGGGTACCACGAGAAAGATGATTGGTCAGCTTGGGCAGTTTCTCATGGCTCAAGTGTATAATAGTGAAAACAACATGAAGCAAGTAAAAAAAAAAAGAAAAATGGCCTTGTTATCCATTTCCAAATCTAGCAAAGGTCCATGTCCTCTGCAAACCTGCTCACCACAACCTGAAGCCTCAGCTCAGCTGTGCATTTCTTACGTACAGGTCAGGAAATCCAGAATAATCACATCCCTGAGCGCTTCATACCTGCTGCATTAGTTTGACAGTGATGTTTGAGGTGGTTGTTTTGTTTGTTGTTTAGTCGCGGCACACCATCTACTCGCCTATGTGTGACGAGTTCATTTTATTTTGCCGTAGAAACCGGTGTTAAAATTAACCCATCTCACAGTGTTGACAGAAGTAATTTGTGTATCCGCCCGGTGATTTAGATCCGCTCCCACATGTAACTGGCTGATGCTACACCTTTGCACCAAAGGTTCATGAAAATCGGGCCAGTGGTTTCTTACATAATCCTGCTGACAGACAAACACCGAAAACATAAGCTCCTTGGATTGAGGTGTCTTCACGAATGCCCAGAGCAGCCGTCCACTCACTGCTAGATTAGATTAAAAGGGTTTGAGGTTCCTCCTGTGCTGCTGCTGTAAAAGCAGTGACCGGTGTTCTACGGGGCAAACGGACAAGACGGCCTGGATGTCCAAGGGCGTTTTAAACTTGCTGCATCAGACAGTTAGCTGGTTATGTTGAGATCTTTTCAACAACATATCAGCAGCAGGGGCTTCAGAATTCAGTCTTGTAAATATTTAAATCTGACTAACTCATTTTATTCCAGAGAAGAAAAGGCAATTGAGCTCTACAAGCAACTGAAGATGAAATGCAAAAGTAAGAGTTTAATCGATATAATTCTCATTCAAAGTGTTGTATTATTATTTCCAAGGCATTCAGAAGAAAAAGGAAACCTGAAATGTGTGCTCAGTAGTTTATCTGATGTTTATCTCTCAGCACCCGACCCAGATTTGAGCAGTGACAGCGCCGAGATGGTGAAGGCCATCATTCAGACTGTCCAGAACCAAGACAAGGTCCTCAAAGATCTGTACACCCACCTCAGGTAAGAGTCCAACACACCTCAAAGACATTCAGCGTTTTATTGTACTGGAAGATCAGACCTGTGGGTCTACTTTGAGAATGAGAGCTCTAAATTCACTTCAGACTTCTCGATGATTCCGTCAAATGTTTGTCTCCCTCCAATTTGAAGACGCCACGAGCTTTTGTACTTTTAAAGAGCCGCAGCACTGGATGTTAACGTCTGCCCTGTGCTGACTCCTCCCGACAGTAAGATCCTGATCAGCAAACAGAAAATCATTGATTTGTTTCCACGGATTGAGAAAACCCTGGAGAGCATAAAGGACGCTGACAACACAGTGATGCAGATGCAGATCAAGAGACAGAGAGAGTTCTGGCATTTACTTAAGATCGCCTGTGTAAGTAACTTTGTTTATTTGTACTGGCTGTGGAAACAAAAAACACTTTTTAGGCTTTTGGCTCTGCTTTGTTTTGATACTCAGCTTAATCTATTTTAATTGAATTAAACAATTTTATACTCTCCTCAGGCTGCAACTACGATTATTTTAATTAGCGTCTTCTCTGCGGATTATTTTCTCAAATAACTGATTAATCATTTGGTCTAAAAAACGTCAAACGTCCATCACAATTTTCTCTAAATTCCAAATTAAAGTCTTCACTTTGCTTGTTTTGTCTGACTGAAAGTCTTAAGCCCAAAAATATTCAGTTTGGTGTCACGTATAACAGGAGGAAGAGTTTAATATTAGGTGATATTTAGCGTTTTTGCTTGAAAACTGACTGAATTTTCTGTCAAGCAACTTTTTATTTCAGCTCCACACCGTCTTTCTGCAGACGGCATGTTTGTTATGGCTGCATGTGCCAGCGTGATCTCTCTCTCTCTCCTTCTTTCCAGGCTCAAAACTCGTCAAGGAACTCGATAGCAGCCAGCCCCGAGTCGTCTAACCTGCTGCAGGTTTCCCAGTGGTCCCAGTCGGCACAACCTGTCAGCTCTCCACATCCCTTAACCTCCCTACCTGGGCCAAATGACAGGTAACTGTTCAGAGCGATCATGTGACTTATGATTGACATTTTTCATGTGTCTCGGGAATAAACGGAGAAGACTAAATTATTCATTGCATTAACGTTCACCATCAAGTCGGTAGTTAGTGGTAGCACCTTAATGCTCGTGCAGACTACACGACTGTCAGCACCGTTCTCACTACACAACTTGCCGTCTTGTGACAGGAGTCTGAAGTCGTTGTGGCGTTCACACTACGTGACTGATCGGTGACAGGAGGTCACACACTACACGAGCTGACAAGGACTTTGTCCTCCAAACCACATTTTGTCAACACATGTGAAATGTGAAACGGGAAATGATGCAAACCTACACATGAAACAGCTGTTTGTTATTATTAAGACAAAGAATCTGGGTGAAAGGATGGATCAGCACACGCTGGTAGCAGGGATCGTCTGAGCTACTGGAGGGGAGTAAAAAGCGTTGAAACAGTAGCTGCCTGCTCTCATTGGCTGGATATGGATGTAAAGTCGACTGACTATTTCAGATATTGGGCGTGCTTGATATCCGGCAGACGTCGGCAATGTGTCGGGGAGACGTTTTGATGGGTCGTTCACACATAACGACTGGCGACCGCTGATTTACCCCCGACCACAGCCTGACGGTTGCCGAGCAGCATATCAGGCTAAAATGGTGTAGTGTGAACGAGGCTTTAGGCAGTAATAAGGAAGTCTGGATTGGGCGGATGTCACTTTTCACTCCAGGACATTGTTTTGTGTTTTCAAACCTGCATGACCTATTTTTGGTCACTTGGGGGCAGCAGAAACAAGCAGAAACAAAACACTGACATCACCAGAAGTTAGTTAGCAAACAGTTTATTTACACGTGGTGCGTGCGTCCACCTGATGAATTTAAATCCAACATTCACTCTCTTTTAGCAATGTGGTCTCTACCCACTCCTGAGGGAAATATCTTGCTCTTCACCTGCAAAATACTTCCACTATGTTCACCAGCTGGTTTCTAACTGTGTCTGTCTGCTGTTTGGTGCTGAGCAAGTCGTGTTCAGTGGGACACAGCCGGCTTCTGTGGCTGTAAACGGCTGACGAGACTGAAATAAAACAATAAAGCTGCAGAAATAAATGAGCAGAAAGTCACTTGTGACACCTCACAATACAAGCAGTCATATGAAACATTGTGGTTATGAAGACATAGATCATGGCCGCTTTCAGCTTGTGTGGCTGTGCAGCTTCTAACCAGCAGCTAAACCTTCCAGCCACAGATGGTTTTTAACCTAAAACCAAGTGTAGCACCTTCATTACACAGCAATGACCTCCATTCAACTTACTAGGTGTGATGCTAATCACATCCATTCAATGCCTCTTGATTTTGTTGTTGGTAATCATGACAAGAGGGTCAATGCTTTTTGTATTTTTAATGTATAAAATACCATAATCAGATTTAGCGATGAAAAATATGCAAACATGTTGAGATGAAAAGAGTGCTGCAGTGTTTCAAACAAAAAAGATTGTTGTTTTGGTTTTCTGCCATTGTGATGTTATTGCTATAGTCATGTGTAAATACTGCTGTACATAGCTTTGTAGGTCGTCGGTGCTTTTTCTCCCCCGGTAATGCACTAAACAGTTCGTACATATGGTGGAGGTCTCATGTGATGAGATTGTGGCTAACAGGCTCTGTGTGTGTGTTTCCTTCAGTGATGCTGCACCACGTCTGCTGCAGGAGAACCAGAAGTACCTCAGTCAGCTGACCAGCCTGATGCAGGAGACTGCTGATGAACAGACCAAAAGCATAGTGGTGAGTTCACTTGTGTTTCAGTCGCCCTGGACCTTTTTGTTTAATGTAGGGATGCACCGAAGTTAAAATTCTTGGCCGAAACCGAATATCTAACAAAAAAAATTGCTGAACACCGAAGAAGTACATTTGCACTTTTTCCATTTATTTTGCCTTGTTTTAGCTTTGCACGACATAAACTGAGGGATTAAAGTCTCTAACCTGCCTGTCAGCTCGCTCTGGGCCATTTCAGTTACCATAAAGGCTTGAATACGAGTGCACTCCAAATTTAGGCGCGGCTAGTTTATTCGCCTTCTCAGAAACCAGTGACAGAAACACTCAAAGCCAGTCGGACTGTTGCCTTTCAGACAGTTCAGCAGAACAGAGTCTGCAAACGGTGATTTTTTTTTTTTAAACTTTCTTCCACACTGCTGACTTGTCAATGTAATTGTTCGGTAAAATTGAATCGGCCACTTGACTTATTAGGCCGAACGGCGAAAGGGCTTCTTTTTTTTTTTCTATTTTCAGCCGATTAATTGCGGTGGCCGAACATTCGGTGCATCCATAGTTTAATGCACAGCTGTCATTGTCAAGTGCAAACAGCCATAAAATTAGCTTAACCTTAGATTACACGTTGGGTCCTCCTCTATAAAAACAGGAAAGTTAAAAATGTCCTGCACTTCTAATGACAGCAAGCTAAACAACACTCACTATATAGTATTTTTTTAAACAAATACATTGATTCCTGTATTATTGGCTGTGATGCGACAAGCTAAAATTAAGCACCTGAATCACAGTTGGGAGCGCACTGGTTTCTTAGACTAATTTATCCTGGCTCGTAGCTGGTAGCGTATAGCAGGCCTATCCTCCACACTCACTTTTCGCGCTGTGCCAATGCTGGTAACTAGCTGGTAACTAGCCGTCCGGACCGCTCGAATCGTGAGACGCGGTGGCACCGATTCCTCTGCAGAAGCGAACGCAATGCACAACTTTAACAGGCTGAAACCTGAGCATCTAGCCCACGTCGCAGCGCTGGATCTGAACTGAAACACGTTTTACTGACGCACTACCAGACATCTGTAAAAACAAAGGAAAGCAATTTTTTAAGACAACATACCCTCGTCAGAATCTGCACAAAAATTAACACGAGCTTGTTGCAAACTGTTTTGTGTTTGATTTTGATCATTTGAGAGTACATCATTAAAGTCTTGTAACAGGACTGAAATTAGGATGGATTAGATGTTTAAATTCACCGAGAGGTGATCAGAATGGTGTATATTAGTTAGACAGCGATATATACTATTCAAATTAGTATTAATTGTACCGTAAAGATCATCAGATAGGAAGCAAAAAGCCCTTTCAGAACAGTTGTTAAAATTTGTGGAGTGATGTGACAGAGCAACATATAACTTCTTCCAAGATGGGGCTGCTTGGTTAAGCAGCGAGTCTCCAGAATGAACTGCACTTTAAATGGGCACTTCATTAAAATTAAAACCTTTTGTGACATAAATAGTATTACAAATAGTATTTTCAGACATTGTTGCAGTTTATTTTGGGGAGTTGCTTCCTATTTAAACAGGATTTTATTAAATATTAATGAAATTTAAAGTTTTTTTTGTTTATCATTGTAACTCTTGACATGTTGGTTTTCCTCCTTTCAAGGACCAAGACTGGAGCTGGACGAAATACGAAACTGTAACAACGAAATGTAAAAAGAGAAATGCGTAAGCGGCGTTGCGTTCTTCCATCCCTGCCTGTGCTTCGTGTAACACTAAAAGACTGAAAGCTGTTAAACGCAGCAGAGCGGCGTCAAACATTGTACAGTTGTACGTGGACTCGGGATGTTCTCTTTAAAAAAAAAAACAACAAAAAAAAGGACCCCATTCGCACATGCTCAGTGGTGTCTGTCCACTCCTGTCGCCTCACACGGTGGAAGGTTTGATCAATTAATACTGTTGTTTTTATAAGAGGAAACAATGAAGCTGTCTTACTTGTTCCTTTTGTTGCACAGTATGCATCGTAACTCATGAAAAGTGACATTTATTTCTACTGTTAGTGCAACTTTGAGCAAACTGTAGCACCACAATTTGGGGGGGTGAGGTGGATTTATCACGTGGGAGAGTATTTGACAGAAACATGGGAAGTAGTTCAACTTGTGACGTGCAAGCAAAACACAGGAAGTGGTTCAGGAAGTGGTTCAGGGGTTTGGGGGGGGAATTACAATCAATCAGCACTTTGATACGCCCTTGTATCCTGTCAATAAAGAGTGGCGTTGCTCCGGATGAGAAAACGCTCCAGGCTGCCAAAACTGTCGCAGAATTTACCGTGAAGACATAAACTGTCTCTCATAATCAATTTGATATATTTTACTATACACAGTCTGGGGTTTAGGTTCTGTGGACATGTTATATTGATTTAAGTTGTTTTGATAAAGTGTTATATACCACAGGCAGAAGCCTTTTGTCGAGATACGTGTGACAGACGTGGCTGGCCATTATGTTTATACAATGTCTATACTGTATCTGTTATTTTTAATTGTCTGCGAGATACACAGGGGGTTTTGCTCTCATCTATCAGTCCCTCCAGGATTTCGCCGAACTTTTTTTTTTGTGGTCTAAAATGCCTGATTTCGCTGCAGCGTTTCTAAAAAGTGCGATGAAAATTGCAGTGATTTGGGGCGTTTTTTTGCGATAAGGTTGTGGGATTAAGTGAGAACTGCAAAGGTAGATGTGTTGTTTTGTTTTGTTTTTTTTTTTACTTTAGAATTATAGTGAAATCATTAATAGCTCCGTCCAGTATTTTGCAGGACTGCTGCCAAGTGTTCACACACACAACGTGAATAAACACAAGCCGCAATTCCTTACAGCTGTATGAACATAAACATTTTGCTGTGATTTAATTACAATAAACGGATCAAACTGATGCCGAAATAACTACAATATGATGCAGATTTGTTAAACATATGAATTCGTGTTTTGTCAGGTCTGTCAGTAAGACAGCAGGACAACAAGTTTTAAAATATTTATTTTTTTGATTGATCGGATGTGCTAACTGTTGCAATAAAGTACGATGCTGAGTAAGCAGACATATTTTCTGAACTCACTAGCTATTTCACTTCGTCTCCAAGTTTGTCTGTTTTATAAATAGATGCTGTAGTGCAGAGCTGCGCACAACAACGTGGAACGATAGCGCTGCCAAAGCTCCAGTGAAGTCAAATCAACGTTTTAATCTAAAACTAAAGTAAAAAGATAATTTAATAGAAGCAGTTAACTCTGAGCTCGTCCTGCAGGTAAACGGTGTAGTTGTCAGAGCAGAATCCAGAGCGACTCCGGGGGTTTATTTGTCCAGAAACCCGGCGCCGCCTCAGTCTCTCTCCTCTGCTGCTCAGCAGCTCTCCAGAGTCAGCTAGCAGAGTTTCACTCCCCTGCTCTGCTGGACAATAATAAGATAACAATAATTATCACTATTTTTCAACAACAATATAACAAATGTTAAATAAATATTCAATCAATGTTGGACTTTACTCACTTGAATCATAAGAATTAGGACTTTTTTTATTAAGATGTTTATTTTGAGGAGAAAGGACAGAAAAAAGATATTACTTAATTTTACTCGTGCATATTTGTTGACAAAGATTTTATCATAATTGTTTTGAATGTTCTACCTCAGACGTGTTAAGTGATCCACTGTTGACCACAAAGAAAAGTTGAAACCAAAATTAACCACCAGGCTTGCTTCCCTCAGGAGCAAAAATCAGCCTTTAAACTCAAAGCAATTATTGATTTGATCCTCGACGTGATAATTATCGAAATCGAAAGATATGAAACTTTTTATCTTGATAATATTTTTGGTCACATCGTCCAACCCTAGACTCAGCCCGGTTCCCTCCCTCCGCGCCGCTCGTTTCGCTTTTGGTCTGAAAGCCCCATTACCTGCACATTTAAACCAGCTGACCAGGATGCAGCAGCCTGTGTCTCAGTGATTTCTCTCATCTGCCTTACTCCATGTGTTTCTGCCACTCTGTGTGTCAATCACGATTTCCTTTATGTTCGACCACAATATGAAATGCACGTTTTACAAAACCGTTTCAACACTGTTCTTCACTGTCTTTTTTTTTTTTTGTCTGCAAATGTGAGATTTGAGTTGTTCAGCAGACATGTGTGCTACCAAGGAAATGACAAGCCAATGCATGACAACGTTTTATGGGAATCAGCGCTAAAAGTTGCAAGTCGCTCTGAATTCACGGGGATTTGTTTAATTAATTGTTACGATCGCGAAATCCTGGAGGGACTGATTCATGTGCGTAACATGTCACTAGAGGGTTTTATGCTGCATTCATGTCATATAGATTTGAAACGATTTAGTTAAGTTTCAACCCAAATTTAGTAAAGATATTAAACAAATTTCCAGAAAATATTTGTGCGTTTTCATCAACTACTCCTGTTGTGTCAATATTAGGAGTTGGTGGCGCTAATTCTCCACTCAGGTGCCGTTAAACCACTGCAGATAAGAGGGCACAATTAAGAGCTTGAGTCAAACCTCAAACTAAAATTATGTTGAAAACATGATGTTTATGTTTGTCTCAATTATTTAAGTGAGGAAGGTCGGTCTCCTCACGTTAACACGCGAGACCTCCTTGAAAAATGTCTCTGAGCTCAAGGTGACACATTCAGATAACGTATCTAATAACTAAAACCAGTGTCAGTCTGAAACCCAAATGTTTACAGTTTGCATTTATATAAGACAGAGAGAAGCTGTAACCAGATTATATTCAGATTTAGAAACCATCAGTTAATAAAACCTTTGTCGAATAATTAAATAATCAACTTATGCTTTCAACTCCAGCCGTAAACACGGGATGTTTCCCCTTTATGACATGAACGTGGCGTAATCCACGGAGGTGTGACACAGTCTGGTTTCCATGAAAACATCACAGAGCGGTCGACGTGTCCGACCATCGATCCGCAGTGAAGCGAATGTTAATGATGTCTCTGAGTGCAGAGTTGCTCACAGGAAACGGGGAGAGTAAACAGTTGTACTGTGTCAGGCGGTTACTCTGGGCCGGAGAGAAATGAACCCTCTGAGTTGTATTTATGAAGTTGAAGTGCAATGGAAAAAGTTTCTTCTTTTTTTTTTTTGTATTTAAGTAACTCGATTTGTCAGTTTTCTTTCCATTTAAGTATTTTGTTTCCACCTGATGGTTTAAACTTGTTTCTGAATGTTTAATTTTTAGACATGTCATTGTATAAATATCAAATATTTGCCTGGTAATGAAATAAAATGACTTTGGCATGATTCTGACGTTGATGGTTCACTTGTTTTAAGTTTATTGTCACATGCGCAGTAAAACCACAACAGCTTAGTCCATACATGGAAAACCTTACTTTGCAATTCTTCTTTCACAAAAACATGTTAGTAGGGCCTATGTCGATATATGTAAATATAAATGTATAAAAACAATAAATACAACACAACTAATATATAAACTATCCAAGGAAGGTTAAAATTAAGGGCACCTGGTACTCGAAGATGTTTCGTATCTCATCCATAACCTCTGTGGGGTCTTTGTCCAACATGATCGATACCACTGGTTCGTTAGTGCTCCTGGATCGTGTAACTACAGTCTTCATGGCTGTTAGAGCCACCTGGGGCCAAGTCTAAAACAACCATTGTACGACTGTAGTTAACACCATCCAGCAGCACTAACGAACTAGCGATCATCTTGGACAAAGACCCCACAGAGGTTAAATACTTTCTTCAGTCAGAGCTGAAGAAGTCTCAGGCATGAGGGAAGAAACGTCTTCAGTATTTTCAGCCGAGACCAGTTGCCCTTGATTTTAACCTTTCGTGAATAACGATGACCTGGATGACTGAGAACCTTCACCAATATATAGAGACTACAAAACAAAGAAAGGTGCAGCAGAGTAGGTTAATGTAGAGACAAAAGGTGACAAACAAAAGGTTTTAAACCAGCTAATGATAATTGATCCGGTCTTGACAGATAGGAAGTGTTCAGCTCAGCTTTGACTATCTAAATTTGTCCTGCAGCTTAAAAAGAGACTCAAACAGAATAATAAAAAGTTTTCGAGGTAGATGGTTTACCTTTTTTTTTTTTTTTTTTAATTTAACAATGATCAACTGGTTTTTAGCCATGCTAGCAAAATGACTATAAACGGCAATGTTAGTCCAGACTGAAATGTTGTGTGCCGCTGTGACACCAAAATGTGTGACCTATCAGATTCTGTGACCCAAATGGGAAGTTAAGCGCCAGAGGCTTTGTTGGCGATGTGAAGAGGTTGTAGCTTGATTGGGTTTAGGACGAAAAGTACTTGGTTGGTTTAGGGACTTAAAATACTTGGTTGGGTTTAGGCACTCAAAATACTTGGTTATGGTTAGGAAAACCTCGGTGCTGCTTAAAGTCACTTTTCAAATTGTGGCACAATAGAGGACACTTTAGGAAAAGCATGGCTGCAGTTTGTCCTGATATGAGAAAGGTGAAGCTGGGAACAATCAGGATACTTTGACTGTTTAACCAGAGTGGCTCAGCCTTCCAACAGTGAGTCACTGAGCTGCACAGATTATCTTGTTCATTCTTACTTCCTTCTCGTGGCCTGCTGTGTTTATGTGTTTGTGGTTCAGTTGAGGACTCACTTTCAGCCAGCCTCCTCCTCCTCCTGCTTTAACATTTGTCAGGGGGGTTACAAGCATGGAGAGTCACCGCCAGAAACATTCAGGACTGATAAGATGTAACCAGAGCTTTAAGATTATTTATCTAAGATACAGTCACAGGCAGAAACCTTTTAAAGTGCGTCACCAAGAGGTTTGAAGACCACACAAAGTCCTGTCATTGTTTTACTCTGATGGAAACACTGGAATTGTAATCGGATCACAAACACAGATGGCTGCACGTTTTGATTAAACGCCCTGATCCGTTTGAAGAGGGATGTCGTCATCGCGTATCATCTCCTGCGGACGGAGCCCTGTAAACCGCTGATCAGAGCGGGGCAACAAGCCGAGACAAAGCTTCGCTGTAGAACAAACCACACTCATTGTAAACCGTGTTGTTTTATGAGCCGCTGGCCGTGTGAATCAGGGTGAATCAGACGAGCTCTTGGTGAGAAAACAGCCCCCCCCCCTTGCTCCGGCCTACATTCCTCAACGCTCAGCTCCCCTATCAGAGCCTCAAATCAGATTTTTTTAATAGTTAGATTTATTTGTGTGGGTTAGTGTGTCAGGATATCTGAGCAGTTTAGTTAACAGAGAAAAGAAGTCTTCCAAAACCTCTGCTACAGTTTGCTGCAGGGGAAATCTAAAATAAAATCTTTATTTATACAGCAACAAACCTTCAGAGGTTATAGCCTACTCTAATATCATTTACAGACCCCCAACAGTTTCCATAATGAGCAAGCACTTGGTAGCGATGGCAAGGAAAGTCATTCTTTACTGCTGCAGCACAGTACAAGGATACAGACCAGTGGGTCTCAAGCTGGGGAGCGTAACGCCACTTAAGTTGCAGGAATGTGATTCATTTGGTGGCATAAACAAAAAAGGGCTTCAAAAAAAGTAAAGTGATGCTATTTTGCTAACCAGAATCTTTGTTTTATTTCAATCCCCCTTGTTTATTGATAATAAAATCCACTTTTGATGGAGTCGGCGGGCTTGGACCTTTTTTTTCGGCTTATGGCGGAAAAAAGCCACTGTTTAAGACAATAGCGAGCTTCCAACTTTGTTGCAACAGTTGGTGTTCGTCCCTTTCCTGTTCCAAAGCCAGGCCCATCAAACAACACAGTTTGATGTGGAATAATTTGAGAGCCCGGACCTCAACCCCATCCGACACCTTTTAGGATGAACAGGAACTCCCGGCTGTGAGCCAGACCCGATTAGCTTGTCAAGTTACATTCACTGGCATGTTTATGTGAGTAGGATTTGGTCATTTAGATGGTGAGCTGCCCTCTTATGTCTAATATAGCTTGACTGGGAGTGGAATGGACAGTAACACTGACGCAGGATCACATTTTAATTATACCTAATTACACATCCAGCAGCTATGGAGCAACTCTAATTCATTTGAAGTCCTGTTTCTGTCCACTTCATAAATGCAAAGTTGCATGTTCACTAACTTTTGAGCTCATTTTTGGTCACTACCATCTCCTGAGAAATAAATCTGGCTGTTCAGCCTGAGTTGATCATCTGGGGAACATGAATGTCTCAACAAAATTTAAAGGAAATTCATCCAATAGTTGAGAAATTTCAGTCTGAACCAAAGCGTTGGAACATAGAGCCGAAGGTGCTAGCATGGCATGCACAAACTAAAGTAAATGTGACACCGTTTCAAAAGGCACTTTATCAGCCAACATGTATATCTGCGATGCCTGTGGATCACGCTCTTATTGCTAATTCACTTAAAAAGCTCTTGGTTTCCCACGAGAAGTCTTGAGTCTGGGTTAAACTGGAAACACAAATAAAAGCCCATCAGCCTTTGTGTCCGACTGTTTAAGAACGCTGAGCTGGAAACCCGGACGGTAGGAGCTCACGCCGGGAGTCTGAGCCCAGCTGCACATCTCTGACTCACTGCTGCTTCTCAGCTCAGTTTCCTTTAGCTAATCACTGAGGACCAATAAATGTAGATTAGCGGATGCAGCGTGCTGGGAATAACGACACAAGACATCCGAGTAGGTGAACAATCATGTTATACAAGAAAAGACACAGACGTAATGTAAACTTTTAATCATTATGCAATTCACATAAAGACGCGCAGCAGATAAGAAGTAATGTCACGCCTTGAGTCACACTCATAACTTGTGTAATCTGCTGATGCAACATGATCTCTTCATACTTTTGTAATAAAAAGGGCACTTTTAATTGTTGCAACAAAAAGCTCTCTGACGTGCAGACAGATTAAAAAGTAGGATTGTTGTCATATAAACTGATATTTTGTATTTTCAGACCAACAATTTAACCTACGAGGGGTAAAACCCAGTGATCGTTGAAATAGAGACACATCACTGCAGTAAAAAGTAGTTGCTCCTTGAGGCTTTTCACACAGGTCGTCCGAACTGTGCGCAGACTCCCATACTGTGTGTACCATTCAAAGGTTTTCAAGTACAGTGCAAGTTATACAAAAGTGACCTCACAGAAGGCAGCCTGGCTTCGGACACAGTTTACGGTCTGTACGGAAATTATTGGGGTGGAGAGCTCAAACCCTCTGCAGTTTGTTGAATAAAAACTTCAAGAGACTATAATGCAATATTTTTATGACAATGTGAAAGGGGTCGCTCGTAGTGATGAACCTACAGAGAAGTAACAACTGTAAAACCCACCTGTAGACTAGCTGGTGAACATGGTGGCAAATTTAGCAGCTAAAGAGCCGGACATTTCCCTCAGGAGCTGGTGGAGACCAAACGCAGAGCTAAAAGAGAGAATATCGGACTCAAGTTCATCAAGTGGCCAGAACACATAACCTTCCCAAGCTTTTGAATCCCATTCCCCCGTCTAATAATTTCCGTACAGTCCCGTGCACAAACATTAAATAAATATTTTAAAAAGTACATTTCAATGCGAGCGTCATTTCGCTCAAGTTTACAAAAGTGCAGCAAGGCAACTTGTTACAAAGGATGTTAGCAGAAAGACAAACACACGACAGTAACAACTGCAGCAGCGGTTAATGGAGACGTTTCCACAGCAGCGGTGAAGCTGTTGGTCATCGAAGACATTCTCAGTCGGTGAAGCTTCGACATCTTTAAAAGGCTTTGAAGAGTTAATTTTTCCAAACTCTCGGTCGTCTGACTCACGTCTGATCCCAAAAAGCATGGTTTTCTTCTTATATAAACACAACTGCATGCTGAACGTCTTCTGCTTTGGTCAAACTTGATACTTTAAATAAGACTTTCATGTGGGTCTGTGAAGTCGTGGTTTCGATGGGGGCGGCGGAGGAGTGCACGGCTTGATTCTGGCAGCCGGACGGGGGCTGGGCTTCACAGGAGGTACGGGAGGAGGACTTGGTTTGGCTGCCGTGTACTGAAAAGCAAAACGAGATAAATTTCAGACACATTTCATAAATGTGACATTGTTATCTCTGCACCTAAAACTGTGGAGGTTTGGGAGAGATGTTTGGTTTTGTTGTGATTTTATCTGGTCCCAAACACGGATGGCAGTCTAATCCATGGAAGTGGGATGCAGCTTTAAGATAAGACGTTAATGATCCGCGTGGGAGAGCGGGTGTGCATTACTCTCATGTTGCAGCAGCACAAGAAACCGTTTAAAGAGGAGAGCAGGAAATGGATACAGAACTATTTAAAATTACTAAACAAATTTGATTTAAGTAGCTTTTAGTTTTAACTTGAGAAGAAAGGTCACTGGTCTGGGTATGCGGTTTAGATTTTGGGCGCATAAAGGTTCAATCATTTAAACACTTTTCTTTTGAATTTAAAGATAAACAGTAAAACATCATGAATATAAAATAGAATACAACATTTCAAGTACCAAACCACTGTCATTATCAGACAGACGTGGGAAAAAGAATTGGGACAGGATAGCTGCTGATAAAAATACAAGTTTCTATGTTTTCCCTTTATTTCTTCATATTGGATTAAAAAAATTACAAAACCAAAAATTGTTTATTTCATTAAATATAAGTTGCCAAACTCGCTCAGGATGGACACCTCTTTTAATACTCTGGGCTGCTGTAAGACACCATGAAGACTAAAAACTCATTTCTTTATTTATTGCATTACTTCTTCAGCTCCGTTTGAGTTAATGGGGTAATTTATTTTTGTGAAAGCGTCCAACCTCGAGTGTATTTACTGAAAATGCAGCACACAAGTAGTCACTTGACTGCTGCGGGTAATTGGGACAGACTCAGTTAGTCATAATGAAGTTGGGATAACTGTAGAGAGCAGAAAGTCCCTCCATGGGACATTATTTTGGAAAAAATATGTACATTAGTCAGCGGTGAGAGATAAGTAATTTTTTTTATCCCGTTTGAACTTTGCCCTGAATTACACACGATGTTTATTCATTTAAAAGATCATTTTGCAAGTCAAGCTAACGTAACTTAGGCTAACGTCAAAGAACTTTGCAGACGATGTGCTGAAAGAACCAGGAGTCGTTCGATTGAACAAATCAGGTGAGATACATCTCAGCGTAGCTAAGTTAGCTAGCTAGTAGCAACCAAGCAATGAATGTTAGCTTAGCATTAAAGCACTAACATGGTGACGTATATTGCGTGAGATAAGAGATGTAGTTCATTGAGCAGTTTCCCGCAAAACTAAATGTAACTTCACTGTTTTAGCTGCGATTTATTTTTTGACGGACAAAATGTGTGTGGAATACATAATATAAATATATATAGCAAATACAAAAGTGTTGTTAGCAAAGGCTGCAGATAATCATTGCTGTCATTACAGATGAATCTATCATGTCATCATTTTGTCTATGAACTGTCAAAAAAAACAATCCACAGATATTCAGTTTATATTTAACTATAGCTAAAACTTGAGAAGAGCAGCAAATGAAGCTGCAACTGAGAGCAGTGAAAGCAGCAGCAGGTGTGACTCACCTGTGTTTTATTCAGAGGCGTGAAAGGTTTTGATGGAGGTAAAGGAGGAGGCCTGGTCTGTGGTCAAGAAGAAGAAAGTCAGAAAGACATTTACGTTTGATTTTTCACAACTCACGTATACTCAAGTTGTTTTCAGTTACACAGAGATATTTTACGTTTCTTCTTGTCAACAATTCCAATGAGAAAAAAAAACAAAACCAACAGTTAATGTATCTCCCAACAAGACCCGCGTGTATCGCAGCCTGATATATCTTCTTCCTCTGAGCCATAGAGCTCCATCTTTGTCCAAAAGCTATTAAAACACATCAATGAGTCTCACTGTGTGATATGTTCCTTCACTACCATGTAGTTTATTCTGACTCATTCCCACAGACAGCGTCCTGCTGCCCCAAATACTCACTAAAGCGCCACATGTGGATTCATCCGCCGCTGAAAATAGTCCCCAACAAATGCGCCACTTCCCCCTGTTTGCGTAGCATTTCATTAAAAACTACAGTGAGCAGTTTTAAGAAATTCCTGAGCCTTTAAAAAAAACCAAATCTATATTTCTGTGATGTGTTTTTAAAAGATTTTTTTCTTGGGAACCTATAAGCTTGAGTGTGAGTGCCTCATAAAGTATTAAGAGGTGGACTAACACACTGTTGGTTTTGGGTCTTTTCATGGGATTTGTTGACAGTAACAAGCAGCCTCATCCTTGAAGCAGTTGTCTGATTACAGACAACTTTCTCCGTGTGTTTGACTTCAGCTGCCAACTTCGAGTCTTCTGTTTGTTTTACGTATTTTTAACTTACCGGCTCAGTTTGTGAGGTTGAAGACAAGTTCCTTGGTGGCTGAGGGAGAAAAAACCCACATTGCATTGACATCGTAAATCATGTTCTTCATACACTCACAGCAGTAACCTGCCCACACATGATTAGCTAATTGCCCTCTGACATTAATTTCCATGAGTAATGCTTTTAGTATCACTGCTCTCTGTACCTGTGGAGCGGGTCTGCAGGGAGGCACAGAAACAATCAGAGGAGCGCAGGCTCGTGTTGCTGTTGATCCCACGAAAGTGGGCTGACTGATGTTCACTCTCTCTTTCACATCTGGTTCGTGGATCACCGAGTTCAACTTGTCTGGAGCTGAATGCTTTCGTTTCCTGTGAACACGAAATGTATTCAGCTGGGAAAGGGAAGACTGAAAACAAACAAACAGACACGGGCAGAGCCGAATATGAGACGCAAAGAGAGTGAACTCAGTACCATTTAGAGGTGTAGCTGTCCATGTTGTCCTTTTTACAACACATCAGCCCTGCAGTCACCACTGTGATCACCAGGAGGATGGAGAGAACTGCACACACACCAGCTATTATCCCACTCTGACCTGCAGACATAGAGAGGGAATTTACATCGTTACAGCTGCACTTTGTAAAAGACACTATCTCTTTTGGTGTCATCATTTTGATGCACAGTTTAAGTCAGAACGTATACTAAATATATTGCCGGTCATTCGGTCCACACCAGACTAACATTAGCACAAAAATAAGAGGAAAGCTGTTCTGTTACTCAGAGAGAGAGGTGTCACTTCTATGTAGTCAATCAGTCTTACACCATCAGTGTCTTAGTGTCATTACGATCAACTTCTTTCACCATAATTTAGGGAAAACGCACAATGAAGCAGCTTACTGAAGATACCGGTTTCACGACTTCTTCAATTTGTCCTGGTGAAAGAAGAAAGTGCTGTACACTCTGTGCTAAAGCATTTCACAATCCCGACCTGCTCTGATATCGTTCTCTTCTTCCTCCTTTTATTTGTTTTTTTTTTTAGTCGTTTACTGTGAAGACTAAATAGTTGCACAACCACCCAAAGCCCAAACTCACTCTCAGCAGGCTGTGGCAAGTTTAGTTCAGCTCGAGCCAAGACGACGGTGTGAGAAAGGTAAAACCAATTCGGCTGTTTGGAAACGCTTCAAGGGGTCAGACAAAGAACAACAACAAAAACTGTGCAAGATTTGCTACATGGAAATGTCTGCACCCATTAATCAAGGTAGACTGATCATGTTACAACGCAGGTCTGTATATTAATCGTCAACTATTTCAATTTGAGTGATTTTCAGTTACATTATATAATACAAGCAAATTCACTATTATTATTTTTTAAGGTCCAATAAATGCATGATTTTTTTTCAAAGTCAGTGAGTTATGGTGTTAAATAACTGATTTCAATATTAAACGAAATAATCTTGATCAAGCATTTTTCCATAATCGAGCCGCCCGGCATTTAACTGAGGTCAGTTTTAGGACTAACCAGGAGAACCCGATTAGGTCAGAGCTGGAAGAAACTGGGAAATCGCTCAAAGTGAATCACTCATGTTAAGTACTTACTGGAAGAATGACTCAACCAGCAGGTGTGTGACCTGATTTTCATTTCTGCGCTGCTCACTGAGAGCTGACCAAGAGCAACCAAACCTCCTCAGAAAGTTGGACTTTGTTTCCTGTCATAAAATCACTTCCGGGAAGTGTCCTGTACCTTGAGGTAAATCTGCATACTGGATGTCACAGTAGGGTGGCGTCCAGCCAGGATTACAGTGACACTCTCTCTTGTGATTACACACCTGAAGACAAAATGCAATAAAATGAATCCAGACATGAGTCATCTCAAGTGCACTTGGGTCCAGAGGAGTCAAACTGAAAACTGCTACATTTTAAAGAGATTTTAATCTTAAAGTTAAAATAACTCACTTACCCCCTTGTTGTTGCATTTCTTGGCACAATCCTCCGTTTTCCCGTAGACTGATAGGTCCACACATCTGTTGTCAATGCAAACCTGTGCACAAATGTTCACCTCTGAGCAAAACATCCAGCACAACAAAACTCCATAAAATGCGTCTCCCACTGAAAGTTTTACCTTATTTACTCCACATTTGGTTCCTTTTGGCACCATGTCGATGTTTCTGGTCTTATCGTCATCCACAGGCACTTTACACTCAATGCCGATCACAGTGTAGGATGACCTTTTACCTGTGATGGACTCGCCCCCTCCTTCACAAAATATAGATCCACATTTAAGATTCCTACAACAAAAGAAAAATCAAAATCAATAACTTCAATCATGTGTTTTTTGACAGTTGTTGCTACTTTTCAGTGGCAGCACGGGGTCATCCTGTGTGCCAAGTTTCCCTAATGGGCGTTTTGTGATAAACTTTGGACAGAAACCAAGTTCAGTGTGTTGATACTTACTGTGCTGTGCAACGGGTGTAGCCGAATTCATTCCTTCCGCAGTTTAAACCTTCTATGCCCTGATGCTTCAGGTTGAAACACACGTCTGCTCCAACTCTGGTACCTGAGGAAAGAAGATATTCATGGTTAACGTCTGAAATATATGGAGGACCATTAATGCCAGGGTAAGAAAAAGACTAGATGAAAAGTTAGAAATGATAAAGATAAAAAATACTTTTCAAAATTTTTTAAAACCAAAGTCAAAATTTGGACTTTTTCAAATTAAAGTTGATAAATAGAATTAGAGTCATAGAATCTAAAATTAAAAATGCTTTTGGCTACACAGAGAACATGTTGTTCCTCATTTCTCTCCTCTCATTTCCTGTCATCTCCACGGTTATAAACATACTGTGTCATGATTTTGATTCAGTTAAGTCAAATCATCATTTTGACCCACTATCTCAGTATTTCAATCGTTCCACTTTTCATCTGTGTTGTTTCTTTTCCTGGCAAAACAACTATATAACCCTTTTTTTTTTATTATAGTGGAGAGATCTTATGATGGGCTCGGGACATCTCTGTCAATGACACTGTATGTTAAGGTTCAGACACAAGAGATGTTGCATGACGTTATAGACGCCATTAAAATTGGAGATGGCAAAAATGTGTTTGATTTTTAAATACACGTTTGTTTTATAGATGCAGAGACTCATATATTCTGTGAGAGCGTTATTCATCCAAAGTCTCTGTAGTCCTTGTGCACACTATTAAATCCTTGCTAGAATGAGGCATTTCTACCATGTGACTGAAAACAGACTAATAACTAAAGCTCCTTCAGGCTCATCTTGTCTATTAACAAGAAAGGGAAAACCCCTGTTTTTACTTCTCTAACTTGAATGACCATACTGACAGCAGTGTACCTGATCCAAACAGCCTCCAGCAGTGCTGCTCATGTGTGGGGCACTGGCCGTTGTGGCAGTAGCCCGGTGCTTGGTCGTAACACACTTTGCCGTTCATCTCAAAACTATCTTCAGGACAGTCCTCAGACAGTCCGGTGCAGTATTCAGGCAGGTCGCAGTCACCGGCCGACTTTCTGCAAACGCTTCCAGCCGGTTTTAACTGGGGGTTAAAGTACATTTCAGCTGATTTAGTAACGATTTCAGTGAGTTAACTCTTGTAAACAGTATATAATTAAGCTTGTGTATTTAAGTGGTATTTCATGCAGAAGGATGTGGTGAGTTGACGGAAACAGAATGACATCCCCCTCTGTTTCCTGTTATTATTGAACTGCTGCTGTTTTAATGTGGTTCAAAGAGTAACCTCCTCCCATGGCTATTTTAATGCCCACAGTTATTAGGAAGAAGCAGGGTGTGTCTGTATGATTGGCCTTTCTGTAGCCTGCACTCTGTCTACTGTAGTGGAGCTGATATGGCTTTCTTGACCAAGTCTAGTGGGTTTTTTAGCAATGCTGGCAGCATGTTGGTTTATCAGTCAGTAGACCGGTCCACCACTTTGGGCCAGACAGAAATATCTAAACAATTATTAGATGGAGTGCCATCAATCCTACTGACCTGTGATTCAAAGTGAACGATACATGCTGGATGGATTGGCACAACATTTTGTTTTAACATTTGTGGTTCCCAGATGATAAATCCTGGTGACTTTTCTGATCCCCTGACTTTTCCTCTAGCGCCACCATGAGATTCTGGTACATTTATGGTTCTGAGTGAAATATCTCATGCCATACAATCAAGTGCATTCATGTTCCCCTCAGGATAAATTTAAAGGAGACCTATTATACTGCTTTTCCAGTCCTATATTGTAGTTCTGTCACTCTTGTATGGCAGCTTTGCATGAGTCAAAGTTAATAAAAAAATGTTTTTTTCTTATACTGACTCTTCATGTAGGCCTTCATTTCAGCCTCTGTCTGAACAAGCTGTAGATGCTCCTGTCTCTTTAAGCCCTCCCTCTCTCAGCCTTTACCAGGCTGTTGTTGTTGCTGGGCGGAACAGGCTGACTGAGCGTTGCCATGCCCTCAGTGTGGGAGCACATGCCCATATATGGAACACCGGCTCCATCTGGCTCCGTATTACCAAAGTCCTTTTAGGCAAGTCATGCCACGCGGCCGCCGGCAGCTATTTAGACCAACAAGACCAGGCTCCTATCTCAATGAATGGGGAGAGAGCCAGAACTGCACTTATACAGGTCACTGGGACATGAAAACTAGATGAACAGAATCAGCATAAAAATCAGATAATAATCGCTGAAAAAGTTTGACAACTTTGCCCCAAAATAAGGTTTAAAAAGCCACCACTTCTGCGCATGCGCAGTAGAAGTAATACGGACCCTTATGTCAGTGGAACCACACGATTGGCTGAAATATTTCCCCGCTTTGGCTGTTAAAAGCAGACAATTGGCTTTCTAGCGAGGGGGGGGCATTCAACATTATAACATTGTAGATAAGTCATAAAATGTGGAAAAGCATAATAGGTCTCCTTTAAATAACACTGATATCCTCCAGACCTTTTCAAAATTTGAATTGAGCGAATACCTGCACAATCAGGGACTTTCCCATCAGCTGTACTTTGTCTTCAGTGCTAACAAGCTAAACTCAGATGATGAACATTGTAAACATTATATTTGCTAAACATCAGCTTGTTAGCATGCTGATATTAGCAGATACTTATTGTCAATCACATGTTTGGGATTCTGGTGTTTTTACTCAGGGTTTTTAGCTGGTAAAGTGTAAGAAACAAACTTCTAAAGCTACGTTAAAGGGTAATGATAGCTAAAGTACCTGGCATTCGTCGCAGCATTGTCCACGAGCACACTGGGATCCTTCAGTCAGACGACAAGTTGAGGCATCACAACAAGAGTTCTTGCATTCCTAAAAATTAAAAACCCACAACCCTTTTCAGTTGTGTTTCTATCCAGTTACGCTTTCAACTGGAATTTGCAGTAATGAAGTTCAGTCGAAACAGATCAGATTTAATTCTCCCACACATGCAGCATCTCTGCCAAGAATTTCGTCTCTCTGAAAAGATGTGAGCGCACAGAAAAACTATTTTAATGTTCGAGGCCAGACTTCAGCTCGGGATGTCTTGAATCACCACAAACTTCCCTTTTATTAGCTCTAACCTCACATACAGGAAACAGCACAAGTCAGCTTAAACAGAAAACCCAAATGGCGTCGTCCTTCACCAGAGAGTATATTTAAAACTTTCCACGGTCCAAAATCCTATTACAACCAGTGTCATTAGCCTCTACTGAAGGTTGTACCTCCACAGTGCCACAGTCACACTCCTCTCCAGGGTCCAACAGGGCGTTGCCACAGCGAGGGCCCACAGCGATGGTCCTAACAGAGGCTGGCGGTTTGGACAAGCAGCTGGGTTGAGCTCTCTCCATGAATTCAGCGAGCTGCTTCACGCTGCAGCTGCTGAAAAACTCCGGGAACGCTACATTTCCTGTCCTGAAGAGGAGCAAAGAGATTTCAGCTTTACAACAGATTTAAATTTAAGACACAGCTAAAACAGTATATAATCTATGTTCTTCAACGACCTCTTCTGGTTTCAGGGATTCGCTCCCATTCAGACACGAGAGCATTTGTGAAGTTCAACACTGACGATGATGATGGTGATAATGTGGCTCACAGTCTAGTTCATCCCAAAGATGTTGCTTAGGGCTCTGCTTCACACCAAACTACCATTTCCTTCAGGAGCTTGCTTTATGCACAGAGGTATCATCATGTTGAAGCAAGAAAAAAACAAACTGTTGACGCACGGTTGGAAGAACTCTTGTGTCTAAAATATCCTTGTACGCTGTAGCATTAAGGTGTCCCTTAACTGGACCTGAGTGGCCTAGCAGAAAACTAGGACAGGGGGTGTCCACAAACTTTTGGCCACATACTTTTCTCTGTCCAAGCTGAATATTTATGACGTTCTTGCAAAAAATTACATTCAAACATGAAACATCTTCCAAAAAATCAATACAAGTAGTATTACAAGTAATATAAGCAGCAGGAAGACGTCCTTACCAGAGCTTTTCTGCCATCACACAGTTCCCGCTGCTGTAAGACGGACCACACACACAACCTTCAGCATCGTGGGACAAGCCAAAATTATGTCCCATCTCGTGAGCGATGGTGGAGGCGAGGCCTATCGGATTCTCCTGGTGATCCTGGGAGAGAAATGCAGCAATGTTGCTTTAAATTCAGCAGAATGCGTCGTGAAACACTAACCTGCTCCCTTCATACGCAGATGCAAAAGGACTTGAGTGTCTTCATTCATACCTGATTCACTCCACCTGAGTTTTCAGTGCACATGGCAAACTTATTCGCCAATCCAACGGTATCTCCCTCAAAATCTTTTCCGCTGTTGAGGGAAGAAAGTGTAACATCAGGTCAAACTGGCAGCATAACTGTGTTCAACACCTGCGCAGATATCAAAGACCGGTCCTCACGTCACAAACTGGGCGTTGTCATGCTTCACCCTCTGCAGAAGATGAACCTGCCGCCACATGAGGAAATTGTCCAGAGCAGTCTCTGAATTAATGTCAACATTGATGAGGTCTCCGTTTGTCCAAATCTCCAAACCCACCAGCATGACGTGAATGTTCAGATGTCGATACAGCTGCAGGCAGAGGAGGAGACGGCTTTCACTGAGTGAATGCGCTGAGAGCTATCGGCTAAGATTCGCCAAACACTAGCTTGAATTTACCTTGTCGACGTGATTTACAACTCCGAGAATACGAGATTTAGTCTCGCTTCCGTGTCGCTTAAACTGCAGGAAGAGGAGAGACAAACATGATCAGGTTCACTGAGCGATGGAACGTTGTTAAGGACTTAAAATGAGATATTTACCTCAGTGTTGTCCACGACCACATACAGCTCGACGAACCTCTGTGGACCTGCGAAGGGTTTGGTGTTCTGAAGAAAAAAAAGGAAACACCTTCAAACTAATATTCTTATTTAAATCAACATTAAAAGGCACAAAAAAAGGATCTGACCGTGACCTTCTGCATCTTTATACTTCTACTTACTCATCTCTTCATATACACATTTGTGTTGAATTATCCTGTTCAATAACAGTCAAATTTAAAAACTTTTTAGAATTTTAAGCGCAACATTTTGCTCTAATGTGAAAAATTAACCGCATAAGAGAACAGACAGAAAAGGAAGCAGAGACAGATATAAGTATATACTTGATTTGCATTTAGTACATTCATAGAAATACAAGCATAAACATCCATCCTGCATGTTGGGGCCAAAAGTATGTGGACACACTGTCTTCCCACTGACATCCACATGAAAATCCAATATTACCATATAACAGGGCTGAAAATTCATTTACAACAGTGACCTACAGGTTTAAAAACCAGGGGTGTCACAATGGCATCAAAGTATTATTCACATCATGACATCGCCAAACTCTGGCACCTCGCCGTAGCCTCAGCACGCTGTGGTGGTCGCTTTGACTCTGACCGCGGGTGTTCCTGTTTGGTTGTGATCAGGTGTATCATCATTTTGTGGCATCCTTGTTGTCAGATGGTGAGTGTGGGGCTTTAAGTGTGTCAACCAACTTCTTACCTTCAGCTTTAAGCTGTACTTATTCAACACAATCATATTTTTGTATAATGAAGATTGGTATTAGTGATATAAACGCTGCTTCCTAGTTGTTTAAGCCTTCTTGGCCTTTACATTAAACACGTGTCAGAATAAACAGCAGGATTTTCCCCGCCATTATAAGACTTGGGTGTTTTTTTCACAGCACCTAAGCCAAATAAACAGTAAAAACTATGCAGACATTCTATTTGTGTTTTGGTTGTGTGGGTTTTTTAAATTAAAGTTTTCTTTATGTTAATATTTTTTCCCTGTTCCAATTTCAATTTCTAACGTCTGAATAGGCTTATTAATAAAACGTTCATTCATTTATTATTATGTAACTGGCACAAAATGGTCTTAAACTCTATTTTACTATATCGCAATTATTTCTGGGACAATATATAACACAACAAAAGTAGCTGTTGTTGTATTCATGATGGCCTTATTTACTTACCCATGATCTGGACTTGAAGAGGCCAGCGAGCCGAGGGCCCTGGTCCTGGTCCTGGTCGTACCGTGTGGTGGTGTTGGACGAAGAGCCACAGCTGACGCTGCCACTGACCTTCAGGTGCTCGTGTCTGTAAACTGCATGGTCACCATCGTCGGACCGTCCCAGAGGCTCTATGAGGTAAACCTGCTGCCGGGCTCTCACAAAGCCGCTGCAAACACACAAATACAAGAACACAAACACTTAATTTGTAGGTTCTCTGAAGCAAAAAAGCATATTTGGTACACAGGATTTGGTTGAGGTTGCAAAATATTTCGTAATTTTAGTAATGTAAAATATTTCTACAGGGAAAGACAACTTTACTGAAAACACAAAGGCAATTCAAAGTGCTTTATGTAAGGCAAAGAACTGAATTTAAAACACAAAAAAAAGAAAACTAGAACTGCGAGCAGTTGTAAACGGGGTCCAAGCCCCCCGGCGCCAGTCGCCCCCCCGGCCCCCGTGGAGGGCGCTACGAAGTCGCTCCGGCCGCCGACGTCCCGCGTAAGGTCCCCGAGTCAGGTCTCGACGGGCCAATCCGAACCGAGGCAAAGTGCGGCGTGTTTGAAAATGCCATTGAAATGAATGGGCTTAGCGACGGCGTTTGAGCTTCGATTACGGCGCCACCTTTAGGCCGAACTGCACCAAATTGTTGTAGTATCATCAGGGCCCCTTGGGGAAGAATTGACCCAAATTTGGTGTCAATCGGACCTGCGGTTCTGGAGATATAAAATGAATGTAAGTCAATGGGAAAAATTTTTTCTTTAAGCTGCAATAACAGCGCCACCTATGGGCACATTAGGGTCCCCATTGGTGCCTGGCATCAGGGAACCAAGCCGAACAATTCGGCACTGGATTCATGTCAATGTGACTTGTGGTTATAGAGGAACAAATTTTCTGGATTAAAGAGCGCCACCTAGGGGAAAGATACACCAAATTTTGTGGAGGCCCTCAGGGGCCCGTCACACCTTACTGGTCCAAGTTTGGTGTCGATCGGCCATTCCAAACCAAAGATATGACCTCACTTCCTGTTAGTAGCGTTTTTTAGCGTATAATTGCGCCATTTTATGTCGGATCAAAATTTCCTCTACAAACTTTGTAGAGCTCGGTCCAGAGATTATCCGTGCCAAGTTTCGTGGTGATCGGACTTGTGGCTTGTGGCAGTTTTCGCGATTTTGCGCGAAAAAAGTCTAGGAAATGGGCGTGGCCTATACCAGGAGATTCAGCTCGATCCCCCGACATGTGGATACAAGGTTTTTGATATACACCTTCGTAGTCAAGAGGTCCAAGCCCAAATGCGTTGACCTTGCTTACAGCGCCCCCTAGCGGTAGAAGTGTGCGAATTTTTGCGTGAGAGTTACTTGCAGGGGCTTGTACCTACCCTGTGAGTTTCGCGTCCCTAGCATTTATGGTGTATGCTGCAGTAGTGGAATTAGCGGCGGAAGAATAAAAAATAAAAATAAAAACGAGAATAGGGTTCTGTGCCACTTAGTGTTACTGGGAACCGCGATGCCTTGCATTTGTGGGTTCCCTGCCCACTTCGGGCTTGGACCCCTTAAAAAGGTGCAGAGCAGTAATACACACAGGCAGGCTTCATGAACACCTTGACAAACCAACTGATCATGAAGCAACAGGTTTCACAAGACTCTGCAGCTAAAGAAACTTTCACTGGAGATGATGTAAGGGGAGAATTACAAACACATAAAGACGTTCAAAGCTGTAAAAATATCTTAGTTTTCTTACCTAATGCCTGAGCAAATGCCAACGCTGACGGAAGAGTCCCTCACACCTTCAATGTGACCGTGATAGTAGCAGTGCTCCTGGAGGGAAACACACTCATCAGATCAAAGACGTCACCGTGTCACTTCGTCCTTTACGTTATTATTTCAGGTGTTACACAAAAAAGGGTTGTTTTTATCTTCAGTAAAATTATGATTCACAGGTTAGCATCTTAATCATGCTGGGTTGACGTAAACTCCATATTGTCACAATATTTAACCTTTGGCCGTAGCATGAGGCAAAACTGACGCTATGCAGAAACCGTTTATTTCTGCGTAACCATGTTTTTGTTTTAATGTGTGACTTGTTAAATATTCATTTCTGTGTAGGAAAAATCAAGCAGTAGGTAAAACCTGCTACTGGTTTCAACTAGTTACCCTGATGTATAATAATACAGTGGAAACCTCATCAGGGTCAAATTGATCTCTATAAGCGGGTGATTATTATAAATGCAGGTAAACATCTCATTGACATTTGTATATTTATTCCATGAATTAAAAAAATAATTAAACAAACAACTTCAGAATCTCTTTGACTCTTTAAATCGCTTTTTACTGTATTAATTAAATATAAAATACATAGAATTAAACCATAGCCTAAAACAGTATTTTGTCAAATACAGTATTGGCAGTGGTGAAAATAGGCTACTAAGCAAGTCTCTGGTTTCAGTGCATTTCTAGATTTTTAACAGAAACAATCTCTCCACACCAACTAACAATTATTATAATTCTTCAGAGGTAAATTAAAAGCAACATCTCACCTCATTTGGTGACGTTGTCACACGTTTTCCATCTTCTGCATAGTGTGTTTCAGTGTAGCCTCTCCCAATAAGATCCCTATTTAATACAGGTGGAAACAGTTTTATTTTTCATGTTAAATATTAAAGTACATATGAGTTAAGAATTGAAAACAAAAAACTATGTTTACTTGTTCTTTTCCAGATACATTGTGTGGTTCCTCCCTTCGATGGCCAACTCGTACCGAACTGTATCAGGATAAAGCTGAAGAAAAATTCACGACAACTATTAATAAATGTAACAATTATACACATTTGCAGTAGTGGAAGAAGTATTCACATCCTTTACTTCGGTAAAAATAGCAATACTACAGAAAAAAAAAATCTTAAAACAGGTAAAAGTACCAGTTTTAACCTAAGTACATAAGCATTAACAGATAACCTGATAAGGTTATGAAGAAAATAAACTACAACAACATATAAAGTAGTAAAAGTTAACTGCACTTCTACACACAGATGATTACTTAAAGTACATTTTTTATGATATCAATTCTGTACCTGTATCTTTTTACATTGTGATGTGGCCCTAAGTAAATATTGTGTTCTGTATGCAGTAATCAGCACATGATGCAGGTTACAGGTACCACAGGTGTGTGAGGCAGGTGAGGTGCAGTCACCTGGTTGTCCTGCACGCTCCTCTTCTGTCTCCCTGGAAGTCTCAGAGGTCTGACCACCTCATATCTCTCCACCTCAGACAACATCCCAGAGCTCTGCAGGAGACAAACTACACGCAACAAACAAAAAAACTTTACAGTTATTCGCATTTACACGGAATATATTAGTGGATACAGTCTGAATTAACAAGGCTTTAAACTGCATTTTAATCAGTTTGAGAGCAGGAAATCCTTATTAATTTACACTTAATGGCGTTATAAACGGCGGACAGCACATCAAAAGCTTCTCCTACAAGTTTTCCCGTCAACGTGTTTTTTTTCAGCCGGGACAAAAATGTAGGGAAACAAAAACAAATGTTTAGAAACGCATAATAAAAGTGTTTCAATCCAGAATAGTGAACTTTGAACCTACCCCATGTCAGCCACAGTGAGACCATGTTCGCCCCCATGACGGTGCGCTGTGCTCGGGCACTGCCGCTCATCTGCCCGTTAACTCCAACGTGAATCATCCGTGCCAGCTGTTCCGTTAAAGCTCCGCCTCCGGTTACTTCTTATCGCCGCCTTACACATTTACCGGAAGAAACAGTCAAGTCTGCTACGGTGTACATATTAATACAAAAATGACTTCCGGTGAAATAAAAAAGACTTGCTCTACAAAAGCGAGTTGTATCTTTGAAAATTATTTTCGTAGTCATACAGATGTTCGTCCTGTCTGTCCCGAACCATAAAATATTAGGGCCGGGGTGAAACAAACTTTAAAATAAAATCCTCAAATTCGTTGTTTACCAGCCGTTACGCACGTCTAGCGAAGGAGTCTGTAGCAGAACACTTTTCTAAAATATTACATCAAACGTTGAGTTTATATGGTGAAAAATATTTTATCTTTCAAACCAGAGCGCAGGCATCAGAAAAATACATTTGAATACGGAACTTTTCCTTAAGGTTTCCACGGGGGCGCCATGTGATTGCGGTTCAACCAAGTTTATTGCTCAGTCTAATTGTTGGAAACGTTCTTCAGTTTGTGGCTCCGTGTATTTCTTGAAATTTCCCACCTGACGCGCTATTCATTTTATCCATTTTACTGACAAACTCTCAATTTCAAAAGATAAAATCAAACACGGCTCTCAAAGTGTCCATGTAAAATACTCTACAATATAAATCTGCTTATAACCAGCAAATAAACTCTAAATGTTCAAAGTTACCTTTTACGTCTTTGACATGTTACGCGCTTTTATTTTGAAGTCAGTCGCATTACGTTTCCGGTATGACTTTAGCTTTGGCTAACTTTACGCTGCTAAGGAATGTCAGTTATAACCGTTATAACCTGTTTATAGTCTACGGTTATAATCTAACACTTATGAGGCCACAAATCAATACAAATATAAATTAACCTACAAATACATTTCATTAAATAATAAATATTCGCCTCAAACATTAAAAAGGCATCATTTATAGTAAATCATTCAGTCAACCAAGCCAAAGAATGGCTACATAGCAGCTGCATGAACACGCTAACAGTCAGTTTTTAAATGAAGTGCAATATTAACATACATTTTATTGTACAGGTACAATAAGTTACCCATAAGGAGAGTCTTCACTTACATTTTCAGAGCAGAATAAATTCAACATTTCTTAAAATGTACAATTTGAAGCATTGAAATGACGCTGCAAACATCAGACTACAACTCTACATTTCATACAGTGAGGTTACATAAAATATTATATCCACAGTTAAGTCTCAGCTCTTTGAATCAACAGCTGATGTTTGTATGGGCGGCTCACGCTGGAATAATGGGCAGACATGAGGAAAGGCTGTTTTTATTGTGGCGTGACAAATAAAAAGTATTAAATGCTACGCTGCTGCTTTCTGACTCCGCTCTATGGCCATCCTCTCCAGCCGCTCAGTGTAGAATCCATTGAAATCCAGCCTGTGAAATCATAACAGCTGAGTTATTATCAGTTATCAATTTAATTTGAATACTACCTCTGTAAAAACAAGGTTTAAATAAAATATACAGTAGCTAGCTCTACCCATATACTGCCAATAAATTTGAATGTGCACAGAAAAACCCATCTTTGGCCCATTTAATGTGAACAGTTTTACCTGTAGATGATGCTGATCATGCTGTGCTCGCAGTCGTTGGTGCTGTAGATGCTCAGCTTGTCCAGCAGGTCCAGCAGCAGCATGCTGAAGTTACTGTCAAAACTGCTGATGGTGGCTTCAAAGCCTGCGTCTGACTGGAGGGCGTCCACGTACTCGGCTAAAAACTGAAGCAGTAAAAGATATTACCCAGACGCTCCAGTGTTTGTAAACACCAGTTGAAAAACAAAAAGTGCAATGTTGGTGACCGTTTCATAATGTTTCAGACACAGCACACAGTCTACTTGTTCAAAAATCTGTTTGTTTGATGTAATGGCGACGAGTGTGTTTTGGAAATACCTTTGTGGTCAGCCTCTTCTTCTCTGCCTCCTCAGCACGTTCGCTCTGAGTGGGAGGCCCGTCCATAGTCCCTTGTTCCAGAGAGAGACGCTCTAACCTCATGCTCTGAGTGAACCGCTAGAACAAAAACAAACATCTTAGTACAAGCAATTACTACTTTAGGTTTTAACATCCCTGATTCAGTACTGATTTTTTCATCAGTGTTCAGTTGAAGCAGAACACTGAAATGCAATATGAACACTTTAAATCAGAGGAACTGCTTCAGAGGCAGCTCAGGGATTGGAAGTAAAAACATATTAGTAACTAAAAATTTGATCATAATGTCTTGTTTTATATTTCCCTGTGTTGCTTTTATGTGTTATGCACTTTGAATTGCCTTGTTGTTGAAATGTACAATACAAATAAACTTGCCTTGTCTACTGTTAAAAATTGTTCACACTGAAAAGCCTAAATGTGTGATTTGGTTAAAGAAAGTTCAGAGTTACCGTTTTGCAGGAAATTTCCTGTCTTTCACACTTTATCAAAGTCAGAAAATACTAAATGCCTTAGGACAAACCTATTTTGTGTAGTCTGAAGTTCTTTCAAACTGCCGTATAAGGTTATCTTGGCTCAACTGTTGAGCGTCGATGGGACCAAATAACATAATCGTGATCACACAGGCAGCCATGAATTGAGCAAGGCAGCTAAAGGTGGTGTGAGGGGGCGCCTTTTTCCAAGCTTTGTCTAAGGGGAGGCCCCCAGTTTCAGACTAAACTCCTGCTTTAAAAGACACAGACATCCAAAGTCCTGGAGTAGAAACAAGCAGCTGGCTTGGTTCCTCTTTATTTTCATGTCAACGAACCTGCATGCAGTCTGTGAACTTGACGCAGACAGACATGAGTTTGGAGAAGATCCGGAGAAGCTCGGGGTTGGTCAGCATGCAGTCCTTCAGGCAGTTGTCCAGGAAGCTGGTGTGGTGGCAAAGTACATCATCGATGTTTGACGCCTGGAGGAGGAGAAGACGGACGATCACCACAAAAGAAAAAAACAAAAAAACACCAGATCAATATTTTCAGTGAAACCTGAATGTCTCCTTTTCAGTGTTCGGCAAGTGTCCTGACCTCCAACCGTTAAAACTAACTCATACGAGCGCAGCAACAACAAAACATGAAGAGTGATCCCGTGGCGTCTTCGCCTTGGTTAAACAAAAGACCACTGACAGTGCGATAACGGGGCCGGAGAGCTCACGCACTCACTGTTTTCAGGTTGTTCTCCATGATGTGCCAGGTGGGCTCCATCACCTCAAACATCATGTAGTACTGGATGTTCTGCACAAAGTTGAGCATGCGCTGTCGGAGCGTGAACGCAGCCGCAAACCTGCGCACAGGTAGTTTGAACAGAGCGTGAGGACGTTTCGCCGGCTGAGATTTCTACATAAATTCCCCTAAAATTCAACATCCACTCACCATTTGGGAGAACGTAACGAGTACTGCTTGAAATCTTTGTTGCTGATCCACACGTTGCACAGCAGCCTCTCGACGTGTTTGCAGTAAAACATGTGTCTGAACAACATCTGGTACCTCGTCAGGGCTTTCCTGGAAAATGAATGCAAATGAAATACTGTTAAATTACTTATGGATTACTTTTCATAAAATACAAAGTCATACATAAAAAACTAACAAGTAAAACAGAAGGAAACATGTTGTTAAAAACCACTATTATATTAATAACCACTATTATTTTTATCATTTATTTTGGACATTCTTTTACTTACTCTAAACTTACTAAAAAGACAAGGACAGTAAGGCTGAACAACATGCAAACACATAGATCGTTTTGTGTGAAGATCTGTATTCTTTGCTGGGGGGTTTATAATTAACATGTTTATCATTGATACCAGTGTACAGACGACCATCACAATACTGTGACACATTTGCAGTCTCACTGTTCAATAACAAAACATCACTAATTTTATGGAAAATAAAATAAACATAAATAAATCTAATGCATACTATGCAGCACAGTGAGGCTGCATTTTTCTACTACATGTATTATCATAACAGGGAATCAAAGATTCCTCTTAATGTAAAACAAGAACTTCCACGTGCTGGTAGGTCACAGAATTTGGCAATGAAAACAATCAAAGATCAAAAAACAGTGTGTGAACCCGAAGAAGCCATAGGTTCATTTTGTGTCATATTGAAAATAAAGAAACGCTTTGTTGATTTTTTTTGTTCTGTTTTATGCTGAAACATCTTGAAAGTTAAGAAAACTAAACGATGAAACACATGAAAGAGATAAACATCGACCGGCAGCAGCAGAACAGAACCTGTTGATGATGAGCGAGAGCGGCCATTTGACGATGTAGTCGAAGGAGAAGGCCTCCAGCCCGCTGAGGGCCGCGTCTGTCGGGTCTGCGTTGATGATGGACTTCTCCTGTTTGGTCTCGATGGCCAGCACCCGCAGCAGCTGAGTGATGACGTCATGAGGCATTAAGTCGATCTGTGGTAGGAAGAGAGGAAGACCAAACATAAGACCACTGAGACTTTACAAATAAAACTCGACTCAGAGTCAACTCTGAGCCTTGAAAAGAATTGGACTTCATAAATTAATAATATATTCCTGACAGGCAGGACTAAGTACATGTGGCTTATTTAACTATATATTGAATCCAGAGCAAGAACATAGTGAGGTAGCACCTAAATGACTAATAGCATGTTTAAAAGTCACTTTAGCTGCTAACTTCATATTTATGTACCAGCCCATCTACTGTAACTCTTGGGACGTTTTCTGATGAGAGTACACAGAACTGCAGTCTAATTTCCACCCGCCTTGAGGTCGTCTTTGAAGGGGTCTGTGTTGGCTGTGCTCATCCTCAGAGCGAGCTCCAGGAGGGCTTCTAGTCGGGGAGGAACGATGTCGTCCACTGGCCTCTTCAGCTCTTCCTCCGTCAGGTCCATGAAGTGCACAAAGAAGTCGCCCTTGTCCATCAAAAAGTAGTGCTTGATGGATCTGATAAAAAACAGCACAGGCAAAGACAAAGATTTTTATTAAAGTGGAAGCAGAAAACTTTTCTACCTCCAGCGTTTCAAAGCGTCGTTATTGTTGGCAGCGATGTAGCGAGGCGCCGTTGTCGTCGCTCTCCCTTTTCCTCGGAGCCTGGCTTCGTGAAGAAATTTCCAACACCACTTTTGAAATAAGAGAGAAGAAGGAAGCATGTTCCCTTTAAGCTGATGATACACTGAGTCAACTTGTTGAGCAATGTTGCTGGGCAATCTTGCTAGAGGCAAGTCCGACTATGTTTTAAATGGATAGCGGCGGTGCGGGGCCGGTGGCCGAGTGGTGGGGAAGGGGATTACGGTAGTAATCTTTACTCGTTACCATTGACGGCAACGTTGCCCTGCATGATTGCTCTAAAAGTTGCTCTGTGTATCATCAGCTTAAGAAGTCAACTGAAAGTGTCACAGTTTTATTTTTTATTTGGGAAAAGGCAAAAGCTGGTGTAATCATGTGCGTTGCTGATTCACATAGTACGAGTAACGTTATTGTTTCGCACAAACAAGTACTACAGCATGGGTTGGCGGCATCAGGGTGGAGGGAGTAACGTTAGAAGAAAACATTAAGAGAAAGTGTGTGTTTGTTAATTAATTTAGTTATTAAAGGGGGTGGTGATGCCTTTGGTGTGAGAGACCCGGGTTTAATCCCCCACTGTGACCCATCCACCATTGTGTCCCTGAGCAAGACACTTAGCCCCTCACTGCTCCAGAGGCGTGCGACCTCTGACATGTATAGCAATTGTAAGTGTAATGTCTTGAAAATCCATTTACCTCAGGCGTGAAACCAGCTCCTTCTCCTCCATGAGGAAGGCCAGCAGCACCTTGCTGGCATAGTTGTAAGCTTTCTCTATCTGCTCCACGTAAGCCCTCTCCTTCAGGGTGTACAGGACCTCCTTAGCATCAGGACACGTCACATCGCGGCCGCACTCCCGCACCACGTTGAGGTATTTCCCTTCACAATAACAAAGAAGGGAGTAAATTATTTTGTCAAAGAAAGGCTCTTACAACGTTTTACGTTGTTTTGTTTTACCTGTGCTTAATATTTTGTCCGCCATTTTCTGCAGAAAGGAGGGAATGCGATGTTGCACGATGGTGTATCGCTGATCCCAGTACTTATCATTGTAGTCCTCCTGAATTTTCTCTTTCTGCAGCTCATGCTCTTCCACCATGAACTCACTGTGAGGACACAAATGTAGATACAGTGGTCCAAGTGGTGTTTTGTTATTTGTTATTTCGAGCATCAGTCTATAAACCGTACCTGTATGGATCCTTGATGATGCCCCTGTAGATCCACTTCTCCAGGATTTCAAAGTAAGGGACGCTGGCTGCTTTAGTGAGGTAGAGACACAGCTCCTGAGCCTGGCTGTCACCGGTGAAGTTAAAGGTTCGATCATGAAGAAGACTCAGTGTCGACCCACCCATACACTCTCCTTTGTCCACCGAGGAGGCTGTGAACACGGTGGAAGCAGTTATTCCATTTCAAAAACGTGCTATCCGTATTTGTATTTTTTATTCCACTACATTAATTTGACTACGCATTGCTACGCCTTACAGGTCTCTGTGGTAGTGACTTGTCAATCACAAAGTAGCCACACTCTGCTTTATTGAAGATTTTCCTCTAAATGGGACCATAATTTACTAAATGAGCATCATGCTGCATTGAAGACTTGAAACTAACAACTGAAAAGTTTTCTAAACTCATTAGAAAAGTGTTTACTGAGGTAATAAATCAGCTGAGAAGTAGAAACATTTTTTCATAAACTTCTGTACAAGAGTCGCCCCCTGCTGGCCATCAGAAGAAATGCAGCTTTAAGGCCCTTCCACATGCCCTTTTCAGACCTGGAGGTTGCTGCTTTTTCACGGTGTGGTAATTCTACTAAAGTAAAGGATCCAAATACTTCTTCCACCACTGTTTAGCAATGAAATACATCAACTATCATTATGAATATTTCTGTCCAGTTTGCTGATGCTGTAGTTAACTCTCTGAACCTGGTTCTGAATGTTTTCAATTGGTAAAAATGAGCAGCTTGTATTCGCTTGATGAATCTGCTGTGTTTAAGGACAACAGTCCTAAATATGAGCCCCCTTTAGACATGCAAAAATTTAGAGTGAGAGTGATTTACATGTCGTTTTCATGTTTGAACAGGTCAAGTGTCGATCTTTTATTACATAAATTGTACATGAGAATTTTACTTTTTGGTACTATAATAATAAAAATCAGTTGTTTTTTCAGTCTACAAGAAAGAGAGTTTTCCTTTGGCGACACAATTTGAAGTTGGAAAAAAGGCAATAAATTGCAATATATCACAATATGTTTAAAATCGCAATAATATCGTATTGTGACATAAGTATTGTGATAATATCGTATCGTGACATAAGTATCGTGATAATATCGTATCGTGGGGCCTCTGGTGAATCCCACCCCTAGCACACAGTTGAAAAAACACAGAGAAAGGTGCATGTTCTGCAATCTAAACACTATTAACTTCGTCATTAACGTCAGATAGAAACCTCAGAAACACCGTGAGACAATATGAAGTCGTAGAGGAGATTCTTCTCATATCACATCAGCCTATAAAACAATTTCTTCCCCACGCAGTTCAGCCAAAATCTCTAAAGAGGACAGAACACAGTCTACACACATTTCCAGATCCCACTCATGCAAACAGTTTACAGAGTAAATGTGAAAAACAGAATTCAAAACAGAATCAGGCCCATCGTGTTCAGACTCTCACCAATAGAGGCGAGTATCTCCATGGTCCTCATGGTGGGCTGGATGTAAAACCAGAGCTTCTGCAGGGACAGGAGGCCCTGCCGCTGGAGGTGCTCCAGCTGAGTGACCAGGATCAGGTACTCCTTCATCAGGGTCCTCATCGCCGCTGTCAGAGCGTGGTTCACCTGGCCGTACTCAAAGGACGACTTCTCCTCAATGAAACTGAGGGACAAAGACAATAAAGTTTCCTCCGTGGCCGCCATAAATGTGTATGAACACATGAGCGCAAACATTTTGAAAGGGTTGATTAACATTTTTACATGCTCACCGTGTTATAGTGGAGTAATACGACGCAACCGGTAATATTCTGTTAACCAGCTCTTTGATGGACATGTCCAGTGTTGAATCGACAATGAAGGAGCGGTTCTGCCTCCCCAGCACAGGCTGAGCCGTGATGTCTCGCCCATCAACTCCAACCAGGACGAACAGCAGGTCCTCCACCAGAGCTTGTTCCTGAGCAGGCAGGGGCATCGTACCTGGCCGCAGATAACACTGTTAGAAACTCTACCAACAACAACAATAAACTAAATAATTCATGCAACCTTTAAAAAAAAAGTTGATGATCCGGTATTAAAGGAATATACTGAGCATGTAGAAATGAAACTGGCTTACCAATGGCCACCGCTGCATCTGCTGGAGGAGTGGGGCTGGTGATGAAGTCTCCGAGGAGAGCAGGACGGTCGTACACCCAGTTAGGAAACACGGGGTTTGGCTGGGTGGGGTTCTTCTTGTTGTGTTTGTCCCTCAGCATCTTTCGTGTGACTTCAGCAGGCTGCAGGCAGAATACAAAAAGAGACTGATGAATTTAAAGGCAGCGTCAGATGCAGGGTGAAATTTAATGTAAACTTTCTGTTCTATTAAGTCTGAAAAGCTACTCAACCACCCGCCTAGCAGGTCTGATCAAGCATGGTAACAGCTCTGTGTTTCCACGGAGCAATTTAACCACTGGAAAATAACAGGAGCTGGTTCATATTCTGCAGGAAAACCGTCACCAGCAGGCTCATCCAGCTATTTGAAGCTGCTCTAATAAACGAGTAATGTGAAAGGGATCGCTTATAGCAGCGAAGCGACAGAGAATAATCACCATCTCTGCAGTAACCTTTTGCCTTTTAGCATCTTTTAGCTTGTTTTGGTTCTATGGCCAACTACTTTTTGCTGTTTTGATTCACTCTCACAAGCTTTGTGAATCCTGATGAGATGTAAATTTTGGGGCGACTCGCAAAGAGGTTTCTAGAGATCTTTTCCAGGAATCTTCCAGGACATTTTCAGTGTTAACAGGGATCATGTCATACACTGACAGGACACGGACGCGCAGTCTATGGCTATAACTTATCTATGAAATTATCCATTAAATACGTAGAAATTATGACAAACTGATCTTGCCTTGTTTTTTTTCTGGGAAAGTCCGTCATGTTCTAAGCTTGGGAACTGCTTTTCTTATGAATTATATTTTCACCACTGCTGCCTGACCACCAATAACTGAACAGCCTCAACACAAATTCTAGTAAAATCCCAGCATTCTGTTGAACCTTAGCTTTCTAAAACCACAACATAAAGATAAAATCATTTTCCAGGATATTTTACGTATTCTCTCATTCTTCATATCTGTTCCAGGACTGGAAAATTGGTCAACTGTTTTCCAGGATGAGTGGGAGCCCTGGCAAGTACGCCAATGATCCAGGCTGTTGGGGTAGGGGAAGAAAAGCACACATATGCACTCCAGACAGGATTAATAATGTGTGCGTGTTATTAAAATCACCCAACAGAAATAAATCCCATCCGAATGGGACTTTTATTTGATAAGCATCCAACAGTTTAATGGGTCGGCCTAACTGTCAGATCTAAGGCATGTAAGTGCTCACCAGAGGAGCGTTGGAGCTGGCCGTCACGTTGCCGAGCTTCTTTCGCAGCTCGTCCAGTTCCTGCATGGACATCTTGGTGCTGGTCTGAGGCAGAGTGTAACTGGTAGTTGTGGTTGACGTCGCGTTCGCTGATGACTCTGACCTCTCTTTGGCATTCTGCTGCAGAAACTGAAGCGTCTGCGAAAACATCCCGACAAGGCGGTGTGATAGTGTGATGAGAACAGTCAACTACTATTGTTTAATATGGCAGTTTATCTACCAATGTTATTTTAAACATTGGTGGAAATCTATGGGCCTGATATAAATGAACACGCTCAACAAATCAAGCCACACCCAAGGCCTTATAAATTGGTTTCAATCCTCTATTTACATCAGTGATATTAGCATAAACTATAGCATTAACTGCACATTCCACTTTCACTTGGTTGTTTTACACTACTGTTGTTGTTAAGAGATGAAAAACAATCATATGAAAACACAGGACACATTTTTTTACATCACAATTCTTTTAAACATGAGAAACTAATGGGTGAAACAAATTATTTTCATTTCCAAGTAATAACAAATAAACCCATGTAATTAGCTGGTTGTAAACGATGTTTTACCTCTTTATCTTCACAGAGTTTGGAGAGCAGATAGACAAGGGGGTCGAGGTTTCGAACATTTTTGGACTTGAGCTCCTCGTACTTCCTCAAGAAGTCCTCGGGGGTTTTAGAGAACTCAGCTAATTTCACCTGAAAAAGATAAAACGGCCACTATCAAGACAATATCCACAGTTAGCAACGCATTCATTTCGTCCTTCTCACAGTAATATGTTTCTGTCACACCTGATTTAAATTCTGTAACTGTTCTACTTCCTATAAAATCAGCCTTTTCCTGCTTGTTGATTTCTATGAAAAAAGAAAATACCGTTGTGCTTGTCATGTACTGCAGGGCTACAAGTGCTGCTTACAGCTGCGAGATGAACATGTAGTCTGAAGAAAAACAAATCCCACCCCAACCCTTGTCCTGTCGGTATCAATGGTCTTTAATTGATTCCAACAAGACAAACATTTGATGTTTAGACATCTATTAAAAGAAACATACTGCAGTGCATTTCCCCCAGCGCATAACCAGGATTTTTCAGTTATTGTATCTTCGTAGGATAATCCAATAATTATTTTTTGTCCAGATCTAGACATGTATGTGACACATGCAAATATATAAAACATGCAAGAACACATGCATAGGCATATTTCTTTACAGTAATTTACAGTATTCATCTTCATGCAATACAAGTCTGAACTCCACTTACTTTCGCAAGTTTCTCATTATACACACACTCTCTTTCTCTTTCTCCTACTCTCTTTTATAAGTTTTACATTTTTTACAGAACAAAAGCTAAAAAAAAGTCTCACAAATCACATGTTAAAAGACAAAGGACGCCATGTGTTGCAGGCACATCTGGCAAAAACATTTTGTTGGCTAGCAACGCCTGCAAAATGGCACATTCGATTAAATTAGATTAGATTAAACGTTATTAATCCTCAATGGGGAAACTCAACTGGCACAAGCTCACATCAGACAGCATACAATATGAACACAAAAGACAACCAGTATGTGCACACAGGACAAAAAGTTTAAAAAAAACAATGCACCTATTAAAAGCCTTCTGAATCCTGATTAGAGCTGACAGGTTGCTACAGACAGGACCAGCTGAAAACTTCTAAATCTGAAATATGCATTAAAAAAAGCTAATTGGTGGTGGCGCAATGGATAAGACGCCTGCCTTTGGTGGGTTCAATCCCCCACTGTGACCCATCCACCATTGTGTCCCTGAGCAAGACACTTAACCCTACTTGGTCCTGGGGCGTGCGACCTCTGAAATGTATAGCAATTGTAAGTCGCTTTGGATAAAAGCGTCAGCTAAATGAATAAATGTAAATTGCTGTTGGGATAAAGACCGTCTGAGCCGCTCGGTATAAAACCGGGGCATCTTCAGTCAGCCACTAAAGGAACTGCTAAGTGTCCTAAGGACACTTTGGAGTGGATGGTCTACAAGATCCATGACATTTTGTAGTTAGGTACTTGTTCTCTTGTCTATGATTACCTCCAGTGGGTCAGGGGCAAAGCCAGTCACAGAGCCAGCGTTTTTAATCAACTAATTGATCATATTTATATCATCTACAGTAATGCTGCCTCCACAGCAAAGCACAGCATAAAAAAGAACCAAAGCTATAATGCCTTGATTTTAAAAAAGGATAAAGCTGATTTCTGCTAACAATAAAATAGCCTTGACTGGGCCTTCTTGAAAACAGTGATCAGTTATCAATTTAAGAGCATTGCGGTCATGTTTTTGCGCCTGAAAAGTTGCCTTTAAGTGCTTCTTGTACGCACCTTTGCGCTGTGAGCAGAGACTGTAGTTGTGACATAGGGAGTCCTGTGTTTCTGCAGTAAGTCTATGTAGCCCTCTGCTCCATCTCCCCCCCGAACATGAAGCAGGCTGAGCAGCTCGTTCACATCATGGTGGATCCTGAACTCACTCATGGCTCAGGCAGCTGGAATGACAACAGCAGACAGAGATGGGGAGAATAGCCTAGCTTAGCTGAAATCAACATCAGTGCTTCTGCCTCATAATGACAGACATCAGGTCTCATTTAGCGATTTTAATGGCTGCATCATGCATCTTTAACGAGCTTATAGTGATGCTGAGATCACAATTAACGTTATTTTGGTGCTAGCTTGCTAACTAGCTAGACAGACAATCCCGGGTAAAATGAACGGGCAAGTAAGATGAGGATGCTAACTGCGGAGCTAGGTTATCCCGTATGAAATATATAATTCAACAGCTATAATGACTCAGTAATCATAAGCCTTGTTACAGGTCTAACCCAAGTCTCAGCACTTTACCTGTCAGCCGTGTTTAGCACAATACAACAGCACAGAGAGCAGCAGGTAGCGAACGCGCCCACCACTGGTTAAATTCTTCTTCTTCTGTTGTTGTTGTAACCTACACAGTAACGGCGCCGCACTGCCCCCACAGGTCAATTATCACACTACACCCTAATTCATTGGCAGCCAATCCTTCTATCATTTACTCAACTTTAATTACAAGGAGACCTGGTATGGTTGTACCCACATTTGTTTACAGTTGTCACCAATCCAATCCTCTACAAGAATATCACAGACCTCATAACTTGATGTGAAATATAATACATGTTGCTCCTTTGTTACAGTCTGTCCCTGCCCCTGGTCACTACTGGTAGGTTGTATGCTGGGGTAAGTTGTTACAATAAGACAAAAGAAGCAAAAATTGATGCCACATCATATCTTCAAAAACAGGTATAGAGAAATAGAACAATTTTCTCTCCTTAACAGACTATATCATTGTACATCTTTAGGCCTAAAAAATGTGTGTGTCAATGTGTGTATTTCTTAATTAGAGTCACAGTCAGTGCTTGAAGTGGGCCAGTACTCATCGTTACGCAGTACCGGCACTTTTATTTTACTTTGGTGTACCGGTGTAACACCAAAATCTGTGACTAAACCCATACAACTGTGTTTTCCTAACTATAACCAAGTACTATTAGTACCTAAACCTAAACAAGTGTTTTAGTACCGAAACCTAACCAAATACTTTTAGTGCCTAAACCTAACCAAGTACTATTAGTACCGAAACCTAACCAAGTACTATTAGTGCCTAAACCTAACCAAGTACTATTAGTACCGAAACCTAACCAAGTACTATTAGTGCCTAAACCTAACCAAGTACTTTTATACCTAACCCTAACCAAGTGTTTTTAGTGCCTAAACCCAACTAAGTGCTTTTTAGTGTCTAAACCTAACCAAGTACTTTTAGTACCTAAACCTAACCAAGTACTTTTAGTACCTAAACCTAACCAAGTACTATTAGTGCCTAACCTAACCAAGTACTTTTAGTACCTAAACCTAACCAAGTACTATTAGTGCCTAAACCTGACCAAGTACTTTTAGTGCCTAAACCTAACCAAGTGTTTTTAGTGCCTAACCTAACCAAGTACTTTTAGTACCTAAACCTAACCAAGTACTATTAGTGCCTAAACCTGACCAAGTACTTTTAGTGCCTAAACCTAACCAAGTGTTTTTAGTGCCTAAACCTAACCAAGTACTATTAGTGCCTAAACCTAACCAAGTACTTTTATACCTAACCCTAACCAAGTGTTTTTAGTGCCTAAACCCAACTAAGTGCTTTTTAGTGTCTAAACCTAACCAAGTACTTTTAGTATCTAAACCTAACCAAGTACTTTTAGTACCTAAACCTAACCAAGTACTATTAGTGCCTAACCTAACCAAGTACTTTTAGTACCTAAACCTAACCAAGTACTATTAGTGCCTAAACCTGACCAAGTACTTTTAGTGCCTAAACCTAACCAAGTGTTTTTAGTGCCTAGACCCAACCAAGTGCTTTTTAGTGTCTAAACCTAACCAAGTACTTTTGGTACCTAAACCTAACCAAGTACTATTAGTACCTAAACCTAACCAAGTACTTTTAGTGCCTAAACCTAACCAAGTGTTTTTAGTGCCTAGACCTAACCAAGTGCTTTTTTAGTGCCTAAACCTAACCAAGTACTTTTAGTACCTAAGCCTAACCAAGTACTATTAGTGCCTAAACCTAACCAAGTACTTTTAGTGCCTAAACCTAACCAAGTGTTTTTAGTGCCTAAACTCAACCAAGTGCTTTTTAGTGCCTAAACCTAACCAAGTACTTTTAGTACCTAAACCTAAGCAAGTACTTTTAGTACCTAAAACTAACCAAGTGCTTCTTAGTGTCTAAGCCTAACCAAGTGCTTTTTAGTGCCTAAACCTAACCAAGTACTTATAGTACCTAAAGCTAACCAAGTGCTTTTTAGTACCTACACCTAAACGAGTGCTTTTTAGTGCCTACACCTAAACGAGTGCTTTTTAGTGCCTAAACCTAACCAAGTACTTTTAGTACCTAAAACTAACCAAGTACTATTAGTAACTAAAGCTAACCAAGTGTTTTTAGTACCTAAACCTAACCAAGTGCTTTTTAGTACCTAAACCTAACCAAGTGCTTTTTAGTGTCTAAACCTAAACAAGTGCTTTTTAGTGCCTAAACCTAACCAAGTGCTTTTTAGTGTCTAAACCTAAACAAGTGCTTTTTAGTACCTAAACCTAACCAAGTGCTTTTTAGTGTCTAAACCTAAACAAGTGCTTTTTAGTGCCTAAACCTAACCAAGTGCTTTTTAGTACCTAAACCTAACCAAGTGCTTTTTAGTGTCTAAACCTAAACAAGTGCTTTTTAGTGCCTAAACCTAACCAAGTACTTTTTAGTACCTAAACCTAACCAAGTGCTTTTTAGTGTCTAAACCTAAACAAGTGCTTTTTTAGTGCCTAAACCTAACCAAGTGCTTTTTAGTGTCTAAACCTAAACAAGTGCTTTTTAGTACCTAAACCTAACCAAGTGCTTTTTAGTACCTAAACCTAACCAAGTGCTTTTTAGTACCTAAACCTAACCAAGTGCTTTTTAGTGTCTAAACCTAAACAAGTGCTTTTTAGTGCCTAAACCTAACCAAGTGCTTTTTAGTGTCTAAACCTAAACAAGTGCTTTTTAGTACCTAAACCTAACCAAGTGCTTTTTAGTGTCTAAACCTAAACAAGTGCTTTTTAGTGCCTAAACCTAACCAAGTGCTTTTTAGTGTCTAAACCTAAAGAAGTGCTTTTTAGTGCCTAAACCTAACCAAGTACTTTTAGTACCTAAAGCTAACCAAGTGCTTTTTAGTGTCTATACCTAACCAAGTGCTTTTTAGTGCCTAAACCTAAACAAGTGCTTTTTAGTGCCTAAACCTAACCAAGTGCTTTTTAGTGTCTAAACCCAACCAAACCGCCATCGCTTCACAGTGTCAACAAAGTCTCTGGCGCTTAACTTCCCATTTGGATCACAGAATCTGAGAGGTCACACATTTTGGTGTCACACCAGGTATTTTTCTTGTGCACCAACACTTCTCACAAGCTGTCCACACTTGTTTCTGCATTCTCCACCGGCGGAGACTGAGTAGGGAAAATATCAGGGGCCAGATTACGTTGATGTGAACAACATGTGAATGCGTCAAAGCCTAATATATCTAATAAAACTGCAAAATCTAATAATGCTGCAGCAGAGTAGAGTGGATTTAATCTTCTAAATACCATCATCACCTCATGTATTCTGTGCTTATGTGACTTTGTCTGATCATTATCCTTCAACACAAGCTATTGCCCAAGTGATGCATCTGTTAGTAGTCCAAAATTACACAGTAATGTGATGTGAGGATCTAAAAAAATTCTGTTTTATTTATTTGTAAATTGAATATGGTGAATGTGATGCTTAATCAGCAGATTAAAGCAGATTAATTGATGATGAAATTAACAGTTATTGCAGCCCTAACAGATTAATATCCAGTAACAAATTTATATAGTAGGCCCAAGTGTTTTCTTTCCGTCACCATCCAAAACCCAAAAACCTCCCTTTTCTCCCTCCTCTCCAGATGTTATCTAACAAGAACATTACACTAACATTACACACACAATAATTTCAGTCAACAAACCATTTAATTACAATTATTAGACAGAGGGGATAAAGTGTTACTGTCAAGAAAGGCATCCTCTGAATTAAACTTGATGCCTTTATTAACACATTTAGAACCTTTTCTTCTCTGGCTCTATTGCCTCCTTAATCCATATCTTTGCTCACCACTTTTCCTCCACGATGTCGTAACCACTGCGGGTTTGTTGAGTGAGCACTAGAATGTGCACACTTCCATCTGAAAACAAGTCATGTCTTTGTATTACAGTAAAAGCAGCTGAACGATTGCTTAAAAGGTCATTACAAATTCTGTGAGGTCCTTGTGGTTTACCCTTTGGATTTCTTTACTCTCCATCGCTGTGAGACACTGGCAGACTAGGGATCTAATTCACAACCTAACAGACATTCTGCAGGGACCCAATATCCTTCCTGTTCCGACTGTGCCAAGGGGACCCCAACCTGGAACTCTGGCAAAGTGAGTATAAAGTCATAGCTTTCTTTTAGTTTTAATCGCTACAGGGACAAAATCAATTCCTTTATGATATTTGCTTTTGAATGCATTGAATCTTTTTGTCCATTGAGTCCACTTACTTACTGTATTAAAATGCTGCTTGCAAACAATCCAATCAGATAAAAATCCAAAAGCAAACTAAGGAAACATACCTCATAATCATTACAAAAAAAATGTTTTCCCCCAGACAATCTATAACCTGTTCATATGATGCACATGAAGCAGTTATTCCATCTATTTCTTTAAAGTACATGTTTAGAAGGTGGAAGATTTTCTCCAACCAGTTAGCATGGCCAGGTCGCAGCACAGACTCCTGCTTGGAAATTAACTAAATGGACACAATGCAGGGGGTTATTTCATGCATTCCCAGTAACCATACTCAAACAAAATTATCTTTTTTTAACAATTGTGTGTGTTTTCAATCTACTTTGTTGGCATTTATTTATTTTGTTCTGTGTTTTTTATAATTACAGCTTTTTAATAATTGACAATTATTTACTTTTGCTCTTCCTTATTTGAATCAAACATTAGTAGCTTTATTTATAAATTTGTGAGTTGCTCTCCTAATCGTATACATTTTTTAATGTCACCATCAAGTCACCAAGTCTTTTTAATGTTGTTTTTATTGTTTTGATACCTTTGCAAATTTATATATAAACATGGTGCATGTTCATCTACAGAAAGACATGTTTGTGACATGGCTGGCATCTTTTTTTTTGTTGCTAATGCATGGTGGCACTGAGGGTCAAAACACAACAATGTTGGAAAAGACACTAAGCAAAAAAGCACCAACACAGCCTTAAAAAACACATCAAAAAACTAGAAACATAATAATCAAGATTCATTCAAAATTTAGTACAAATTTTCCCAAATAGTATTATTTTTGTTTTATTCAGTTTATGATCATATATTTTTATTATGTTAATTTCTCTAGTACCTGCTGTAGGTTTTCAGATGAACAGAATACATTTGTATCATCCGCAAGCAACACCATCTTCCACAACAGATAATAAACATCTGTCATGAATATACAAGATAAACAGTTTTGGGGCCCAACACTGACCCCTGGGGGACGCCACAAGCAAAGTCCAAACATACTGTCGTGGAGCTTCCCAACTTCATAAACTGTTGTCTCTTATGGAGATGCTTCCTAGCCCAGTCTAAAACTATCCACCTGACACCATACTTTTCCAGTTCATTTATTAGTATGTCATGGCTGATTGTGATAAAATAGCATTTGTATTTGAGGAAAGTTACAGTCTCCTCATCGCTCCACACAGATGATGTTTTGTCTCTCCAGTGGATGTTTAAATCACACACTTCATGTATCTGAAGTTTTTTTTTCCACCTTCACATGAATTAAAATGGCACAGCAGAAACCACAAAACATCATGCCATTGTATTTTCTGTAATGTTGTATTTTCAATTTTGTTCATGTGTTTTCTTAAATGTAGTCTTTTGACCAATGTTCTTGTGTTTTGCCTCTCAAAGCCACCATGTATAAGGGAGAGCAGGGTGAGTTAAACCTCTTAATGTGTCTTTAAAGCGAGGACATGACAGTAAGGTCTCCAACTAAAATATGTGCATATATTTCAGGATGTGGTGTATCCCTGGGAATAATCAATTTGTATCTAAAATAAACTGTTTTCAAAATATGACTTCAAAAATAAGTGGACTCTTGGCTCAACTTGCCTCATAGGAGGGGTAAGTTGAGTCACAAGGGGGTCGTGAACATCAGTGTCATTTTATCGTGCAAACTCAAACGCCAGGTCGCAACATTTAATTTCATTTTGATAGTTAAATATTGCAGCTAGTTGTTTCATATCAAGGTATCACTTTAAAGTCCTCCTGTTGATCGTCATGTCCTGATGACTTCCCATTTTTGTACCTCTCCCACTGCTCTGTCCAAACCCACAAGAGAAGTTAAAGCCTGTCTGTCTACCATTTAGAGAAGCATGACGTGATGGTTTCTTGTCTAAAATGCATAATGTCACATAATTTCGGTGATTCATAAGAATTCAATGTAAAATTACAGTAAAATATCTGGCTCAACTTCCCCCAGATGTTTGGGCTCAAATTACTCCGTCCCTGCCATTTTAACAAAATTGTGTCACTCAGCGGTTTAAAGTTAATGGCAGTATATTAACAGTAAAGCCTCATATTGTAACTTCCTAAAGCACTAACACATGTGTAAGGTTTTCTCAAACCTCTCTGTAATTGTTTCTGTAATTGATACAAGAACCTAGACTCCTTCAACATAACAAAATCACATTTTGATTTGATTTGATTTATTAGACAGTAACAAAAATAAAAGCATAACAAGATGCCATCACAGTGACATTATACATGCATCAGAACTGTCGAGGATAACACAAGAAAGTTACAAACTTATTTGCTGTTTTTTGCTTTGAACGGGAAAAAAGTTTTTTGATCCTAAATGTGCTCATCATTTATTCCATGGACCGTTCTCCACCACAGGGTGAGTAAGATGATCAACTCTTGAAAAATGTGTATTCATGTAACCAATTTTGTGTGTGGCTGCCGAGAAACAAGCGGTGGCTCAAATCACCCCGCTCTGCCCTAAAGACATGTTAAGACCAGGTAAAGACGTGTGCTATAATAATAAATGTGTTTCCAATATAGTTTATCCCTTAAAAAAATTTCCTTTTACCAAGACACCAACTTTTCATCATCAGCCTAACATCAAGACTTTATTGTTATTTATCCTTTAACTCTTTTTCAAATTTCCAGCATTTCACATTATTGGAAAGCACATAAAAAGCAGATACTTGTAAACGCCATACATCATGTCATTGTATTGTCTGTAACGTTTTATTTTCACTTTTGTTCATGTGTTTTTATAGATGTTGTTGTGTTTCGCCTCTCAAAGCCACCATATAGAGACATGTTCCTTAAGAATGGGCTTCTTTGCTTTGGATAACACATGTGTGTCTCATAGGGTTATGGTTTTCCCCAAAAACCCACTAAACCAGAATGTTAAAAAATCTTTTTAAAAGAACACATAAAACATCTGCTGTGTAAATACACATATATTGTCGCATGTTGGACAGTGATTATAGATGACCTTAGACCACCGACCTCAAGTAAATAACACCTGCACATACTTATTCCAGCATCTTTTACACCATCGCTCTGTGTACATGTATGCATGGATGTGCACCTCCAACATGTACATAATAATGATAATGAGAATAATAATTTACTCCTGCATCCTTTGCACTCTGCTCACTGCACTAATTGTTAATCTGTCTGTTGTTTTTGTTTATAGTGTGTATATTGAGCTATACTACAGCCTGTGTTCGATTTTATTGTTTTGTTATTGTATTATTGTATGAGTGAGCACTTTGTGTTTAATCCAGAGTCAAACTCTTCGTATGTGTACACATACCTTGCAAATAAAGCTGATTCTGATTCTGACTAGGCTTCCAGCGAAGGTCAAACATACAAGTTTAGTAACAATGAGCAAACAACATTTTGAGTAGAGGGGGACGTTGACGTCACATGCTTCATGTACGTCATGATTCATTCACTGTTTTCATTGCACTTTGTCACATTTTGTTTTTTACCGAGACACCAACTTTTCTATCTTCACTTGAATTGAAAATGCACATAAAAAGCAGATACTTGGAAATGCCATGCATCATGTCATTGTATTTTTCTGTAATGTTGTAATTTCAGTTTTTTTAATGTGTTTTCATAGATGTTGTGGTGTTTTGCCTCTCAAAGCCACCATATAAAGACATGTTATTACATGTACCCTAACAATAGGTTACTCTGATTATGGTAGGCCGACGGTTTTTCCATACAAAATACTGACCAACAATGTTAATTTTTTTTATAAAAAAACACATAAAATGGCTCTTTCTGCTCTGTAAGTATACAAATATTGTTGCATGTTGAACCATGATTGGTTTCTAAACAAGTAAAAACTAGTTAAGATCAAACATCCAAGTAAAGTGACGCAAAAACATTTTGAGAGAAGAGCGACCAAATGACATATTGCATATTTTCGTATTAATCAAACTTACTTATTTAGAGTCTAAAAGGTTTCAGATAAAGACAAAAAACCGAACATAGTCTCGATTACCTAAAATCCCACTAAAGCAAACGTCAAGTGTTTGCTTTTATTTTGAAACAACGATGACACGGCGGAAGTAAACAGTAATCACGTTACAACCCCGGAAGAATTGCCTATCTCTGATTAACGTTTGAATAGACAAGAATGAGCAATTTATCTCGGGAAGAAACGATTAGACGCGATGCTGCAAACATCGCACAGCCTTTGATTGTCTTATTTTTGTCTTAATCTTTGGCGTTAAAGGTGGAGGCGGTCGACTGTGAGCAGCAACGCCCTGATGCCAGCCGACCCGTCGGAGAAAAATATCCTCGCTCTGTTTACAAATCGGCCGAGAGGACTTGTTTCCCCGCAGTGAATCGTTAGCTAATCGTGCGGTTGTGTGTTTTTACAGACGAAGAAAACATGGCTGAACTGCATGTTGTAGAATCGAGTGGCACCGGCACCATAGAGCAGCCCGAGCACCGCGACGTCCGGGGCTCCGTGCGCCTGGCTTCGCCCACTCTCATGGTTCCTCCGCGGAGCAGCCAGCTCAGTCCCAGCGGGGTGTCGAGCGGCAGCGGCGGGCGGTCGGTGTTCGGGTTCCCGGTGAAGAGCAACCCGAGCTCCCCGTCCGAACCGGCGGACAAGCCGGGCTCGCGCTGGGTTCGGCTAAACGTCGGGGGGACCTACTTCATCACGACCAAACAGACGTTGTGCAGGGACCCAAAATCTTTCCTGTTCCGACTGTGCCAAGAGGACCCCGACCTGGACTCGGACAAAGTGAGTACACAGAGTCACAGTAATGGGCTTTCTGGCAGTTTTAATCACTACTGAGACAAAATCAATTCCTTCATGATACTTGGCTTTGAATCTGTTTTGTCCCACTGATAATATGTTTTTAGGCAATGCCTCCATTTGGTTGCTTTCAGTAGGCCTCCCTTAATATTAGTAATTATATGTTCAAATAAAGCAAATTTATGCAAAAACATCTTTAAAGTCAATACTTGTGCTCCACTGTTGTGTAAGTCTGCAACTAATGATCATTTTTGTTATTTATTCACCTGCTGATGCAATGTTTTTAATGTAAAATCTTAACTTGTAAGGTAACTAGTAGAACTGTCAAATAAATGTAGTGATAAATTCAATATTTCCCTCTGAAATGCAGTAGAAGTATAAAGTAGCATGGTATTTTTCATTTCATTTATTAGGCTCCCCGTTAGCTGCAGCCGAAGCCACAGCTATTCTTCCTGGGGTCCACTTTCTTCCTCCGGGGGTATGATGGATATGCGGTGGTTCAAAAGTACTCTGAAATTTCACTTAAGTGAAAGTAGCAATACCAAAAGTGTAGAAATACTAATATGTAAACGCCCTGCATTCAAAATTTTATTAAAGTGAAAGTATTAGCATCAAAATGTACCAAATGTAAAAGTCCTTATTATGCAGATTGGCTTCAAATTACTGAATTATAACTATTGATGCATTAAGACTCGTATCACTTTGGTAAAAGTTGGGGTAACTTTAATTACTTTATAAACTGCTAGCTTGTGAATTTACCCCCCTAATCTCATCCTATAATAGTACTTCATATTTTGTTGGTTTTATAAGTTTTTGTGTTAGACATTGTATTATTACTCTGTATTTGCAGAGTTACTATAGTTATCTAATAAATGTAGTGGAGTAAAAAGTACAATATGTGCCTCTGAATCGCAGTGGAGTACAAGTATTTACACAAGTAAAATACACAAGAGAACGATACACAAACGGAAATATGATTGAAATCATTATCATGACATTAGTTGGGACAGATAGACATCAGAAAATGCAGAACCGTGAGCAAATAATCAAACTGAGCTTTAAAGCAAATAATTGTGCTACGTTGTAAAGAAGGGGTCTACAACTAACACGTTATTTTCTTTAAATTCATTTTATAAAATGGCCAAAGTTTGTGGGTAATGTTCTAATAATCTCTTGTTTTTTTGGGACCAAGAGTCCAAAATGTAAAGATACTCAGTTGAAAAGTCTGAACACGAGGTCCTCATCACTTGTTGCCAATATTATGAGAGTTTAAATTGCATTAGATAAAGAAAAGCTCCAAACGATAAGAAATGAGAAGCTGGAACTGGGTCATATTTGGCATTCAGGCTTCAAAAATGACTTGATGTATGAAATTGTTTCAGCTCTCAAACTATTCCTCATTGTAAAACAAACACTTCAGTAACTAATGTTGTTAGATTTTAATTGCAACCGGCCTCAAGTCATAATGTGATTAATCACAATGTGATTCTGCCCATAATCAATAACATTAATGTCAATTTATCACCAACTATAGTTTAAGTCAAACATTTGAAACCCTACAAGACCGTATCAAGTAAAGCCGGACATGCTTTGAATATTTGAGGTTGTCACCGAGTTAAACAATCAGACAACAACATAAGCAAACATTTTTTTTATATGAAGGCCTCATATTTGTTTATTAAAGAATTATGACCTAGATACATAACATATCTATGACGATTTGGCTCCACAGTTTCTTGCTACTTATTGGTCAGCCGACACGATATCTGTTTTTATGCAGCTAAAATCAGCTGATAAAATCGACCCTGTGATTTATCAGTTAGTCTGTACTTTTAATCATCGTGATGGTGAGTAAAGAGCAAGCAGCAGAAAGCCGGATGTCGAAGATACTTAAAATCTTTAAAGGTTATTTACTTAAAGCTGTGTGGCTCTTTCAGATAAACAGGTTGTGCTCTGTGGCTAATATTTTATCGCCTTCTCCAAAGTAGTTTTAGTTTTAGCTCCAGTTGTCCTCAAAAATCTAATCCCACATTACTATCATCATCAGTTAATCTGCCAAAATTCAAACAGTTTACGGTCTAAACCCAAACATTTTTTAAATTTACCTGGATGTAAAACAGAGAAAAGCAGCGAAATCTTCACGTTGGAGAAGCTTTGTTTGGCATTTTTGATTGAAAACCGACTTAAACGATCAATCGATTGTCAAATCAGTTTCCGAAAGTGTTTTAGAGCCTGAAGCGAAGACAAACATCAGCTAACATCATGAAAAAGCTATGAAGTTTATGAAATAACACACAAACCTTCGAGGGAAAAGAGGCTTTTTAGGTGATCCTGACATTTGTCAGGGTTCAAGTGCTGCAACAGCTCGACCAAAAGGCAAATACTTATATCAATATTATAACAAATCATAGTAGATTAAATTTGTTTTTTAAAGAATTACCTAGATGTCCTGGGCCGGACGTTTTACAGATTCATAGTTACAAAATTTATCCATCAGCTCAACTCAAACATATCTTTGGCTTTACTGTTACAAAATTCACTGTTCCTTACTGATAAACACCTAGAGATTAAATCAGTATGACAATTTTATATCACGATTATATTAGGGCTGAAACGATTCATCGATTAAAATGATAAAATCGATTAATAAAATTCATCGAAGCAAATTCTTTGCAACGACGGCGCCTTATCAGAAAGCACCGGTGTTCTGCCATTTAACTAAAATCGTGATTGATTGTTGAGTTGAAACCAAAGTAAGCTGCAAGTCCTCAGCTGAAAATGTGACCACGAGCGTTTGTTGTTCTCCTTTTTGGGCCGCGAGCTGGAACCTCACAGCCGGGAGTTAACTGGGTGTCGAACGCCAAACGACTTCAAGACGCATCGATGAATCGTTGAAATAATCTATAGAAGCTTGGAATGCTAAAATCGCAGTTAGCTGCAGCCCTAGATTAAATCGGGCTGGGCGATGTAATGGCCAAAAATTTTATCACAATAGAAATATTTAATGTCATTCAATATCGATAATTATCACGATGAATGTTAAACCATTTCTTTCAAGTTTAAAGACTAATTTTTGATGAAAATTAAAGGGCCAGATGGTTAATTGTGGGGTTGAACTACTTTATGGTTGAGACGTGACAAACAGTTGATGCCAAACAGTGGCTCGCTTCACAAATCGGAGGGAGAACATTCAAAATAAACATCTTAATAGAAAAATTAAGTGCTAATTCGATCGCGATTCTAACAAATTAAATCAAATATTTATTGACGATATATTGAACATTTGTTAAATTGTTATTGAGGAAAATTATATCACGATAATTATTGTTATTGTTTTATTGCCCAGCCCTGCAATTATAGTGACCAAAATTATCAGTATTATCGCAGAATTGTTAAAATGTGCTGACATTTTTCAAAAAGTACTGATATTGTTTGCATAAACAGTAAATTAATAAGCCACGTTATGTAAACATATATGAAAGCTGTTATACCCCCTCTTATAACACCTCTAACCCCAAACCTCTAACAGTCACTTCCTGTTCTCTTCTTCTTCTATCACAGTTCTCTTGTATTTAATGCACTTTTCGATCAGCTCTTGCTATTTCCTCTGGGTATCTATCCCGTTGATGCCGTACGCACTAATAGCTCTTATAGCTGCTCTAACTAGGATCTATTGTTGCTCGTAGGTCTCTTACTTTATATTGATGCTTAGTGTGTTGTTCTGTAAATGTAAGTTGCTTTGTGTAAAAGCAGAATGAGTAAATATAAACTATATAAAATGTGCATTAACAGATTAAAGATGTTAAAGTTATAAAGTGTATGAAGGAGCCAATAAAGAATTAACATAAATACGGATGAGCCCAGTGAGATAAAGACAGAGGAGGCTGCTGGGCTTTTACAACTAGTTTAACGACTGCTGTTTTTTAAGCAAACAAAACATGTTGTTTGGAGACTAAACTGTGTAATCATGTGCAAATAGAGTCTGCAGACACACGACGCGTACAGCTGCAGAATAAAGTGCAGTGTTTTCACAGGAGTAGGTAACACAGAGAGCTTTTAGTAAGTCAGACAGGCAAACCGTGACATGTTCCCTCATGCTGACGTCCTCACGTCATCGTGCATTGAGTTAAAAGTTAACTTACTTACTTCGATCAAGGTTCCCTCAGCAGTCCACCAGCACACAACCTGACGTCAGCCGGAGTCCTCTGACGACCAGGCTGCCTCAGTGTTTTTATTGACCCAGTGTGTGTGTGTGTGTATATGAATATATATATATGGTGATGGAGCAGTGGATAAGTCACATGCCTTTGGTGTGAGAGACCCGGGTTCAATCCCCCACTGTGACCCATCCACCAGTGTGTCCCTGAGCAAGACGCTTAACCCCTAGTTGCTCCAGAGGCGCGCTTTGGTTAAAAGCGTCAACTAAATGCGTAAATGTAAATATATCTATATCTATATATCTATATATCTATATATCTATCTATATAGATAGATAGATAGATAGATAGATAGATATATATATATATATATATATATATATATATATATATATATATATATATATATATAGATAGATAGATAGATAGATAGATAGATAGATAGATAGATAGATAGATAGATATCTATATATATGTATAAAGATAAACCAAACTCGACTGGCTGTAATGGCCTGGGTAGGGCTGGACAATATAACAGTAACAATAATTATTACAATATATTTTTTTATTTATAACAAATGTTTAATGAATATTCAATGACTTTATTCACTTGTATTTAATTTTGTTATTAAGATGTTTATTTTGTTGAGGAAAAAGGACTGAAAAGTTTTTTTACTCATGCATATTTGAAGATTTTATCATAATCGTTTTGAATGTAGATTTGTGAAGTGATCAACTGTTTGGCCTCAAGTGTTTAAACCACAATTAACCATCCGGTTTCTTCAACTTTCACTGAGGAGCAAAAAACAGCCTTTAAACTCGAAATCGTGATAATTATTGATATCGAAAGACATGAAACTTTTTATCATGATAACATTTTTGGCCTTATTGTCCAAGTTTCAACAAAAAGTGATGTTTTGTTTCTGAGCTGTGGTGGTAACAAACTTTTGCTTCTCTTTTCCATCATTCTTTTCTGGATTTTATCCAACTCACCATTTTGTCACCGCGATCCAACAGAGGACAAACCAATCCTCCTCACTGCTGTCAACTCTTGGTGTGTTCCCACAGGACGAGACAGGAGCCTACCTGATCGACAGGGACCCCACATACTTCGGGCCCATCCTGAATTACCTTCGGCACGGAAAACTGATCATGGATAAAAATCTGGCCGAGGAAGGTAAAATGCTTTGATCTCTCAGAGTTGTTTAGAGTGTGTAGAGATCTGGGCTGGACGATTAATCGTTTTCAAATCGAAATTGTGATTTGAAAGAACGCGATTAGCTAATCGTGAAGACCTAGTAGAGATCAACCAATGAGGTCTAACGATCTATTTTTCCACGTCAGGTGTTCTTGAGGAAGCCGAGTTCTACAACATCGCATCGCTGGTGAGGCTGGTTAAAGAGAGGATACGAGACAACGAGAACCGGACGTCTCAGGTACAGAAACAAAACGAGGGCAGCAGGTCAGAGGACTGAGAATAGAACTGACGGATAAATCTGCGTTCCGGGCTTTCTTCTAGTACAAATATAACCAAAAATAGCTTTTTATTTGTGCTTGTGTGCAGATTATTGATGTTCTTTTGAGTGTGTGCTATTGTCACGTCCCGCAGGGCCCCGTAAAGCATGTCTATCGAGTACTACAGTGCCAAGAGGAGGAGCTCACACAGATGGTCTCAACCATGTCGGACGGTTGGAAGTTTGAGCAGGTGCAGAAAATGAAGATTTTTTTTTTCTCTTATCATGTTTGAGTTTATGCTTCAGTTGTTTCAACACTGCAGTTTGAAGAAGGGTGTAAAACATATATATTTTAGAATAGTACTGCTAATTGGCTTTGAATGTCAGGTCATATTTAAGGCCGCTGCTAATGATAATTTTCATTTCTGATTAATCTGCCTATTGTTTTGTGTGAATTTGTGTAAAATCACAACAATCCAATGTTACCTCTTGGCTCTGGAGATGATATCTTCAAACTGCTTCTTTTGTGCAACCAGCAGTCCAAACCCCAAACATATTTAATTTATTATCAGACTGTAACACCAACCACAAAAGAAGCCGGAGCCAGTGGATTCTCTGTTTCATGCTAATATAACATAATTGGAGTCTGCACAAAGGGCAACAACTAAATGTTTTAATTCTCCTTCTGATATGTGGAGCTGTGTCTCAAACTTTGCATTAACAAGGCTGCATTTACATTTATTTACATTTTTCAGCATTATATTTTAGTATGAAATCTGTCTATTTTTTGTTTTTGTGAGGATTTGTGGCTTTTTTATTTTTGTATCATTGTATAAAAGTTTTTTTGACTGATTGAAAAGCAGAAAGACAAAACTTTAGAAATAGCAGTGTTGCCCACAATGTTCACAGAACTTAAAGAAAATTTCAGGGAACTTTATATTTCTGTCATGGGAGAAACTTTACATTTTCCTTCCCTCTCTGCCTTTTTCCTGTCCTCAGCTAATAAGTATCGGCTCCTCTTACAACTACGGCAACGAGGACCAGGCCGAGTTTCTATGCGTAGTTTCCCGGGAACTCAACAACTCCACCAACGGCATCGTCATCGAGCCCACCGAGAAGGCCAAGGTGAGCAACCTGCTGAGAACAAATCACTCAAGTGCCGCTATTCTGTATTTGTCTTTTTGTCAACAAATACCATGAAGACCAAAACCAACCACTTACAACTCCTTTTTTTTTTTAAATGAAAGAATATGTTTGTGCGCCATTTTTAAAAATATATGTCTTTGAAACATTGTCGCAGACAGGAAGGGGAAATCTGCTTATTGAGACACAGACGAACACAAAGTTGGTTTTGGCCTTTTCACGGAATTTGGTGGCAATAAGAGAAATATAGAATATCACAAGTAAGGCTGAAACAAACGATTGTTTTCTGTATTGATTAATCAATTCGTTGATTAGTCTGTATAAAGTCAGAAAATGTTGAAAATGACAACGCCGACAAAAAGACATTCCTGTAAAAGATCAATTAATGAAACGATTTACTTGATCACACCAGCGTCGTTCTTTAATTACCGTCACATAAAAATTGGAAAACAGAAATAAGTCTGTTTGAGATTTTCCTCTGATTTTATTTTCCCTTCTGTCCTCGCAGATCCTCCAGGAGCGAGGCTCCCGGATGTGAAGAGACCCAGATCCTGAGCTAAATAACACTTAATCAACAAAAACAAAACAATAACACAAACATTTTCTCCAGTTGTCATCAAAAATCCATGAGTTTACCCCTTCCGCCTCTCTGCCGTCGCCGACACCACCCCTCCTCCTCTGGTGTGCCTTTCCACAGCGGGGACTCCCCGACGGGCCCCTTCTCCTCCATCGCGGGCTGTGGAACACGTCATGGGGAGTTTAAAGGGGAATACAAGTGAGTGGTTTTCCTCATTGCAGCTTTTTGATGGTCAGTGTCACTGCGGTCGGGCTACGGTGCTGATTGTAGCCCCCTTTATTATTGTCAGAGGATGTACGCACAGCACAGAGCTACTACAACTCATCAGCATCATGTTCATCGTCATCATCGTCGCTTTTAACGGACGGGATACTTCCTCTCTCTTATACGTTCGGCTCTGTGGACTCAGCAGAACCCTCCTCAGGACTCTCAAAGGACACAAAGGAATAAACTCCACTGACTGAGCCTCTCTCTTCACCCGAGAGCCCGCCGCCTCCCTCTCTGCATCCCCAGACTCCTCGGCTGATATCCGAGGCTGGCAGATATCCGAGTTGCAGGCAGAGCGTCGCAGAGCCCGATCGCTCCGTTTGAGCCGGACGGGTGCAGGCGTTTCCTCCACGATCGAGTCTTCAGAAACACCTTAAACGAGCGAGAAACGCTCATCGAACGCACTGCGACGGTGCCGCTGGAAAATCTCGGCATCCTGCTTCTCCTGTTTCCTGTCTCTCTCTCTTTTTTTTTTTTTTTAGCTCGATCTGGTCTGTCCTTCCTGGGAGAAAATTAGGGATATTTCAGCGCAAAAAGAAAACAAATGACTCAAAAAGACTAAACTACACCTGTGTACAATTTGTCAAGGCATGTGAGGAATCTATATAAATCTATATAGGCTACATGATGAAATTATATGAAAAATGGAATGCAAATGGTGTAATTATTGATTTCTGTATCATAGTTGTCATATATTTACATATTCTGGAGGGTAAGTCTATTTAAATGACGGAGAAAATATAGTTTTTTTCATAACCAGGTTTGCTGAAGGTCTCCCACCCGGTAACGTGGATGTGAGTAACGTGTATGCAGTGCCTCTGCTTTCTGTCCATGACTGAAATATCACGTTTTTCAGCTGCACGTGTTCCTCAAAACATGTTTTCTCTTATGATATCCTACTTTGATCTCTTGCATATCTTAAAATTGTAATTAGGGATAAGCTAAACTACTGTCTTTGCCATTTGTCCACACAAGCGTGGCGTGGCTTGATTGGACTGTGGCCGGTTTCGTATGCTGCCTCAAAACCCTGAAGCACTGCTCTCACCCCAGCCTTGTGCTACTCTCATGCCAATATTCATTCACTTCGCAGCTGCCTCTGTCGCCAGTCCTCAACTTAACACTCAAACGACTGCGTTGTCTTATGTTCTGCAGCACTTGTAGCAACTGTGGCGCGAGCTGAATTGTACTCCTCCTCAGCCTACTCTATTCACAGAAATTTGCATACTGTAAGTGAACCTGCCAGACGGTGTGTCTTCAGTTTTCCGAGCTTCAGAGCGAAGCCTTGCATTTCAGATGTTACGTGACATTTCACCTCCAGAAGCTCGAGTCATCAAGTCGCTATGTGATAGAGCTGTTTCAATGCCTTGTAACAACGTCGGAGCAGCAGATATACGAGCCTCAGACCCTCGCTGCACACACTCAATCATTATCAGGCTAAATATATACTCCAATGTGTTTTGGATTTTTTTTTTATAAGTGATGTGCAATATAGTTTAATGGCATTTTTGCAGGTCAAAACTGAATTGGCTTCTATTTCGAAAACAGCAGGGCTGCAACCAATTAGTCTGTTAACAGAAAATGTATTTTGTGTTTGCTTTCAAGCTGAAGTGTCTTTGCTTTTTTGTTTTATATAACTTTAAACTAAATGTCTTTAGTTCTGGATCTTTATAAAACAAAACATATGCAGATGTTTCCATGGACTCTCGTTAGTTGCGGCCCTCGCAGTCACAGGGCGGCACCTGTTGATTGTTTTACGATGAATCGATGACTTGTTTAATCTCTCAAATGTCAAAGCAAGTTCCTAGAGCCCGTGGTGACAACATGACATGATGGCAACGGTCAAGATATTCAACTTATAATTATATTTAACAAAGAAGAAACATTTGTTTTTTTTGCCATTTTTGCTTGGTGAAAAACTTAAAACACAGCAAATCTTCTGTTGTTTGACCAATCGTTTCACCACTGCACCCTAAAAGAGTACATTGTTCACAAATGTGAATATAATGTTGTTAACTGGTGTAAATGCAGCCTAGTTATATGAGCAACTTAAGGCAAAATTGGAGCACATTTCCACATATCAGATGGAGAACTGAAACATTTGGTTGTTGCCTGTCGTGCAGACTGAACTCATTTTAATCACTGGCATTGATCACTTTGATACGCCATTCTTTGTACAAATGACATATTTGATGCAGTTATGTTATATCAAGCATGAACTGAAAGAATGCGAGAAAAAAAAAAAGGCTACCTTGTTGTTGTCATGCTCCCTGAACGTGTTCAGGGAGGCCACAGAGCTCAGCCATTGATGTGACTTCTTCATTGTTGTTGTTTTTTTCCCCCCCTCTCGACTGTGTGTTGTGCAGTTTTATTCTGCCACTCTGAGTCGTGAGCAGACTGTGTGCTGCTAAACATGCCCAAAACATTTCACTGAGGGGAACTTTCTCTCCCTCGTTTGTTCTCTGGGCCTTTGCAAAGCACCTTGGGTGTCGTTTTCCTTCGTCTGTGTCCAGTGTTGTGCCTTTGACCTGTGTTGTGCACAGTTGTTCTTCCCTATTATCATAAGGTGCCTCTCATACGTTTAAAAAGCCAGGAGGCACCGACCTGAGGTATAAAGAATAATGCGGTCTTCAGCTTGTTTTTCTAATCGTGGTGTTTCAGTGAGGGGCGAGCCAAACAAAGCCATTGTCCCCTGCGTTATTTTAAATGTTATGATACATACCGACAAACTGAAAATGATTAACCGCTGCTTTCTTTAGTGCCATTGCTTTTGAGCTGCATCCACCCACAATCCCTCACACTCCTAGAGGTTCAAAATTGTGTCCGAATCTGCTTGTAAATTGTAAATTGGCACTGTGTTTACAGCACTACCAAATGGGAGGGAAGCAGGAAGCCCAGTTTCCTTCCTCTGCTTATATCTTAGTAAAACTCCAGCAGTGCACTTCTTATCAGAAACCGATTTGACTACAAACTCGCCATCTTTTAGCTTCTAATTTTCTCTTGAGTTGCGTGCTGAAACCATCTCTGATGATTATTTTTTAGATGATCAACCTGTAAAAGCCTCTGTGAACCCAGTTTTATCTTGGCTGCACGGTTCAGTGGTTCCTAATCGGAAAGTGAGTCACAAAATAGTTTCCACAAGATAGGACAGCGAGACAAAACCTTGTGTATGTTATACCGACATATTTCTGCTGGAGATATCTGCATTGTTTTTCAGTCTTTTCCTCTAGTAGTATCTTTTTTTTTTTACAGCCACTCTGAGATGGCGGCGTCAGTCGGTCCAAACAATTGCCATGAAATTTTGTTCTCATGTTCTCCAGAGGATGAGCTCTAATGACTCTAATGATCCTCTGACTTTTCAAGTAGCGCCACCATGAGGTCAAAATTTTAATTTTAAATTTACCGGTAGGCAGCGTGGCTCTAAGGCCTCAGCTGGATTTTAGCACGCTAACACACTACTGTAAGATAAAATTATACCTGCTAAACAGCGTTTAGCTCAGGTGCAGCCTCACAGAGTCTCTAGCATGGCTGCAGACTCTGAACCTTGTTTCTTGTGAATCACCGGATTTCCTTTTGAGAAATGGGACTGGGTGTCACAAGTAGACTTAAAGCTTGGGAACCACTGAGCTGGCTGAACTTCGCAGTGTGATTATCTTAACATTTGACTCAAGCACCCGTTTTTCTTTTCCCCTACGCTACTTAGTCCACAGATGACGTGCAATTTTAACAAATCTGCAAAATATATATCTCTGTTGTCTGGGCACGTGAAAACATGAGAGCATGCATTGTTCTAGAGATTATGGTGTTGTGTACAGGAGTTTGTCTGACCTCTGTGTTAGTGCAAAGTGTATGTTATGCATGGTGGGGGGGTGTGGGGGTGGGGGGGGGCATGGCTCTGTGGTATGTAGGTGTAGATTTCCTGTGTGGACAAGTTGGTCTACAACAAGACACGTTCTCTACTCACATGTTCTGTTGCTTTGTTGTTTTCGTATCTTTGTCATGTCAATTTAACCAAACGGTAGATTTCAAAAAAAAAAGAAAAAAAAGAAGCTAGCTTTGAGCGCAGATTAACCAACCAATCAGATTGCAGAACCCCCCTCCCTCCACACACACAAGCAACCTTGGTTTGTAAAGCATATACAAAGACTTTTTTTTTTTAAATTCATGAATCATTTTGCCAGTTAATCTGTGAACACCTGCATGCGTTTGTGAACACGCACACCTGTACACTCACTTAGACGTATTGAAAATGTCACCTATTAATGCTTCGTATTCATTTATCAACAGTATTGATGTCAAATGTGAATATTGTCAATGGAGACCGTGGAGAAATGTTTGGAAGCTGACAAAACATTTTGTTCGATTTGCTTGTTTCACTTTTCATTTGTTTTATATTTTTTGAATTTTGTCTACCGACGTCGTTTCTTTACATGTAACAATTTTAACAAAACCCTGTCTGGTTTTTAAATCATAAAATGTGTCCGTGTTTTAAAAGGTGGCTCGCTGTCTGTCTGTTGTTTCTGTTTACTGTGGATTTAATTAAACAGGATGAACGTACTTGAATTCTTCAATCAAGAACATAATGACCGAAGGTTTTAGCCTCTTTAAAAACCTGTTCTACTTGCCATGAATATTTTCATTAGTTTTCTATTTGCATATATTGTCATTGCTTACAGTGCAGTGACGAGTAAAACCATGAATGTTAAAGGGCGCATACTGTACAGAAACAATAAGGTGTTAAAATCTCAAATTTCCCTGGGCCAGATTTTAAAACCAGGAAATGTAGATGAGCCAGACATTTACAGTAGCCTATTTAAAAATAAAAATAAAAGTTTAGCTTTTGGAAAAGACCAATTCAAAACAAACACAAATGAATGTACTACAGAGTAGAAGATAAAAAGCACCAGTGCTGGGTTTCATTGTCAAATTTACAAGTCAGGGCCGAGACATATATTCAGGTGAGCAGTTCACTAATTGTGTCGACAGATTAATGTTTTGAAAAACAACTAGGTGGGGTTGGAAAGCAATGATTGCAGTGTTCACCATTAAGGTATTGCCCAAAGTAAATTTCTCCTTTTCCCTACACAAATCATTTTATTTATTAGCAGTTATCAAATAACAACACAAATAAAGTTAATTGCCATGTTTAATGTTTTTAAATAAAGTAAATAATTCAGAACAAGGACAGAGTGTCAGAGATGCAAACCAGCAAATATTCTTGCACATTGAAAATGGTGTGACAAAAACATTTAAGAAGGATTAGAATTTAATATTTTATTAATGTTTCTAGAAAAAGAATAAGACATACAATCACCCTAGGAGGAATAACATTTTGTCACGCTGTTGTTATTTTCATACACAACCTATACACATACAAAGAGGTCTCGAGAGCTCCAAGCAGATAGTTCATGTGGTGAACTTTTTATATACAGTCTATGGTGGTGAACTGGCACCTGTCCAGCTACCAGTCCACACTGCTCCGTGCTGGACTCGAACCGGCGACCGTCTGTTTCCCAAGCCAAGTCCCTACAGACGGAGTTGCTGCCACTCCGAAGAACAGCGACATTAATGTTTACAAGTCACTTCATCATGTGTCATTTACACTGAGGACACTAAGGACCCGTCCCCACCAGTTTTTGAAAACACTTGTTAAAAATGTTCTGAAAAATTGCTTACAACAATAAACGTTAATTAACAAATGAAAGGTTTATTTGCACAATAAATAACTGATTACTGCATAATATTCCATTGTATTTTTATATTTTTAAATGTTGCTTTAAATAAAAACATTTCCAACATAAAATGGTGCTGAACAATTCTCCAGAATGCAGGAAATTAATTGTTTAATTCTCTAAATGTTCTGTGGGATGATGCCCCCACTAATGCATTTCAGCATTGATTATTTCTACAATATAGTGTTAAAATATCTTCTCGTCTTGTTCTCGCTCATCTCGTGAGCGAAGCGGGCACTAAGTGACGCCCTTGCACTGTAAAATCTTAATTATATCTCGCTGTAAACACGCTTAGTATAAAATCAAAATAAATCATACTCCTGACATCAAAATACTGGGCGAAGTTTAGAAAGAATGAAAGCTGTATCAGCCCCTCCTCCTGTCCTCCTCCTCCTCCTCCTTCTGCTGCCGGCAAAAAGAGAAGCAGCTGTTTTGTTTCAGCCTGCAGACCGGTTTTTGTTTACAGGGGCTTGTGTCAAACTAGACAGGCAGCTGTCGTCTCAGCTTGTTCCTTGCCCAGACGAGTTGAGCAACATCCGTAAACACTTCGCCTGAGCGTTAAAGCGCATGTGCAGCTCTCAACTGAGATGAGAAGGAAACGAAAAGGCTCTCTCTCCTTAGCTACTTTACACTATATATGTAGTTTACTTAATTTGTCAGATATTTGAATTATAAATGGACCACAAGGAGGTGGCATCTGGGCCGGATGTGGCCCGCGGGCCGCCGACTAAAACCCCATTTTCTCACTTACCCCTGGTGGCATGTAGCCATGCAGATAACTTTGGTTTTGACATCTCTGAAACATCTTCCGCCACTTCAGTACAAAGGAGGTGAGTAGAATTTCGCGCAAAACATGAAATAATCACACATGAAGCCACACACCTTAAACCAAAGTGACAGATCTCTAAAAACCAAGCAGTGGTGGAAGAAGTATTCAGGTTAACTTTACATAAGTTAAAGTAGGCGTGGTTACACTTTAAAAATACTTTGGCACCTCCATTGAAAATTAATAAGAAGGAAAATAGTCTACTTAAAGTATTAAAAGTATTCAGTGCAGTAAAATGTCCCCTGTGACTGTTATTTTGTATGGGACTGTCATTACGGTTCAGTCTGCTGATTTATTTTCTCCATTAAGCGATTTGTTGTTGTTGTTGTTGTTTTGGCCACAACCCAAAAGATATTTATAGAGTAAAGAAAACAGAAATTTAAGAAGCTTTTTTTTCTTGAAATATTACTCAAACTGATTAATCATAGAAATAGAGCCTTAAAGTGACACCTTCACAATGCTTGTAGTGTCCAAACCTCAACATTATTAACAATCATTTAAATTATTCCAGTCATTAAAAGGAAAAGCAGCAAAACCTCACATGAAGACGAAACCATGAAATGTTGTTACATGAAAAATTAGCAGCTTTTAGAAAAGTGGCATTAAAGGTAAAACTCACATCAGTACAGTATTTTATAGTTACATCCCATCACTGACAAATCTGTCCGGCTGGATACCTCTAGCTCTAAATGAGGGTGGTAAATGTTGCTTTGTACCTGTAACCAACTGTGATGTCACGACGTCCTGGAGAACACCTGTACGTCACTGCAACAAGGTGAGAGGTTAAACCACCAGAGGTCAGCAAGAATAAGATCATCGGGGCGTGTTGAATAAAAGTGGCAAACCCAGAGGGGGAAAATACCCGTAAAACTCCTGCATTCAGAATAGTGCACAAGCAAATTGTACAATAAGTTTCAAATTAAAAATAAATGCAAAATTCCATCAAGAGATAGGTTTCCATTATATATCATGATTATTATTATTATTGCATTGATTTGTTGTAGCTGGACAAGGTGACGTTAATTTGAACTACTTTATATCATATACTATTACCACCACTTCAGAGAGTATTGCTATTATATGACCAGCTCCTCCTGCTGTGGTGAAAGTATTCAGATCCTTTACTTAATCACAAACAGCTTTATTGCCAAGTCGTTTTTACACATACAAGGAATTTGCTTGGCTGACTAGTTACATAAAAATAGACACAATAGTCCTAAATATAATCTAAATCTATAAATATGAGAAATTGACAAAATATGCAAGTTATAGAAGAATGATAAAGATTCATTTGCATTTATTTGTTTACATAAAAACCAGAAAAAGCAGCAGTATAGCCAAAGTAAAAGTACTTGTACTGCCATCAAAACATTAACATTAAGTTTACTTAATTGCAGTGCAGTAAAATGTTCCCTGTCAGTGTTTTTCTATTATATCTGATGTTCTGGATTAATATTCCTGCTGCATTAATGTGTATTATGTTGCATTTTACTGCTGCAGATGTTTAAGGTTGAGCTCATCCTTTGGGTGGTTTAATCTGCAGCAATGCATCATATTCTATATGATCACCATATATTTGTGGGGTCGCTGTTTTCAGCTTTGTGATCATGTATTTTCCAGCTGATCCGAGGAGGGTTTACCTCAATTATTCTGAGGAGCACTTTATCAGAGACAAACTCATTTTGCCTCATCCTTCACAGCCCCTTTCGGCCGCCTGTGTGTGGTGCAGCGGGGCTGGGGCCTGCATAGCATCCGCATCCGACCCTCGCAGTCTCCTCCCACCGTGAGGCGGGCGGGCGGACGCTGCAGCTCCGCTCCGTGACGCGAAGGCTTTCGGACGGCAGCTGCTGCTGCTCCTCGCGGTAGTCATCGAGGAGCGACCGCGCCTGTATGACTGTGTGTGAAGAAGAGGAACAAGAAGGAGGGGACTGACAGGAGCAGGACGACCGACACAAAAAGGTGATTTTATTTTCACATTTTACAACCGAAGAGATGTAACCTGGGTAATCCTTTCCGTTCTTCTGAAGTGCTGAACCAGCGATGTTCAGAATATGAATCTATGATCAGGAAAAAAATATAGCTGTGAGGCAACGTTGCTTTTTCTGAAGAGATACGGAAGATTAGAATATATATATCAGGGCTGCGGTGGGTCTGGACCGATAATCCGTGTTTCGCTGTGCTTCCCAGACGTAAACAAGCCGACATAATTACGAGCTGCCACGTGGGTGAAGCTGGAAAAACGTGTACGTGTTAATACAGTAAAAAATGTGGACAAAGTAAATATTTAAAGCAGATAACGCTGAAGTAGAGCAGCTGCACAAACCCCCTCGATCTGATATGTCAAACAGGGACAATTACGCAGCGCTCCCATCCCTCCTTGGGGCTGTCCCACAGGGGAGATCAGCTGCTCAGCATCACTTTAATTTATAAAGGGAGACATGCAGAGGATTCTCCCAGCACACTTCCTCCCTCCTGACACAACATTTAAGAGATGTGGCTGCAGTGGAGTGTGCAAGGGAAAAACAGGACGTCCTGGCTTGGAGGCTCAGATTGCTGAGATATGTGCGGGACCTTTTCCTCGTCACTGATCCATTACACACTCAGAATAGTAAGAGGAATATGAAGGGAAGAGAGTGAGAGTGATAGCCAAACACTATATGGCCTAAAGTAGCCTGTGTGCACAACTCTGCCCTGTCCAGTTTGTTTGCTTTTCTTCTGGAGCTGTTTTTCATGGATTTCACTAAGCCTTGTATCTCATTACATTTGAGCCACAGAGCTCAGCATCCCATTTCAAAAAGAGCACAGTGGTTTACCAACACGGAGCGCTGTTCTGAATGGATCTGCAGAATCCGCAAAGAATATTCACTAAATATTCTATCTGTTGCATGAGAAAAAGACTTCAAATCCCCCGTTTCTTAAAGGACAAAAATTGGCTTTTTGCTTTCTTGCCAAGAGTTTAGGTGAGAAGATGGATAATAATCTCATGTGTTTAAGGTAAAAAATATGACGCTGTAGCTGCCTAGTTTATAGCTTAGCACAAAATTCACAAACGGATGGAAACGGTTAGCCTGGCTTTGTCCAAAGGTAACAAAATCTGCAGGGCAGCACCTCTAAAGCTCACTGCTAAACTTGTTGTATCTCGTTTGTTCTGACAAAACAACTCAATAAATATTACTCTGTGAAGGCTCCAGGAAGTTACCAGTTTAATCCATAAAATAGTCCAGTTCATTACCCCCATAAAACATTTATTTGTCGTTTTTATACTTCGATTTCTAACTAAAAGAGATACAACATGTTGATTGGTGATCTTTAGAGGTGCTGCTAGGCAGATTTTGTTACCTTTAGGGAGAGCCAGACTGGCTGTTTCCCCATTTCCAGTCTTAATGCTAAGCTAAGCTAACCCTTGGCGTTAGCTTCATATTTACTGTACAGGTATTAAAGTGCTGTCAACCTGCTCATCTAACTCTCGGCCAGAAAGAAAATAAGCATATTTCCCAAATTGTTGAACTGTTCGTCACATCTTTGTTTGGATTAGGAATTTGGGCGCATTTTGGGAAATGGGTTTAAAACAATTTTTTTTGTCGCGGAGCGGACGGTTAGGAGAGTCTGAGGGTTCAGGACAGAGGTAGGTGTTGTTAAACAACCACCTGGGTTTTTAAAAAAACCTCTGGATATTTATTTTTCAGCAAATCAGATACTCAAACGTAAGAAGAGACACACACTGGTTTGTTCAAGATAAATCTTAATGCTACCACATGAAAGGATATTTGGTTTTCCCTCTTTGTGGGAGAGAGCGTGACTGATCTGTAGAGAGCCCTTGACCATATCCCCACCCAACACCTCTGGGATGAACTGGCTCCGCTGACTGTCAGCCAGACCTTATCACCAGACATCAGTGTTACTAATTGTGTTGTGGCTGAAAGGGAGCAAATCCCTGCAGCCAGGATCGCCTTCTGATGAAACCAGAGGAGCGGAGGCTGTTACAGCAGCAGAATACAAAAGTTTATAATTGCTTCTGCTCATTTCCCAAAAGTTTCAATTTGAACAATTCACAACACTGGCCTGTAAATCACACACACAATGACAAAAACATTTCTTGATACATCACATTGTAACTTTATCACAACAACAATTTTAATCACTGCATTTGAAAACAAACGTCGATAACAAGATTGTTTCCATCAAAACAGAGTTTGTAGTGTTCATTTCTACAAGATTATACAAATACCAAGTAGAAAAAACATATTAATTAGGCAGAGGTCAGTATTTGAAGTGATGTAGAATAAGAATGATTCACGGTATTACTGTCAGTTAATATAAATAAAGCAATATAAAGTCTGTCATTATTATGATTTGACGTCACTGCATCGGGTTTGCTGTTGTGAAAACTGAGCCAAAGCTTTTGTAAAATACTGCGGTTACACATGGGCATAATGTTCGGACCATAGAGGCCATAGAGCCTAAATGTTCAGTACACTGACGCTAGCTAAGAGTTGTGTTCTCAGGAGCTTAATCTCAGAAGATGTTGCTCTGCTGAGTGGGTGATGCATCTGGAAGTTGTAATGAGAGTCTTAGGGGAAAACTTCAGCTGGGACATTTGCTTTTCATTCAGGGGTTTTCACAAGTGCATGTTAGTCTCCCGCTAGCCAGATTCCTTGAACCCATCAAACCGCTCCTTTGTTAACTCACTCACAGTCTGACCTGCAGACATACGGTCCAGGATGTCATTTTCTGATTTTAAATGCTTGTAAATCTCAATTGATCGTCTTTAAGACCTGAAGCTCCTACAGGAAATGAGATGCTGCAGGCTCCTGCGGGCATTCTGCACAGTAGGCTGGAAATCGTCGGGAGTTTCTCTGACAACTGAGGAGCCAAAATTAGGTTATTTCTTTCATTTTAGGATGCATGTACTCGTATCCATGTACAGTATTTGCTTAGATCCCTGTACCATGGACTGCCTGATTAAAATTAAAATGAACTGTTCGCCTTCAGCTTGTAGAGAACATGGCCACCAGAAGATTTGATCTAAGGCTAAACAATTCATCAAGATTTAATCAAAATTGCAATATGGATTACTGCTATTTTCAAATTGCGGGAGGCGCAGTATTTGTGTCAAAGTACCTTTTTAAATTAAATATTGTTGTGATGCAGTGATGTCCTGGTTCTAGAGAACAAGCTGTCATTGTGAACTGTTGTTTACTGTACATACATTTGTGTTTGTAACCTGACGCCCGCTGACCCGCTGCAGAGTCTTTCAGGGTCAAGCTGGAGACAGAGACCAGGAGGACATATAATTAATATTTTATTATTAACAAGAAATTATATTACTATGTGTAATGTGAAAGGAGTTGTCCATAGTGATGCACCTAAATACAAATCACGTCACTCTGCCCTGAGCTCAAGAGTCTTTCGGCTCATTTTTTTGGTTTTACAGCCTGCAAATATGTTGTTCATTCCCGACGAGCTCATCAGCTCTTAGCAGCAGCAAGTAGCTGTTTTCAGCAAAACAGCTCTGATAAAGCGACTGTTTGTTACCTGTCCAGCACCAAACAGATAGTTAGTGAACATAGAGGAGAACTTATCATTTCCAGATGGTGCTAAAGGAAATATCAGGGACATTAAAGTGATTAGGATTCATCTTATAGAGAACATGAATGTCTGTACAGCTACTTGTTTAGATCCGGATGTTTAGGAACAAAACTGAAGACCGGCAGACTGACAGAGGAACCACTCACCACTTCAGCTGCCCTACACCAAGCTGATTGTTTTGATTGGCCTCCCATCAGGATTAATTTTCATTTTTAACTTATTCGGTATCTCACAAACGTGAGTACAGCCCTCACATTTTTGTATATTTTTGTTCATATATTTTCATGTGACAGTGAAGAAATGACACTTTGCCCCAGTGTAAAGTAGTGAGTGTACAGCTTGTATAACAGTGTAAATCTGCTGTCCCCTCAAAATAACACATCACACAGCCATTAATGTCTAAACCGCTGGCAACAAAAGTGAGGACATGTCCAAAATGTCCAAATTAGGCCCAAAGTGTCAATATTTTGTGTGGCCACCATTATTTCCCAGCTCTGCCTTAACCCTCTTGGGCATGGAGTTCAACAGAGCTTCACAGGTCGCCACTGGAGTCCTCTTCCACTCCTTTATGACGACATCACGGAGCTGGTGGATGTTAGAGACCTTGTGCTTCTCCACCTTCTGTTTGAGGATGTTCCACAGATGCTCAATAGGGTTTAGGTCTGGAGACACGCTTGGCCAGTCCATTGATGCAGTTTGCAGCATATTGTCCGAGCACTGACAGGCTGACCCACCACCCCTTCAACCTCTGCAGCAATGCTGGCAGCACTCAAACGTCTATTCCCCAAAGACAACCTCTGGATATGACGCTGAGCACGTGCACTCAACTTCTTTGGTCGACCATGGCGAGGCCTGTTCTGAGTGGAACCTGTCCTCTTAAACTGCTGTATGGTCTTGGCCACCGTGCTGCAGCTCAGTTTCAGGGTCTTGGCAATCTTCTTATGGCCTCGGCCGTCTTCATGTAGAGCAACCATTCTTTTTTTTAGATCCTCAGAGAGATCTTTGCCATGAGGTGCCATGTTGAACCTCCAGTGACCAGTATGAAGGAGTGTGAGAGCGATAACACCAAATTTAACACACCTGCTCCCCGTTCACACCTGAGACCTTGTAACACTAACGAGTCACATGACACCGGGGAGGTAAAATGGTTAATTTGGCCCAATTTGGACATTTTCACTTAAGGGGGAACTCACTTTAGTTGCCAGCGGTTTAGACATTAATGCCTGTGTCAAGTGTTATTTTGAGGGGACAGCTAATTTACACTGTTATACAAGCTGAACACTCACTACTTTACATGGTAGCAAAGTGTCATTTCTTCAGTGTTGGAACATGAAAAGATCAAATATTTACAGAAATGTGAGGGAGCACTCACTTTTGTGGGATACTGTATCACCACTATTTCTTCGGTCTAATGACCAGAGCTTAGGTTGTTCCTCACTTTGACTGAACATAAAAAGGTGCTGCTTAAGTTTTATTGTTTTGTTTCTAATAATTTTACTTTTGTGAATCACTTTGTGACCTTCCTCTCTGAAAGATAATTTACAAAACAAAATAAACTTCACTTGTTGTGTTTTGTTGCCATAGGTCGCAGCAGCAACGGTGTCATGGGCCACAAAAATAATCACACACCCTACAGAGCTAACACGGGAGCTTGCCTGAACTGCCCTGCAGAAAATGACTCAGAGAGATGGAACGAGAGGGGCGAGTGAGCGCTGCCTCCACCCGCAGGCCTCCATAGTTTATGAGCAGGCCAACGGTATGGAGCACGAGAAAGTCCGAGAGTCCAATGACTGTGAATCAGAAGAGGGGTCACAGGGGGGTGAATGCAGAGGCTCTGCTGCTGTAACGGCAGCAGTCACCGCTCCAGATGGCGGGTGGGGATGGGTGGTGCTGGCTGCCACCATCATGGTCCTGGCTTTGACCCTGGCGTTTCCCTCCTGTGTGGGAATCTTCTACAATGACCTGCAGAATGAGTTTCTTGCCTCCAACAGTGAAACCTCCTGGGTGCCCTCCATCATGACATCAGTGCTTCATGCGGGAGGTAAAGTAGACGGACCAGGAAATAAACTGGGCTGCATTCAGTTAGTTCTGTATTTAGTTAATGTATAACTTTAATTACTGTATCCATTACTCATTTAGGCTGTGTGTATTAAACTGTGTTGCATGACATATTTTTTGTTGGAATAAATCCACTGTAGTATTTTCAGCTTTTGCAGAGGTTATCATGAGTTCTCCTGCAGGACAATTAATATTACATGTGTAACATTTAAGTTGCCCTTTAATGCCCCCTGGTCTCGAGGTAATTTTAGCTCCTACCTGCTGTTGGTATAGAGGGAAAATGTGAAACCCGAGAGAGAAATTAGCTGTGTTTTGAAATGGTCCTGCTGTCTTGGTGTTGATTTGAAGAATATTATCCCATGAGAAACTGCAGCCCGTTTATTACCCACAGCTCAGAGGTGCTTGACACTCGACACGTCAAGAGTTTAGGGTCTCAAAGAAATAATAATCCCAAACTGTGAAGTGGCACTGGCGTCTTCTAAAAGACAAAATATCCCATTTATTCCTTTTACAGGTGAAAAGTTGAACGCTCAGAGGCTTTGCTGCTACAGCCTCACTCGGTCTGGTATGACCAGTAGCTTGTGGTGGCTAATGTTTGATAGATGTTGGCACAAAGCAGTCATCCTGCAAACACTGCGTTGCTGTAAAGTTAATAATGCTGGACTACTATTCTGATTTCATTGGCTATTTGGGATTTTGAGGGTAATGCATGTGAAATAATTAAATAAAATAAAGCGTTTAGTTTGAAAAGTTCAATAATGATAATTGTGAGCTATATAGAATATAGATGATCAAGGTGAATGTCTGTTTACTGATCAGCTATGGAGTAAGAAATTAGTTATTTATTTTGATAACTTCATATGTTTCCACCTGTCTGTATAGCAGAACGCAGATTTTATGGCCCAGCATACTGTGTCTGTAAGAGATTTCCTCTCAATACCAGTCAAACAGAGATAAGTGGTGAGAGTAATTTCACAGGATATCAAGCCCCTGGACACACAAGCCAGAAGGAATGTAGTTAGTCTAATGTAGTTGGCCCTCTAACTCCTTCTAAATTAGAAGGATCAGACACAGGTTTCTTGAGGTGTAAGTGGATATCTTTATTGTAGGGTTGAAACAATATAATTCAAGGTGTTACCCAATATGCAAAATCAACTATTGTTTCTAGGCAGAAGATAATCTCTTAATTTTATGAGATTGGTTTGATATCATTATTCCTCCTCACACAGCTTGACTCTCAGTTTAGCAACAATTGACAAAAACAGTAATGTTTTTTTAATATGGCTTTTAGATGTATTTATAATAACTAAGAGGAAGACATTTCTGTTCACTTATATTACAGTATGAAGTGTAGTTTATCTGTGGGTGGGCCTCGGTCATTACCTCCTGTACCAAAAATCATTAGAACTCGTCTGAACCATCGCAGTGCTATCAAACTTACAGTTCACATACTTCTTCTGAAATCACAGATGTAAGCTGCATTTGCTTGGGATTTTGTTTTTTTGTCTCTAATGTGGCACAGAGCCTGTATTATTAACACGTAGACTGATTTCAAACTCTCAACACCTGTCCCGTTCTCCTGTCCCGTTCTCTCTGTTCCACATGGACCTTCTGTTTAAATTATGTTTAATTTATGATAACACCTCCATATTGTTCTTTGTACATACACTGAACAAAATGATAAACTCAACACTTTTGTTTTTGCACACATTCATCATGAGCTGAACTCACAGACTTTCTCAATTTACACAAAAGGCCTATGTCTCTCAAATATTGTTCACAAATCTGTCAAAATCTGTGTTAGTGAGCACTTCTCCTTTGCTGAGATAATCCTTCCACCTCACAGGTGTGGCATATCAAGATGCTGATCAGACAGCATGGGGATTGCACAGGTGTGCCTTAGGCTGGCCACAATAAAAGGTCACTCAAAAATGTGCAGTTCCAACACACAGCACAACGCCACAGACGTCCCAAGTTTTGAGGGAGCGTGCAATTGGCAGGAAGGTCCGCCAGAGCTGTTGCCCGTGAACTGAATCTTCACTTCTCTACCATAAGTCGTCTCCAAAGGTGTTTCAGAGAATTTGGCAGTACATTCAACCAGCTTCACAACCGCAGACCACGTGTAACCACACCAGCCACCTCCACATCCAGCATCTTCACCTGCACATTTTGAAATGGCCTTTTATTGTGGCCCGCCCATGGCCTTTTATTGTGGCCAGCCTAAGGCTTTTTATTGTGGCCAGCCTAAGGCCTTTTATTGTGGCCAGCCTAAGGCCTTTTATTGTGGCCCGTCCATGGCCTTTTATTGTGGCCAGCCTAAGGCTTTTATTGTGGCCCGCCTAAGGCCTTTTATTGTGGCCAGCCTAAGGCACACCTGTGCAATACCCATGCTGTCTGATCAGCATCTTGATATGCCACACCTGTGAGGTGGATGGATTATCTCAGCAAAGGAGAAGTGCTCACTGACACATAGTTTGACAGATTTGTGAACTATAATTGAGAGAAAGCAGACCTTTTGTGTACATAGAGAAAGACTTAGATCTTTGCGTTCAGCTCATGATGAATGGGGGCAAAAACAAAAGTGTTGCGTCTATAATTTTGTTCAGTATAAGAAAGTATTGAAAATATAAATGTGTGATTAGATATGAGAACAAATCACAAAAAAACATATAAATTAAAAGCAAAAAAATGTTTAGTCATGATTTCTAAAAGGGAACAAAATCTGCTCATGAGGTTAGTTTTTCTATAATGTAAACTTGTAGGGGTCACTGAAGGGATGCATATATCTTTCATTCAGTTTATGTAGTTTACATTTAAATGATGAATCTGGTGATCATATATATTTTATTTTATTGTCAAAATATTATTGTGTGTCTATAACCATCTGAAACAACATCTTCTTCTTTGCCATAGAGCTCTAATCATTGTCCAAAAACTATTTAAAACACATCCGTGAGCCTCACTGCTGCACTGGGTGACATTAATCACCATGAACACACACTGTAGTTTATTTTGACCCCGTCCCACGTACACCGTCCTGCTGCCCCAAACACTCACTAGAGCACCACACGTGGATTAATCCACCGCTGAATGTAGTCCTTAACAACAAATGTGGTATTTCCTCATGTTTGAGTAACGTTTCCGGAAAAACTACATGGACCAGCTGAAAAAAGAAACTATATATTTGTGAGCTGTTATTAGAAAAGTCTTGAGTTGGAACTGATGGGTTTGGGGCTGAGAGCCACAAACGGCTTAATGAAGTCAGAAAGTATTGAGAGACAAACTAACACATTGTTCTTGGACTTTTCAAGGGATTTGCAGACAGTAAGACTTATCCTTTAAGCTGCTGCATTCTGAACAGTAAGTACAGAGAGCTGTGTACACTAGAGGGACATTTTTTTAAGAGCTACAACAGTGTGCGGGCGGTGTGATAATCGCACACAGTTCTCACGGTGTTCCGAGACAGGAATGCTTTGATCTTAGAAATGTTCCTGAGCTGACAGAAATGTGACAAAGAATCTCAGGTTTATCTGATCAGCACAAAATTCGAGCCGCTCATGAGCCGAAGTTCAGGAGGCTGTGTGTGAATTTTGTGGGAACTGAAGCTGTAATGGTAGTTTACTTGAAAGTACAGACACGAACAAGGAGACGCACGAGAGTATTAACTGTGATGTTTTCAAACTTTGTGGTAAAAATGTTTTATCTGGCTTTGAGGCTCCTTGAGGAGAAACTTTAATGAAACATAAATCTTTAAACACTTGTGTGTTTGGATAGGCTCAGTCAGGTCCAGGTATTATCCCCATCAGTACCTTGCAGCCCTGTTGCCCAACAACAAAGGCACCTCCAGTGTTGAATTTACCACCCCTGTTGGTGACCTTCAACCAGTATACCCCTCTGTGTTTAGTACTGAGGCTGCAGAATACGCAACACAATGTGAAACTCTCTCTCTTCTCTCCTGGGAAAGATTAATCATGAGCAGCAAGTGAGGTCAAACAACATGGGTAGAGGTGGGAACATTTGTTCAACGCTGATAATTTTCATGCTGACGTAACAATATCGTGTTGCACTGACAGTTTTATGGGTCAACAAACAACTGTACTTCATTTATACGCCATCTGTCTGTAATACACTAAGTGAGAAAACATACTTCCAGTCAGTACTTTCATTCACCCGCTACAGATTACAACCAAACAAAGTTATGTGAAACCTGCAGCAGGATTATGAAAATGACCTCGTCTCTGCTTTGTAAGCTTTTGCCCATTTCTGCTCCGTCCTGCATTAAGCTAAGAACATTAAATTTTTATCCACAGGTCCCTTTTGCAGCGTGTTGGTGGAGAGATTAGGTTGCAGAGCGACGGTCATGTTGGGCGGAGTCCTGAGTGGGCTTGGAATGGCTGCCAGTTCATTTACCCAGTCCATCACCCAGCTCTACATTACAGCTGGGGTTATTACAGGTCAGCAAATTTTCGACTTATTAACCAAGCGGGCATTTGATTTCCGTGGTTACACACAACGGTTCGCTACCTACCCAACAAATCGCAGACACAGAATATTTAGCAGCTGAAGTGCTGCTACCTGAAATTTTGGACATACATTAATCTGGACACAACTTCAAATGAAAGCTAATGTTGCTCCATGTGTAAATAGATGTTAGGAATGACAACTTAATAAAGCAAAAGTATGTTAGAGTCTGTGTTTTTAAGACTCTTGTGGAGTTTTCTACCAGAAAAATCCAACGTAATACAGCTTTAAACTTTAAATAGGAAAAAAACATTTTAAAATTAAGGATAATTCCAGTTCTTTTATAGTTTTATTAATTATTTATGACAATTCAACTTAATCAAGTAAAGTACTTTGGGCTGCGAAAGATTCCTACACAATATAAAACATCTATACGTACTGCACATGTTCTATAAATAGACTACATAATATTTGCTGTCCCTGATGTTGTACCTGAATGCGTCTTTCATTTTTACAGGACTTGGTTTCTGCTTCAGCTTCCAACCAGCTGTGACAATCCTGGGACACTACTTTGTGCGTCGGCGTGCGTTTGCCAACGCCATGTCCTCCACGGGCACAGCCCTGGGACTGTGCACGCTACCTGTCCTGGGTAACTACCTCCACACGGAGCTGGGCTGGAGGGGGAGTTTCCTTGTTTTGGGGGCTGTCCTGCTTAACTGCTGCGTGTGCGGCGCAGTGATGAGGCCCCTCCAGCCCCGCAAGCATCGAGGCCAGCCGCTGATGAACCACGGACCCCCTCCGTCGGAGGAGGAAAATGTGAGGACGGAAAACGGTTGGGTGAGAACGGCGTGGAGTTACCTGTTGGCTTCCCTGAGCAAACACATGGCCTTTGATCAGCTCCGCAACAACTCTCGTTACTGTATGTACGCCATCGGGATCACCTGGATGATGCTTGGGTTTGTGGTGCCCTTAGTGTATCTGGTCCCCTACGCCACAGATAACAACATGGAGCAGGGGCGCGCCGCACTGCTGCTCTCCATCCTGGGTGTCGTTAACATCGTGGTGAGGCCGCCCATTGGCATCATCTTCAACATGCCCTGGTTCAAAGGGCGACACATTTATGTGTTCTCCGCAGCTTTGCTGGTCAACGGCCTCAGTAACAGCATCTGCTGCATCGGGCCCAGCTTTGCTGTACTGCTGACTTATGTGGTGATCTACGGGCTGTCCATGAGTGTGGTGGGCTCCCTGATGTTCACTGTCCTCATGGAAATAGTGGAGATGAGCCGCTTCCCCTCGGCTCTGGGCCTGCTCGCTATCATGGAGAGCATCACGCTGCTCATTGGGCCTCCACTGGCAGGTAAAGTAAACACATAGAGAGCTGTTAAGTGAGGGATGGAAAGGGAAAGATAAGGCGGAAATGTAGGACACATTATCGCATTATAACCAAAACATCCTGATAGAATTTGCCTCGGTGTGGTTTTACAGGCCTCAGGCAGACTGAAGTTTGAAACAGTGTCATTCATGGGAGAGCTGCTTGAGTTAGAAATGTCAAAAAACATTGTTGTGTCACATACTTCATACTAACAGTAAACTATGCTGTACTTTAGTAGAATACCACTTTTAGTGTGAAAGAAATCAACATAAATCAGAAAGAGAAAAGTTTTTAAGCTGTATACCTTCTTCAGGCTGCCACACCACCACCTGAGGTTTATTTTAATGTTTCTCAGCTGTGAGCAGCTTCTCCAGTCCCTTTCTGCATCACACTGTCAGTTTAATAACTAGATTTCTCACACTACATACTTTACATACAACTGCCTTTGAGTTAGAGTGATGCACGGAACTGAAGAGCAGCGAAGGCTTGTGATACAAAACCAAACAACATGATGAGAGGAAGCTTTGTTCATTGTTGACCACAATGCATTTAAAGCATATAAAGGGGTAGCAGAGGTAGTTTAAGGTGTCACAAGCCAAAATAAAACTGTGCACGACTGGTCTGTCTAGTATGAAGTCTGTTGACCTTATAATATGAAAGAAATCATTGCCAGTCATGTGCTCTCTAGAGTTTGACCTCTGCTGATAGCACTCGTCTGGTAGCTTCTGTGTTCTCTGACAAGCAGTGAAATGATTTAGACCTCCGGAGCAGCTCTGCCTTTGATAAACCTAACACTTAAAATCAGACGTGCCTGTGTCGGACCATTGGGAGCGAATCTCGGTTCTTGCTGCCTCTTTTCTCTCTCCTGCAGATCAGAAATCAGAAATGCCAAAAGCGTAATGAAAGATATTCAAAAGCTTAGAAAGCACCTGTGCGCAGGCTCTGCGTGTGTGTTCACATGGGGTTTTCTGCTTGTGTGCTTTGTGAATAAAAGGTTCCTCCTGCTCGAGCCCGTTGATGTGTAAATAACAGCCTGTTATCGCTTGCTCCTACACAGAGAACAAAAGAATCGAGTGTGCTCCTCAGCCTGGTGGAGTGGAGTTAGTGGCAGCAGAGGGAAAGGACACAGGCTCTCTGTCTCAAATGACTGTGGCATGCTTCCCCTTTTTGTGTGACTTGCTTATATATAAATATATCCGGGCAGTGATGTAACCACAGAAACAAGTCAACAGAATCACTTTACACACGCAGGGAACCGAGCTTGGTTTGCTCTTCAATGCGGTGACATACAAAGTACGCACATGGGCTGCTAATGGGAAACATTCACCTGTAGAAGAGAGAAACTTTTTTACTGAGGGATGACGTTTTATTTTTTTGATAAGTGATTCATCTGTTTGAGTAATTTAAAAAAAAAAGAAGTCAAAATTCTGCGTTTCCAGATTCTTAAATGTGAATATTTTTTACTCAAAACAAGACATTTTATGCGTTTGGGAAACACTGATCGACATTTTTCACACTTTTCTGACCTTTTCTTTTAAGTTTTATTGACCAAACAACTGTTCATCAGTTAAATAAGGAAATATTCAACACAGAAATCAACTACGTAAATTATTGTTACTTGCAGCCCTACGGTAGATTATTTATAAATCCCCAGAAAGTTTCCTGCTGAAACATGATTTAGTGTAAATATGTGTACTAGAAACATATTGGAAAGTATTGTGCTCTAAATTAAATAGTCGTTAATCATTATGCATTTACTCTTTTAAACTTTATTTCTCATGTGTGATTTGTATATTTGCCTGTAGATAAATTTCACACTTTTACACGTTCAGCTGACCTGATTAAAGGACTATAGTTTAGGGTTGGAACGATGTGGCCAAAAATGTTATCACGATAAATTCATATCTTTCAATTTTGATAATGATCACAATAAGTATCAAGTTGTGGTTTACGGTCAGAACATCACAAACACTTGAGGCCAAACAGTGGGTCACTTCACAAATCTGAGGTCGAACATTCAAAACATTTATGATGAAATCTTCGTCAACAAATGTTCATGAGTAAAATTATTAAAATAAAAAGATTAATAAATTAATAAAAAATTATGTCCTAATTCATGTGTGATTCAACTGAATAAAATCAAACATTTCTTGAATATTTAGTGAACATTTGTTATATTGTTAGTGAAAGAAATTATATTGCGAGAATTATTGTTAATTTTTTATTGTCCAGCCCTACTGAAGGTCAGTGACTCCAAACGTTTTGGCTTCTAACCCCTCATCATCAGCTGTCTCTCCGCTGACAAGTTCAACCAAAGATTGATTGTTTTCTTTTTGCATGCTTTGCTTATTTTTTACAGACTAAAATATCTTTCGTTTACAAATGAAAAAAGCAGAGTTTAGATTTTGGTGTAGCAGAAAGATGCGTATTTTCAGCTTTCCTACCCCGTTAATCGTCTCCTCACCCCTCAGATTTATCGTACTAATTAACACAACTCCATAATTAGCCACCTTCCTTTGACTTCAAACCCGTTCTTTTCTAGGAAATTATAGAAACCTGTAAGATAAAATGTTGCCACGAAAAGATAAGACATAAAATGCTGCTGTCATTGATGCTTATTCTTGTTGTTGCAGGACTCCTGATCGACAGTACAGACCAGTACTTCCACGTCTTCTTTGCCTGCAGTGCCGTTGTTGCCTCGTCCGCCTTGTTCCTCATGGTGTCATTTTGCTGGCTGGATAGAAAGGACAGGAGGTCGTCTAAGCAGGGTCAGCCCCCGGCGCTGCATGAACCAGCGGGACCTGCTGTTGACATAGTCCCTGGCTGTCATTACAGCAGCGTGCCCACAGAGGGAGACAAAGGCAAGGCCTCGGCCAACGGGGCGGAGTATATCAGCAGTCTGTGAATATTTCCCAATGTTTGCACCTGCTTTCGTGGTGCGCCAGATGCTGCAACGTTTGCTTTTATGTGGTTAAATGACACTTCCCCTGACCTGGTCTTCCTCCCGCCATCTGGCGCGCCATAAAAGTCAAACCAAACGCTATGAATAATTTGCTCTGTTTGACCAAGGTCGGACACTTGATTCTACATACCAAAATTAACGGATGTGCACTTACAACTCCAACGTGACTGTTTATTGTAAAATGCTGCTGATCTTGTCCATGTGATCACACAAGTCTGTTAGATATCTCACTTTATCAACACACGCGCACAATCCTTTTGTTCTAGATGTTTGCTGGAGTTAAATGGTGAATTAGTATGTGATGAGCTTACAGACACAAAGAATGGGATTTGAGTAGGTAATCTATGATGATATATTAGGCCAAGTGGTTGTAATCAAATACCGAGCAAATATAGCAGTAATATGAGACGGAAGGATCAGGAGGTTGCTCCCATAGAGTACTTCATTATCAAGTGTTCAACGATAAAGCTGTTATTATTCTATTTTCTTTGTTGTCAACAAATCTCAGAAATCAAAAACCGACTGTGTAATTTTACCCGGATTAACCCAACAGGTAAGCTGGCCTTCCAGTTCCCATACTACTGTTCTGGAGTACTACCAGGCCCCAGGCTCAACTCAGTGCCTCAACATTAGGTAACAAACCAGATTGACACAGTGCCTGATTGTGCCAGTTCAGCCTGGTTTCCACTTCATTTCAGCTCAGCGGACAAAGCAGCACATGTTTCACAGGGCTTTTCGTGGCTGAATCCAAAAGTTAAAAGCGCTGTCTCTGCCTTAAGTTTAGCACGGCATCTCCACCTGGTGCTGTTTGATTATCAGCTGATGGAGATTCTGCATCACATCACCACAGTACAGTAAAGGCTCCATCCACGCTACTACGTTTTTGTTTTAAAAACGCAGACCTTTTGCTACGTTTGCACCTCCTGTCCAGACTGAAACGGCAAATCTGAAGTTTGAAAACGCTGCCGACCCCATTTTCCTTTTAAAAACCTTGCAGTAGCGTTTTAGTGTGAAGAGGCGGTGATGTCGTGCAGACAGTAAAACCGGAGTTTTCGGCTTGCGTTGTCAGAGTGTGCGCCGTTATCTGCCGTCTTTGAGGTCAGATCGTGTGTCACTGCCTGCTTTGTTTACCATTTTAATAGGGTCTGATTGGCCAATGTGGCTTTACGGTTAGGGTCATATCGCTGCCTGGTGACTTGGCGTGCTCTTCACAGCCTGTTTTTGCGTTTTCGTGTAGACAATTTTTGTAAATGAAGGAGATAAAAATACCTGTGTACATGTGAACTAGGCCTCAAAAGTCATACAAAGCAAAAGCACAAATCTTCTGATGTGTAAGTTTGTTTTTGTATTTATTAAAATATTTTGTACGGTGCAAATTGCCATAAACCATATCTGACATATCCTGGGGCCCCTCAAGGTCTGAGGCACCAGGGAGTCTTTCAGTACTTCCGACTTCCCAAACCCAGTGGTTCATGTTGTAATATTTAAATCTCTACAAAACCTGTCTAATATATATTAATATATATATATAGAGAGATATATAGATATTTATTTGTTGGGGACTATTTTCAGGGGAGGATGAATCCACATGTGGTGCTCTTGAGTGTTTGGGGCAGCAGGATGTGGGATTGAGTCAAAATAAACTTCAGCGTGTGTGTTCATGGTGATTAAGGAACATGTCACCCAGTGTTACTGTGAGGACCTCTGATGTGTTTTTAATAGTTCTTGGACAACAATGGAGCTCTGTGCCTCAGTTTGAAGAAGATATATCAGGTTGTGATACACACTACTTGTTAGGAAATGCATTGTTTGCTGGTTCGCGTCTTTTCATGGGATTTGTTGACGATAAGAAAAATATAGACCGTCACCAGACTCATCTTATAATTATCAGTACGTAGAGAGACGTAGACGTTTAAACAGGCAGAACAGGATATAGAAAACGAGACTGCTTGCTTTGGGGGTCTTTTTAATATCTTCACCTTTAAAGTGGGAAGATTAATTTCCTATGTCTTTGAAGGTATTAAACACAGCTGAGCATGTTACACCCATGTCGATGAGTATGGGTTGTTTTAAATCATTGAAGGCAGATATTAGAAAAATGGCTGAATCTGTTCATTCACTTTCACATGTATACTGTATACGCAGTAATTAATCATCATTTTTGTTACTTTGCTTTTCATTCCTTAATGGAACAGTGCCTTTTTTATATACCTGGTGTATTTTTGAAGGATAATCTACCATAACGGGACGATATCAAACCCTTACAGAAGAGTTAAGGTTGCATGTCAGCTTGTCAGCGGTTTAAAACATTTAGTGAGATGAAAATTTTTAAGGCACCGAGGACTCAGCAGCTCACATGTTCAAACACGCACGTTTTATGACACGGTAACTGAGTTCACGTCAGTTTGAATCAGACATTTTATGTGACAGATTTATCTTTTGATAAATTACTGGGGACTATCACACCACCTGCACAAGTTTGAAAAAGGCTATTTTATGTGACTGAAAATTATACATTTCAGGTATCGCAGCAAACCAGAGGCGACTCGGCTATGAGAGTATTTATTAGTATTTTTTTTAGGCTTGTCTTGTTTTGGGCCAAATTATATCTTTACTAACAGATTTCTGTATTTATACAGTATGATCAGGGGAGAAATAAATGTTTGAATATCAACGTTGTCTTTATTCAGTCTTTTTGTTAATGTGAATCCAAACATTTCTTTTGTGCATACATACAAGAGGAGCTAACAGAGCATTAAATTTCAACAGCAGTGGTATTTACCCTCAGGTACTAATTAAAATACAACACCCTTCACATTATACAGGATGTACAAGTGTACAACATGTACTGGGGCTTCAGATGGGATCAAACTGGCATGGCAAAAGTTTTTACTTAGTTTTTTCAGAGGTTTTGAAATCTTTATTATCTCAGTTGATGTAATGCTTACACGCTGCATAGTCATAACAAACTTGACAGTAAACCCTGAGGAAGGATAGTATTCAAGCATGGACACACTGGTGTTCTGGGGCTCTGGGTGAGAGATCAGACGTCAATATAGCCAATACTTCCACTTCCCTAATTGTCAGTTCAGTTTTTGAATAATGCAAATCAGGGAAATGTCCACGAGAATAAAATACAGCAACTATGAAACTACATTCTTTGCTGTTACAATAATTGGTTTAAGGATACTTAAAAATGACACAAATACTACTACTTATATTGATATTTTCATAAAAGACAAAAGTTTTAGACTTTACCATACCACTTTTTTGCAGTCATGCAAAGTAACTAAATACATTTATTCAAGTATTGTACTAAAGTTTTGAGGTTCTTGTACTTTCTAATTTCTATGTTCTGCTACTTTATACTAAACAAACAACAATTCTAAGGCAAATATTGGACATTTTATTCAACTACATTTCTTTGATAACTGTAGTATACTTTCCAGATTCTAATTAATAATACAAAAATAATCAACAATTAAATTATGTATTATTAAATGTTGAGCAAAGAAAATGCTTATTGATCCTGGGGTAAATTCATAAGGTAGTTTATAAAGTAATTAAAATTAGCCCCACAATCACCAGCTGCGTCATTAAAGTGATGTACTTTACACAGTAATGCATCAACGCATTACTGTATAAAGTACATCTAAAGCTGTCAGTAACTAAAGCTGTCAAATAAATGAAGTGGAGTAAAAGGTCAGGTGTAGATGAATGGAAGTTGCATAAAATGGAATTACTCATGTAAAGTACCTTAAAATTGTAGCACAGTACTTTGTGAGTTGAGCCAGTTTTTACTTGAGGTGTCTTTAAAGCGAAAACATGACAGTAAGGTCTCCAACTAAAATATGTACATATATTTCAGGATGTGATGCTTCCCTGGGAATAATCAATTTAGATATAAAATATACTGTTTTCAAAAAACGGCTTTCCAAAAAAAAAGTGGCTCCACTTGCCCCATATGAGGGGTAAGTTGAGCCACATGGGGGTCGTGGACATCAATGTCATTTCATTGTGCAAACTCAAACGCCAGAACGCAACATTCAATTGCATTTAGATGGTGAAACATTACAGCTAGTTTTTTCATATCAATGTATCGCTTTAAAGCCATCCTGTTGATCGTCATGTCCCGCGTCACCCGATGAATGGACTTCCCATTTTTGCACCTCTCCCACTGCTCTGTCCAAACCCACAAGAAGAGTTAAAGCCTGTCGGTCTAGCGTTTAGAGAAGCATGACATAAGGGTTTCTGGTCTAAAATGTTACATCATTTCAGTGATTCATAATAATTCAATGTAAAATTACAGTAAAATATCTGGCTCAACTTCCCTCAGGTCTTTTGGCACAGCAGAAACCACAAAACATCATGTCATTGTATTTTCTGTAATGTTGTATTTTCAATTTTGTTCATGTGTTTTCTTAAATGTCATCTTTCGGCCAATGTTCTTGAGTTTTGCCTCTCAAAGCCACCATGTAAGGGAGAGCAGGGTGAGTTGAGCCTCTTTATGTGTCTTTAAAGCGAGGACATGACAGTAAGGTCTCCAACTAAAATATGTGCATATATTTCAGTATGTGGTGCATCCCTGGGAATAATCAATTTAGATATAAAATAAACTGTTTTCAAAATATGACTTTCCAAAAAATAAGTGGACTCTTGGTTCAACTTGCCTCATATGAGGGGTAAGTTGAAGCTATTCTGTTGATCGTCCTGTCCCGCGTCACCTGAAGAATGGACTTCCCATTTTTGTACCTCTCCCACTGCTCTGTTCAAACCCACAAGAGGAGTTGAAGCCTGTCGGTCTACCATTTAGAGAAGCATGACATAAGGGTTTCTGGTCTAAAATGCATAATGTTACATCATTTCGGTGATTCATAATAATTCAATGTAAAATTACAGTAAAATATCTGGCTCAACTTCCCCCAGATGTTTTGGCTCAAATTACCCCGTCCCTGCCATTTTAGCAAGAATGTGTCACTCAGCGGTTTAGAGTTAATATCACGCTAACAGTAGGCCTACAGCCTCATCTAGAGCACTAACACATGCGTAAGATTATCTCAAACCTGTCTGTAATTGTTAAGACACGAGAATCAGGACTCCTTGAACATATAAAACTCACATTGAACGGCAAAAAACTGATCTTAAATGTTATCACTTAGTCCATGGGCCTCTCTCCATCACAGGGAGAGTAAAATGGATGACTCTTCATAAATGTGTGGTCACATGATCAAGGGGTGGCTCAACTTTCCCGCAGGTTCAAATCACCCCGCTCTCCCCTACTTCTTCCAGTTACATCGGTTACATCCCACCACTAAATAATAATCCAATATAAATGTGCCATTCTACATAACGAGTAGTTTTAATGCTGATACTTTTGTGCTTAAGTAACATTTGGAATACACGTATTTAATTTGCAGCACAGTATTTCTACGCTGTGATATTGCTAGTTTTACTTTGATTTGAGGTACTTCGTCCTGTTACATCCCAGCACCTCTGAATACTTAATCAAATAACTACAGTACAATACTGGGCCATCCTACATAATGAATACTGTTTATGCTGATACTTTTGTACTTTGTTTGAATACATGTATTCTACTTGTGATATAGTATTTCTACTTAGATCTGAGCACTTCTTCCACCACCGCTGTTTTGATTTTTGGCTTCTTTGAGATGAACTGCCGCCATCTTGTGTCCTTAACGTGAAACGACGGGCTGCCGTTGAGTGTGTCTAGAGGACCAAGTGGAAGCACGCAGTTTGAAAACCGTCTTGCTTACATCAGAAAAACAATAAATTAAATAAAATGAGGCCGGTGTTTGCTATGTCGTATCTTTTCCCTTGTTCAGGTGTAATTAAGTACGGAGTCCACAGATCAGATCGGTGCGTCACTCAACTGAAAGTGAAACTAAACCAGCGCTCGGCTAGCTAAACGTGGACCGCGAGGAGGAAAACACGGTAAATCATCCAAATTAGGTACGCAAACGTTAATTTCACCGATATATTAATGTGTCACAAGTTAGTTTAGCCAGCAGCAACGACAGTATCGACTAACATGTTGTGACGATGTGTTATTATTAGCTAACGCCGGCTAGCTAAAGTTACAGGAATGTTTCATTGCTAAAGCTGCAAACAAGTTGGCTTTTGAATTGATTTAGTCACTTAAAATGGTCGTAATAGGTTATAATGTTGCAGCTATCAATGATGTTTTACATGCATGCCGTGGAATATGTTTTCACATCTGACTACTAATTGTGCGTTTTCTCAAACACTGTTATTTTGTACAATTTCGAGCTATTTCTCTAACGTTAGTTAATGCTACTTCATTCCTGCATTTTTCACGTTTCAGAGGAAAGAACTGAACTGTTTACTGCACTAACTTACAGTTACATTTACTTTAAGCAACAATTGCAGTTACTTAAAAGATCGTTTTACATACCGATCATCTGTTTATGAAATAAGATGAAGTAGTTAACTTACGGTTAGATTAAATATGACGTTATCCAGCTGCATCATTAAAATGCTGTTTACATTTGTAAACATCTAACACCAGCTACTTTGCTGTCTAGTGAGTACTTTTATTTGTGGTCAGTTTTGCTCCTACTTCTGGTTAAGTACAATTATGAATGAATGAGTTTAACTTCACTTCTAATGGATTGATTTTAGTTGGTTATGTTGTACATGTAAGTGTTCAGCCCACATGGACTTATAAAACACCAAATACTGTTAATACGGTAGTATTATTATACAATTAGCAGTAGCAGAACATTTGTCAGTCATGAACATAACTTCTCACGTATATGATATACAATAATACAATATCTACATTCTCGTATTGCTGTGTTAAGATAGATAAATGATTTAAGGGAATAAAGGTTTTAAAAACGTTCAGTTTTCCTTTTTTGTTTTTCTCTTGTAAAAGTGTAAAGTAGCATAAAATGGAAATACCTGAGTAAAGTACAAGTACCTTAATATTTTACTATAGTGCAGTACTGGAGGAAATGTACTTCGTTGCTTCACCATCAATAGACTGTATATCCAGAAATATTTGTTGTTCCAGGATTCAGCCTCCTGCAGTCGTGACCAAACCGAAATGAGGGAAGCGGCAGCATGTGGACTGTTCATTCTTTTGTTCGACATGGTGCTGTGTTTGGCACCGTGGGCTGGACTGGTGCTGCTGGAGTGCTCCAGTTTTGGTGGACTGGCAGGTGTGTGGGCCTTGGGGGCAGTAAAGTGGGCCGTTCTCCATGTTTTCACCTCTATACTGACTGATGGAAAGCCCCAGGCTGTGCTCCGCAGGCTGGTAGCACTCTTGTGCCTTCATTCTCCCGTGTTTGAAAGTGGACGGATCCTTATGGCACCTCCCGAAGAGCCTTACGTGGGACCATCTCCTAACTTTAGCCTGCTGCTCCTGGGCTCAATCTCCTCATCACTGGCCTGTGTGGTTTGGGAAAAGGGCCTTAGTGGTGATGGAAAGATGGACAGCAGTAAACCGGATGTCAGGCAGTTGCTTATGAGGATGCTGAAATACTTCAGACCTGACACCTTTTACCTAATTGCAGCTTTCAGTTTCCTCATCTTAGGAGTCGTCTGTAAGTGTGACACACTGACCTTCTACACCTGCACACATGCCTTATTAGCTGTACACAATGTAATTTATTCTATAATTAACAGACACCATTAAAGGATATGGTTATATATTTGTTGGTGTCCACATATCTATCCAACATATTTTTTCTGCTATGAAAAGACCAAAACCAACAATGTGAGTTGCTTTGTCTCTCTATAATTTTTAATTACAGAGAGACAAACACCAGGACAAATACCATGATACAGAGTGAACAACGACAGAGCAAGTAATTTAACTAATGTTAGCTTGATTGTGGGTTAGCAAAGTGTTGCTACTTGCTGCGCAAAGTAAACATGAGCGGAGGAGACGGTCCCAGAGCAGCACAGCAGCTCCGGACAGTGATACAACTCTCCTGCTATAGCTAACATCACCACAGCATCATTAAACGTTACCTGACACACCCATCATGGCTGAAACAGCAGCAGTAGTGTTGCGTGACTCTTGGATACGACAGACTTCTCTCGTCGGCAAGAACTCCTCGCAAAATAAGATAACTCTAAAAGCTCCCAGCACAGAAACATTGTACATACAACTTCCTGTTTAATCCGTGTTTCATTCGTCTTTCCAAACAGGTGATACATTTATCCCATTGTATCAGGGGAGGGTAATTGATATGCTAAGAGGTCAAGTACATCAAACCAGCTTATGTTATGCAATTGGACAGCTGGCACTTGTCTCTCTTGGAAGGTAATGAAATTTAACTGCTTGTATTTATCCTTATCATTTTTTGTTTTCTCAATAACAACAGCATATTACCTGATCACCTGGCTGGTTAGGAAATTTAGATTTATCCAGTGATTTAAAATATAAACTGTAATTCTTAATGTCTTCATCTTAACAGTGCTCTGTTCTCCGGCTTAAGAGGAGGCATATTCATGTGCACCCTGGCCAGACTGAACAAGAGACTGAAGCATCTGCTGTTTCAAACTCTACTGAAGCAGGAGGTGCACTTCTTTGACGAGAACAACCCAGGTGAGAGGAACACAGTAAACACACAACTATGTCTGGTATATTTCAGGCATGCAGTGTTTTAAAGGGTCAGGAAACCTTGTTTTTGTGGACATGCATAGACTGCTTTTGCAGAAGGTACACCTTATGACCAGTGAGTGCTGGACATGTATTTCCAAAACAGGACACACAATATGGTTGAATTCTTTTACCAATATTTAATTGAAACTCAGGAGCCTCGCCCAAATTTTGAAAAATAGCTTTAGTGACCAAAAGGACACATAAGGGTGTGTACATGGGTGTCCAGGCTGATGGCTCAACTACGCGTTATGCTTTTTAGGTTTAGGTTTAGGACTTGTTGCAAAGCTGGTGTCCATCAAATGAGAGTTGTTGAAAATCTGGTGGGTAAAGAAATAAAGCTGTAAATCATTATTTTCTGACTTATGAACAGAAGTGATTTGTTACAGCGTATAAACTATTTATAATGTGAGCCTTACTAGAAATTGGGACCAATCTGACTGACTATTTCTACTTTTCCTCTGTAATCTGTAACAAACACTGAAACTCTGCACAGCTCTTGAACCTTCCTTTTCTCCCTTTCACCACCCAGGACGTCTTTCCTCCCGCCTGCACTCCGATGTGGACAGGATGGGCCGCACAGTAGCCCTCAACGCCAACGCACTGGTTCGCAGCACGGTCAAAACCTGCCTCATGCTCGCGGTGATGTTGAGCCTGTCCTGGGAGCTGACTGTGCTGACCTGCATAGAGATGCCACTCTTGGCCATCATTCAGAACAAATACATCACCTGGTACAAGGTAGGTGAGATGAGATTGGCCCTGAATAAACAATAGAAGTTCAGTTTGCTTTAAATAGTCATTAAACATTTGAAACAAATTTACTACTGACAATGTAGTTTGTTAATTTTTTCCAAAATAAGCAGTGGCATCACCGTCGATAATCCTGGCAGTAAGTAAAAGTCTGCTGCTGCTTCAAACTGTTAACATTCAGCACAAAGCTCAACAGTAAGCATTCAGTGAGCTTTTAACATTCAGCATCACACTAAATAATAGCTGAGCAGACGACAATGCTTCCAGTCACCAGTGCGGGGCGCTCTTATACTAAAAGTTACTGCAGAAGTTAACCCTTCAAGTCTACATGAGGATGCTGTATCCTACAAGTACCGAACAGCTGATTCCCAGATGTGAGTGAATAAATAAATTATTGCATTTGACACTTACAACGCATGATAAGATTTGTTCCCCTCCTTTCAAAAATGGTTTCTGCTGTTTCGCTCTGCAGAATGGTGTCTGTGCAGATTTGACACTGGAGGTCTGTTTAGACCCGCTAAAGCGGGAAGAGTTTCTCTGTGCTCACCTTAAATCTCAGTTCAATGTGTGAATGTACGAGCAGGATTTATGACATTACAACTAGTTTGGAAGCCAGTCGGCGTCACACGCGCGTCGAACACAAGTGTGGTGTGGAAACTTCTTGTGTCCAAGGAGGAAATATCTTGTGTCCAGCATTTACATTTTTGAATTGAACAGGACTGTACATAACAATTATTTTTCAAGTCGATTAATCTAACCACTAATTTTGTGTTTTCTAAAGAAAACAGTTGCCTATTACACACACACACACATATATATATATATATATGGGTGATGTGACAAAAATTCTTGGATTTCCAGTTTTGAAAGATTACTTTCTTAGCAACAGCCAGAGAAACGAGTAGTGGGTTTTTATATTTATTTGGTGGGGTAATTTGTATAGTGTCTCCCAGTAAGCATAGTAATGAGGACAATGGGCTTCTGCAGCCCAAGATGGAGCCAATCCCAGCTGACATTGGCCGAGAGGCGGGGTACACCGTGGACAGGTCGCCAGTCCATCGCAGGACGATATAAAACGCAGCTTCAGGTCCAGCAGAGGACATGAACCTGTGATGTCCTGAGTGCAGCAGCATTAGTCTGCTTATGTGCGGTTTCTTGTTACTGAATCAGTCCGTATTGTCTGTTAAACAGGAGCTGAAAGATCAGATCCAGGACTGCCTCGCTCAGAACAAACACCTGGCTTTACAGACCATCGGCGGGATTCACACGGTCCGCAGCTTCAAAGCAGAGAAAGATGAAGTGAGGAGGTATAATGAGGCTCTGGACAAGATGTGCGCAGTCAACAGACGTTCAGGAATCTACAGCTCAGTCTTCCTGTTGATACGGAGGGTAAGATGGCAGGGGTGTACGCCCATGGGTTGTATGAGTGACCGTACACTAAAATATGAAAAGTTAGGGTTTTTAGAAATATAAAAATATGCAATGTGAATAGAAAGAGTTTTGGAGAGAGGAGTTTGTTGTGTTAGAGTAACATTAGGAAGGAAAGTCTTGCTAGCAGCTCCTCTGCGTACACAACAAACTTGAAAAACTCTGACTTAATATCTCATAAATTTGACTTTTTTAATTGGTCTTTTTGAAATATTTCCTCTCTTTTGTTCTGGCAGAAATGGCCTTCCGTTCACATGTTAAAAAATCTTTTTACTTTGGCCCGAGTTTTTGAGGATCGTGTGTGATTTCTGTTGTTTTGTTTAAGTTGAGCTACAGCTTGAGTAATACCTCTCTATGTATTCTTTCCGCTTAGCTGGTGAGCGTGGGGATAAAGATCCTCATGCTGTTACAGGCCCGCAGTCTGATCTCGTCGGGTGACCTCAGCATCGGTAGTCTTGTGTCCTTTTTCTTGTATCAGAAGCCCATGTCAAACAACTTAAAGGTGAGCTGAGATACAAATATTGAACACTGCAGGGTCCCTGTTTGATTTAGCTGTTCTGTTGTTGATGACGATCATTTATTTTTGTTACAGGAGATTTTATATTGCTATGGAGAGACGGTGTCCACCGTTGGAGTGATTGAGAAAGTGTTCAGCTATCTTGACAGGACACCACAGTGTAAGAAGGAGGGAGAGTTAGCGCCTGAGAAGCTGGAGGGGAGAATTGTTTTTCAAAATGTCAGTTTCACCTACCCCTCGACTCCGCAAGATAAACCAGCACTGAAGGTAACTGTTTTACAGACTGGAAGTAATAGTTTGTGGGATCGTTATGTGGAGGATGGTATTTAACATTAATCCAGAGATGGACAAGCCACAAGTGCATCATTACATCATTAACATGTTCTGCACAGTCAGTTTCCATGGAAGTACAGCAAGGGAAGATGACCGCCCTGGTGGGCACCTCCGGGGGTGGAAAGACTTCCTGTGTCAGCCTCCTGAAGAGGCTGTACGAACCTACAGAGGGGCAGATCCTCCTGGATGGAGAACCGCTGCACCATTACAATCACAAATACCTCCATCGAAAGGTACAGTGAGATCGCTGCAACAAATAAAATCATTCAGGAATTCACATTTTTCTTTCTTTTTTTGCATAGATTTTTAAAAGAAATGTCAAATCAAACAGAGTGCTTCATAATGAAATACAAAAATGAGACATGACTTGCTGACACTATATAAAATAGAGATAAAATTCCTTGAAACTAAACAAAGGCAGGTTTCACCACTTTGTGCATCAACATCCATTTCTTCCTCCACTATCGTAAAAGTGCCAGAGCTGGCAATAAAGTCGCAGTCACGTCATATCGTACAGATACTGACACAAAGAGGTGGTTGAACACAGTGAAACTCTTTCTATCAGTCGATTTAATGGTGCAAATTTATATCAGTTTGTATCCAGAGTGTTATAAGGTTTCGTGCTTGTGACACACAAGAGTTTGTTTGCTTTGTTTTTGGATTAATAAGTGAATTTATTTTTTTGTAAAATCACCAGTAATATGGTTCCAATAGATTTTTAAGATATAAAATACAGAAGTCACAAAAAGAAAATTCAAAAGGTAGAATAAAAACACATTAAAATATGTGAGGGTAAAAACAAGACAATAAAAGAAGAGAAATCTTAATTTTAAAAATGTTCTTCTTCATAAGGAACCTTGTGGAACTGTATGATTAACTTTGCTATGCACAGAGGATTTTGCAAACTGTACTAACTGGAAGCGATCTGATAAATAATAAATAAATAAATTTAAACCAGCTTAGAGTGGTTAATTAAATGTAAAAGACTCTGTAATGTGGTGGTCAGTCAGATGCAGCAGTGAGATTTAGGCAGACCAGTACAGACATTAATCCTTTGTCTGAAGCAGTTAGAAGATTCTTAGTAAGTTTCATGAATGCAGTCGCTGTGCTATTATGCACTGTAAGTCCTGACTGTAACTCTATGAATAACTTAATGTTACACACTGTTTGTTTAGATGGCCTTGGTATCCCAGAATCCCGTGCTGTTTTCTGGTTCACTGAGATACAACATCGAATACGGCCTGAAGGACTGCAGCCTTGAGAAAGTGAAGAAAGCTGCGAAGAAGGCCAACGCAGACGACTTCATCTCTGAACTGGAGAATGGATACGACACAGGTACAGAAGTGGCGATGACCTTGTGCCATAAACATAGAACACATTTGATATAGGGATGCACCGGCTGGGGACCGGAATAGGCCGGTTTTCAGCTTAATCGGCCTTGACCTGCGAGAGAGAGAGAGAGAGGGGTGTGTGCGTCTGAAGGGAAAAGCAAGGTGAGCAGATTCCTGTAGTTTGTGACAAAACACTAAAGTAAGGTGGAGAATTAAGTAGAATTAAAATGGTGAGATAAGAAATAACAGACTATGAGAAATAGGGTATGTATTCTTTCAAATGTTTTCAAATAAAAATACAAATATACCCCCCACTGAGGTGTGTTATATGGCAGTTACTTTTCAGTAAAATTTTATCGGTGCTTTGTACACAAAACTCTGTCCAGCAGCCTGACCTGGAGCACTTTTTATTTTGAGATGTGTCTGAGTTAGAAAAGGTCCTGGAACCTGCTGCAGTTTAGAGAAAATTAAATGTATTTTTTAATAGTCAGTGTTTTATTATGAACATACGTTTGAATGGGTCCCAGTCAGAAATGCAAATGCTTAAGGGGATCCTAATAAAAAGAATTTTCCAATAAGGAAAAGTTTCAAAAATGTTTGTATATGCTGTCAATTATAGTTCTTAGAAAGAAAGATGATTGGAATCTGTCAGAATCGGCAGGTCAGACCTTTAAAAATATCGAAAATATAATTTAATATCATACATTGAAGTTGCCAAACTGCAGCCAACTGCGGCTCACTGCGCAGTTTTAAATTAAAAAAATTAAACTAGAACATTGCTTGAAGTTATTTCTGATAAATTGCACAATATGTACATTGCACATCCTGAACAACCACTTGCAAGCCTTGTCATTGCACTTCTGAGTTTAAACACTGGAGGTGCTATTTTGAACAACTACTACCTACAGTTAGAGTCTGAAATTAACACCTGTCAAATGCAGGTAAATTGTTAGCTGTTGGTAGTAAAAGTGTCAGGCCGTCGGCCAATTTGGTGGACAGAAAATGCACAACAGAGAGACACGTTAAGGTTAGCGTATTGTGTCACACCGCACTTGCCGGACTACGGGACTGCGGTGTTGTCAGATAAACACTTAACGCCCCCTGATGTGCTCACCAAAGCAGTCAGCCCGGGCAAACACTGCATTGCATGAAAGAAGAAGAGAACACAGGAAACGGATGTTTTAAGAATGACTGACTGAGTTTTTATTATTTGAATCATCTATACTCCCTTGGTTTGTCTATACAGATATAGGCGAATGTGGTGGCAAACTTTCAGACGGACAGAAGCAGTGCATCGCCGTCATCAGAGCTCTGGTTCGAGATCCGCAGGTCATCATACTGGATGAGGCGACCAGCAAACTGGATGTTGAAATGCAGCATGCTGTAAGTAAAAAAAACCACTGGTCATAGCAAGTCAAGTCTTGATAACATCCTGATAACATCCGTCTGAACAGGAGCACAGTGGCTCCGTAACATTCAGTGAGCCTGTGTAGTGGAGTAAAAAGTACATGAACTGTAGTGTGTACTCCCTCACTCTCGGCCGCAAGTTTAGTTCAGCTCGAGCCAAGATGACTGGGGGTTATAACTGTTCTAACTTTGGTTAGTCAACACTGTTATCTCTCCGGGGGCCCAGTTAGGCTCAGAGTTTGTTAAACCGGCTTTCTGAAACAGGGCCCGGGGGTCATAACTGCTATAATAACCATCATTAGCTTAAGCCTACAGAAACTGGCAAACACTGTGCTGCTGTCACCGTCTTGCGCTCTAAGATTAACTGTAAGTTAATAATGTTGGATTACTATTTCTTAGTTCTTGGGCTTTTTAGGGTTTTTGAGGTAATGCATATAAATAATCAATTTAAAAAATGAAGCATTCAAGTTTAAAAGTTCAATAAAAGCACGATTAAGTCACTGAGTAAAAATAATTATCTCAATATACCAAAATAATTGTGATTATTATTTTAGCCATAATTGAGCCCTAATTCAGTCTATCAATTCCTTAATTTGGCAAAAAAAACGCAGTAAAACAGAAACATGGAACAAATGAGCACACAGTTTTTAGGGGTGTGCATGTTCGATTCGATTCCTCGATGCATCACCTCAGGGTGTGAATTTCTAGGTACCTCATTACGATTATGAGGCTACGATGCGATTGTAAAACGAACAGGATACAGATGTACTTTTCTCACTGTTTGACTATTTAGTACTTTTAAAGCAAAGTATTTGTAACAGTCCAAAGTAGTAGGTAGTAATGAAATACAGCTGTTTAATGTTACTTCATATAAATGTAGCTAACATTGCATTATTAAATTATTACAGCGTTATTACTGACCTCTGCTGCTGCCATTTTTATTTATGAGGCTGCTGTTATTAGTACAGAGTCAGATATGTGTTGAACTACGCACTTTACACTGCTCCAGCCAAACCACGTTCACTCCACCTCAATGTATCTGTTCCTTTTTTTGTCTCGTCCAGTGAAGTTACATGTTTGTATCCTGTAAGTTCATATGAGCACCGTGGGCCTTGAGAAACGGCATTTCGTTCATTTGTGTGCTCGATATGTGGATGAATGACAGCATGATGTTCTTTTTATATATATTCGACATAAACATAATTTAAAAAACCCCAAACAAACAAAAAAACCCATCCTGCTGAGCTTCCAGACCGCAGTCTGAAGAGGAGACGTTTTCTAGCGTTAACTGCCTTTCTCGTAGTAGGAAAACAACAGACAGACTTTAATAAACGGACACGCTGTGACCTACGCTGTACATTTACAGCCAGACCGAAACGTAGAGCTCATGTTTTCCTTGGCTCCGCTCGTTTTCACCGTCACCTACTGCTGCCTGTCAAATAGCTGTCATTTGAAGAAAGCACAGTGTGTAGGTAAAAATCAATAACGTTGTGTTCACCGCACGGACGGTCCGGAGCTGCATTTCCGAGTTCCGCCTTTTCTGTTTGTCCAAGTCCGCATCGTGATGCATCTAAAAGTCGGTTATTTTCCACACTCCTAATAGTTATAAACAATTTGAATGAGTTGGGTTTGGCTAACTCTACAAAGGAAACCAAATGGCAACGTCCTATAAACTCTGCATGCAGAGGATGGAAGCTGGCACACAGAATGGACTGGACTTTCTTTAACAACAGATTTTTTTTTTCACACAAAACAGATGTTTCAGTCCCTCCAGAATTTCAGGAGCCTTTTTTGTGATTGTTTTTATTTTGTAGCACCTTTTCTAAAACAGTGCGATGAAAGTTGTGATATTCTTGGGCGTTTTTTTGCGATGAAATTGTGGGAATAAGTGAAAACTGCAGATTTTTTTTTTTTAAACTTTAGAATTATAGTTAAATCTTTTAACACGAGCTCCAGGATTTTGTGGGCTGAACCACCTAACCCTAAATGATTTAAACCAGCCTACCTTGGTTCTTGCAGCTGACCGGGATGAAGCCTGCGTCACAGTGATTTGTTTTATCTAATATGCTCCATGCGTTTCTGCCAAACACTCTTTACATGTTTTGCTGCGGCAAAGTGTTTGTCAATCGATTGTTTGACTACTGCACGTTTTGCAAAACAGTTTCCCCCTGCTTTGGGAAAGAAGATCTAGATCCTGTTTATCGCAGCCCTTTGCTGTTATTTTTGAAGGCAAATGTGAGCCGTTGGTATCACACACGTCTGCTGCTTCTTGCAAACAAGGAAGTGAGATCGCTGACGTGTGACAACATTTTGCGCCAAAGGGCGATGATAGGTCAGGTTTGCAAAAGAGTTGCGGTTATTAGTCAAAATTGCAATTCGCATTGAATTCACAGGGATTTGTTGAATAGTTGCGATTGCGACATCGCAAAATCCTGGAACCAGTGATGCTGGTGCAGACATTGACAATCTCTTCAGCTGGTGTGCTTCTTCAGGACTGTGTAGCTTGATCAGATGAATCCTGATAGTTTTCTGATTGTCAAAATCAGCACAGACAGAAAAGAGAACCGTTCATGTGTTCATTGCCTTGTAGTTAGAAGCTCATTAAGAAAACATGCTTTCAGGACCTGACCTGCAAATGCTGAATGTGTAATCATAGATTGTAACTGGTTTGCTACAGACCACATCCGGAGGTGGAAATCCCAGTATTCTGATTATTGATGAATCATTTAAGTACTTTTCTTTTTTTTGTCAAGCACAAATGCCCAAGGAATTTCTGTTTTCAACCTCTGAAATATAAAGACTGCTTTTCTCAGTATTTATTTTGTTTATATTATTATTTTTTAAAACTGACATTTGGAAATAACATTTTATAGACTAAAAGATTAATCGATAAAATAATCAGCAGATTAATTTTCAGCCCCAGATAAGGGAGATGGTCTGAAGAGGAGAAAGGTCCAGCAACACTTGTTCAGGGTCATCTCAAACCAAAGCTTTTAAACCTCCTTTTTCCTGATCCAGATCCAGATTGCTGTAACTTGGTGTTTCACTGTTGGGTTCTGCGTTCTCAGGTGCTGCAGGAGGTTCTGGCTCAAGGTCGGACGGTCCTGGTGGTGGCTCATCAGCTGAAGACTGTGGAGAAGGCTGACCACATTATCTTCATAGAGAAGGGAGAAGTGGTGGAGGAGGGGACGCACCAAGAACTCATGGCAAAGAAAGGACGCTACCATCGTTTGAAAGAGGAACTGTTCTCTCAAGTCAGCTGAGAAAAGCCCAGTGAATGTATTTTTACTGTTTGTACATTTTAGTTGTAATAAGTTTGGGCAAATTAACAAAACCTGGCTGTTTGTCAACTTGTAAGATGTAAGGTTTTGTTAGTACAAAAAGCATGCACTATGTGAAGTGATAAGGTGGGGTCTGCATGTTTAATGTCTAAAAAGTATTTCTCTGTTTGATATCAGGTGACACCACAAAAGCACTCTGATGCCCATAAGAGCTGATAAATTATCAGTATTGTTTTAAAGAGGTGGTATTCTGCTCATTTTCAGGTTCAAAATCCTATTTAATGGTCGTACCAGAACAGGTTTACATGGTTTAATTTTCAAAAAACAACATATTTTTTGTCATACTGCACATTGCTGCAGCTCATCTCTTCACCCTGTGCTGAGGCTTTGTTTTAGCTTCGGAGTGATGCACCTTGCCTCTACATGATTTTTGTTGGGAGTTGCACATGCACAGTTCCTAGTTAAGGACTACTAGCCAATCAGAAGCAGAGTAGGGCGGGTCAGCGAGAAGCCGGTAAACAGCTCAGGTTCAGCTGTACGTGTTGCCGACCAGCTTGGCAACATGGACTGGAGCAAGAGTTTCAGAGCGGTGAGTTATTAATCTGTAACAAAAGGATCTTTCATCCATAAAGTTTTAACCGAGCTCTGTCTCTACATCACAGTAACAACTTTATGTCCACTGACTGCCTGGAGGGCAGCTAGTGTTTGGAAGGGAGAGGAGAGCTGTGTGCTGCAGCTCGCTGTTTCTGAGGGCGTGTCGGAGTAGCCGCTCGCCGAGCGTTACATGAGGCGTATTTAGAGCTGTAAGGGAAGCGGCTGGACAACAAACGAGCTGTTGTCAGTTCAGAGCAGAGTTTTCTGTGGGAGATGGGAAATCCCTTTGGGCTGGACTTTGAGCTGTTTCACTTTGCAAACCTGTCACATGCACAAAAAGAAGAAAAAAGCCAAAAACATTATACCGCCTCTTTAAATGAATGTGCGTTTAAAGCGAGACTAAATGCTGGAACATCATATCTCAAGTAGAGAAGAGCCAGTAATATTAGCCAGCCAGCAATATCTGTCTGAAAGTAAACGTTTGCTAACAAAAGCTACTGGTCATACAGACCCTGTAAGACTGTAGCAGCAAAACTGGTGGCTTTATTAAATGGAACATTTGAAGGGGAGAATTATGTAGCATTTCTTAAGTAAAAGGATCTCAATGCTTCCTTGATGCTACTTGTTTTTGATAATATTTTGTACTTGGCTTGGTGGCATTTGTGCAAAACATCAGAAAACTTTTTTCCCACCACTGTTTGTGTTCTTGCATTTGCATTTGCAAAGTGTATACGTCTCACACCGATTTAAATATGTAATAAAACCTTGTGGTATCAAGTCCTCCCTCCAGTGAAATGTGTTTTTCTGCTGGTTCCTTCACTTAGATGTTTAAGCTTCATCTCGTTATACAACCCTGTGTTGTAAAATGATAATCACTACCAGGCTGTTTCCACATTCATCTGCTGAAGGGGGAATGATTCTCTCTCTGTGCTTACTTAAGTGCACAAACACTGAGAAGGGACTTTGCAGTAGTAGACATCTTATATCCAGCAGTTCAACTTTTGAAATGAAAGATAGGTGAATATTTATAGATTCAGGAGATGGGTACCAATGATCTGAGCAGTTTTAATCACCCCCTGCAGAGCCCTCTGGTCCTGGGCCGTGCACATCCCATGCCCAGGTTCTGATGTTTCCAGTCAGGATGCTTTCCATTGCTCCTCTGTAAAAACTAACAAGAACTTTTTTAAGTTTCCTCAAGAAATACAGTCGTTTCTCAGCTTTCCAGCTCCTGCCAGCGTGGAGATGTAAGCTGACCATGACAGGTTCTCTGCGATGCTGATTCCCAAGAACCTGAAACTGTTCACCTGCTCCACCTCAGCTCCGCTGATGTTGACAGGAGTATGTGTTACTTTATGTATTTCCATTTTCTACAACTTTATACTTCTTAGAGGCAAATCTTGTACTTCTTACTGATTACTTATTCCACTACTGGAAAAAACATTTCAGACAGAAGTCGTTCCAAGGAGAGTGTTTTTATATGTCAAACAATGCCTGGAAGGGATATTTAACATACTTTATAAAAGTCTGAGTCAGATACCTGCAGCTTCAGGGTGCATGCCTGCATGGCGCCACCAGCAGGACAGGGTTGGTTGTTTCAGAAAACATTGTGTTTATACTGGTAACGGATCAAGGTCCGAGCAAGGAGCTGCAAACCAATAAAAGGGGCAATTTCCTGTTAACTGTCAGTGTGGTTCTTCCATGCAGTGCACAGGAGCGGATCTGAAGAAGTTCTCTCTCCACTGAACCAGAAAACCAACTCGACTTTAGTGCGGAGAGGGGTGCGGTGAGCTGCAGCTGCACAATGATCCCCGCGATTGCGTTTTGCTCCCAGTCTCTTCGGAACAACTGTGTTTTTCCCAGAGCTTTAAAAGTTTTGCGGAGACCATGGGCCGGTCAACCCGGATTACCCGCAGCAAGTCGGTGAGTTACACATGCATTTTACTGAGTAAGAAAACTACACCAAGAGCAATGTTCACTCGAGATCACTTAAGATTAAAGAGATTTATTTATTTCAAACTCTAAAGGAACCACCCATCTTTCAAAAACAACGCGTTCCCTTCTAAAAAGATCACCTCTGTGTGTTTGATGCTTGTTTCGATCATGTTACAAAATCACCGCGAGACAGATCATATGGCTTTCTTTAAGACTACTTCTCATATTTATTATTGCATAACGTCGGCTAGGCCTTCAATTTATACTCGATCTGCTATTTTTGAGTGCATTTTAACAGGAGTGAAATCTGTTGCTGTGAACGGCGGAAGGAAGGGGAGGAGACAGAAGAAGCACCCGAAAAAATAGTATTGTTGTTTACATTGTATTGTGCAGATGTTCACGTTATTATGGGTAATGCTGATACCTTCAACCAAAGGCGGATATTTAACTTTTCATAAGAAGCATGCTAGTTATCTACCACCCATTCCTGTTCTCCTTCTGTGGCTTAGAAATACATTTGACAGCCTTCTACCCCAAAACATTTCGGAGGGAAAAACTCCATGTATTCGGTACTAGTTTGGTGGTTTTTGACCATTAAGTACGAGAAAACAGTGTCTGGGTGGGGTCCTTTAAATAACAGTTTGAGGCCTCAAATAGGTAAAGATATTCATTATTTCTCAAAAAAAAGGAATGAAATCAGATTTGTGTAAAGTTCGTTTTTTCTTCCTCCCATTAATGATATCACAGCCCCTCAGATTTATCTGGCGATGCTTTAGGGGGGCCCCCACCCCTAGGTTGGGAACTACTGAACTAAACAACCTAACTGTATATAAAGTAGTTAAATCTAGTTCCACCAGAGCAGTAAAATGCTGCTTGTATATCGTTGTATCAGTATTTAAAAGCTTATCATGTCTTATATAAGAATATATCAGTCACCGGGGACAATTTACTGCAGAGCAAGTACTTCTACTGTTGATTATTTAAGTAGGGCTTAATTTTGCTGATAAAATTTGTACTTAAGTAGGATTTTGAACTTTTTCTTTTGCTTTTGGTGGTGTATTTTAACATTTATATATTGGTGCTTTTACTTAAGGGATCTGTGTACTACTTCCTCCACTACTGCTTTCCATCAACATCATTTCTTTTCGACCGATAGAGATAGACAGGAAATGTGAGGGGTGGGGGGACATAGCAGTCAAATTCCAACTGGAGACATTGCAATCACATGATCTTAATGTTAATTTCTACTGTAGTATAAAGTCACATAAGAACTCAAGGCTGAATTACCAAGCAGACAAAGCTGACATCTGCCCCAGACTGCAAAGGGTCACATGACTGTGTGTCGGATAGTTTGTGGTAATTTGACTACATGCACATTAGTTTGGCAATAGATGCAACTAAATCACAAACGGAAATGAAAAAAACAATAAAGAGGTGATAATTACCTACTACTGAGGTCTAAATATTGCTTTAATATTTCCTTTTTGCAAGGTAGCCCATATATCCCCAGATAAAGGAGCTTAAAGACACAGTGAAATCTACGTTTTACAAATTCCTTCAAATTCCTTCTGTATGTTCCTGCATTAATTGCTATATATATATATATATATATATATATATATATATATATATATATATATATATACTGTTGGCTGAAAAAAAATACAATATTAGGGCCTCTCAGGGTCTGCCCCCTCCCCTCTATAAAGTGCACATAGTTTTTGACAGGTTGCACCTCTGTTATCTTCAGCACAGAAACCCCTGTCACTCTGTCACTGGGTTATTGTGTTATTACGTAAAATGTCTGCTAACCCAGTTTGAGTCCATGCCTAAACCTTAACTACTAGGCAGTGAAATAACTTAATCTGATGTAAGGTCTGGGTGATGTTGAGTCTTAAAAAGTTACAACAAACTTAATGTATTCCAGTGTTTCAGTGTTTTCCTTCAAATGTAAAACTGCAGGATTTTAGGCCAGGCGATTGCATCAGGATGTTGATTAAACCATTAAACCATCCTCTTTGTAATGTGAAGAAAACTGACACCTCTTTGTTTAGTGCCAGAAGGACTGTTTTGTTTTCATTGACACTTAAGATAGGGTGTCAACCATTTTAAAGACAAGCCCTGTTGTTCTCTATGATTAGTTTAGAGCAAAAGACTGTTTATTCCTGCAGATTGAAGGGGGGTTTCACATCTGGGATTGGCGCTCTTTTGTTCAACCAATGGCAACGTAGAACAGTAAGATACACCCTTCCTAATTGGGTGACAAAGAAGTTAACCAAACGACCAATGGCTATGGACCAAAGCCATTTGTAGGAAAAGGACCCTCCCAATAACCTGGAGGATATTAACAATTCATTTTGTGAGAATCAGGACTGTAAGCTGTGGATTCGGAAGGAGAAGCAACTTTTCAGTCCACTGCTGGAGGCTGTTTTAGCTTAGTCTGTTAGGACTTGACCGAAAGCTGTGAATCTGAAAAGAGGAACAACTTTCCAGTCCACTGCAGTGTTCTTGTTCTATGTTTGTTCTGCAATGCCATCTTTTATTCACCTATTTTTTAATTAAATTTTCTTGTTAATTTTCATCGGACCCAGCCTCTCCTTTCTCAAAATCTGAATATGCAACAGTGACTTTGTACCTCCAGGTGATAATTACCTACTACTGAGGTCTAAATATTGCTTTAATATTTCACTTCTGCAAGGTAGCCCATATATCCCCAGATAAAGGAGCTTAAAGACACAGTGAAATCTACGTATTACAAATTCTAATATCCTTCTGTATGTTCCTGAATTAATTGCTATATACACTGCTATAACATTGCTATAACACTATACACTGTTGGCTGAAAAAGCCAAGTGAATAAATACAATATTAGGGCCTCTCAGGGTCTGCTCCCCCCCCCCCTCTATAAAGTGCACATAGTTTTTGGCAGGTTGCACCTCTGTTATCTTCAGCACAGAAACCCCTGTCACTCTGTCACTGGGTTATTGTGTTATTACGTAAAATGTCTGCTAACCCAGTTTGAGTCCATGCCTAAACCTTTATCATGTCATTTATCAGTTACACAAACGATTAGGTCAAGTCAAACTTTATAACAGCCAAACTGCAGAGTTGCACCGGATGATGACCTTCTACTAAATATTTACAGGAAGTCCCTGATGTTGCGACGGTTTTAACAAGGAGGCTGTTCCAGAGTTTGAGGGTCTTGGTAGCAAATACACAATCTCTTTGTTTAGGTCTAGATATGGAGACTGCTTGTAGAGCTGAACAACAAGCAATGCTGGAAAAGTATGAATGGGAGAATAACGGATTACTTAACATCAAGAGTACAACTGAAATCAGAGATAAATCCTATTCTGGCGATAGGTTTAATGAAAGGTTTATTTAATTAATCATTAATACATTTTAATGACCCTAGCTAGATATATGACATTAAACTAGGGCTGCGACCAACAATGGTTTTCATTATTGATTAATCTACCAATATTATTTTTGAATTAGTAGATCAGTTTAGTCCAAAAATGTCAGAAAACATTGAAAAATGTCCATCACAGGGGACGTCTTTAAATGTCCAACAGTCCAAAACCCAAAGGGGTTTGATTGTTAACATAGAACACTAGAAAAAATGCAAATATTCACATAAGAGAAGCATGGCTTTTTTGGCATTTTGCTCAAATAAATGACTTAAAGGATTAATTGTTTATCAATCTTTTGCCAATTCAATTTCAGTCAGTCGACCAATTGATTAATTGACCAATACTTTTAACTCTACATACAAATAGTAATTTTACTCCCCATTGTAGTATCTAGTTTCTATGCATTTGACTGGATCAGTTATCTAGTGTCTGTGCATTCTACTGTAGTGTCTAGTCTTTATGCATTTGATTGTATCAGTTATCTAGTGTTTGTGCATTCCACTTGCGGCAGTTCACAGTAGCAGCTGTATCAGCGGGATCGAGGGTCGGTGACCTTATGGTATCTAACAGATGTCTGAACATATCCTATATAAGCTATGTGTAATGAACAGTGAGGCAGAGTGGTCATCGGGCTGGGTCACTCTCCAAGCTGCTGCAGAGCTTGTTATTGATGCTGAATTCTTTTGATTCAATAAATTTTTGTGATCAAGAACAGTGTCAAGCGGATTTCTTCTCAACACATCACCGCAGCATCATTGTTGGACACCACACCATGAAAGTTAGTTTTTTGCTGACCTCCAGTGGTTTTACTCCTCACCTTCTTGCAGTGACGTACAAGTGTACTCTAGGACACACTGACATCACCGTTGGGTGTGGTGGCAGGTGAAACAAAGCACACTTCTGACCACAGCCATCTGAATAAATGTTAAATTTACATTTATTCATTTAGCTGACGCTTTTATCCAAAGCGACTTACAATTGCTATACATGTCTGAGGTCGCACGCCTCTGGAGCAACAAGGGGTTAAGTGTCTTGCTCAAGGACACAATGGTGGATGGGACACAGTTGGGGATTGAACCCGGGTCTAGTGTCTTATCCATTGCGCCAGCGCCATCGCCACCCCCCCTTAAATATGATCAGATGTGAATCAGGAATTTAACTTGCGATCAGAAAAAGCAGTGACACTGTGCTTTTAAGCTCGTTGTTCATGTATTTTTAAAGGATGCTGATTGTCCCTGATTTGACAGATAGATAAAGTAGTGGGTTGTCAGCATAGCAGTGGAAAAAATGCCATGACTGTGTATTATTTGAAAGAGTGGAAGCATGTAGATAGAAAATGGAAGGGGACCCAGGACAGAGCCTTGAGGTACTTCACAATTCAAAGGGACAGTACAGTATTCCTGTTGAAATTAGTTTTAATTTGATTGTATTGTAATTCTACTATACTATACTATACTATTTTTCCCGCTCAAACCTTCTGTCTATGCACAAATATTCAGAATTGTGTTTAATATAATTGTTAAAACATCTTCTGTGTCCCTGCAGCGGCATACATGTGGACTCTCCGCCTGTTATCCCAACTCTCACTACCAGCTATGCCCACGGCACGTCTTCCACATCTTTGCTCCACTCTACAATAGCAGAGACCCTGCAGAATACTGTGGAGCGCTGGCCTGACCGAGAGGCCGTGGTTTTTCTAGAAGACGGCATCCGCAAGACCTTTGCACAGTTTCAGCAGGATGTAAGTCTTTTTATCAAAGTATTCTGCATGTGTCCAGTCAATGAGGCTTCCCCAACCCCAACTGATCAGATCAGCAAAGACCTCAACAAAGCATTTTACATGTTAACATAGACAAGGTCTCAACATCTCAACTGATATCAGAGTTTCATCCCCAGGTCATCTTGTCTCGAGCTGAACTAAACCACCACTATAAAGCGAAGCGGTTGTTCTGGTTTTATAAGACAAAAGGAGAGCATCATAGCTAAACTGAATTGTTTTATCTCGATTATCTTGTTTTCAGATTTGTCAGAAGCCAGAATTTTAATAGAAAATCAAATTCTATTCGTATCACAGCCCAAATAAATATGTTTGTCGTTACCTGTTTAATTTCTTCAAAAAACCTCCTCTTTGATTTTGCTGTGCTTTTATGAAGACGTACACAATCAAAATCCTTCCTTCCTTTACTATCCATATGAAACAGTAGGAAGTTATAGGCTTTTGTCTGGCTCCACGTTCTCTACCTGTTCTGCAGGGCAAACTCCAAACATGTCAAATTTTAGCACCTGGACTCCAAAAAGGTAGCAACAACACAATTGCTAAAAGACATTCTACAGTTTATTATGATTGTGAGAACATTGGAGCTGTAAATCAACCTTAAACTTTACTCTGCTAATTAACTGTATATGAAAACTGGAAGTAAGCCTTTTAAGTAATAAATTAACAGATGACAGTAAACTGTGAACACAGCAAAAACATGGTATCACATGGTGATCCAGTCAAATAAACAAAGCCAGTATCAAGGAGCGAGTACTAGGCAGTGAAATAACTTAATCTGATGTAAGGTCTGGGTGACTTTGTACCTCCAGTTTATGGTTCTGCACAGCATGCATATAATATTGTATCATTATATTTTCTCTAATATAATAAAAAAATGCATCTTAATTTGACTTTATATTACATTCATAGAATGTATAGAAAGAAACCAAACTGATACTTAAAGCTTTTGCAGGTAACTTTTATAAAATTGACTTTTTGTCATGTTTGCTAAAACTGTCATTATATCCTGACAGTAGTACGTGAGAAGACACCCTCTCGCCACGGCTCCGGGAAAGTTTCACCAATATAAAACCTCCATGGATCAAAAATTCATAATAGAAAAGAGTCATAATTGACTGTGTCTTTTATAATAGTGCTCTATGGTGAAAAGTTTTTACGGCTGCAATTATATATTATATATATTTTTTTCTACCTTTTCAACAAATTGATTATGAAGAGATCGATTTATTTCTTTTCATTCCCGCAATATCACCAGGCGGAGGAAATTCCTACGATCTCGTGCTTTTATTTTGTAGGCACAATCACTTAAAAGGAAGTGATTAAGTTACATTACATAAACATTTATTCATTTAGCTGACGCTTTTATCCAAAGCGACTTACTATTGCTATACATGTCAGAGGTCGCTCGCCTCTGGAGCAACTAGGAGTTAAGTGTCTTGCTCAAGGACACAATGGTGGATGGGTCATAGTGGGGGGATTGAACCTGGGTCTCTCACACCAAAGGCATAGTCTTATCCATTAAGCCATCACCACCACCACAAAATTCTGCTGTCATGATCTGTTTCAGCACCAGCCACAGTCTTTTATTTTAATTTTTTTTTGCTGCTATCAAAGTAATCTGGCTACAGGCCGGATATTATTGCTAGCAGAACAGCTTTGGCCCGCGGGCCGACTATGCCGACCACTGTTATACATCCATGGGCTGCACATGGTCCCATACGGCTCTGCCAATTAGAGGTTACATCAACCTGGATAAAACCTGTAAGGAACAACCCTGAGCAAAAAACCCCAGCAAGCACTTGTGACCCACAGTAACAAATAAAAGTGACAAAAGAGATTGTGAAAATTACAGAGTTTTGTCAGCTGGACAGTAGGAGGTGTTACTCTAACTGAAACTGTAAAAGTGGTGGGAAAAGAGTTTTCAAGAAAATGGCAGCCGGCACAATGATGTGAAAAGATCTGCTTCTTAGAGAGACACCTGCACATTCAGTCCTGTTTGCGCTCTAAACTTTCACCCAGATTAATGTCATTAACCCCGCGGCCATCAATGTTCAGATAGCAGCTGTCATATCAAACCTATAAACATCTTAACTGATAATTATAATAATAATCTGAGCTCTTGATTTGATAAATACAGAATGTCCTGTTTGTTTTACATTGATTTGTCTTTTTGAAGTTATTATTTCTACATGGTCTTGTGTTATCTCTGCTCCCTCATTACAGATTTAATGAAACGGAATATTCTTTCTATTTTCTTATTGCAGAATTGTTTGAAGAAAAGGGCCATTGCGACAAGGGCTGTTGTTGACATTGTTACACCACATTTTTTCCACAGGATTTGTTCGGAACAGAACATTCTTTTATGTAAAGATGTTTGTTTGTGCCTTTAACGTCTCTGAAGTCACTGAACTCAGTGACCGTTGTTGTAGACTTTGCTCTTAACAAGCACAGTTGGGCAACAATGCTATAAGATGATCGCTGCTCGCTGCAAACTTGAACTATTATAAAACCACCTATTTCATGAGGGAATCCGTTTTTTCCCCAGAAAATGTTCATAAGCGTGGCATACATTTTAAGAAATATATATAAACTATTAAACAAAAACTCACATACACACACATAATGTTGATGGTTTTTCAGTCATGGACAAAAGTATGGGCAGCCCTGCATGTCTGTCACATAATGCACTTCACCCAGAACATTACCTTTAGTATTCTCATTTTTCTTTATTTTGTTTGCATTGGAACACAAACACAAAAGCAGAAAAAAGCCAAATCTGAGACTTTCCACACAGAATTTCAAAAATTAACTGGACAAAATTATTGGCAACTTCTCAAAATGTTCAGAAATAATTATTTCAAGCATGTGATGCTCCTTTAATTTGTAGCAATTCACAGGTGCTGGCAATATAGAAATCACACAACCTCAAAGTTGAGTCAGCCTTTCTCCATTTTAACTGGTTGTGCTGGGTGTACCACACTGAGCATGGACGAAAGGAGAGAAAACAGTTCTCTGAGGACTTGAGAACCAGCCCATCTCCAGAGATCTTAATGTTTCCGTGTCCACTGTGCAAAACATTTTGAAGAAGTTTACAACTGAAATAAACCAATATGTGTTTGCTTATATTGAAAAATGGAAAACCAGCCTTCTTACTCATTGATGGGATAAGGTGATGGAGTTATAACAATATAGTGACTTTGTAAAGTTCTGTTATGTATTTATGCTCATTAATATTTCTCCTGCAATTTTCAACTAAGTGTTATGTTTTGTAAAAAGTGTATTTGAGGAACAGGATAATTGTAATATTTTGTATTTATTGCTCACATGAAGGTTCAATGAATTTTACGTAAGGAAGCCAGAAAAAGCCTCAAAGCCTCAGGTTGGACTTGTGTTGAAGCTCACACAGGCAGCACCTCACTGTGTTTGTGTTCTCAAAGGTAGAAATTTTAGAGTCTAGAAGAAAAAACTATTCATTTCTCCGTAATATCTACAGGTGGATCAAGCTGCAGCCGGTCTGCTGGCGCTTGGACTGCAGAAAGGAGACCGGCTGGGCATGTGGGGACCCAACACTTACGAATGGATCCTGTTCCAGTTTGCAACAGCCAAAGCTGGCATCATATTGGTGAGTCGTATAGCTACAGCACAGTGTGCAGGATACACAGCACTGACAAAAACACTGTTAGAGAAACACTGCCTGTACTCTCAAGCTCTTCAATAATCCCACAGGGGGCAATTAGTTAAGAGCAGCTACACACACATGCAGCGCGTAAGCCACATATGCACCATGGAGAAGAATAAATAAATAATCAGAAAATAGATTTTATGCATTTAAGTGTCTAACTGCAGAAGGGGTTAAAGAATCAGAGTGGTGGTTAGTTTAAAGCAGGTAAAGCATAACGACCTGCTTTTCATTCCTTACCTCTGTTCATTTCTTTCTATTTCCTGGCTAGCCCCCGTAGAAAAAGTCCTTTTTATTCAAGGCCTTTTTTGGATTCTTTAATAACCCATGTTTTACCCAGGTTTATTAATGGACACTGTAATGTTCTTATAATGGATCTTTGTGTCCTCACAGAAGGAAATGTCCGAGCGTTATGACCTCAGAGCGTTTTATTTGGTGCAGCTCTGACGTTTTCACAAGCCGTCTTCAGCACATATTTGGCATGTGACCAAAAGGTCCAGTTAGAGTATAAACTTCACATGATTCAACAACACAGAAATGTGTCCCAGACTGAACCATACCATCAGTTACCTCTACATATAAAGTTTGAAATCCAAACATCAGTTCAAGTTAAGTAAAAGGATGAAACATTTTGCTTTATGTTATGAATCTAGAATATAGAAAAATTTACTAAAATTGTGTTTTTGTATATTGTTGCTTAGATGTGGGTCTTTTACAGATCAAAAATATTTTATAAAAGAACTGAAAGACAATAAATACGGATTGATAACTAAAATGTACTTAAATGACAATCAATCAATTAGAATTACACAAAGTGGAGGACAAACAAGGCTGTGGGCGCCTTTAAATAATATTATATTGGTGAAAAAAGACATTCTCGGGGGGAAAAGTCTCGCCAGGGCTTTCTTTGCTTCAGCTGTGGTCTGTCAACTTTAGTTTCTTTTCCATCATGAGCAGCCTTTTTATGTTTTTACTATCCAACAGGTGTCTGTGAACCCAGCGTACCAACCGCTGGAGGTGGAGTTTGCTTTGCAGAAGGTGGGTGACTTCTACATCCCTGTTATTTCAGTTGTGACACGCGGAGCCCGAATCACATTAAGGTGAATCCTCTGCTCCTCTTTCACAGGTTGGGTGTAAAGCTATAGTGTGCCCTTCGCAGTTTAAGACTCAGAAGTACTGCGACATGCTGAGGCAGATCTGTCCAGAGATCGAAAGGTCCGCCCCAGGAGACATCAAGAGTGCCAGGTACAGCTGCATGGGGTTCACCTGTTAATGTCTCTGGTCCTAACTCCTCAGCAGTCTCTCTGTTTAAGTTATGGATCACTGCAAAACAAACGTCAGCTGTGGCAAATGTCTAATTTCTACATTAGGTAGAAGATGCCAAACACAAATCCTGGAGTTTTTTTGGGGTATTTGGGGGTTTAAACAGCTTAAGAAGAGTTTACATTGTACAATCACACACAGATTTATTTTGGACTCTTTTTAACTCTCAAGTTATTTTTCAACTATTATTGCCATACTTTTATAAAATGTACAAAACAATGTTGAATAATGCTTTAGTAATAATGCTTTTAAAACTTTTTTTTTTTTTTACGTGAGTGGTGATATGTGCAAAGCTTATTTGAGGGGAAGGTACCATGCTGGGGGAATTTAAAACCTCTGACCTCAGTATGTGAAATATTCTAGCCACCTCATTTTTTTTCTACATATACAGAAAGATTTGTGTCAGCAGGCTAAACAGGATACATGGATTGAGAGAAACGGAGTCAAAGCCGTCTAATATTACAGTGTATCTCTAAAAAACTCCTATAGTTACAAAGCATGACCTACATTCTGTTGTTTGTTTGTTTTTCTCCTCAGACTCCCAGACCTCCGCTCTGTGATTGTTCTGGATAGCAGACAACCAGGAATGCTTCATTTTGATGATGTGATGCAGGCAGGCAGCAGCCAGCACATGCAGCAGCTTCAGGATCTGCAGAAGAAGCTCTCCTTTGACGACCCGATAAACATCCAGTTCACCTCGGTAATTATTGCGGGTTTTCATTCTTTTTAGCTGTATGTCCTGTTTTTTCATTAACATCTGTCCACTAATTTATTAGACTGTACAGGCCACATTTTAACCCTTAAAAAAATGCACCCACGCTGACTAAAGCTGACGATGTTTGTTCACTTCTCTTTAATATTTTTCACACTTTGTCACCTTTTGCACATGTAACACATGTCTTGCATCTAAAGAGCCTACTTTAGTTGTTTAGTAGTTTAGTGTTTGGTCATGTTTTCCTCTGTTTACGTAGAATTTCTACTCACCCCAAACAGGAAAAATGCCAAAACTAGTATATGAAGTCATGATAAATCAATAATTTAAAACTGTCAAGACAAACCCTTTTTAAAGGATAACTTGGGTACTTTTAAATCTATTCTCACATATTTTGGTGTCGAACTGTGAACCGGCTGCAGTGGCTGCAACGTATCCTTTTAGGGAAAATCGGTCTTGTCAAAATTATGTCACATACACATCAAATCACAGATTAGCCCATTATAGACTAGGCTATGCCTCTTCATTAAGTCATTCACGCTGTCCGCACCATGTGACCATGTCACATTGCTGTAGTGATACAGTTTGCTCTTTGCTTGTAAAATATGACGCTCTGATGCCACTGGACTTGTCTGCGATTGGCCATCTGCTGCTAACACCGCCTCTTTCATGTGTGAACACGCTCAAGGGTTAGTGAAGGCAGAAAAGATATGCTGGGTATGTTGACCTCGCTTCATGGTAGCGGCCCCAGTTCCTCTGCCTACAAAACAAACTCCTCTCACCCGTTTCCACCAGCGTTTCCTCCAACAACTTGCATCTCACGATATTTCAGAGCGAGAATTGTCCTTTTGTGAGACTTTAGTTTCTTGAAAAAAGCCAAATATGTGAAAATGGGGCTCAGGTTTAGAAATTCAAAAAATATCCTTTAATAAGGCACATTAGATACATCCAAAAATAATTGCTAATAATTGATAGAAGAGCTGAAACAATTAGTCGATTTTACCCCCAGAAAATTAATAAGCAACTATTTTGATAATCAGTTAATTGTTAAAACAATATTAAACATTCACTAGTTCTTGTTTGTACATTGTGATTATTTGCTACTTTTCTCTGTTTTACATCTTGAAATGTGAATAAGTTTGAGTTCTGAAGGGTTGGTCAAACAAAACAAGCAATTTAAAGACTTCATCTTGGGCTTTTTGTACATTAAATGATTATTTGATTCTATTATGAAAGTAATCGTTAGCTGCCGCCCAAATTTCAAGAGGTCACAAAAGGTCTTCCTCCTGGTTACAGATCTTAAAATGATGTTTACTTTTCCTGTTTAAACATTTACAGAACAGTTTTGTTAAGATGATCTTATCTTGTCTGACAGCTAACATTCACATTCTCTTTTTTAGCCGTATTTACAAAGACATCTGTTTATAAGATCATTGACTGTTTGCTTCACCATGTTTACAGAGCAATAAAAGAGGCCTTTCAGAGAAACACTGACATGCTGTATCAAACCCTTCCTAAATATTCAGTAATGTAATTTTAATATCTGGTACCAGGGCACAACTGGGGCTCCAAAAGGTGCCACGTTGTCTCATCACAACATGATCAACAATGCCTACTTTGTTGGCAAAAGAGTGGGATACACCTGGAGGGTGAGTCTTTACTCATTTACTCATTTACCTCTTCTGACCAGTGATTGTGTTTTTAAACCACAAAATTCCTTCAGAGAGTTGCAGTTATCATGAGTTTGGTGATATACTGATTCTACATGTACTGATGGCCGAAAGTTTCTGCTAACTATAAACTAAGCATTGTGTGTGCATCAAAGTCTGATCGATGTTATTCCTCTGTGCCACAAAGCTATAATGTCTAAAAACTAGTGAAAATCAGATCAGTGAAATTACTGAGACCTTTCTGAAAATATACAGTATGTGTTACCCATTTATAATAATATATGTGGCTTGTGGAGACTGAAAGATGGAGTAACACCCTGTTGTGTTTAGTGTTTTAATGGGATTTATTGATAATAAGAAAAACAGAATAACTCGAGCCTTATCAATTAAATACATCTGCGTTACAGCTCTCCTCTCCCCTGTGAAGACTTTCCAACGGTTGATAATTGTGACCTTTTTATCTTCTGATTTGTGTCCCACAGCCTCACACTCGTGTCTGTCTACCCGTGCCTCTGTACCACTGCTTTGGCTCTGTGGGCGGCGGCCTGTGTATGGCCGTGCATGGCGTCTCCCTGGTCTTTCCCTCTGCTGGGTACAGTGGAAAGGCCAACATAGCGGCACTGGAGAGTGAACGGTAATGTCAGAAATCCTTGGCCAGGTCCATACATTTGGTCTCAAACTTATAGTAAAAATACATTTTCAAAAATAAGACCTCTGTTGAACGTGCATGACTGGCGGCTCCCGGTGTGAGGGAGCAGTAACAGAAAGCTGTTTGAGCTTCAGTACCGTAACAAAGGATTAGGAGAAAAATCATTCAAATGTACTTTAAGCCAAGAAGGCTAAATGGTTAGAGAAACCACACTCTGCATGTAGTCTGCAGAGTCTGCTAAGAATTAGTTTCGGGTTCTTGGATCGGATCCCATTTCCTGAGTGGGATCAGATTTCGCTTGTGGTTTTGTTAATCCGGGACAAAGAGAAGTGACTCAACATCTAATTTTCACTGTTCAGTCTTGGGAAAATAGAAAACACTCTTTGTCAAATGTTTATCAAGAAGATGTCGTTTGTTTCTTTCCAAAAAAAAGAGCTTTTTAGGCCTTTTATTGAAGGAAAAAAACGTTTTCACAGCTGACATTTTGTCTCACCATAGCAGGAATTCACAAGTGGAACTACTACTACTACTACTACTACTTAAGTGAAACCAATAATAGTGAGCCAGCATGTACAAACTAGTACCGGTTCACTTATTTGGAAGACAGCCATCATTAATGTTATTTATTAAACCAGCTTTTCCTGCTGTGACATTTCACGTTGTCTGCTGAGAAAGCAAAATGTCGTCTGAGGATAAATGTGGGCCCCACCGACCCCCTGTCACTGTGTAAGCAGGCGGTATTTGTCCAGCTGTGAAAAGGTTTAAAGTGATCAAGTGAATGCAAAGATTTTTGAGCGACACACATGGGTTAAAAACGTTGATGTATGGCCAATGTATCATAATAGAAATACTCTTATTACAAAAAAATCCCAAATAAAACTATACAAACAGTCAAATATGTCGTAAGATTTGTGTTGGGAGATTTTAATCTAGTTGAAAGAACAAAACAAGATTGTTTTTAAAACATATTGTTTTACATTGCAAAGCAGAAATTATGAGGTTTCTTGTTTCTTTCTCTTCTTAAGCGGAACAACTGGTCTTTTATTATTTAGTGCTTTCTCTCCCTGGAGACAGTAAACACCTATTTTAACCCCTGCAATCAAAAGGATAATTTCCTTTATTGTCTGAAAATAAATCTGCCTGAACAGACTTGTATTTTACACTCTGTCCAATAAGAAGTTCCAGTTTAGTGATGGCATTGGATGTAAGTAATAAGATTAGCTTTCCATGCAGACAGGTTTGGTTCTGATGCCAAGGACATGGCGAGATGTTCCCAGATCACTGGCTTGTACAGATAATTAGTCATCTTGTACAGGATGTTGAGGGACTCGTTTCCCTTTTCCATCACAGGCACTTGATCTTCGTTAAAAATGTAAAAAGTCAAATTTTCAACATACCTTTCTGGTTCACATGGAAACATTCAGGTGTAAATGCAATCCAGTTTATCATTTTGCAGAGAAAGACAGAGAGAGATGCTACCTCTTAAGTTACAAGACGCGGACACAGTTACTCTTGTCTGTTCGCTTGGTCCGTCACTTTCTTTTTCTCCTGCCCCGGTAAGTTAACGCAGCCTCTGCCATGATATCCACACTGAGAAAACCAAGCCAGCTATTAGACTTTTAGCTTCTTCATATAGCTTGCTTGCTAAAAATGCTACTTTAGCTCTCCTTGCAAAATGTTATGTTCTACCGTAACCTACCGTAGCACTGCTGACGGATGCACGGCATGGGCATTATTGAAGTGAACAGATCGGCCCATAGATCAGCCGGTTGTCACCGATAACTGCTCCAGCTGTTTGGGTCAGAATCGGACTTTTGTTCGATACAAATATCGGATCGGTGCCGTCCGTACTTTCACTCAACTGTATTTATCTCAAAATGAAGTATGTTTTAAAGTTTTAAAGCAAAATGGTAAGAAATCAGAAACAATTCGAAGCGTCATTACATTTTTAAATTATTTCCTATTTTTTAAACTTTCCACCTGCTGATGCAGTTTGGAGCCAACAATCTGCAAAGCCGTCTAGTGTTGCTTTAATTTTAACTTTTTAAAAACTTTTATTTTCTCAAAGAAACTTTTGAAAGGAAAAATACTTACTATATGCCCATTAATTATAAATCAGATTTATGCACATCTTGCACATACTTTTGCAGGTTTATTTTGACAATTTGTCAGTGAAGATGCATTTTTTTCTTTGTCTCTCACAGGTGCACCTTCATTTACGGCACCCCCACCATGTATGTTGACATGATTAGCCAGCCGGACTTGGCAAAATACGACTTGTCCTCCATTGAGGCAGGTGAGGAAAAAGACTGAGAAGATGACAGCAGCATACACGTTCACTATTGTGTAAATTATTTTGTTTTTTAGCCAAATAAAGTACCCCTTCAAATGATTTAATGCCTTTTTTATACTGATATTATATATTTGTCTGATAACATTTCCATGAACTGATTGCTTCTCCCGCAGTACTGTTGATTTCACAGGTTACATTGATTTGTTTCTGTACTGCAGGCATCATGGCTGGTTCCCCTTGTCCTCCAGAACTTGTGAAGAAGGTCATTTCTGTAATGGGCATCAAGGGAATAACAGTGAGTGGATTTTACAGATATAACTTAAATATTGTTGTTTTAAATTGTTATTATGTCAGAATCAAATTAATCTCACCAACTTTTCAAAATGGAATTCAGCTTTCACACACTAGGGGGAGACAAATCCATTAGATTTAGATAGTAGGCTACGTGTTGGAGACTCTTCTCATCATCCAATATTAAGCTTCTTATAAAAACAAGTACAAGATGTATTTAGACAAAAATACATATTTTCATTTTGTAAAAGGTTTATTGGACGTGAGCACTTGTTACCACCTCCAAAGGTCCAGAAAATGAAAAGATATGAATATACATAAGATATGCATAAAGTCAACACGTCTGTAACCCTCCTAGTTCGCAAGAAATGGTTTGAATTGAAGTATGTTACAAATAATTTGCACGTAGTAAAGAAACAGTGAGCCTTTTTAACATATAAATCTTTTCATAATTATTATTGAATTCTCATTTGTGTACATTCTTTGCAAAAATGAACAAAATACAGTCTTTTTCAGGAGAAAATAAATGACAAATCCATCCTGATCCACCTATTACGCTTACCCACATCTTCAACGTCTTATTGTCTTAAACCTCTGTGAGAAATAGGTCTTCTTCAGCTGTTTGTCCTTTTCATGGTAACTGTCTTGGATGTTTTCTCAGTCAGTTAGGATGTAAAACTAATTACAAAGGAGCAAAGATGATAAACAACAATGCCTTCCTCTAAACTGTGAGGAAATATTAATCTTGTTTGGATTCCTATCTGGTTTGATGATCAATTATTTTCGCAGATAACAACCCAAAAAATGAGCATCATCTATTTAAGACACTTTATTTCCAGAAACTTAAAGCTCTGTTACAACTCTGAAGCTCTACTGAGCTTTTTAGCCTCTTTAGGTTTGTTTAGCACTTTTTCTGTTTCACGTCCAGAGCTTTAATGTTTTGGTTCACTCAAAGCTCTCAACAGGAAGCATTTAGAGACACGCTGGTGAACATAGTTGCACATTTAGCAGCTAAATAGCCAGATATTTCCCTCAGGATTTATTTGAGAGCCAAAAGTGAGAGAATAGTAGACTTATATTCAACAGGTGGACACAAACATGACTCTGTGTCTACTGGAGGTCTAAACAGTCAACTCAACTTTATAAGCAGATGTCAGTGTTGTGTTTATTAGTTTGTTCTGCTGCCCCAATTTGCTTTCTTATCAAGAGCTAGATGAGAATATTCGAAGGACAACATCGTCCACAGTGAAGAACGCTAATTTTTTTGTTACTCTGTTCTCTGAGGCACTGAATGCACCATTAAATGACAACACATCTGTCCTTATTTTTTTTTGTAGCCCTCGATTAATCAATTGCCTCCCTTGTTTTGGTGGTTACCTGAATGTTGACCATTTCCACTCCACACGCTGATATAAATAAATGAAAATGTAAAGCTCTTTGTGTGTTGGGTGATGAGGGAGACAGACAAGAGAGCATGTGTATCTATGAATGTGTTTGCATGTGTATAGTGACACCATATAGCAGATGAATAGATGGACGGTCTTGAAGTAAAATGAGTTAGCATTGCTTTCGTTGCATGTGTAGCCGGTCACCTGGACAGGCTCCTCCTTAGGGTCTCCTGTGGAAAAGACACAGAAACAGCAGCCAAATTAAACAGTCTGCCCTCCAAGCAGAGACCCCATGACCTGGGCTCTGTGCACTGGACCCCAGGGCCAACATGGAAAGGTTCAGACAGGGACAGAGGGGAGGACGGAGAGTTCTGCGGTTAGGAAGTGAGAAGTGAAAAACAAAATCATGCAAAGCCAACTCTGGGCCACTCCAAAACCAACTTAAACCTTATGTGGTAACGTCTGAATCCAAAATCGCACTGTACATAACTCCAGTTGAAAAAATTTTACACCAGATCATCACCAGAGGGATGTGATTTTGGATTTAGATGGAGGCCGCAATGAGGAACAAAACTTCGCCTCAAGTATTTGCAAAGGTCAGTGAGGATATTGAAAACATTTAACTTCAAAAACTTCATTTAACCTTTGTGTGTCTCTATTAACTTATTTAGATTTAGATCATCTAAACAGCAAAACTTTCCTAAACAAGAGATAAAAAGTGATTTCTTTTAAATGTTTCTGCATTACATAAGTACCATTTTAAAGCCTCTAGTCCCCTAACATTTGAAGATGTCTGACTCCTAGTGAGTGTCAAAAAAGACTAAAAATAACTGGTTCAGGATTTTTATTTTCCCGTCATGTCAATGGCCTGATTGGTGTCGGATACCTGTGCGAATGCCTCCTCAAAAACGTGTGCCCCTTTTTGGCCATCCTCGGCTTGACTCTGCCGCTGCAGCCGTTGAAGGCGGTGCTGTCTCTGACTTGCTTGCCTTTCTGCTGAGGTGGAAAAGCACACACTGCGTCTGTAGGAATGCGGGTAGAGTCCATCCACCTGCAGGTAGAAAGAAAAACGATAAGGAGCAGAGAGACACTGATACCAAGCAGCCAGGACAGAGGGTTGGAAAACACAGATAAATAAAGAGAAATGCTGCTAGTGTGAACATAAAGATCCTTTATGGGATATTCTGTATCGCTCTGTATTTGTAGCATAGATTGTGCTGCCATGTTGATTTTTTTGCAACCGGATGTGATATTTGGACGATACGGAGGTGCTAACGGCCGTGTGTGTCGCTATGATTGAGACCATAAACTCATTAGGAAAGTGTCTACTAAGGTAATAAATCAGCTGAGAAGTAGCCTCACTTTACCATTATTTCTAATGGAACCAGACTTCTTTGTGCAACCAGAGGAGTCTCCCCCTGCTGGCTGCTCGATAGAATGCAGGTTTAAGGAACTTCCGCATTCCCCTCAGTTCTCAGACCGGAAACTTCCCGCTTGATTTGTAGCCGTGTTAACGGCGAAGCTCTAGAGATGGAGGTCCCCTGACTTTTCATCTAGTGTCATCAGCAGGTTGACATTTGTGGTTTGGAGAGAAATTTTGACTACTGCTTTTGGATGGTTGAACGCATTTTCTTCCTCACAAAAACATTCAGAAACCCAGACTGTTTACATCTGCATTGTTTACATCTATGTTTATCTGCTACCAGGCTAACAGAGGCTAACAGAGCTGCTAGTGTGGCTGTATAGTGTTGTTTGAGGTGAGTGTCTTACTTGCGCAGTGGAGCTAGCTGACATGTGCAGTTCCACGGGTTGTTGGAGAGGGTGAGGTTGGTGATGGTGCCAAACGCCAAGCTGTTGGGAAGGGACTGTAGCTTGTTGTTGTCCAGGTGCAGTAACTTGACTGCCGTCACACCAGTAAAAGCACCATCAGAGAACTAGTGAAAAGTAGAGCCATACATGGGTCATTTAGTGTTTTGGTTAAATGGCTGCATTTACACAAACATACTCGCACTAGCAAGTTGGGGTTCTGTGTATTTCCCAAGGACACCTGAACCGGTGTCCTGTAATAAGGACCTGCTCTGCCTCCCGAGTCAACCAATCAATGCAAATCTTCCTGAAACTATTATAATACTGTTTTTTTTGGCTTGTACTGCTGTATTTATAAAAACATGGTTCACACTCCGGCATGCTGACCCACAGGGGCGTAGACAGTGCACACAGTGCAGCTGCCCTGGGGCCTCTACTCAACTGGGGGCCCGTGAGAGGAGCGAGTCAGTTACATGGTAAAAATGCGTTGATTTTCAGCAATCAACAGTAAACACCCAATGCACCTCGAACTGTATCATGTTGAGATCAAGTTGTGTATATACACACTCAAATGTGCATTTCCCCTCGGGTGTCTCACACTACTGACTGTACTCAGTGGTTTTACCCACAAAAGTCTGCAAGCAGTCGGCTAATAAGGTGTATATATGGTGAAATATAAAAAAATAGATTCCACAGAATGAATTAAGTCTTATTTTCATTGGTATTCGTGTCACATAGCCCACATATGCAGTGATAATTCCTCGGTAATATGTATATGGATGCCCAATCTTAAGTTTCTATTTGTTCATGTGGCAAAATGACGAGACTCCAGAAACCGGGTGAAACGCACGATCTGACGTGTAGAGCTCACGTGCAAGCTAGCAGTCGTGCTATTCAAACATTAAAATTGTTTCAAGACGAGACAGGAGAGAAAAGAACAGGAGGAGAGGGTCGCAAAGATTGTTTTGGATCACTGAAGACATTCGCCGTGATTCGCTCAATGCAGCCTCGTCGGATGCCTTTCAAGTGCAGTAACTTTACAGGCGCCTTTTCAGTGGATTTGGTGCCGCTGAGTTGGCCTACCTGTTTAATTGTGTGGATGTGTTTGTGGGAATTAAACTGTGTGTGCGCTGTAGCTGGCCTGTTTTCAGAACACGGTGTTATGTTATGAGTTGACCACTTTTCCTTCTTCGTTCATTCACCATAATGTCTGGGCTGTGGCTCAGGAGGTAGCGGTTGGCGTTAATCGAAGGTCGGGTTCAATTCCGCTCCCCAGGCTGCATGTCGGTGTCCTGGGCAAGACACTGAACCTCGACCCTGGCGTGTTCGCCAGTGTATGAATGTGCTGAATGTTAGTTTCGTTGAGCACTTAGGCTCAGTGTATGAATGTGGGTGAAAGGTGAATGCAGATGTAGTGTAAAGCTTTGCGTGGTCAAAAGACTAGAAAGGCGCTATACAAGTACGGAGCATTTAAATTACATTTACATTTGCCTCTCTGTCAAAGAGGAATGTGGTTGTCATGATCCGGGAGGTTATTGTACTGAAATTGCCCCAAAACGTCTGCGTCATTTCAGCACAGTGGACACCTCCTGCACTCAGCTGTTCGTAGTGACGTTCAGGATTTTGACAGTGACAGCACTGGTCACGCTCCTTATAACTTTCTCTTTGGCTACTTTGCAAATACAAAAGTGACACAGTCGGACTTTAAAAAATTGATCACATAGACTGCTGCGTCCAGGCGCACGCCACGCAGCCGTTGTTGGAGAAAGACGCACACGCAAGAGAACTGTTGAATTTAACGTGTTTAAGAAATCGATTTAAATGAGGTATTTACTGTATCTAATCTTATCAATTGTTAAATCGTTCAAAACGAGGAAACAAGGCACACAAATTTGCGTGTGCTTCATAACGGTGCAGCCCAAGGGCCCGTCCTAAAGCCTGCACTGGGGCCCGTTGTCACTACCTCACGCCACTGCTGACCCACCACCTCCGCTCATCCTTGTGTCTGTCAGAGACAGATGCACAGCGAGGGAATCTCACCAGTATTTCTCTGGCATGAAAGCCTCCTCTCATCCTTCCTTCTGCACCAGCACTTACGTAAACACTGACACTCACTTTCCCCCCCCTCAACTTCATACGCGTCTGCGAGGGTGCTAAAAGCTTCAGAGAGGTGCTAGATGAACCCATCTACACCGTGTCAAGCTGTGACTCCACCAAGAGGAAGAGGAGGGCCGGTTATGAGAGAGGAGCTCGGCAATTTATGTGAGTCTGGAAGAGATGAGGCTGTTTTGGAAATTTCCACTGTTGGGCGACGAAGTAGCCGAGGGCGTTTTAGAAGCAATGGAAGATGGAAGACTTCCAGCACGGCCGAGGTGTTTTCGCTCTCTCTGTCGTCTCCCTCTTTGGGCCACTCCTCTGCCACGAAGGCTCGCAAAGAGCCCAATTGTCCATTCACCTGGGGCGATGGCAAGCTAAAAATACTCCTCTTCATTCACTGTGGAACACCCTGACTCTATTTACCAGTCTCACAACCCTTCCTGACCTGTTTACAAGACCCTCCCGATGAAAGCAGAAAGCACACCTTGCTGAAAATAACACTTGTGTAATGATTAGACTCGGACATGCTTGGCCAAGGTCCAGCAAACAAAAACACTCTAAAAATACCTGCATTTGGCTGGAAAATGGTTTAATCTCCCTGGCCATGTGTGCTGCACTCTCCCCAGTCTCCTGCTGCTTCCACCTGGCTCTCACACAGTCCCAGCGTGAGAAGGTTGTTATTTTACAGTTTCCCCCTCTGGCATGCCTCCATACTGTGGCACAGGTACACTCAAATATTAGATTAACCTCAAGTATGAAGCAAAAGTGCACTCAGGAATGTCTGAAAAGTAGTGTGGTACAGCATAGAGCTCATACTGTATACATTCATACTGAAGCTGTGTAAGATCTGGATGCGAAGACATCTGTCTCTGAGACATGTTTATGGACTGGTCATTTTGCAGCTGCCTCACTCGATCATGTTTCAAGGTTCAGTTCTCCCAAATTACAAAAAAATAAACATATTTTGGTGAGGCTGTATGATTAAAATTTTGTCACCCGATTATCCGATTTGTCTATAAAATGTTTGTAAATAGTGAAAAATCTTCAAATGTTTTGTTATAAAAATACATTTACACTCAAATAAAACAGAGAAGAGCAGCAAATCCTCACATGTGAGGAGCTGAACCCTGCCTGAAAAGTAAATAAAACGATTATTCGATTATCAAAATAGTAGCTTATCGATTAATCGACTTATCAGCTGTTGCCTCCGTTGTATTGAGGTTAAAGCAGAAATCTAGAAGACGGATATCTCATCGTGATAACTAAACCAGCATGTTTTTGTAATTTGGGTAAACAGACCCTTTCAAAAATACGTTTCTCTCAAAGGAAACTTCAAGAGTGATGGTTTAGCTTTGTGTAATAAAGTATTTTATTTTCACAACAAAGTCAGATCTTAAGACAGATACACGTGCACTAGTCACAACAGGAACACATAAACCAACCCCTGCATGCTGCAACGAAGATTCAGTCATCCAGTTTGCATAAATGGCGGTTTGTTATGTAATGCAGGTTGACTTGATGCATGATGTATATGTAAATATAACCACTGTGCATCCATTAGTACACGTGGCTAGACAAATAGCGTATGAAAAATGGAGTCGACCTCTGGCCAGACCAAAAATAAATAAACAAAAACTGACTCAGAGTGGAACATAGAGACCGTTTTTAGGAGATATGCTCGTTGTTCTGACCTTAATTATACAACTTTATTGAATGCTGAGGATTAAAAGCCAGTTGCAATTTATTATTTTGTGACTCTACCTTTTCCTTTCATCTAAAAAACAGTTTAGATTATTTTTTTAGATGTGATGAGGAGCACTTGATCTATCTTGCCTCACAGTTATGGTGTCCCTGATGGAGTTTAAACTAACGGACCCTGAACGTTTAGCTCTTAGTGCTTTGAATGTCTACGTGTTTGGCGTTAGATATAACAATCATGCTGCCTGTCTACACCCAGTAAAAGTGGACTGACCTTCTCCAGACCCATGCTGTCCAGGGATAGGTGCTCCATGTAGCGTCCAAAGCTCTGGAAGGCGTTGTCCGGGATGGTCCTCATGGGGTTCTTCCCCAGCGTGAGTTCCTCCACCACACGCAGTTTGCTCATTGCCGCGCTGGGATAGGTGGACATCTTGTTGTTGTCCAGGTGAAGTATTGCGAGGTTCTCCACGTCATCCAGAGAGCCCGGGTGCAGGGTTGTCAGCTCGTTCCCGCTCATGTGCAGCCAGCGCAAGTCTTTGGCACCTGTAAATGTCCCCGGCCGCAGCTCGCGGAGCTTGTTGTCATTGAGCTGCAGAATAAAGAGGTTGATCATGGGGGAGAAGATGCCCTTTGCCAGGTCGCTGATCTGGTTTCCATGCAGGTAGAGGTAGGTGAGCTCGGTCAGGTCCTCAAAGGCGTCGGGCTTGATGCTGTTGATCTCGTTGTCGGACAGGTAGAGGTAGACGAGCTTCTTCAGCCCCTTGAAGGCGTGGGATCTGATCTCTCGGAGCTGGCAGTGCTGCATGTGCAGCGAGACGAGTCCCTTGCTTTCATTGAAGGCTCTTGTGGGTATGCTGCCCAGGTTGTTCCTCTGCAGGTTCAACAAACGGGTGACCTCAGACACCTGCGGGATCTTCTTCAGCCCGACGTTCTCACAGATGACGTGCTGAAGGTCACCGTGGCAGTGGCACTGGCTGGGGCACTGGCCCGGGGCTCCCTGCACCGCGGGGCCCAGGACCAGGAGGCAGGTCCCCAGCAGCAACCAGCTCACACACCGCATGCTGAAAAGCCCCTAATTTCAGTTTGCCCGGTGACTTAAAGTGCCTCCAGTCTTTTAGGAAGAACAAGCAGAAAAATCCTGTAAAAATCTTTACAGAGAAGCGGGGACGAACTCGAGAGACAGGAGGTTGAACCGAAGTTGTGTTTGTGTGTGTGTGTGTTGAGAGAAAAAATAGACCCAGAGAGAGGGAGTGAAAAGGTGAGTGAGTGAAGGTGGGCAGTGCAGAGAGACGTCCACTTTGAGAGGAGGATGGCCAGTCAACTGTACACACACACACACCACTATTTATAACATTTACTTCAGGAAAAAAAACGAAGAGGGCTTGCCAGGGTGTTCAGGGCGAGAGGTTTGCAAGAGGAAGTCAAGTGTCTGTGAGAATTTAACCCTAAATGAGCAGGATGACGAAGCGGGACCACTCAGTCTCTTTGCTGCCGGCTGCGTTTTTTGGCAGGACCCTGAACATAAACAAAAGGCTGCTGGATGCACGTGTCCAGACAAATCATAAGAAAGAGGACACATGCTCTGCACCGGGTTTAGTTGTTTTTTTAAATAACATCTGAGCAACTTCCAAGTGACCGTTTTAACAACGTGGCATGGGGTCGGGTTCGATCCGTGCACGGTCCCAGACATCGCTATTGTTTTTCCGTCTGCGGTGGCAGGAAAAGGAGCCACTCCTGTGCAGCTGTTTTATAACCTATAATAGTCTCCAGATGGTTGGCAAGAAGCGCGATGCTGTTTCAAGTCATAACAATTGCAAAAGATACTTTACAAAGGAAAGTTTTGGATTCCACTTTACATTCCTGTGTGCATGCTTGTTTTTGAAATGGAGCGCGGTGTTATGTAATGGTCTCTCTCGGTCGAACCTGTGAGTTGTTAAGGTGATTGTGGCTGTCAGGTTTAAAACTGCAGGAGATGGACTGGCTTTTATAAAGTCTGTAACTGTGAGAACAAAGCTGTGTTTGTGGTGTTCGTCACAACGTGCTTTTATTAACAAAGATAGACTTAAGCAAAGCAGGACTTTGGCTCAGGTCAGCGGATGGTTTGGCTTTAGGTGGCTGCATTTATAAGATGGATGGACCCACCCAGGGTAAATGGAATCTAGAGTTGACTTAACAAATCTAACATTTTATTGGGAATATCTTCTCCTCCCTTATTTTCCAGGTAAAGTTCTCACCGTGTCCTCCTCTGAAATGCCCTGCAGGTCCTATTTGTCTTTGACCTTTCCCCTCTGGTTGATCTATGTCTGTGAGCACTGCAGTATATTTTATCTTTCTGTCTCTTTTCTCCTCAGGAATTTTCACCTTTATTTTTATGACCTTGCATCTCGCTGACTGTAAAATCTGAATCAGCAAAGTAACTCCAGCTATCAGATAAATATAATAAAGGAAAAGGCTCTGAAATGTCGTGACCAAGCAGAAAGTCTCCCAAAACCGAAATATTTAAGTACAATAATTGAGTAACTTTACTCAGTTTAGAGCTAAAATGATTAGTTGATGGCCACAGATCTAATCAGAAGCTATTTTGATAATCGATTAATTGTTTGAGGAATTTTCAAGCAAGAAGGGCAAATATTTGGAGGTTCCAGCCTCTTCGCCACTACGAGGATTTTCTGCTGTTTTTGGTTTTATATCACTGTAAATTAAATATATTTGAGTTTCGTACTGTTAGTCAGAAAATAACATTTGCAGAAATCACCTTGGTAATGGCAATTTAACATTTTGAAAAAGAATCTGTCAAATATATATAAGTTTTTTTGTGGAGCACCTTTTTCCAGGTTTGTTTTAGCAACAGAAAGAGTTTTGTCTTAGTCTGTATTGACAATGTATTAATGATTATTATTAACAAATGAAAGACATTCATTTTGATTTACTATTTATTTGATTATTACTGGATTGTAGAGATTAATATACTGCTGGGCAGCTTAGCCTATAATAATACATCATAGTTAGTAGTATATTTTGTATAAATAATCAGAATCGACAATTTAACTCAAATTACCAGATAAATTTGGTGGACTAAAAATGTGAAACTTGCCTCCAAACAGTAATAGTGCAGCAGAAGTAAAAGTAAAAAGTAAAATTGTCCTCAAAAATCTCAAAATTGTACTTAAGTACAGTTCTTGAGTAAATGTTAGTTACAGCTAAGTTACATCCCAACACTGGCTCACAGATCATCTTAACGTACGCCCTCGAATCCACACCCACAATGCAAAAAAAACAAAAACAAAACCGACACTGATGTTAGAGATTCGAAAATCTGCAGCGGACGGCGGCAGAAACGACCCGGGGAAAATGTTACATCTCTGTACATCCGACCCCGCACCGTCCCGTCCTACGTCCCTCCCTCTGCTCATAACACGCTGTTTGTGTGTTTGACAGATTGGATACGGCACCACAGAGAACAGCCCTGTGACCTTCTGTGCGACGCCAACAGACAACCTGGAGAGGAAGACGGAGACCGTCGGCTTCATCATGGACCACTTGGAGGTACTTCAAAAAGCTATTCATTAGGACACTGTGCGAAGATACGATTTGAGATAAACCTTTTCCTTTTCATTTGAAATGCTCTTCATTTTACAGTATTTTACATTTTCTAACCAAACGTTCCTATTTCATATTTATGACTCTTGACTTTTACAGTACTTGTTTTCTTCTCCCTTACTTTGTTTAGTTTGACTGTTATTCTGATTCTGAGGTTAATGCAATTACCTAACCAGCCCATCATGTGGCAGCAATACGTCAGTTTGTGGGAACTTGGATCGGAAGCCGGAGGGCCACAGGTTCAAGTCCACCATGGTGGTGCTTGTGGACCAATCCCCCGAACCCCTAATTGCTTCCTGGGAGCTGCACAGCGGCTACTCTGCTCCTAATTAGTATGTGTTAAAGAGAACAACACATTTCGCCTTGGGGATCAAAAAAGTAAAAGAAGAATTTAGCAGAAAGTCAGTGCATCCAGAGGTGCATCTCAGAAACTGCTGCTCTCCTCAGATTTTCATGCATCACAGAAGAAAAAAAAACTGCAGATGTGGTGAAAAATTAATTAATTTTTACAATTAATAATTGTATATTATATTATTATTATATATAAATATTAGAAAGCTGTACCTAATGAAGTGGCCACTGAGCGATCATCAAAGTACTAAAAACTGTTTTAACTATGGTGCATTTGCTTGGAATCAACTAAAACACAATAAGATTGTTGACTGACATTAAATTTATTTATTTATTGTTCAGCCCTGAACAGAATTATATGTTTTACTAAACAATGATTTTAGTTAATCAGCTTTGTGTCATTTTAAAATATGCATCGGCCCCTCCACAGGCTAAAATAGTGAACCCTACAACAGGAGAAGTGCTCCCTCTGGGCATGATGGGGGAGATCATGATCAGAGGCTACTGTGTGATGTTGGAGTACTGGGGGGATCCGGCCAAAACGCAGGAGTGCATCACTAAAGAGGGCTGGTACAAAACTGGGTGAGTGGCCTGCTGCTGTATCTCTCTACTATCAAAGCATCACATAGTGTGATCTTGACCTTTGAACTTAATTTGGAAAGAAACTCCACCCAAGAACAGAAAATCTTAAATTCTGTGTTATGTTTTGTTTAAATCAGACACCCAGCTTGTATGAGGGAATTTTAGAAAACAGGAAACAAAGTTAACAAAATTATTATTATTATTATTATTATTATTATTATTATTATTATTATTTCCTGTTTCCCGCAGCGACATTGGCAGCATTGATGCGTACGGCTACTGCCGAATCGAGGGCAGGATTAAAGACATGATCATCAGAGGAGGGGAGAACGTTTACCCGGCTGAGATTGAACAGTTCCTGCACACACACCCCAAAGTCATGGAGGCGCAGGTGAGTTCAAATAGCTCGGAGCTTAGAGACCATGTCACAACCACTTTATATCGTTATGGTTAAACTTCACACTCCAACTCACGTGTTACAGTAAATGTTCAAGGCCCCTATGAGCCGTGATGAGGGTCTAGTGGTTCCATAGACGGGGTGGTGATGGAGCAGTGGATTAGACTCATGCCTTTGGTCCCTAATGTGTCCCTGAGCAAGACCCTAAACCCCTAGTTGCTCCAGAGGCATGTTGACCTCTGACATATTAAGCAATTGTAACTTGCTTTAGTGCCCTGCGATGAACTGGCGACCTGTCCATGGTGTACCCCGCCTTTCGGCCAACGTCAGCTGGGATTGGCTCCAGCCCCGAACCTGTACGCAGGATAAGCGGCTGACGATGGATGGATGGATGGATGGATGGAACTCGCTTTGGATAAAAGCTTCAGCTAAATGAATAAATGTTAATGTAAAGAATGCACTTTTCAGTGGAAAAGCAAATACATTTTCTGAAGCTGTGTTTTTTATTCAGATCAGATTAATTTCTGAAATTAAAACAAATATATAATATCATAAGGTATCTGACTCAGTTTGCATCTGGTTTACCGTTGGGGCTGATCTTGATCAGTATTATTTTTTATTTTTATTAAATTATTATGGGGCTTTTTTGTGCCTCTATTACATAGCAATGAAGCGAGGGATTCATAATTGACTTAAGTCTCAGAGCTGCCACCCACCATTATTGTCTTTTTAAATGGAATATGTTAATGATAATTGTTACACGGACCCAAGTGACAGAAAGTTAATCTGGCTATTTAACACTTGCATTGGACGTTGGCGTGCAGAGCTGTCCTTTTTCCACATTTGAGCCTTTTTTTCTTGCACTGTAGCATTGTGTCATGAGTCAGCTCATTTTAACAGTATAGTTTCTGTTATGAAATCGTTATTATCTGGGTGTGCTGCTGTCCCTCTGTTTTAACATGCAAATGTAAAGGTTCAGTCACGTAGGAGAAATCTTGTGTCCAGCAGTTACACCTTTTGAAATTAGAAATATTTGCATGTTAATAGATTTTTTTCAATGCTTGTGTCCAGGCAGGATCCTTCATTGTATGTGTTGCATCAGAAACAAAACATTAAATCCAGTGAGGCTACTTTTTTTGCTGCAGAGCTACAGGTCTTTGTGTTTGTCAGGTGGTGGGAGTCGAGGACGCCCGTATGGGTGAGGAGGTCTGCGCCTGTATCAAACTGGTAGAGGGACAGGACTGCACTGCAGAAGAAATCAAGGCTTACTGCAAGGGGCAGGTGAGGCACAATTCTCTAAGTTCTCTAATTAAGTAACGAGCGTGGAAATATTTTGTACTTCACCTTCCTGTCAAACAGTTTGAACGACCCTGCTCAGTGTCTCCGTCTTCATCTGCTCCTTTCAGATCGCTCACCACAAGATTCCTCGCTACGTACTTTTTGTCACCAGCTACCCGCTCACTGTTACCGGAAAGGTAATTTCCCAAACTCCTGGTGTTTTCAGCAGAGCTCATATTCCTATAAATGACAGACAAATGAGGTTTATTTTTAGGTTTAATAACAGCTGCAGCCTGTGATAAATTACAACACAAGAGCAGCCACTCCCCTCTGGTTCTTGTTTCTCTCATGCCGTTTAAAATGACTGGAGACGTGGAGTTGTGTTTGAACAGCTCTGCCCTGAATGCCCCCAGACAGGAGGGAAAGGGAGCTATTAGCTCGTCTGCACGCACACCAAGTACTGTTAGATGAACCCAGAAGGGCGGTGGACCCCGTCCCGAAGCGTGTTAGATAAAACCAGCCCCTCAATCGAACACTCCTTCAATTCATGTTACTTTATGTACTTCATGTGTAAAACATCAACACAGGCCACATTTAAAAGCTCGTAGACTAGTTCATCTCGTAGTAGAACATAATAACGCAGGTTGCACTTGAACGCAGCATCTTTGGCTGCTGGGATCTCCACATGTGAATCCCACCTCTGGAGTGTGCGAAGTGATGCATGTGTGCTCATGTACAGTTACTGTAAAGGAACAGTTTGACAGTATGATAAAATGTGCTTATTGCTTTCTTGCTGAGAGTGAGCTCAAAAAAATATGACACCACTTTCATGTCTGTAAATATGAAGATAAAGCTACCAGCTGATTAACTTATCTTAGCATGCAAGACTGGATTTGGGGGTAAACACATTGTTCATTAACACATTGCTTAATCTGTACAAAATATTAATTATAAAAATGACAATTTCTTGTTTTACTAGACATTATGTGTATTTTCTACAATTTAAACAATATTAGTGAGCTTTAGAGGAGCTGGTAGGCAGATTTTGTTATCTTTGGACAAAGCCAGATCAGTTTGTCAATATTCGATAATGAAAATAATCATCGGTTACCTTTAATTTAATTTAACCATCTTTTTTTTTCTTTCTCTTCTCAGATCCAGAAGCACAAACTACGCGAGGTTGCCGAGAAGCAGCTGGGGCTGAAGAAGGGAAAATGAGAGGGGCTGCTGGTGTGCGGAGAGAATTCAACGACTGTTTATCGTGTTCCACAAACACTAATGGAGATTATATTAACCAGATATCAGAACATCTTAAAACATCTTGAGAAATAATAACACGCAGCCTGAGCCTTACAGTAAGACCTGCGATGGCTGGGCACGAAGCGCCGTGTTGAACCAAATGTTTATCCTCCTTTAACAGTTAAAGGCATAACTTCAGCCATATTGTGAATTTTTCTTACTGTCAACAAATCCCACAAAAAGGTCGAAACCAAACACTTGATCCAGCTAACAAGTATTATGTGTGCGTACAAAAACACAAACCACAGTTGAACTGGGTGACAAGCTGCTTCGTTACCACAAACCACTAGAGCTGCAACGATTAATCGATTAGTTGTCAACTATTAAAGGGGCTATATGTAAGTTTTTGATTTAAATAAATCAAATGTTCATTGCCTTATTGTCAGTGGGCTCAAAACTCACTCAGAAATGAAGCACACGCCTGTTTTCTCCGTTGCTTCCATCAGCCACTATTCTGCTTTGAATGTGAGGTCTCCGGGTCGGATTCAGCTCTGCGTACGAGCACATTCCTGGTTGCAATCTTAAAGTCGCACCGCTAGTGACCGCTGGAAACTACATGATGCCCCTATAAATTAATTGCCATCTATTTTGATGATCGATTAATCGATTTGAGTGATTTTTTTCTTTCAATTCCAGCTTCTTAAATGTGAATATTTTCTTTACTCCTCTATGACAGTTAGCTAAATATCTGTGCAAACAATGATCAACATTTATAGACCAAACTCATCCTTTAATGGAGAAAATAATCAGTATTTGCAGCCCCACTAATTACTCATGTTCAAGTGTTTGTTAAAAACTACAATGTCCAGATGTTTGAGGAAGTTACTGAGCCATTTTTAGTACAAAGACTTTGGAAGCTAATTAAGATGTACATCTTCACTTGGCACCAGACATGGTGTTTATTTTGGTCTTTTTATGGGATTTGTCTGAAAATTATGAACACCACCTGCCTCAACCTGCTGCTTAATAATATAGGTAATAGAAACTTGAACCCAAGAGATGCAGAACGATCCTTCAGTGGCCGTCTCATTGAGCCACTGTACAGTAAATGTCAAACCACTCAGGTCCACTCGTTTTTTTTTATCCTGCAAAAGAGCTTTTTTTTTTTTTTTTTTTACATCAACTTGAAATAAATGTTTTACCACATTATTAAAACCAGGCTTGGGTGTTTCTCCTTTTACGGGAAGAATGAAGGTATTTTTATTGATCTCTGCCTCTTAAACCCTTGGAATTCCATTCAGAAACACACACTTACATACACACCGATTGAAAATGAGAACTTTGTAGAGTTTAAAATGAGCGAGTATCACTGAAAGCTGTAAAGAATTTCCTCTGGAGTCAGACCGGGCTACATGTGCCGTCCAACGGACACTGGGCTGCAGGATCGGATGTCGTCTTCTGTCTAGACGTGAAGGCCCAGAAATAGCTCTGAAGAGCCCAGAAGAACAAACAGGGCCCCTGGCTCTTACGGAGGAAACTTGAGGTTTATTTAGGATTTTTCCTTTGACATATTTTTGGTTTGGATTAATGTTTCAGGACATGGGAGTCTTAAAGAGAGCGCCAAGTGCAAGAGTCAACCAGTTGGCTTTGACGTGCTCCAGCATCCGCACCAGGCTTTAGGAAATCAAAGTCAAAGGAATGTACATTTCTTTGGGGTAAATAGGAGGTGATGTCCTGTTTTTAAGACTGGTCACTTCTTTCTGTACACTTATCTTACATTTTCTTGGCAAACCGTTAGGAAGTCAACTAAATTAAATTGTTCACCTGCTGTTCATCACCTGTCCTCATCTCATACCCCTTTGCTTCAACAAAAACTCTCCGGTCTCCCTCATGTGGCAGGAAAGAGCGCAACACTTAAATGTAAGCATATGATCTGACCATCGGCTGCATAAAGGCTGTGACATACACTTTGTTGGAAAATACATGCAAGCCGATGATATCTACGGATGAAATGCTAAAGATTAGACTAAAGATGCACCGCAAGACAAAGATCATCGTGAATCAGGCTGCAGGCATAACTGAAGCACAAAGAATACGAAGCTTTCCCTGCTCTGCTGACAGGCTGTGACCAGACTTATCATAACCAGTGCTGAACTGAAGCACTTTTTGCTTTTGTTTTTGTCTTTTAAATGTAACATAAGAGGGATCTTGGTTTTCATACTCAACGTCTAACTGCAGCATTAGATTAAAAGTTCTTAAGATTTAAATATACACATGATGGCCAGACCGACTGCTGTCTGCTGTCCCTGCATCTGCTGCTCGGCTCGTCCACCTGCTCCTCGGTGCAGAAGTCCTGCAGGAACACAGCGGCCAGGTTGCACTGCACTATGGCCGGGTCAGTGATCGCAGAGCGCGATGACGGCGTTGTGAGGTTCATTAGTATAGTGATGGCTGACAGGACGGTCTCTTCCCTCCAGCTCGACAGACAGTTTGTGACCAAGCTGATCCCGCTGCTCTGTAGGATGTTGTCTCTGCATTCAGGGTCCATACTCAGGTTACACAGCCCCCCTGAGAACAATTATGTTTTTAGATCAGGAGACTGCATTTGATGTGAAAGCAATGGTTGTTGGTTTGATACTCACCCATCCCAAACTCCACAAAGTTCTCATTCTCCTCAGTGACCATGTCCAAGAAGAGGTCTGTCACTCCCTCAGATGCTCCATGTTCTTTGGGTCGTACGCAAAGTTGGCCAGGTTAGCCAGCACCTGCTCCTTTGCCTCTGATGCAGTGAAATGATGTATGCAGGCGACATAAAAATAAAATTAATTACTTAACATCAGCTTATAACAAACATGTTGGTATCAAGATCTGATGTTGGCAGATATGTAACAAGCGGCTGCAACACAGAAAGGTGAAAGACATGTTAGAGGTAGTTTAGAAACAAAGACCATGACATATTTTGTCCACCAGAGAGCACTGACACTGAAAAAAAGTTTACTTTTCAGCTGTAAAAATGTGGAATGAACTGACTGCGACATAAGCTATTTAAAAAGTGTTTATGCCTTGTCAGTCCTGCCCTAAAAATAAAGAACTTTTCTTTTATGTTATCGTCCTTGCCCACATGAGCCAGGTCATAACAGTGTACTGTCAAAAAGCATCACCAGATTTTTAAACACATTTTTAAAAACAGAGGGTTAAATTCCAGTTTAAGAATTTCTAAAGTGGCAGACTGGAACTAAGTATTTACTTTATACATTTCTATTGTATGCAGCTTTATACCTCTACTCCGCTACATCTCAGATGCAAAAGTTGTTACTTCACTAGTTTATCTGACAACCTGTCCAGTGAAAATCTCCAAATTTAGTGTTTTTGAATTAAATTTTTTATGATAAACTGAAGGATGAAATTTTCCTTCATGGGTTGAGAAGCTAAATAAACTATTTAAACTCCCCTTAGACAGCTGATGGGTTTATAAAATATATCATCACAAAGCTGAAAACAGGTTGTTTTTCTGAGCTCTGTAAATGTTGACCTTTTAGAGGCTCTCACATCTACATGATCTTATAGAATATGATGCATTGATTAAACTACCCAACATGATGTAAGTTTGAACATCTACAGTGAAATGCAACATGCACATTAATGCAGCAGCAATATTAATCCAGAAACATCAGCCTATAATAGTTAAACACAGAGAGGGACCATTTTACTGCACAGTGAGTACTTGCTGATAAGACTTACATACAGGGATCGAGTTATGATGGAGTCATGTGGGAGCTCAGCTAATTCATTTACCAACAGCCATTATTATTAATCACAAATAATGTATTTCATGGTTAGTATTATTTTACATTAACAAAATTAACAGGCTAAAATAAAACATGTTCTCCAAATAAACATTATTACAAACATTATGACAGGATGGCTGCACCACCAGGTAATCACCATGCACCCGCGTGACCCGTGAACATGAACTCACCCTACCACTGTAGGCTTTTACTCTGTATTGACTTATTGGCTTTATTGTCTAATTAGTAGAGCGCTATAATCTGCTTGCTACGGTGTGTAAAATAATAACACTTTAGTGATCCCATAAAGAGAAAGGCGGTGTCTCCTGGAACAAAAGGCTGGTCTTTGTTGATAGATTTCAGGCTATTGAAACCTGGACATTGTTGCAATATCGCCATGATATAATGATCAATGAAGTCTTTCTCTCTCTCTCTCTCTCTCTCTCTCTCTCTCTCTCTCTCTCTCTCTCTATTTATTTAGGCCTACCTCGACAGGTGTCGTGCCAAAGTAGTTATCCCCGACAGAAAGTGTTTCCCCTGCCGCGGGAGCGCGCATGCATTCAGCGGTGAAGGCGGACCTTCGACTTCATCAAAGTCAATGAAAAATATACCATGTGGATTGTTTAATCTATCGTTTTACTATAGTTTTACTAACGAGGTTTGTGTACGGTAAATTATTATCATAACAATTTAATAATGCATTTAAACAGAACTTTTCAAACACAAAAAGTGATAACAGGCTGGACTGCAGTCGGCCAAAATATGTTTCCCCCTCCATAACGCACAGATGATGGCCTACCGTCAAGTGTTTAATTTTGTGTAGCCTATACTTCACATCATGACTAAAAACAGGGGTGATTATAACTATCGCTCAAATTTGAACTTGAACGTAGGCCTATGTATTAATAAAGAATGTTTTACTTGCAGAGTATTTTCACACTTGCTATTGATATCATCTGAAAACTTCTTTCCAAGCAGAGTATTTTAATGTCTGATGGGGATATTTTCAAGCCTCAGATTTTAGCTCTGTAGCTTCAGGGTGTGTGCCTGCATGGCGCCACCAGCAGGACAGAAGCGGGCCTGTGGTTTCAGAAAACCCCGTGTTTATAGCCTAGAAGGTGATGGGTCAAGGTCCGAGCAAGGAGCTGCAAACCTTTAAAAGGGGAAATTTCCTGTTCACTATCAGTGCGGTTCTTTCCTGCAGTGCGGAGAGAGGTGCAGTGAGCTGCAGCTGCACAATGATCCCCACGTTACGCTCCCTGTCTCTTCGGAACAACTGTGTTTTTCCCAGAGCTTTAAAAGTTTTGCAGCTGTCATGGACTGGTCCACCCGGATTACCTGCAGCAAGTCGGTGAGTTACAGCCGAGATCACTTAAAATTAAAGCTCATACACCCGGACAACAGGGGATTTATTAATTTTTAAACTATAAAGGAAATCCCTAATTTATCACAAACAAAAGATACTTTTAAAAGATAACTTTCCTGTTTTGATAACAAAATCACCGCAAGACTGATCATATGACCAATGACTATCAAGTTCTCATATTCAGCATTGCCTAATCTCAGCTAGGCTTTCTATTAATAGGCCGACTCTGTCATATCTGGGTGCACAGTGTTTGTTTTTACGCATTTGAACAATAAAAAAAATGGGAGTAAAATCAGCTGCTATCGCGCAGCAGACAAAAGAATTGCAGCACAACGCAAAAGGAAAAAAAAGACTAAAAGCCTAGAAGTCTAGCCTACACAGTTGTTTACTAATCGCTTTTTAAAAAAAGAAATAAAGTCCTGGAGGGTCTATAAAAGGCAACGGACCAAGCCGCTGTGAGGCAAATGAGAGGAGAGGACTTCCACTCTGAGCTCTAATTCATGGTCAGTTACTTTGACAAACAAAATGATTGATCTCCATTATTGTAAGCAATAGAAAGTGAAGCCTGTTTAATGTTACAGCACTTTTATTTTAATTGAGCTGTATTTTACTGCTTCTGCTCCACTACAGAGGGAAATACATGTATTTGGAGTTACTTTACAGATTTAGGTTCTCAAGCTTTACAAGAAAACAGTGTCTGGTTGGGATAATAAATGTTGATGTTAATTGAGATGTTTGTGAGTTGATGTCCTCCTGGTTTAATTAAATAACTGTTTGAGGCCCAAAGAGGTAAAAGTATTTATTATTTCTCAAGAAAGCAATGAAAACAACTTTGTTTTTTTGTTGTTGCCTTGAAGTACTCCACAATTCAAAGGGGCAGTACAGTACATTCCTATTAGAACAAGTTTTCATGTGATTGTATTATAAAACTATAAACTGTAGTTCTTTCCCCCTCCTTTCTAACACACAAATTCAGAACTGTATTTAATATGATTTGTGACTACGGTTTTGTTGCCAGTGTCTGAAAACATCTCTTGTTTACTGCAGCGGCATACATGTGGACTCTCCGCCTGTTATCCCAACTCTCACTACCAGCTATGCCCACGGCACGTCTTCCACGTCTTTGCTCCACTCCACAGTAGCAGAGGCCCTGCAGAATACTGTGGAGCGCTGGCCTGACCGAGAGGCCGTGGCTTTTCTAGAAGATGGAGTACGCAAGACTTTTGCGCAGTTTCAGCAGGATGTGAGTCTTTTCATCAAAGTATTCTGCATTTATCCAGTCAGTGAGCCTACAGATCAACAAAGACCTCAACAAAGTATTTAAATAAAAAAGTACGTTAACACACACAAGGTCCCAACATTTCAACTGAGATAAGAGTTCCGTCTGTACAAGAAATCAACGTTAATGTCTGTTAGACGTTGGATAAATTATCACCTGACCTTAACCCAATAGAGCTGCATTTCACCTCCTTAAGCGGTTACTGAAGGGAGAAACACCCTGAAACAAACAAGAACTGAAAGAAGCTGCAGTAAAATCCTGGAATAGCATCACAAATGAAGAATGCAACACTTTGGTGATGTCGATGGTTCGGAGGCTTGGGGCAGTTATTGCAAGCAAGGGTTATGCCACCAGGAGGTACGACAGCACCTCAGTATATGCCCAAGTTGACTGCTTAAGCCTCCTTGTGTACACAACACACACACACACACACACACACACACACACAGGTGTAAGATAATAATGTTGGTCACCAAGTTATAGCAGTTATATCCCCTGGTCATCTTGGCTCGAGCTGAACTAAACCACCACTGTAAACGAAAAGGGTGTGCTAGGTTTATAACAAAAGACAAAAGGAGAGCATCATTACGAAACTGAATCATTTTATCTCAATAACCTTGTTTTCAGAATCATTGGGATCCAGAATTGAATTTGAAAATAAAATGATTTCAGTTTTAATTTCACAGCCCTAATAACTAGGTTTGTTGTATAGTTACCAGTTTAATTTCTCCAAAGACCTCGTCTTTGATTTCAAGATGTACAATATCAAAGTCCTTCCTTGCTTTACTACCCATATAAAACAATAGGAAGTTTCAGGTTTCTGTCTGTCTCCATGTTCTCTCCCTGTTTTGCAGGACAAACTCCAAACCTGTAAAATTTTAGCATCTGGACTCTAAAAGGACTGGTGGCAAGACAATTGCTAAAAGCTTTTTACTACTTTACTAACCTGAAGTAAGACTTTTAAATTATTATTAAACAGAAGACATTAGCTTAGAAACTGCGAACAAAGTCAAAGTGCTTTTTGTTTTCTAAAACTGTCACTATATCCTGACAGCATTACATGAGACAGATTAACTGTAAATAAAAAATAGGTTTCTCTGGCTCCTCCTACATCTCCTAATGCCGTTTGCTAGAATCCGCTGCCCCCTGAACAAAACAACCAATCAGACCCAGGAGCGGTCTCTAACGCTGCAGCCCCACTCATCGTGCATGCTCTCACTCAGTCAAGATCAATATCTTCAGCCCACGGCTGCAAACACAATGTCTGAGAAGCAACCAGCACCAATACAATAACTGCCCATCCCTCCTTTGCCAACGACAGTGTAAAGTGCACCTGTGGAAAGACGTTCGGGCTCCACACAGAGGCATGATGACAAACAGTGGGGAATAGCTTTTGGATATCGGACCCCGGACTGGATAGAGGGGCCTATTCACTCTAATAAGAATTGTTCGCCTGGCGCATACTCCAAAAAAGTTTCTAGTTTCAAGGTTTAGTTAACATGTGCAGTAGTGTTTCTCCTGATGGCCCCGCCCACGAGTTCCCGCTCAACCCGTATATGTACATTGCAATGACGTGAGAGATTTTAAAATAAACCGTCCATAGGTCAATAATTCAAAATAAAACTGTGAAATGGAAATATGTCCTTTGGTGAGTCTTCTGAAATAAAGAATTCAATCTAGACGTATTTTAAGGGTTTTATTCTTTGCAAAGGGTCAAACAAACATACAGAGTGCAAACAGTCTGCAGAGTGTAAGACAAAGAGCCAGTGTAGAAACAGGTGATTTTATACTGTAAGGGTGTTACACAGCTGTCTTAGGGAGGAAGGGCTCAACTGTCCTGAGTTGAAGGGCTATCAGGGTCAGTCAGATAAGAAAACTCTCTAACGAGCATCTTTCCCATGGGAAACTTCACCTAGCTGTAACTTTATAAAATGATCAAATACCACACAGTGAAACATTGATATATAATAATGAAGCATGCAGGGTGAAACAGTAAACACAGGAAAATATCAAATTTCCATCACAACAGTCATAACTGACATTGTTTGCAGGTCAAGGTTTTCTGACAACAGTTTTATAGACTTCCCTTTTATGATGGTGACCTGTGCAGAAAACGCTTTTAGGGCTGCAATTCGTCGCTGCAATGCTGCGATTGGCCAGTGGGCAAAACTGTAAGCACGGTTGGGAATCTCTGTCCAGTTGTGTTTTGTGAGTGACTCAGACTGACTCTGTAAAAGTGGGGCCACAGAAAAAGACATTTGGAAACGATAAATGTGAAATCTTTCAAGTTTAAAGGCTGATTTTTGCTCTTGGGTGTAAATTGAAGAAACCAGATGGTTAATTGTGTGGCTAAACTTTTCTTTTTTGCTCAAATCATGATGGAAATCTGACGAGGTCGGACCAAGTGACATTTCCGCATCACTTTGAACTAGGGCTGAAACTAACGATTGTTTTCATTGTCGATTAATCTGTCAATTATTTTCTCAAACAATCTGTTGTTTGGTCAATAAAACAGTTTGATCAGTGTTTCCAAAGCCTGAGATGACATCCTCAGATGTCATGTCTTGTCCACAACCCAAAGATATTTACACACAGAGGAAAGAAACCAGCACACAATTAAATCTTGTGAAAGAGACAATCTTAAGTTGGGGTGTGTCTCGCTGTAACTGTCCTGCCTTGTCTGAATGACACAAAAGCTTTAACAGAAGCCTGTAATGTTTCATACTCCACGTGTAGTGGTGAAAAAAGTACTCTGATCAAGGATTAAATGAGGAATGTTTCTGCATAATATCTGTTCTCAAATAATGGAATGTTTTTTGAGAACAATTTGAAATGTATTTCATGGATGGATGTGTTGAAATTAGTTCGGGTTGTACGTAAATGTTAAGAGATAGAAATTATTTGGAAACAGTGCGTTTTCAAAGAGTATTCTGAATAATGAGGTTTAAATAAACCAGAATTTGTTTGCTTATATTGAAAAATGGAACTTTCTTACTCATTAGTTGGTTAAGATGAAAGAGTTAATAACAATATTGTGAAATTGTATTTATGGTGATTTATTGGTCACATCAGGAATTAAATTGATTTTACATCCGGAAGCCAGAAACAGCCTCAAACATCATCCTAACAAACCTCAAACAACATCGCTAACATTGGACACACTGGCAGGACATCACTGTGTTTTTGTTCTCAAAGATTGAAATTTTAGAGTCTAGAAGAAAAACCTATTGATTTCTCCATAACGTCTACAGGTGGATCAAGCTGCAGCCGGGCTGCTGGCGCTTGGACTGCAGAAAGGAGACAGACTGGGCATGTGGGGACCCAACACTTATGAATGGATCCTGTTCCAGTTTGCAACAGCCAAAGCTGGCATCATATTGGTAAATCGTAGCTACAGCACAGTGTGCAGGATACACAGCACTGGCAAAAACACTGTTATAGAAACACTGCCTGTACACTAAGCTTTCGCACACATGCGGAACAGCACACAAGCCACATATGCACCATGGAGAAAAATAAATAAATAATCAAAAAAAAATATGATGCATTTAAAAGTCTAACTGCAGAAGGGGATAAAATAATTAAGAGTGGTAGTTAATTTAAAGCTGGTAAAGCATAACAACCTCCTGATGGCAACAGAGAAAATTCACTATGAAGAAGACGATCTGAAGAAAACAAAATACTCGCTGCTTTACGCAGTGCTTTACAGCTTTTTTTCCTGTCTATCTCCTGTATAAAAATTTACATTTACATCACATTTACTCATTTGGCAGACTCTCTTATCCAAAGCGACTTAGATTTGAGGAACAATATTCAAGCATCAATAAAGCATCAATATAGTAAGAGACTGAAAATACATACTAGTAAGATATAAATACTAGTAAGAACTAATAGCACATGTTGCATTAATGGGGTAACATAAGCTTGAATTATGGAGTTTAGGTAGATGGGGCAGATCCAGTAGTCACTCTGTATGCAGCATTAGTGACTTGAACCTGATCCTGGAGGCCACAGGGAGCCAGTCAAGGTCACTGAGTAATGGAGTGACATGAGTCCTTTTGGGCTGATTTAAAACCAGACGCGCTGTTGCGTTCTGAACCATTTGTAGGGGTTTCACCACACAAGCTGGAAGACCTGCTAGAAGAGCATTGCAGTAGTAGGCCTGCACCAGAGGCTGGGTGGCGTACTGAGTAAGGTAGGGCCTGATTTTTCTTATGTTACATAGAGCAAAGTGGCACAACCGAGAGACAGCAGCTACATGGTCTGAAAAGGACAGCTGGTCATCAATCATGACACCCAAGTTTCTCACCACCCTGATTGTTGTAATGGGAATTCCAAACATATTGCATGTAACCCTGGACTCAGAAAGACTGATCTGTGCTGTGTGAACATAACAGTCAAAATATCTCTGTTCTCTGTGTTATCCAGACTTCAGGGTCAACGTGTCTCTGTGGGATGATTGAACCTAAAACTGGATAAATAACAGGCTCACTGAGCTCTTCTCACTCATTCGACCATACATGTACCCGGCGTATGTGTGTTGCTGTGAGTCCTTCTGCAGAGTGATGGAGTGATGGTTGAGGAGTCAGTTTGTAGTTTGATGTTATGGTGAATATATTGCTTGGGTGGAATGACCAAGAGTTCAGATTTAGAGAGGTTTAGATGAAGGTGGATCTGCGCCGAGATGGTGGGGTCGTCTAGCGGGAAGGATAGGTAGAGCTGCGTATCGTCTGCATAGGAGGGAATGATTGGCCCCAGTGAGGTGGTGTAAACTGAGAAGAGAAGGGGCCCTAGCACTGAGCCTTGGGGCACCCCTGTGGAGAGGCAGTGGCAGGAAGATAATTGTCCTTGCAAAACATTGTTGGAACGTCCTGAGAGGCAGGATCGAACCACAGAAGTTAGATTCCCATTGCTGAGAGTGCGTATAGTATCCTGTGATTGACTGTGTCAATAGGTCAAGCAGGATAAGAACCGAGGATTGGGCTGCAGCTTTAGCTGACCTTAGGGCTTCTGTTACAGACAGAAGGGCCATTTCAGTAGAGTGGCCACTCTTAAAACCAGACTCATGTGGATCTACGGTGTCATTCTGTGAGAGGAATTCTGAGACCTGTTTGAAGAGTGTTCGTTCAAAACCTTTGGATAAAAATGGTAGAAGTGAAACTGGCCGATAGTTCTCAACTTGAGTAGGGTCAAGGGAGGGTTTTTTGAGGGGCGCAATGAATCCTTTTCTTTTTATTCAAGACCTTTTTTAGTTCTTTAGTAACCCATGGTTTATTAGATAAGATAATTATCTTGTGGGAACAAGTTATTATCCAATACACACAAGATAAAAAACATGATCTTATGGGACTTCAGGGGCTCTGAACTAACATGTACTTAATGACAGCAGCAGTTTGTTCTTTATACATATTGGTTGTTCCACCCAACAGGTGTCTGTGAACCCAGCGTACCAACTGAAGGAGGTGGAGTTTGCTTTGGGGAAGGTGGGTGACTTTTGCACACCCGTTATTTCAGTTGTGACACCCGGAGACTGAATCACATTAAGGTGAATCCTTTTTTCACAGGTTGGGTGTAAAGCGATAGTGTGCCCTTCGCAGTTTAAGACTCAGAAGTACTGCGACATGCTGAGGCAGATCTGTCCAGAGATCGAGACGTCCACCCCAGGAGACATCAAGAGTGCCAGGTACAGCTGCATGGGGTTCACCTGTTAATGTCTCTGGTCCTAACTCCTCAGCAGTCTCTCTGTTTAAGTTATGGATCACTGCAAAAAATACGTCAGCTGTGGCAAATGTCTAATTTCTAGAAGATGCCAAACTCAGATTATAGAGATGTTTTTGGGAATTTGGTGGTTGAAGAGATTCACTTTTACAGTAACAGTCTCTATGTGTAATCTTCGGCTCTCAATACAGTAAAGCCTGCTGTCGGTCAACAAGCAAAATATTCATACAGATTAACTAACTGTTTTATTATGAAATTTTGCTGTTTTATGCTGAGGTAAATGGGCCTTTAATACTTTAATATTAATATTTCGGGTTGTGTTATGAGTAAAGCTTATTTGAGGGGATGGTACGATGCTGGGGGAATTTGACCCCCTGACGTCCGTATGTGAAATATTCTAGCTACCTCAGTTTTTTCTACATGCACAGAAAGATTCATATCAGCAGGATACATGGATTTAACAGTGACACGCTACTTCATCAGAGAAAGAGACAAGAGTAAAAGCTGCCTAATTTTAACTAAAAATAAATAAAATCCTAAATAAATAAATTTGTTTTTCTCCTCAGACTCCCAGACCTCCGCTCTGTGATTGTTCTGGATAGCAGACAACCAGGAATGCTTAATTTTGATGACGTGATGCAGGCAGGCAGCAGCCAGCACATGCAGCAGCTTCAGGATCTGCAGAAGAAGCTCTCCTTTGACGACCCGATAAACATCCAGTTCACTTCGGTATTTGTTGCATGTCTTAAAGGTTTTCTTCCTGTCTAGCTGGATGTCCAGTTTTTTCAACCGGCGTCTTCCTGCTCAACACTCACAAGATTTAAGGGCAAGAATTGTCCTGGAGCGAAATTTCAGTTTCTTGTCACCAGGAGTCACTAGTAGGGTTCATTTCCATGAAGTTGTCAGACACCTCGTATAACAGTCTGAGCCTGTGAGCAAAAATAAGCAATGAGACAGAATAACTAATAAGTTTGACTGTTTGCTTCAACAGGTTTAGAGAGGAATAAAGAGTAACCTTGACATACTGTATCAAACCCTTTTAAAGGCTTTCTAAATATTCAGTAATTTATTTCTAATATCTGTTACCAGGGCACAACTGGGGCTCCAAAAGGTGCCACGTTGTCCCATCACAACATGATCAACAATGCCTACTTTGTTGGCAAAAGAGTGGGATACACCTGGAGGGTGAGTCTTTACTGAGACATTCCTTAAAAGTACTGAAAGATGGAGTAACACCCTGTTGTTTTTAGTGTTTTAATGGGATTTATTGATAATAAGAAAAACATGGAATAACTCGAGCCTTATCTATTAAATACATCTGTTTTATTACAACTCTCCTCTCCGCTGTGAAGACTTTCCACCAGACGTTGAACCTGGCTGCAGAGATCTGGTCACAAGTGCATTAGTTAAGTCCAACAGTTGATAATTGTGACCGTTTTATCTTCTGATTTTTGTCCCACAGCCTCACACTCGTGTCTGTCTACCCGTGCCTCTGTACCACTGCTTTGGCTCTGTGGCCGGCGGCCTGTGTATGGCCGTGCATGGCGTCTCCCTGGTCTTTCCCTCTGCTGGGTACAGTGGAAAGGCCAACATAGCAGCACTGGAGAGTGAACGGTAATGTCAGAAATCCTTGGCCAGGTTCATACATTTGGTCTCAAACTTAAAAATAAAGTTTAAATACCACTTGTGCTTACAACTCTCTTAAAGAGGCGGTATTATGCTCATTTTCAGGTTCAAAATCTTATTTAGGGGTTGTACCAGAACAGGTTTAAATAGTTTAATCTTCAAAATAAAACCACCATATTTTTTTTCATGCTGCACATTGCTGCAGCTCCTCTTTTCACCCTGTGTTGAAGGCTTCGTTTGAGCTATGGAGTGATACATCTTGTCTCTAAATGATCTTTGTTGGGAGTTGCACATGCTCAGTTCCTAGTTAAGGGCTACTAGCCAATCAGAAGCAGAGAAGGGCGGGTCAGCGAGAAGCATCTAATACATTACATTTATTAATTTAGCTGACGCTTTTATCCAAAGCGACTTACAATTGCTATATATGTCAGAGGTCGCACGCCTCTGGAGCAATCAGGGGTTAAATGTCTTGCTCAGGGACACATTGATGGACACAGTGTCACAGTGGGGAATTGAATAATCAAATCAAATAAATGCAATGATTGTTGAGGGACGTTGATTGGGAATACCAATGCACCGTAGATACAACAAACAAAACTATATAAACTTTAAGTTTTCTTGTTTCTTTTTCTTCTTAAGACAAACATCTGATACTTATTTTTTAGAGCTTACTTTCCAGACCCATTTTTACCCCTGCCATTAAAAGGATCATTTGCTTAAGTGTCTGAAATCATATCTGCCTCAACAGACTTGTATTTTAGGTTCTAAGTTCTAACTTCACATGCAACATGGTTTTGTAGGGGTGATATAGTAATTATGTTTTTCTAGATGTATAAGCAGCTTTTCATGCAGCCAGGTTTGGTGCTGAAGCAAAGGACATGACGAGATGTTCCCAGATCCCTGCGTTGTACAAATAATTGGTCATCTTGTACAGGATGTTGAGGGACACACGCCAACCTAGCTCATCTTTCAAGACAATGCCCTCTCAAAGACCAGTGTTGGATTCCTCGCTGTGACACATCCACCAATGTGCTCTTACGTAGCAAGCTGCACATGCTGGCGTGCCGGTGTGGGATCTCTGTATGAAAGCGGTTGTGTTTCAGATTATGAGTTCAAGCTTGCACACGTACGAGCCCACGCCTGGTTGCAGTCTTAGAACCGCACTGCTATTGGCTGCTGAAAACTACATAATACCCCTTTAACCCCTAGTTGCTCCCGAGGCGTGCAACCTCTGCCGTAAGTTGCTTTGGATAAATGAGTAAATGTACCTGATATTATTCAAAAAAGCCAAATTTTCCACTTAAAATTCAGGTGTAAATGAAATCCAATTCTTCAACTTCTCTTTCTAAAATCACCACCTGATGCAGGTGAGCTGTATATTTAGCGGACAGACATGAAAGTGGTGCATGTGGTAAGGACTTCGAAAGAAACTATTCAAAACATGAAGACACATTACATAGACGGTCTCCTAATCAGCAGAGAAAGTTGGATTCATCAGCAAAGTTTAATTTTAATTTTTTTTTGCAAGGTCGTCTAGGGTTGCTTTAAATTTTACTTATGAATTTACCAGCTTTTATTTTCTCATAGAAACTTCTGAATTCCTTTAAAAGAAATCCAGATTTATGCACATTTTGGCCACATTTTTGCAGGTTTATTTTGGCAGTTTGTCAGTGAAGATACCTGTTCATTGTCTCTCACAGGTGCACCTTCATTTACGGCACTCCCACTATGTATGTTGACATGATTAACCAGCCGGACTTGGCAAAATACGACTTGTCATCTGTTGAGGCAGGTGAGGAAAAAGACGTAGCAGCACACACATTCGCTATTGTGTGTATTAATTAATGAATTGTTTTTCTAACAAAACATTCTGATGATTTAATGCCTTTTACCTCCTGATATTATAGTTTTGTCTGAGAATATTTTCATAAACTGTTTATTTCACAGGTTACATGCATTTGTTTCTGTACTGTAGGCCTCGTGGCTGGTTCCCCTTGTCCTCCAGAACTTGTGAAGAAGGTCATTTCTGTAATGGGCATCAAGGGAATAACAGTGAGTGGATTTTACAGATATAACTTAAGTATTGTTGTTTTAAATTGTTATTGTAAATAATATAAGAATGACATTTATCTCAACAAACAACTTTACAAAATGACAAAATTATGCAATTCAGCTTTCACACACTAGGGGGAGACAAATCCATGGATAATCATTCACTGGATTTAGATAGTAGGCTACAACACATATTGTATTTTAGACAAAAAGAAGGCTTCATTTTGTAAAAGCTTTGTTGGATGTGAGCAAAGTTACCACTTCCAAAAGTCCAGAAAATGAGAAGATACTAAATATACATAAGATATGCATAAAGTCAACACTTTTTAACTTAACAATCCTAGTTGGCAAGAAATGGTTCCTTTTTTTCCCAGTTTGAACTTAAGTGTCGAAGAAAACGTTAAGTATGTTACAGGACTTAAATGTACTTAGTTACATCCCAACACTGGCTCACAGATCATCTTAAAGTACAACCTTGAATCCACACCCAGTTTATTTCAGACTATGCAAAAAAACGAAAAACCAAAACTGGCACTGATCTAACAGATCCGTTTGCTGCGTCCCCCTCCACCATGTTGTCCCACATACCTCACTGAGCTCCCAGGCTCACACGTGTTGAGTGTGTTACTTCCGTCCCCGCACCGTCCCGTCCTACGTCCCTCTCTCTGCTCGTAACACGCTGTTTGTGTGTTTGACAGATTATATACGGCACCACAGAGAACAGCCCTGTGACGTTCAGTGGGTCCCTGACAGACAACCTGGAGAGGAAGTCGGAGACCATTGGCTTCATCATGGACCACTTAGAGGTACTTCAACATCCTATTCAGTAAGACAATATACGGTTTAACATCACCATCTTTAGTACAGTATTTTTTTTATAAACAAATCTTAATGGCGCTATAATGTGATATGGAAACATGGGTGAAATTAATATAAGAAAAGTAAGAATACTATTTCAAAATTACTTTATAAATTCAGTTGCTATGATATTAGGTCCATCACTCTTCATTTTACAATATATACATGTTATACATTTTTATTACTTTTACATCACTTGTTTTCTTTTCTCTTACTTTGTTTATTTTGACCGCTATGCAAGATAGGGCAAATTCCCTGTAGCCTATGTGAAAACCTAGGATTCTGATTCTGGGGTTTATGCAAATATCTAACCAGCCGATCATGTAGCAGAAACTCAATGCATCCAGAGGTTGAGCTGCTGCCAGACCAGGTGGTTTGAGTATCTCTTTAGATTTCAGGCGTCCCTGCTGCAACAGGGACCAGAATCTCCATATTAGAGTATTTACAGCACAAGTTAAAGAATTCATTCAGGGAATTTGTTCTGGAGACACACTATCTAGTATTAAAAAGCTGTACCTAATAAAGTGGCCACTGAGCATATATCAAACAAATTACCAGTGTAGCAAAAGTACTCTGTTAAATCAAGAGTTAAATAATTTGCTTGGAATCAAAAGCACAATGTGATTCTACTGAAACAGACATTAAATTTAATTATTGTTCAGCCCTGAACAGAATTGTTTTACTAAAGAATGATTTTGTTTAGTTAATCAACTTTGTGTCATTTTAAAATATGCATCGGCTCCTCCACAGGCTAAAATAGTGAACCCTACAACAGGAGAAGTGCTCCCTCTGGGCATGATGGGGGAGATCATGATCAGAGGCTACTGTGTGATGTTGGAGTACTGGGGGGATCCGGCCAAAACGCAGGAGTGCATCACTAAAGAGGGCTGGTACAAAACTGGGTGAGTGGCCTGCTGCTGTAGGTCTTTAGTATGTGCAGAACTTTGAACTCAAAGGTTCAGTGTGTAAGTTTTAGTGACATCTAGTGGCGAAGGTTGTGAATTGCAGCAGCTCGATTACTCTCCAGTCCCCCATGCCTTTTTAAAATTTTTGATATGCAATAGAAACACAGTAGTACTAGCAGCTATAATTTTAGCTTGTGGGTTTTTTAATAGGTGTTTACCCTGTTATTTATCAAATTACACAGTTAAACAGCCTACAGACAAATATGTTTTATTCTTAATGCAAAGTAAGCATCATCGGTCACTTGACAGGCACACTCTCTTGTTATCGTAACACCATCCATCCATCCATCCATCCATCCATCCATCCATCCATCCATCCATCCATCCATCCATATCTGCTTATCCGGGGTCGGGTCGCGGGGGCAGCAGCTCCAGCAGGGGACCCCAAACTTTCCTTTCCCGAGCCACATTAACCAGCTCTGACTGGGGGATCCTGAGGCGTTCCCAGGACAGTGTGGAGATATAATCTCTCCACCTTGTCCGGGGTCTTCCCCGAGACCTCCTCCCAGCTGGACGTGCCTGGAACACCTCCATAGGGAGGCGTCCAGGAGGCATCCTTACCAGATGCCCAAACCACCTCAACTCGTAACACCATTTGCAGTAAAAAATAATTACATTTTTTCCACCAAGGCAGTAAAATTTCCATGATGTACACTTTTATTGCCAATAATAATAAAGGGGACCCGCCGTTATCTACAGGAAACACAGTTAACAAAATTATTATTTAGTCCAACTGCTGGTGTTTATTTTCAGTCCAAGTGTTTTCCTGTTTCCCGCAGAGACATTGGCAGCATCGATGCGTACGGCTACTGCCGAATTGAGGGCAGGATTAAAGACATGATCATCAGAGGAGGGGAGAACGTTTACCCGGCTGAGATTGAACAGTTCCTGCACACACACCCCAAAGTCATGGAGGCGCAGGTGAGCTGATGCTCCTGTTTGTTGAATAAATAAATTGTTTCTTGAGACTTCAATCATCCGATCCACCAAACACCACCGAATAAGAGTGAACAGCAAAGAAAAGCTGTTTGGCATCGTTACAATAAAAATACTTTACCAAACATAAATTTCCTAACTTTTTGTGCGTAGTTTAGTTTGAAGCCAATCATGGAACTGAAATATTTATATTTATTGGAAATGGACCATTCAGTCAAATAGTAGGGGTCCAGCAGTTAAACATTTTGAAATCAGCAATATTTGCATATTGACAGATTTTTTCACTGAGGGAGATTTTGAGTTGTAGCCTATGTGTTGCAAACAAAACATTAAATTAGGGCTGGGCGATGTGGCCAAAAATATTATCAAAAAATAATACCGTTCAATGTTGATAATTATCACGATATATGTCAAATAATTATTTCTTTCAAGTTTGAAGTCTGATTTTTGCTCCTGAGTAAGAATTGAAGAAACCAAATGGTAAATTTTGTGGTTAAACTTTTCATTATAGTCAGAACGTGACAAACACTTATGGAAGCCCATTTCCGCCAGTAAAATAAAAAATAAAATGAAAACTTAGCCTGGAGAAAAAAATAAAATATCAAATTAAGTCAAAATTATGATATACTAAGTCAAAATTATGAGATACTAAGTCAAAATTATGAGATACTAAGTCAAAATTATGAGATACTAAGTCAAAATTATGAGATACTAAGTCAAAATTATGAGATACTAAGTCATAATTATGAGATACTAAGTCAAAATTATGAGATACTAAGTCATAATGAAGAGATACTAAGTCAAAATTATGAGATACTAAGTCAAAATTATGAGATACTAAGTCATAATTATGAGATACTAAGTCAAAATTATGAGATACTAAGTCAAAATTATGAGATACTAAGTCAAAATTATGAGATACTAAGTCAAAATTATGAGATACTAAACACAGTCACAACAGTCAAAGTAGCAGCTCTTTCAATTCTCATATTCAGTTTGACACAGAACTCATAAGCAAAACATGTTTAAAACACAAACGACGCCTCTTTATTATCATAGTTATGTAGACAATAACCTACAAGAACATAAATTTCACATAAATGAGTCTTCCTACGAGCGGCACAAATAACATTGGTCTCTACGTGCAGCTGGCTGTGAGGCGAGTGCGTAGGGACCGTCTACAAAGTGCAACGCTGAAAACACATTCTGCAGAGATATTCAATAACTTCACACTTATACAATGTAGTGCCCCAAAAATCACCTTACACATTAATGATATACTGCTGCTTATACTGCAACACTTAGTTTGGGGGAAGAAAGACTTTTGCATACTTAATATTAGGTAGGCCTATTTTAAATATTCAATAACTACAGTTGAGGTGGTTTGGGCATCTGGTAAAGATGCCCCCTTGGCGCCTCCCTAGGGAGGTGTTCAGGCACGTCCAGCTGGGAGGAGGCCTCGGGGAAGACCCAGGACAAGGTGGAGAGATTATATCTCCACGCTGGCCTGGGAACGCCTCGGGATCCCCCAGTCAGAGCTGGCTAATGTGGCTCGGGAAAGGGAAGTTTGGGGTCCCCTGCTGGAGCTGCTGCCCCCGCGACCCGACCCCGGATAAGCAGATGAAGATGGATGGATGGATAACTACACTATTAAAGGCTGTAGTGTCTCAAAAATCACCTCACATGTCAGTGATATCCTGCTTTTGATACTACAACACTTAGTAGTCAGTCAACTGAATATGAGAATTGAAAGAGCTCCTACTTTGACTGTTGTGTTTACTATCTCATAATTTTGACTTAGTATCTCATAATTTTGACTTAGTATCTCATAATTATGACTTAGTATCTCATAATTTTGACTTAGTATCTCATAATTATGACTTAGTATCTCATAATTATGACTTAGTATCTCATAATTTTGACTTAGTATCTCATAATTTTGACTTAGTATCTCATAATTATGACTTAGTATCTCATAATTATGACTTAGTATCTCATAATTATGACTTAGTATCTCATAATTTTGACTTAGTATCTCATAATTTTGACTTAGTATCTCATAATTATGACTTAGTATCTCATAATTATGACTTAGTATCTCATAATTATGACTTAGTATCTCATAATTTTGACTTAATTTGATATTTTATTTTTTTCTCCAGGCTAAGTTTTCATTTTATTTTTTATTTTACTGGCGGAAATGGGCTTCCATAAACACTTGATGCCAAACAGAAGAACACTTCCCAAATCTGAGGGAGAACATTCAAAACTATAATGATAAGATCTTTTTTCAGAAAATATGATTAGCAAATATTTTTTCAGTCCCTTTTCTTCAACAAAATAAATTTCTTAATAGAAAAAATAAGTGCTAAGTTGTTTGTGATTCAAATTAAATAAATCAACATTTGTTATATTGTTATTCAGGAAAATTTTATTGTGATAATTATCATTATTGTTTAATTGCCAGCCCTACGTTAAATCCAGTGAGGCCACTTTTGTTGCTGCAGAGCTACAGGTCTTTGTGTTTGTCAGGTGGTGGGAGTGGAGGACGCCCGTATGGGTGAGGAGGTCTGCGCCTGTATCAAACTGGTAGAGGGACAGGACTGCACTGCAGAAGAAATCAAGGCTTACTGCAAGGGGCAGGTGAGGCACAATTCTCTTTTTAACATTAAGTAACGAGCGTGGAATTATTTTGTACTTCACCTTCCTGTCAAACAGTTTGAACGACCCTGCTCAGTGTCTCCGTCTTCATCTGCTCCTTTCAGATCGCTCACTTCAAGATTCCTCGCTACGTACTTTTTGTCACCAGCTACCCGCTCACTGTTACCGGAAAGGTAATTTCCCAAATCCTGGTGTTTTCATCAGAGCTCATATTCCTATAAATGACAGACATAAGGTTTATTTACACAGTTCATTAAGGCGGCATGCGTGCAAGACAAAAAAACAGAACTACAATTAATAGTTGCTGTTAACAGCTTGTGATAAAACACAGCTTTCTTGCTGAGAGTTGAGATAAGGACACTACCTTCATGTCTGTAATGGCTATGCCCTATGTTTAGCCGCTACAGGTAGCTAATTGATGTTGATTATTCTTAACGTGTACCCAAAACAAACGATGTCCAGTCTTTTCCGTGAAGTTTGAACGTTTTATTACCTGTATCCACTTAAAAATAAATGATCAGTAATATAAAGTAGAATAAACAAAATAATAAATGAACACAATAAGCTGAGCACAGTTAAAAACTGTGTGCTCCTCTTCTCAATTAGCCAAACCTGGTTGTCACAACACAGGAAATAAATAGGCTGTGGCCAGCATCGGCCTTACCACACCACACAATAACATGCCCCCTGTGGCTTGGAGGAAAACAGGTAGTATGGCTCCTGCAGTGTCTGTAGAGTAAACATGAAGCTACAGCTACCAGCTTAATAGCTTAGCGTAGCATGCAAGACTGGAATTGGGGGTGAACAGCTTTGCTCTGTTCATTAATTAACACATCGCTTCATCTGTACAAATAAAACAAAAAACATCACCCTGTCTCTCAGCGTTCATCGTCATATCGTTCAACCCTAACATGCCTTAGAAGACTTTTTGTTTCAGAACAGCTGTTCATTCTCAAAAGTCTTGATTGCTGAATTGTTATGTTTAGTTGCCGTTTTATTCAGTTTTCTTTCTCTTCTCAGATCCAGAAGCACAAACTACGCGAGGTTGCTGAGAAGCAGCTGGGGCAGAAGAAGGGAAAATGAGAGGGGCTGCTGGTGTGCGGAGAGAATTCAACGACTGTTTATCGTGTTCCGCAAACACTAATGGAGATTATATTAACCAGATAATCAGAACATCTTTAAAACATCTTGAGAAATAATAACACGCAGCCTGAGCCTTACAGTAAGACGTGTGATCACTGGGCATGAAGCGACGTGCTGAACCAAGTGTTTGAGTTTATCCTCCCGTAACCGACAGTTAAAGACATAAGTTCAGTCATTTTGTGAATTTTTCTTACTTGCAGCTCCCTCAGATGCTCCATGTTCTTTGGGTCGTACGCAAAGTTGGCCAGGTTAGCCAGCACCTGCTCCTCTGCCTCTGATGCAGTGAAATGAGGTATGCAGGCAACATAAAAATAAAATTAATTATTTAACATTAGAGTATCAGCTTATAACAAACATGTTGGTATCAAGATCTCATGTTGGCAGATATGTAACAAGCGGCTGCAACACAGAAAAGTGAAAGACATGTTACAGGTAGTTTAGAAACAAAGATCATGACATATTTTGTCCACCAGAGAGCACTGACACTGAAAAAAAGTTTACTTTTCAGCTGTAAAAATGTGGAATGAACTGACTGCGACATAAGCTATTTAAAAAGTGTTTATGCCAGTCAGTCCTGCCCTAAAAATAAAGAACTTGTCTTTACTAACACCAGATTTTTAAACACAGTTTTGATATTGGTATCTGCTTCAAACATTCAGTATGAGTCAAGTTAGAATTTTTTTAAAGCACAAAAATAAATGAAATGTGGAGGCTCTATTGATTACAAACTAGAGCTGCAACGATTAATTGATTAGTTGTCAGCTATTAAATTAATCTACAACTATCTTGATAATCGATTAATCGGTTTGAGTGATTTTTTTAAGAAAAAAAAGAAGAAATTTTCAGCTTCTTAGATGTGAATACTTTCAGGTTTCTTTGCTCCTCTATGACAGTAAACTGAATATCTTTGTGTTGTGGACAAAAAACATTTGAAGATGTCATCTTGAGCTCGGGGAAACACTGATCAACCATTTTTCACAATTTCTTTTTATATGTTCTGGACCTACAACTAATTGTTAATTCAAGAAAATCATCATTAGTTGCAACCCTATCACTAAACTAGATAAACTTCTAAGTATTGAAGCCAATTTCTGCCACAAGGATAACAAAACTGGCGACATTTAACTGTAGTTTTTTGTTCTTTTTCATTATACTATACTGTATTTCTACTGTTCTTCATTTTCATAATGTCTTAATCTGTGTACTTGATGATAAAATATATATGCATATTCATAGTTCCTGGATTTTTTGATGAGAGAGGGTTAAATTCCATTTTAAGAATTTCTAAAGTGGCAGACTGGAACTAAGTATTTACTTTATATATTTCTATTGTATGCAACTTTATACCTCTACTCCACTACATCTCAGAGGCAAAAGTTGTTACTTCAGTCATTTACCTGAAAACCTGTCCAGTGAAAATCTCCAAATTTAGTGATGTTGAATTAGATTTTTTACGATAAACTGAAGGATGAAATTTTCCTTCATGGGTTGAGAAGCTAAATAAACTATTTAAACTCCCCTTAGACAGCTGATGGGTTTATAAAATATATCATCACAAAGCTGAAAACAGGTTGTTTTTCTGAGCTCTATAAATGTTGACCTTTTAGAGGTTCTCACGGGACATCGACGCTAAAAACACACAATCTTATAGAATATGATGATTAAACTACCCAACATGATGTAAGTATTTAAAATGAGCTTAACCTTGAACATCTACGGCAGTGAAATGCAACATGCACATTAATGCAGCAGCAATATTAATCCAGAAACATCAGCCTATAATAGTTAAACACAGAGAAGGACCATTTTACTGCACAGTGAGTACTTGCTGATAAGACTTACATACAGGGATCCAGTTATGATGGAGTCATGTGGGAGCTAAGCTAGTTCATTTACCAACAGCCATTATTTTTCACAATTCATTTATTTCATGGTTAGTATTATTTACATTAACAAAATTAAAAGTTAGAAACCCTTATGTAATGAATTTAAAACTACTGTAAAGAATGTTGTGATGGAGACATGTTCTTGTTTTTCTTGAGTCTCATTGTGTTTTTTAACATTTTGTACTTCTTTTACCATGAAAATGTAACTTGGTGTTTATTATGTATGCATTTGTTGTGATTTGGCTGCTACCTTGGCCAGATCTCTCTTCTTGTAAAAGAGATTCTGAATCTCAATGGGACTTCCTGATTAAATAAAGGAATAAAATAATAATAATAATAATAATAATAATAATAATAATAATAATAATAATAATAATAATAATAAAAATAAATTAACAGGCTAAAATAAAACATGTTTTCCAGATAAACATTGCTATGCACCGCGAGACAAACATTATGACAGGATGGCTGCACTTCCACCAGGTAATCACCATGGCGCGGCATTGATGCAGGTTTAGAGCACGTGACCCGTGAACATGAACTCACCTCTACCACTGTAGGCTGTTACTCTGTACTGACTGCTGCTTGTTTGTTTTTTGGCTTTATTGTATAAATAAGAGTGATCCCATAAAGGGATCAATAAAAAGGGAACAATAGGCTGGTCTTTGTTGATAGATTTCAGGCTAATGCATACCTGTCAAGTTTTGGATTTGAAAATAAGGGAAATTTTCTGGCGCCCACCGTGAGCAGTCCCACCACCCCAACCAACCAGTATCCCTTACATTTTAAGACAGGTGTTATAGCCTAAATGAAAACACAAAAGGGTATATACGAAGTGTATTTATTTAAATGCTCATTTGCATATTTTCTGTTCATTTAACATTGCTTGTCTTTACATTTACATTTTTCTCATTCCACACATTCTTTTCATTTATTGCTTTTCTTTTAAAATTTTTCTTTTAATTTCACGTAACTTTTCTTTACTCTTTTAGTGAGTTATTTTACAAATTTGTTGTAGACTTTGCTTCTTTAAGACTGTTTTGGAAGGAGTGTGTTTGTGGGCTGGGCCAGAGTTGATCATTTTACATGAGAGTAGAGCTCAAACAGTTCTGTTGTCTAACGTCCATAGACATAGAGGTATATTATGTTTCAGATTTTAGCTCTGTAGCTTCAGGGTGTGTGCCTGCATGGCGCCACCAGCAGGACAGAAGCGGGCCTGTGGTTTCAGAAAACCCTGTGTTTATAGGTGATGGGTCAAGGTCCGAGCAAGGAGCTGCAAACCTTTAAAAGGGAATTTCCTGTTCACTATCAGTGTGGTTCTTTCCTGCAGTGCGGAGAGGGGCGCAGTGAGCTGCAGCTGTACAATGATCCTCACGTTACGCTCCATGACTCTTCGGAACAACTGTGTTTTTCCCAGAGCTTTAAAAGTTTTGCAGCGGTCATGGACTGGTCCACCCGGATTACCTGCAGCAAGTCGGTGAGTTACACCTGCATTTTACTGATTAAGAATAGGCTACATCAAGAGCAATGTTCAGCCGAGATCACTTAAAATTAAAGCTCATACGCCCGGACAACAGGGGATTTATTAATTTTTAAACTATAAAGGAAATCCCTAATTTATCACAAACAAAAGATACTTTTAAAAGATAACTTTCATGTTTTGATAACAAAATCACCGCAAGACTGATCATATGACCAATGACTAAGTTCTCATATTCAGCATTGCCTAATCTCAGCTAGGCTTTCTATTAATAGGCCGACTCTGTCATATCTGGGTGCACAGGGTTTGGTTTTACGCATTTGAACAATAAAAAAAATGGGAGTAAAATCAGCTGCTATCGCGCAGCAGACAAAAGAATTGCAGCACAACGCAAAAGGAAAAAAAAGACTAAAAGCCTAGAAGTCTAGCCTACACAGTTGTTTACTAATCGCTTTTTAAAAAAGAAATAAAGTCCTGGAGGGTCTATAAAAGGCAACGGACCAAGCCGCTGTGAGGCAAATGAGAGGAGAGGACTTCCACTCTGAGCTCTAATTCATGGTCAGTTACTTTGACAAACAAAATGATTGATCTCCATTATTGTAAGCAAGCAATAGAAAGTGAAGCCTGTTTAATGTTACAGCACTTTTAATTTACTTGAGCTGTATTTTACTGCTTCTGCTCCACTACAGAGGGAAATACATGTATTTGGAGTTACTTTACAGATTTAGGTTCTCAAGCTTTACAAGAAAACAGTGTCTGGTTGGGATAATAAATGTTGATGTTAATTGAGATGTTTGTGAGTTGATGTCCTCCTGGTTTAATTAAATAACTGTCTGAGGCCCAAAGAGGTAAAAGTATTTATTATTTCTCAAAAAAGCAATGAAAACAACTTTGTTTTTTTTTTTGTTGCCTTGAAGTACTCCACAATTCAAAGGGGCAGTACAGTACATTCCTATTAGAATAAGTTTTCATGTGATTGTATTATAAAACTACTAAACTTTAGTTCTTTCCCCCTCCTTTCTAACACACAAATTCAGAACTGTATTTTACATGTTTTGTGACTACGGTTTTGTTGCCAGTGTCTGAAAACATCTCTTGTTTACTGCAGCGGCATACATGTGGACTCTCCGCCTGTTATCCCAACTCTGACTACCAGCTATGCCCACGGCACGTCTTCCACGTCTTTGCTCCACTCCACAGTAGCAGAGGCCCTGCAGAATACTGTGGAGCGCTGGCCTGACCGAGAGGCCGTGGCTTTTCTAGAAGATGGAGTACGCAAGACTTTTGCACAGTTTAATCAGGATGTGAGTCTTTTCATCAAAGTATTCTGCATTTATCCAGTCAGTGAGCCTACAGATCAACAAAGACCTCAACAAAGTATTTAAATAAAAAAGTACGTTAACACACACAAGGTCCCAACATTTCAACTGAGATCAGAGTTCCGTCTGTACAAGAAATCAACGTTAATGTCTGTTAGACGTTGGATAAATTGTAGTCATGTTAGCATGACCACAATCACCTGACCTTAACCCAATAGAGCTGCATTTCACCTCCTTAAGAGGAGACTGAAGGGAGAAACACCCCAAAACAAACAAGAACTGAAAGAAGCTGCAGTAAAATCCTGGAATATCATCACAAATGAAGAATGCAACACTTTGGTGATGTCAATGGGTCGCAGGCTTGAGGCAGTTATTGCAAGCAAGGGTTATGCCACCAGGAGGTACGACAGCACCTCAGTATATGCCCAAGTTGACTGCTTAAGCCTCCTTGTGTACACAACACACACACACACACACACACACACACACACACACACACACACACACACACACACACACACACACACACACACAGGTGTAAGATAATAATGTTGGTCACCAAGTTATAGCAGTTATATCCCCTGGTCATCTTGGCTCAAGCTGAACTAAACCACCACTGTAAACGAAAAAGGGTGTGCTGGGTTTATAACAAAAGACAAAAGGAGAGCATCATTACGAAACTGAATCGTTTTATCTCAATTATCTTGTTTTCAGAATCATTGGAAGCCAGAATTGTATTTGAAAATAAAATGATTTCAGTTTTAATTTCACAGCCCTAATAACTAGGTTAGAATAAGTTTTCATGTGATTGTATTATAAAACAACTGGTATAGTTACCAGTTTAATTTCTCCAAAGACCTCGTCTTTGATTTCGCTGTGCTTTAATGAAGATGTACAATATCAAAGTCCTTCCTTGCTTTACTACCCATATAAAACAATAGGAAGTCACAGATTTCTGTCTGTTTCCACGTTCTCTAGCTGTTTTGCAGGACAAACTCCAAACCTGTAAAATTTTAGCATCTGGACTCTAAAAGGACTGGTGGCAAGACAATTGCTAAAAGCTTTTTACTATGAAAACTTGAAGTAAGACTTTTAAATTATTATTGAACAGAAGACATTAGCTCAGAAACTGCGAACAAAGTCAAAGTACTTTTTGTTTTCTAAAACTGTCACTATATCCTGACAGCATTACATGAGACAGATTAACTGTAAATAAAAAATAGGTTTCTCTGGCTCCTCCTACATCTCCTAATGCCGTTTGCTAGAATCCGCTGCCCCCTGAACAAAACAACCAATCAGACCCAGGAACGGTCTCTAACGCTGCAGCCCCACTCATCGTGCATGCTCTCACTCAGTCAAGATCAATATCTTCAGCCCACGGCTGCAAACACAATGTCTGAGAAGCAACCAGCAGCAATGAAATAACTGCCCATCCCTACTTTGCCAACGACAGTGTAAAGTGCACCTGCACATGTTCGGGCTCCACACAGAGGCATGATGACAAACAGTGGGGAATAGCTTTTGTCCTGTCAGGCTGCACCATGAAAGTGTTATTAAAACTGGATACCGGACCCAAAGAGGGCGCCTTATCACTCTAATAAGAATTGTTCGAGGTATAAAGTAATAGAGTAATAAGAATTACTGTAAAAAAGTTTCTAGTTTCAAGGTTTAGTTAATATGTGCAGTAGTGTTTCTCCTGATGGCCCCGCCCACAAGTTCCCACTCAACCCGTATATGTACATTGCAATGACGTGAGAGATTTTAAAATTGAGATGGAGGGATATCAACTGTTTATCATAAATAGGAAACAATCAAAAGGTGGGGGGGTAGCATTAGCAATAGTTAATAAAATGTCCTTTGTTCTAGATACAATAATGGAATGCATTACAGTACAGATTGAAAGGGAAAAATCTAAAATTATTCTTAGTTGTTAGTTAGTTGTTAGTTAGTTATTAGTTGTGTTTATAGGAAACCAGGATCAAATATTGACATGTTTAAGGGAAAAATAACAGAAATATTCAGTAATAGCAATAACAAAAAATGGTATTTATCTGCGGTGACTTCAATATTGACTTGCTCAACCCACAAGAACACAACAAAACGTCTCGGGTTACGTAGGTAACCCTTGTTCCCCGAGAAAGGGGAACGAGACACTGCGTCGGTGACGACACTATGAGAACACCTTTAGGCGTGGCAGGGCTGAATGCGAATGAAAACTACTCCAATCATATTGGCTTAGTGAGAACGTTAGCATGTGACGGCGTAACTGTAGGCATATATAAGCACGCCGGCACATAGGTACATTAGCTCTTTACTATGAAGCAAGGCACTCCAGGCGGGGAGAGGTGCGGCGAACCGACGCAGTGTCTCGTTCCCCTTTCTTGGGGAACAAGGGTTACCTACGTAACCCGAGACGTTCCCCTTCAAGGGGAACTCGAACTGCGTTGGTGACGACACTATGGGAACGAGACACCAACTATGCCGCGCTGAACCCCGCCTGCCCTAGCGTGCAGGCAACCTGTGGGCACTACTAGAGAGAGAGCGCTCGGGTGCCGGGTGCGGAGGGAAGGTCCAGACTATAAAAACGAATGAAGGTGTGAGGAGTGGCCCAGCCAGTTGCATCACAAACCTCCTGCAGAGATGCTCCAGAGAGGAGAGCCGTGGAGGCTGCCAAGCCTCTCGTGGAGTGAGCCCTTACAGCCATAGGTGAAGGCAAGTTGCGCACCTGATAAGCCAGGGAGATAGTCTGAACAACCCAATTGCTGATTGTATGTTTGGAAGTGGGGAACCCAGCCTTGGGGGACCCGAAACACACCAGTCTGCCTTCCTCCACCGGGAGGACCTCAGAGTGTACGCACTCAGTGCTCTGACAGGGCAGAGCAAATGAAGTCTCTCATCTTCTGCCATTGTAATGGAAATTTCACGAGAACACTTTTAAAACACTGCTCCCGTGACTTATCTCTGAGACCATTTGACCACCGGGGACAAAGGACACGAGGTGTGATGTTTGATGTATTGGTTTAGGTCATCTGACCATCTGTGTATGGGGACAAGGGATGCAAGAGGGGTAAGGTCCCTGTGGGTTCCTATTGTTCTAAGAGGCCAAGACACATTCACCAGTTGCTTCACACCTGGGGGGTCCTTCACCACATTGTTCATACATAGGTGTCATTTGATCTTCAAAGTCCTTTTGTGAGATATCTCTGACCCTGAGTCAGATATAAAAAGCGGCATGTGCCAAAGGGGGGTAGCTCACTCGGACGTTACTCTTCGTGTGTGTCTCTGTGAGCTCCTTCTGCAGAAGACTTGAATAAATCCACCAAAAGACAAGTGTTTTGCCTGAGCCTTTATTAATAGAATCTCGTTGCTATAACACCATCACATGAGGTGGAGGATGAAATGCCTGCAGTACCACGGGCCCCATCACGTTGGACTGCACTTTGGGAATGTATCCTGGAAAAGGGTGCAGGATGGCCCTCCTATTCCCTGGGGCAAACTCCAGGCATTAAGGAGCAATCGACAGAGCCTGGAGGTCCCCCACCCTCCTCAGAGAAGTGGTAGCGAGAAGAAAGGCCATCTTCAGGGTTAGGTACTTGGCCTCAGCCAACTCAATGGGCTCGAAGGGGGCCTCAGCCAATGCTTCGAGAACCACTGCCAGGTCCCAGGTGGGAACTCTGGGGCGAGTTGCAGGTCTCATCCTCCGAGTCCCATGGAGGAATCGTACGACTAGTGGAAGCCTCCCCAAAGCCCCATCCCTACAAAAGGTGTTTGGCTGCCACATACACCTTGAGGGTGGATGGGGAAAGGCCTGCAGAGAAGCGGTCCTGCAAAAACTCCAGCACCTGAACCACCGGGCAGGTAACTGGGTCCAGCATCCGCCGTACATCCTCCGTGTGGACAGGGCCCTGGAGCTAAGGAGTGTCTCGACTGCTCCCGTCGTTAGGCCCACCGGTACTGCGCCCCCTCAAGGGCCAGACCCACAGCCGCCACAGGGCGGGGCAAGGGTGAAGAACCCGGCCCCCTGCCCGGGACAGCAGGTCTCTCCTCAGAGGGACCTGCCATGGTGGACCTTCCAGGAGGGCCAGCAAGTCCGAGAACCACACCCCGGTTGGCCAGAATGGCGCTACTAGAAGTAGTTGGATACCGTCCTGACGGACCCTCTCCAGGATCACCGGGAGCAAATCGACTGGGGGAAATGCGTACAGACATAGTGTCGGGTCAGAAATAAGGCCAGGCTGGGCCAGTAAAGGCCTGGACCCCACCTCCGCCAACGTAATAAACTTAACAAATAATACTCTATTAGTTTTCTTCTCTAGCTGATTCATCGTAGTTAAAAAACTTTACTGGAGACGATCAAGAGTCGATGCAAAAGAGTTTATTCCAAAAAAGGATGAATAAACCCGAGTGACATCCTAGCAGGTCAGGATGAAACACTTGCAGTGGTCAGCTTGCATCACCTTATATTTACCCTTTGCTCCACCCACAAAGTGGGTGTCCCACCATCTGGAAAGTACCTAACAGTCCTCCCTTCACACTTTTGGCAGCCGGCCGTGGCAGCAAGCCGTGGCAGCAAGCCGCTCGTGCCGTGCTTGGTACCTTTGTCTCCTGTCTGTTTTATATCATCCTCACATGTCCAGCTTACTCTAGTACACATGTTGAAAGATATGAGAAACCATACAATACCATACAATATCCACATTCGATGACAATATGTGGCTACAGTAAATGCATGTGTGATTGATACACATCCTAATTGATCATAGTTGATCATAAGGTGCCTAACTTAAGTTCCAGTGCTTTCACTAATTAATAAGTACGTGCAAACACAGCAACCAATAATATGTGAGGATATTATAACCAATAATATGAGTACATGATACATGATAGATTAAAATAATATGAGTACATGATACATGATAGATTAAAATAAAATAATATGAGTACATGAGTATGCATCAAAAATGAGATGGACTATATAGATGCATGTTCCGCAACACAACCCTCGAAAACTCCCCAGTAGGTGTTTTGATGCTGCCTCTTGCTATCTTATGCTGCCTTTGCCATCCCATGCTGCCTTTGCTATCCCATGCTGCCTTTGCCATCCCATGCTGCCTTTGCTATCCCATGCTGCCTTTGCTATCTTATGCTGCTCCCTCCCTTTGCTCCCAAAGCACACGAACCTGCTCACTCACACAAACATGTGCAACTGTTGAGCCTTGGCAGTTAGATACAGAAAGGAGCACACACACCCAGAACTATAGGGTTTTAACACTGTGATCCTAACTTTAAACTATAAAATAACACTTTAAATAATGACTATGTGGACCACCCTTACTCTAGCAATTAATGACAACAATTTAGGCTATAATGCTCCAAAATAATACACAACAATAGCCTCGGCCACGAGTGTACCATGGCGTCCAGCCCTAGTGGGGCCGGGGGTGTCAGGGAAAACCATAGAGGACAGTGCGTAGTCTCTTGAGATGCAAACAGATCCACGTCTATGGGCCCGAACCTTTCGCACAATGACTCCACCACCTCGGGGTGGAGTCTTCATTCCCTGGGCCTCAGCAAGTCTGCTCCCTGATTCTGAAGTCCCGGGATGAACTTCGCTCTGAGAGACAGTAGCCTCTGCTGGGACTACAAGAGGATCTGATGCGCCAGTCTGCAAAGAGGGCTACGCAGACCCCCCTGGTGATTCAGATAGGCCACCACTGCCGTATTGTCGGACCTGACAAGAACGTTGTGACCCTGGAGTTCGGGCAGGAAGCTCCTCAGAGCCCGGAACACGGCCAGCATCTCGAGGCAATTGATGTGCCATGACGAATGATGCTCCTGCCAGACCCACTGCGCCGAGCGGTCGCCCATGACCGCGCCCCACCCTGTGAGGGAAGCGTCTGTCGAAACGATTACACGGCGACAAGAGGCCCCTAACTTGGGTCCTTGGGACAAGAACCAAGGCTTCTTCCACTCTGATAGGGCACAAAGACATCTGTGCGTAACCCGTATCAGACAGAGCAGATTTCCCCTCGGGGAGAACCCTTTGGTCTTCATCCAACACTGCACTGCAACCCCTCGGGGCTGGTGGCCGGTGCCTTTTTGCCAATCTCGGACGGTCTCCTGAAGCGGGCCGCCAGGAAAAAGCCGCCGATGAACTGCAGTCTGGGAGCTGACCTTCTGGCCAACTGCCGCCCCTCGGGGCCGGAAGAATGGTGAAGGCTCGGTGGTGGCTAGCGCGTCCCGGCATTATGCCGTAGCCGCTGTCCTTGATCCCCGCCGCTTGCTGTACTCCAGCAGCTGGGGAGTAGACAGCTGGGTGGAGAAATGTTATCCCAAGACTTACATAACTCATTATGTAAGTCCGGAAAAAAACGGCATGGGGATGCTGAGTGGCTCCTCAGGAAGCGATCATCCACTTTACTACACTGATAATTTTTTACAGTGTACCGGTGTGGTGTCCAACAATAATGCTGCGGTGATGTGTTGAGAAGAAAGCTTCCTCACAGCCTGTGGCCAATCAAGGATGAGCTTAGCCACAGCCCGCGTCACCACTTCCAGCAGCTCATCATAGTCGGCCGCGGCCCGACACCCGGAAGTCATTCTCCTCCTCCATGACGCTAAACACATCTAGCTCCTCAGAGCCAGAGTGCATTCGCCTCGCCGAACGGAGAAAGCCGAGAACGGGCTCCCGAACGGGAATGAGGGGATTCGGAGTCAGCAGATGAAGGATGAGAAGGGGCATCAGCTGTCTCGGAATCCTCCAGCAGATCTCGCTGCGATCCCCATGACTGAATCCGCCGAGCCCCTCTGCGATCATGGGGCGTACGCCACGGGGAGAGCATATCTGGCCGTCCTCAGAGAAGAGAGCCATACGAGACCTCAGTACCCGCATGGGCAGGGCCTCGCAATGGTCACAAACAGCTTCTCGAGAGCTGCCGTGGCGTGCGGCAGGCCCAGACAAGCAACACACAGCTCATGAGTGTTAGTCTCCTACCGTGATCAAGCGCGGGCAGGGAGACACACATCTCCGGAACTGGTTCAACTCTGAGGACACACTGCAACTTCCAGGTGGGTACTTCTACTAGCCAGGATGCAGGAGCTTTTCACTTACAACATTAGCCAACGTGCCTGCTGAAAAGAAAAAAGCTAATGTACTTATGTGCCGGCGTGCTTATATACGCTTACGGTTACGCCGTCACATGCTACCGTTCTCACTAAGCCAATAGGATTGGAGTAGTTTTCATTTGCATTCAGCCCTGCCACGCCTAAAGGCGTTCCCATAGTGTCGTCACTGACGCAGTTCCCCTCGAAGGGGAACTACAGAGTTCATAAATTTGATGTACAGTATCAGTTTATATCCCTCAATCACTCAACCAACCAGAATTACAACATATAGTGCTACATTAATTGATAACATATTTACCAACGTCATTGACTATAAAGTTGAAAGTGGACTAATAATAAATGATGTCAGTGACCATCTGCCAGTTTTTGCAAACATACATAGCTACACTAGGACCAGGAAAGACAACAAAATATACAAAATGACCTGAAACAGTACCCAAGAAAATATCAATATATTCAAAGAGGACTTAATGAAACAAGACTGGGGTGAAGTGTATGAAGATAATGTGAATGAAGCCTATGATTCATTTTTGACGGTTGTAACATCACTTTATGAAAAAAATTGTCCAGTAATAAAGAAAGAAGTAAAACTGAAATCTGAGTGTTACGTCCTGTAAGATCCTGTTCTGGGGTTGTTGTGGTGTTTTTGTTTTCTTTCTCTCTTCTGGGTGTTTCTCTCTCTCTCTCTTTTGAGCTCCTCTTCTAGGTGCCCAAACTTCGCGCAGCTGCAGCTGATTGAGCTAATCACCTGCAGGTATAAGGAGCCCTCAGTGTGGAGAGTGATTTGGAGAACTGTGTGGAGAAGTTTTGGAGAAGAGTGAGAAGAGTGGCCTGGAGAAGTGTTTGGCGAACTACGGTGAAACTGTTTCAGTGAAGACTGGAGTTTATATAACGCTTGGGGCGGCTGTGGCTCAGGAGGTAGAGCGGGTTGGCCGTTAATCGGAAGGTCGGCGGTTCAATCCCCGGCTCCCCCAGGCTGCGTGTCGAAGTGTCCTTGGGCAAGACACTGAACCCCGAATTGCCCCTGGTGGCTGTTCCGCCAGTGTGTGAATGTGTGTGATTGTTAGTTCCGTTTGAGCGGTTAGGCTCAGTGAGTGAATGTGTGTGTGAAAGGTGAATGCAGAAGTAGTGTAAAAGCGCTTTGAGTAGTCGAAAAGACTAGAAAGGCGCTATACAAGTACGGAGCATTTACATAACCGGTGATTGAATCCCCCGTTAATCATCTCCGGTGGAGATCGTTTTGTTTTTTGGCTTTTTCTGACAATAAAATTTCTGTTAAACGTAAACCCGTTTCTGACGCTTGACTTCCCAACCCGGGAACACATTAAATTGTTAGTCCCACATCCCCTGGATGCCACCGGGACGTAACACTGAGGATAAACCGTGGATAACAAATGGAATACTAAATGCATGTAAGAAAAAAAAAAGTATTATATATAAGAGTTTTTAAAGAAGAGGACAAAAGAAGCAGAAAATAAATATAAGTTATGTAAAAACAAACTAACCAGAATCATGACAAATAAGAAAAAGAATTATTATAGTAAACTACTGGATGATTACAGGAGCAATACAAGAAATACCTGGAAGGTGCTGAATGAAATTATCAAGAATAAAAAAGGTAAAAAAGGAGACACTAAATACCATGGTGGAGGGGACCTCGGTCGGCCTCCGTGGGGGGGTGTGTGCAGGGCCCACGGAGATATGCTCATCATGCTCCGCCGCGCCTCTGCGAAATCGTCAGCGGAACCAACCCCTCGGGGCTGGTGGCCGGTGCCTTTTTGCTGATCTCGGACGGTCTCCTGAAGCAGGCCGCCAGGAAAAAGACGCCGATGAACTGCAGTCTGGGAGCCGACCTTCTGGTCAACTGTATGGTGTCATTTTTTTGTCAAATGTTGTGAGCGTGTAAGACATTCTCACAAGCACATTATATTATTTCACACGTGCAAAAATTCTAATTTATAATTTATTTATAATTTATAATATAATTTATATACAAAATAAACAATAGTGGTCCCAACACTGACCCCTGGGGGACCCCACAGGTAATTGTCTTTAACTTTGAAATATGGTTTTGCAATGGAATGTTTTTTGAGAACAATTTGAAATTTATTTCATGGATGGATGTGTTGAAATTAGTTAGGGTTGTACGTAAATGTTAAGAGATAGAAATGATTTGGAAACACTGCATTTTCAAAGAGTATTCTGAATAATGAGGTTTGAATAAACCAGAATTTGTTTGCTTATATTGAAAAATGGAGCTTTCTTACTCATTAGTTGGTTAAGATGAAAGAGTTAATAACAATATTGTGAAATTGTATTTATGGTGATTTATTGGTCACATCAGGAATTAAATTGATTTTACATCTGGAAGCCAGAAACAGCCACAATGTCACAAGTTTGGTGGAGTGCGTGGTGCAGGAGCAGAGCAGGTTGAGGACCCAAATGCAGGACACGGAAGGCTGGCAGGTTCAGTTCAATGATTTATTTAAACAAAAGACTAAGGCAACAGAAGGCGAGCACACTTACTGGTGGCTGATAAAACAAAGTCCAGAAACAAAGTCCAAATCCAAAATGGTAAACGAAAATCCAAAACACGAGAAACAGAACCGGGAATACAGAGAACTCAGAACATCCAACACAGAGGGCAGCATGAGGTACAAGCACATGAACACCAGAACAGCAGAACATGAACACCAGAGCAACAGAACAATGATCCGACAAAGACAAGACAGAAACACCAGGTATATATACACACAGGGGTAACAAGCAGGGCGGGAGCAACACAGGTGACAGGAATCAGGGTAAACGAGACACATGACACAGACACACATGCAGGGATCACAAGGGAAACACAGGTAACAAGATACTAGAACACAGAGTACAGAAGACAAAACCAAACTAATGTACACAAGAAACTAAGACTAATGACAAAAACTAAAACCCAAACCCCCCAACAGAAACACAAAGAACAGGATCGTGACACTCAAACACCATCCTGATGGAGGCAGGATAGTCGCTAACGTTGGACTTGTGGTGAAGCTCACACAGGCAGCACCTCACTGTGTTTGTGTTCTCAAAGATTGAAATTTTAGAGTCTAGAAGAAAAACCTATTCATTTCTCCGTAATGTCTACAGGTGGATCAAGCTGCAGCCGGGCTGCTGGCGCTTGGACTGCAGAAAGGAGACAGACTGGGCATGTGGGGACCCAACACTTATGAATGGATCCTGTTCCAGTTTGCAACAGCCAAAGCTGGCATCATATTGGTGAGTCGTAGCTACAGCACAGTGTGCAGTATACACAGCATTGACAATAACACTGTTAGAGAAACACTGCCTGTGCACTAAGCTTTCACACACATGCGGAACAGCACACAAGCCACATATGCACCATGTAGAAGAATAAATAAATAATCAAAAAAATGATGCATTTAAAAGTCTAACTGCAGAAGGGGATAAAATAATTAAGAGTGGTGGTTAATTTAAAGCTGGTAAAGCATAACGACCTCCTGATGGCAACAGAGAAAATTCACTATGAAGAAGACGATCTGAAGAAGACAAAATACTTGCTGCTTTATGCAGTGCTTTACAGCTTTTTTTCCTGTCTATCTCCTGTATAAAAATTTACATTTACATCACATTTACTCATTTGGCAGACTCTCTTATCCAAAGCGACTTAGATTTGAGGAACAATATTCAAGCATCAATAAAGCATCAATACAGTAAGAGACTGAAAACACATACTAGTAGCAGCGAATGATTGGCCCCAGTGTGGTGGTGTAAACTGAGAAGAGAAGGGGCCCTACCACTGAGCCTTGGGGCACCCCTGTTGATTTTTGCAAAACATTGTAGGAACGCCCCGAGAGGCAGGATCGAACCACAGAAGTTAGATTCTGTTGGGTCAGATGTCCGACCAGGCTGGGCCAGTAAAGCCTGGTCCCCACCTTCACCAACTTAATAAACTTTGTCAAAAAATACTCCATTAGCTTTCTACGATAGTCAAAAACTCTGCAGACAAGAACTTCTCTGGAGACGGTCAAGAGTCGGTGCAAAAAGAGTTTATTCCAAGAAAAGACACATAACCCCGGACAGCATCCCAGCAGGCTGGTGGACGAAGTCGACTCTATGGTCTGCAGACAGCCTTATATACCCCTTCTGGGCTGGTGTGCCCCCCTTCTTTCTTTATGCTGAGTTTCTTATCTTCTGCTTTTACGCTGTTCACAAATGTTGTTTTACCACTTATACCGGTTTTCCAGCTTTCATTCAACCTTCTGTATCATTGACTCTCTATATTTTATCTTACAGGATAAGAAACTCAGCATTTACATTGAAAGTCAAATGTCACACTTTTTCTGCATTTAAGAGTATATAGTTCCACACACAGTTACATTTCTTAAAAAAATTCTACAGGAGTAACAAGTGCTGTACTGGGCCTATCATCAATGATTGGTTTCTTACAGTAATTTTGTTGTTATTGTGACTTTTTACTACTTTTCTTGTCACCATCTATGCATCCTTTGAAACTCACTCACTCTGCCAAGCTGAGTCAGCAAGTGCTTCGTCAGCAAGTTCACCAAGCGCCCAAGGGCAAGTTCACTTGAAGTTCACTCAGGCTGTAGCATCAATGGTTACAAGTGGACAATCAAGCCCTTACTCAGTAATTAATCATGTAGTCTTATTATCAGTGGAAAGACACTTTAGCAGTTTATCAAGTTATAACAACAGTGAATATCAGTAGACCCAAGCCTGCACTTGTTAGCAGATTTTGACCTCCTGCAGCCACAAATGTCATAAATCCACAGTAGATAACAGCTGACCAAGGTTTGCACAGTCTCAGTGTCTACGGTCCATTCTCCCACTCAGGGACCTTCACTTTGTTACTGGATTCATGATTACAGCACAACACTTCTTCGTGGAAAATAAGACACATCTTGGTAATTTTCAAAGATTAAAAAGTAAGTAAGGATGCTTAATAAGCTAATAATGATTACTGAACTAAATACTAATGATTAATGATTAATACTACATAATAATAATACAATGATTAAAATTATGAATTAAGACTGATTACTTACTAATAATGATTACAAACAATAAATGGATTAACTAGAAATTATGAATTAAGAGTGATTAATGGTTACTGCTCAAAAATGATGACCTGCCCTCTCCTGATCAGGCTATTTTCACCAAAAACCTCACTTTGTGGAGTAAGCTGTTGTCTTTTGTCCTGTGTACTAAAGACATTCCTAATGTGATGGACTATGTTTATGTATGTCTTGTAACCCAATTTTCACTAATTCTGCCTCTACATCTTTTGGGGTGTCTTTATGATGCCTTGCTGTGCCTGCTCACACCCATGTGCTACTGTTTCTGCCTCGGGGCAGCTGGGCACAGAGAGGACCACACACTCTCAGAGCTATAGAGTTTCAGCGCTGTGATCTTAACTTTACACTATAAAATCACTCTTTAGATGATGAGGAGCTGTAGAGTTTTAACATTGTGATCAATGTGATTAACTTTTACACTCTAAAACAATACTTTAAATGATGAACACTGCACTCAGTGAAATGATGGCAATACAATTAATGACAACAATTAATCACAACAATTTAGGCTATAATGTTCTAAATAATTTGACCCATCAATTCCCATTGCTGAGAGTGCGAATAGTATCCTGTGATTGACTGTGTCAATAGGTCAAGCAGGATAAGAACCGAGGATTGGGCTGCAGCTTCAGCTGACCTTAGGGCTTCTGTTACAGACAGAAGGGCCATTTCAGTAAAGTGGCCACTCTTAAAACCAGACTCATGTGGATCTACGGTGTCATTCTGTGAGAGGAATTCTGAGACCTGTTTGAAGACCCTTTGGATTAAAATGGTAGAAGTGAAACTGGACAATAGTTCTCAACTTGAGTAGGGTCGAGGGAGGGTTTTTTGAGGGGGGGCAATGAATCCTTTTCTTTTTATTTAAGACCTTTTTTTGGTTCTTTAGTAACCCATGGTTTATTAGATAAGATAATTATCTTGTGGGAACAAGTTATTATCCGATGCACACAAGATACAAAACATGATCTTATGGGACTTCAGGGGCTCTCAACTAACATGTACTTAATGACAGCAGCAGTTTGTTCTTTATACATATTGGTTGTTCCACCCAACAGGTGTCTGTGAACCCAGCGTACCAACTGCAGGAGGTGGAGTTTGCTTTGGGGAAGGTGGGTGACTTTTGCACACCTGTTATTTCAGTTGTGACACCTGGAGACTGAATCACATTAAGGTGAATCCTTTTTTCACAGGTTGGGTGTAAAGCTATAGTGTGCCCTGCGCAGTTTAAGACTCAGAAGTACTGCGACATGCTGAGGCAGATCTGTCCAGAGATCGAGACGTCCACCCCAGGAGACATCAAGAGTGCCAGGTACAGCTGCATGGGGTTCACCTGTTAATGTCTCTGGTCCTAATTCTTCAGCAGTCTCTCTGTTATGGATCACTGCAAAAAATACATCAGCTGTGGCAAATGTCTGATTTCTAGAAGATGCCAAATTCAGATTTTAGAGATGTTTTTGGGAATTTGGTGGTTGAAGAGATTCACTTTTACAGTAATAGTCTCTATGTGTAATCTTCAGCTCTCAATACAGTAAAGCCTGCTGTCGGTCAACAAGCAAAATATTCATGCAGATTAACTAACTGTTTTATTATGAAATTTTGCTGTTTTATGCTGAGGTAAATGGGCCTTTAATACTTTAATATTAATATTTCGGGTTGTGTTATGTGTAAAGCTTATTTGAGGGGATGGTATGATGCTGGGGGAATTTGACCCCCTGACCTCCGGATGTGAAATATTCTAGCTACCTCAGTTTTTTCTACATGCACAGAAAGATTCATATCAGCAGGATACATGGATTTAACAGTGACACGTTACTTCATCAGAGAAAGAGACAAGAGTAAAAGCTGCCTAATTTTAACTTAAAACAAATAAAATCCTAGAAAGCATGACCTGAATTCTGTTGTTTGTTTGTTTTTCTCCTCAGACTCCCAGACCTCCGCTCTGTGATTGTTCTGGATAGCCGACAACCAGGAATGCTTCATTTTGATGATGTGATGCAGGCAGGCAGCAGCCAGCACATGCAGCAGCTTCAGGATCTGCAGAAGAAGCTCTCCTTTGACGACCCGATAAACATCCAGTTCACCTCGGTATTTGTTGCATGTCTTAAAGGTTTTCTTCCTTTCTCGCTGGATGTCCAGTTTTTTCAACCGGCATCTTCCTGCTCAACACTCACAAGATTTAAGAGCAAGAATTGTCCTGGAGCGAAATTTCTTGTCACCAGGAGTCACTAGTAGGGTTCATTTCCATGAAGTTATCAGACACCTCGTATAACAGTCTGAGCCTGTGAGCAAAAATAAGCAATGAGACAGAATAACTAATAAGTTTGACTGTTTGCTTCAACAGGTTTAGAGAGGAATACAGAGTAACCTTGACATACTGTATCAAACCCTTTTAAAGGCTTTCTAAATATTCAGTAATTTATTTCTAATATCTGTTACCAGGGCACAACTGGGGCTCCAAAAGGTGCCACGTTGTCTCATCACAACATGATCAACAATGCCTACTTTGTTGGCAAAAGAGTGGGATACACCTGGAGGGTGAGTCTTTACTGAGACATTCCTTAAAAGTACTGAAAGATGGAGTAACACCCTGTTGTTTTTAGTGTTTTAATGGGATTTATTGATAATAAGAAAAACATGGAATAACTCGAGAATTATTAGGTAAATACATCTTTATTTTTATAACTCTACTCTCCGCTGTGAAGACTTTCCACCAGACGTTGAACCTGGCTGCAGAGATCTGGTCACAAGTGCATTAGTTAAGTCCAACGGTTGATAATTGTGACCTTTTTATCTTCTGATTTGTGTCCCACAGCCTCACACTCGTGTCTGTCTACCCGTGCCTCTGTACCACTGCTTTGGCTCTGTGGGTGGCGGCCTGTGTATGGCCGTGCATGGCGTCTCCCTGGTCTTTCCCTCTGCTGGGTACAGTGGAAAGGCCAACATAGCGGCACTGGAGAGTGAACGGTAATGTCAGAAATCCTTGGCCAGGTCCATACATTTGGTCTCAAACTTAAAAATAAAGTTTAAATACCACTTGTGCTCAGACCTCTCTTAAAGAAGTGGTTTTATGCTCATTTTCAGGTTCAAAATCTTATTTAGGGGTTGTTTCAGAACAGGTTTAAATAGTTTAATCTTCAAAAAAACCCACCATATTTTCTTTCATGCTGCACATTGCTGCAGCTCCTCTTTTTCACCCTGTATCATCTATGGAGTGATACATCTTGTCTCTAAATGATTTTTGTTGGACATGCACATGCACACTTCCTAGTCAAGGACTACTAGCCAATCAGAGGCAGAGAAGGGCGGGTCAGCGAGAAGCATCTAATACATTACATTTATTAATTTAGCTGACGCTTTTCTCCAAAGCGACTTACAATTGCTATATATGTCAGAGGTCGCACGCCTCTGGAGCAATCAGGGGTTAAATGTCTTGCTCAGGGACACATTGATGGACACAGTGTCACAGTGGGGAATTGAATAATCAAATCAAATAAATGCAATGATTGTTGAGGGACGTTGATTGGGAATACCAATGCACCGTAGATACAATAGAAATACTATTAAAAAAACAAACAACAATATAATAAACTAAATGTTTTCTTTCTTTCTTTTTCTTCTTAAGACAAACATCTGGTACTTATTTTTTAGAGCTTACTTTCATTTTTCACCCTTTTTTTTTACCCTCCAATTAAAAGGATCATTTGCTGAAAACATATCTGCCTCAACAGACTTGTATTTTAGGTTCTAAGTTCTAACTTCACATGCAACATGGTTTTGTAGGGGTGATATAGTAATTATGTTTTTCTAGATGTATAAGCAGCTTTTCATGCAGCCAGGTTTGGTGCTGAAGCAAAGGACATGACGAGATGTTCCCAGATCCCTGCGTTGTACAAATAATTGGTCATCTTGTACAGGATGTTGAGGGACACACGCCAACCTAGCTCATCTTTCAAGACAATGCCCTCTCAAAGACCAGAGATCGATTCCTCTCTGCGACACATCCACCAATGTGCTCTTACGTAGAAAGCTGCACATGCTGGCGTGCCGGTGTGGGATCTCTGTATGAAAGCGGTTGTGTTTCAGATTATGAGTTCAAGCTAGCACACGTACGAGCCCACGCCTGGTTGCAGTCTTAGAACCACAATGCTATTGGCTGCTGAAAACTACATAATACCCCTTTAACCCCTAGTTGTTCCCGAGGCGTGCAACCTCTGCCGTAAGTTGCTTTGGATAAATGAGTAAATGTACCTGATCTTATTCAAAAAAGCCAAATTTTCCACTTAAAATTCAGGTGTAAATGAAATCCAATTCTTCAACTTCTCTTTCTAAAATCACCACCTGATGCAGGTGAGCTGTATATTTAGCGGACAGACATGAAAGTGGTGCATGTGGTAAGGACTTCGAAAAGAAACTATTCAAAACATGAAGACACATTACATAGACGGTCTCCTAATCAGCAGAGAAAGTTGGATTCATCAGCAAAGTTTAATTTTAATTTTTTTTTGCAAGTTCGTCTAGTGTTGCTTGTTACTTATGAATTTACCAGCTTTTATTTTCTCATAGAAACTTCTGAATTCCTTTAAAAGAAATCCAGATTTATGCACATTTTGGCCACATTTTTGCAGGTTTATTTTGGCAGTTTGTCAGTGAAGATACCTGTTCATTGTCTCTCACAGGTGCACCTTCATTTACGGCACTCCCACTATGTATGTTGACATGATTAACCAGCCGGACTTGGCAAAATACGACTTGTCATCTGTTGAGGCAGGTGAGGAAAAAGACGTAGCAGCACACACATTCGCTATTGTGTGTATTAATTAATGAATTGTTTTTCTAACAAAACATTCTGATGATTTAATGCCTTTTACCTCCTGATATTATAGTTTTGTCTGAGAATATTTTCATAAACTGTTTATTTCACAGGTTACATGCATTTGTTTCTGTACTGTAGGCGTCATGGCTGGTTCCCCTTGTCCTCCAGAACTTGTGAAGAAGGTCATTTCTGTAATGGGCATCAAGGGAATAACAGTGAGTGGATTTTACAGATATAACTTAAATATTGTTGTTTTTAAATTGTTATTATGTCAGAATCAAATTAATCTCACCAAACAACTTTACAAAATGATAAAATTATGCAATTCAACTTTCAAACACTAGAGGGAGACAAATCCATGGATAAAGATTCACTGGATTTAGATAGTAGGCTACAACACATATTGTATTTTAGACAAAAAGAAGGCTTCATTTTGTAAAAGCTTTGTTGGATGTGAGCAAAGTTACCACTTCCAAAAGTCCAGAAAATAAGAAGATACTAAATATACATAAGATATTCATGAAGTCAACACCTTTTAACTTAACAATCCTAGTTGGCAAGAAATGGTTCCTTTTTTCCCAGTTTGAACTCAATTGTCGAAGAAAACGTTAAGTATGTTACAAATAATTGAAACAATGACCTTAACGTATTAATGTTTTCATATTTATTTGAATTTTTATTTGTGTCCATTCTTCTAAATGTGCTAATGTACTATGTAAACATACTAAATCCAGTCTTTTGTACAACTTTCATACGGGGAAAATATCACTGAACAACAAATTTAGCTTGGGAATTGTGTGCGCTGATCCACCTATTAAGCTTACCCACATCTTCAAAGTCTAATTGACCTCAATAAAGTCATTATTGGACAAATAACCAAAACCATCTTCATGACTGTACAACAAAATGATTCTGTAATTCGGGTAAACATGCCATTTAAAAAACCTTCTCTATGAAAGAACTTCAAGAATGATGGTTCAACTTTGTGTATTAACATATTTTATATTCTCTTTTCTCCTCAGGAATTTTCATCAGTTATTTTTATGACCTTGCATCTCGCTGACTGTAAAATCTGAATCAGCAAAGTAACTCCAGCTATCAGATAAATATAATAAAGGAAAAGGCTCTAAAATGTCGTGACCAAGTAGAACGTCTCCCAAAACAGACATATTTAAGTACAATAGTTGAGTTAATTTACTCAGTTTAGAGCTGAAATGATTAGTCAATGACCAGAAATTCAATCAACAACTATTCTGATAATCGATTCTAATAATAATCAAACTGTAATTTTTTCAAGCAATAATGGCAAATTTTTGGAGGTTTCAGCTTCGCCACTATGAGAACTTTCTACTTTTATCAGTTTTATATCACTGTAAATTAAATATATTTAGTTTTGGACAGCTAGTCAGAGAAAACATTTCAAGACGTCAGCATGGGTGCCAGGAACTTGAGACGTTTATCACAACATTTTTAAGAAGCCACCACAATCATTTTGATTTACAATTTGTTGGATTATTACTGGACTGTAATTAGTAATGCATTTATGTGCACATTACTTTAACATTGCAGCTGGTACAAATGGAGCTTATTCTAATTTATTTAGATTCTGCTGGGCAGCGTAACCTACAATAATACATCATGTATTAGAAGTTGATCTATTTAAGTCAAATTACCAGATAAACATAGTGGAGTAAAGCGTGATATTTGCCTCCAACACGTAGCAGAAGTATAAAGTAGCCTTAAATGGAGATATTCAAGTAAAATTGTCCTAAAAAAACTCAAAATTGTACTTAAGTACAGGACTTAAATGTACTTAGTTACATCCCACCACTGGCTCACAGATCATCTAAAAGTACAACCTCGAATCCACACCCAGTTTATTTCAGACTATGCAACAGATCCGTTTGCTGCGTCCCCCTCCACCATGTTGTCCCACATACCTCACTGAGCTCCCAGGCTCACACGTGTTGAGTGTGTTACTTCCGACCCCGCACCGTCCCGTCCTACGTCCCTCTCTCTGCTCGTAACACGCTGTTTGTGTGTTTGACAGATTGGATACGGCACCACAGAGAACAGCCCTGTGACCTTCTGTGGGTCCCCGACAGACAACCTGGAGAGGAAGACGGAGACCGTTGGCTTCATCATGGAGCACTTAGAGGTACTTCAACATCCTATTCAGTAAGACAATATACGGTTTAACATCACCATCTTTAGTACAGTATTTTTTTTATAAACAAATCTTAATGGCGCTATAATGTGATATGGAAACATGGGTGAAATTAATATTAGAAAAGTAAGAATACTATTTCAAAATTACTTTATAAATTCAGTTGCTATGATATTAGGTCCACCGCTCTTCATTTTACAATATATACATGTTATACATTTTTATTACTTTTACATCACTTGTTTTCTTTTCTCTTTCTTTGTTTATTTTGACCGCTATGCAAGATAGGGCAAATTCCCTGTAGCCTATGTGAAAACCTACAATTATGCAAATATCTAACCAGCCGATCATGTAGCAGAAACTCAATGCATCCAGAGTTTGAGCTGCTGCCAGACCAGGTGGTTTGAGTATCTCTTTAGATTTCAGGCGTCCCTGCTGCAACAGGGACCAGAATCTCCATATTAGAGTATTTACAGCACAAGTTAAAGAATTCATTCAGGGAATTTGTTCTGGAGACACACTGGGGTCCTATCTAGTATTAAAAAGCTGTACCTAATAAAGTGGCCACTGAGCATATATCAAACAAATTACCAGTGTAGCAAAAGTACTCTGTTAAATCAAGAGTTAAATAATTTGCTTGGAATCAAAAGCACAATGTGATTCCACTGAAACAGACATTAAATTTAATTATTGTTCAGCCCTGAACAGAATTGTTTTACTAAAGAATGATTTTGTTTAGTTAATCAACATTGTGTCATTTTAAAATATGCATCGGCTCCTCCACAGGCTAAAATAGTGAACCCTACAACAGGAGAAGTGCTCCCTCTGGGCATGATGGGGGAGATCATGATCAGAGGCTACTGTGTGATGTTGGAGTACTGGGGGGATCCGGCCAAAACGCAGGAGTGCATCACTAAAGAGGGCTGGTACAAAACTGGGTGAGTGGCCTGCTGCTGTATCTCTTTAGTATGTGCAGCGCACAAAGCATCGCATACTGTGATCCTGAACTTTGAACTCAAAGGTTCAGTGCGTAGGTTTTAGTGACATCTAGTGGCGAAGGTTGTGAATTGCAGCAGCTTGATTACTCTCCAGTCCCCCATGTCTTTTTAAAATTTTTGATATGCAATAGAAACACAGTAGTACTAGCAGCTATAATTTTAGCTTGTGAGTTTTTTTTATAGGTGTTTACCCTGTTATTTATCAAATTACACAGTTAAACAGCCTACAGACAAATATGTTTTATTCTTAATGCAAAGTAAGCATCATCGGTCACTTGACAGGCACACTCTCTTGTTATCGTAACGCCATTTGCAGTAAAAAATAAATATTTTTTTTTCCACCAAGGCAGTAAAATTTTCATGATCTACAGTTTTATTGCCAATAATATTTATCAGCTGTTTGTCTCACAAAAGTAACACACATTTCTGTCCACGTAGCAAAGCCATAACACACACAGCACTGGAGAATAACAAGGCCTACATGAAATTACAATCCAACTAACGTTACATACATATACAACCAGGGCTGTAAAGGTTTAGTGGGGTGATCTGCTTCTATGCTGTAGGCTATCGCTTTACTGCCAATAACGTGATCAACCGACGTATCAAAGCCACTGGAGAAAATGAATCCAACTGTACATTTTACACCGCTGACAAGGGAACATGTAAACTTCTCTCAGTGATTATAACCATCGTCTGAAGTTATCAAACAAAAGTTTTTAATTGCACTTAAGTTGCACTAATCACCTGTCAGGCAGAAAGGCTACTTTGGCACCACTTTGAAAGCCTTTGAATGCTGGTGTTTATTTTCAGTCCAAGTGTTTTCCTGTTTCCCGCAGCGACATTGGCAGCATCGATGCGTACGGCTACTGCCGAATCGAGGGCAGGATTAAAGACATGATCATCAGAGGAGGGGAGAACGTTTACCCGGCTGAGATTGAACAGTTCCTGCACACACACCCCAAAGTCATGGAGGCGCAGGTGAGCTGATGCTCCTGTTTGTTGAATGAATAAATTGTTTCTTGAGACTTTAATCACCCGATCCACCAAACACCACCGAATAAGAGTGAACAGCAAAGAAAAGCTGTTTGGCATCGTTACAATAAAAAAATACTCTACCAAACGTAAATTTCCTAACTTTTTGTGCGTAGTTTAGTTTGGAGCCAATCATGGAACTGAAATATATTTATTGGAAATGGACCATTCAGTCAAATAGTAGGGGTCCAGCAGTTAAACATTTTGAAATGAGCAATATTTGCATATTGACAGATTTTTTCACTGAGGGAGATTTTGAACATTATGTGTTGCATCTGACAATACGTTAAATTAGGGCTGGGCGACGTGGCCAAAAATATTATCAAGATAAAAAAATAATAATACCGTTCGATGTTGATAATTATCACGATATATGTCAAATAATTATTTCTTTCAAGTTTGAAGTCTGATTTTTGCTCCTGAGTAAGAATTGAAGAAACCAAATGGTAAATTTTGTGGTTAAACTTTTCTTTATGGTCAGAATTTGACAAACACTTGATGCCAAACAGAAGAACACTTCCCAAATCTGAGGGAGAACATTCAAAACTATAATGATAAAATCTTTTTTCAGAAAATATGATTAGTAAATATTTTTTCAGTCCCTTTTCTTCAACAAAATACATTTCTTAATAGAAAAATTAAGTGCTAAGTTGTTTGTGATCCAAATTAAATAAATTAACATTTGTTATATTGTTATTCAGGAAAATTATATTGCGACAATTATCATTATTGTTTAATTGCCAGCCCTACGTTAAATCCAGTGAGCTACAGGTCTTTGTGTTGGTCAGGTGGTGGGAGTCGAGGACGCCCGTATGGGTGAGGAGGTCTGCGCCTGTATCAAACTGGTAGAGGGACAGGACTGCACTGCAGAAGAAATCAAGGCTTACTGCAAGGGGCAGGTGAGGCACAATTCTCTTTTTAACATTAAGTAACGAGCGTGGAAATATTTTGTACTTCACCTTCCTGTCAAACAGTTTGAACGACCCTGCTCAGTATCTCCGTCTTCATCTGCTCCTTTCAGATCGCTCACTACAAGATTCCTCGCTACGTACTTTTTGTCACCAGCTACCCGCTCACTGTTACCGGAAAGGTAATTTCCCAAATCCTGGTGTTTTCAGCAGAGCTCATATTCCTATAAATGACAGACAAATAAGGTTTATTTACATTAAGGCGGCATGCGTGCAGACTAAAAAACAGATTACAAATAGTTGCTGTTAACAGCTTGTGATAAAACACAGCTTTCTTGCTGAGAGTTGGATTAAAGGATTGAAATTACCTTTATGTCTGTAGAGTAAACATGAAGCTACAGCTACCAGCTTATTAGCTTAGCGTAGCATGCAAGACTGGAATTGGGGGTGAACAGCTTTGCTCTGTTCATTTATTAACACATCACTTCATCTGTACAAAAAAAACCAAAAACATCACCCTGTCTCTCAGCGTTCATCGTCATATCGCTCAACCCTAACATGCCTTATAAGACTTTCAGAACAGCTGTTCATTCTCAAAAGTCTTGATTGCTAAATTGTTATGTTTAGTTTCCGTTTTATTCAGTACAAAGCAAGGCAAGGCAAGTTTATTTGTATAGCACATTTCAACAACAAGGCAATTCAAAGTGCTTTACATAAAACATAAAAGCAACAGGGAAAAACAATAAAAACGTTTGAAAGCAACATAAAATATATAATAAAAGTTCCAGTGTTACAATCGGGGTTAAAAGAGTTAAATGGAAAATAAAAACAGGCTGAGGGGTTGAGCAAATAACTGAGTCACAATCATTCTGAAAAGAGAAAAAACAGAGAAGTACAGCACACAACCCGGAGAAACAACTGTCTGCTTTTCTTTCTCGTCTCAGATCCAGAAGCACAAACTACGCGAGGTTGCTGAGAAGCAGCTGGGGCTGAAGAAGGGAAAATGAGAGGGGCTGCTGGTGTGCGGAGAGAATTCAACGACTGTTTATCGTGTTCCGCAAACACTAATGGAGATTATATTAACCAGATAATCAGAGCATCTTTAAAAAACAAAAAAAACAAACAAACTTAAGAGTGAGTAGACACGTGTGATCACTGGGCATGAAGCGACGTGCTGAACCAAGTGTTTGAGTTTATCCTCCTGTATCCGACAGTTAAAGACATAAAGTCTTACTGTCAACAAATCCCACAAAAAGACACTGTTGCACTTTAATGACAAGTTCCTTCATTACCATGAAACCACTACCATCAATTACTAGAGCTGCAATGATTAATCGAATAACTGATTATTTGTCAGATATGAAATTAATTGGCAACTATTTTGATTAATCGGTTTGTGTAATTTTCTTTTAAAGAAAAACGATTTGATTTAAGCTTCCTAAATGTTTTCTGGTTTCTTTAATCCTCTATGACGGTAAACTAAATAATCTTTGGCTTGGAGACACTGATCAACATTTGTCACCATTTTATAGAGCAAACAAAATAATGGATAGTTGCAGCCCAACTAAAACTACAATATCCAGATGTTTAAGGAAGTAAATTAGATTTACTTCTTCACCAGGCACCAGTGGGTTTGGAGTAGAGAGTCAAACATAGGGTAGGAAATTGGAAAAGTATTGTTGATTTTGGTCTTTTTATGGGATTTGTCTGAAAATAAAGAACACCACCTGCCTCGACCTGCTGCTTAGTAATATAGTGTTGGAATCTTTATGTATGTAAGTTATCTCATATTTAGTCAGTACATGGAAATACATATATAAAAGTACAAAGCATCTTGCTAATATGAGTCTTTGAGTTTGTTACAGAGAAGTGTTCACAGGAAGCCTGCAGCAGAGGCGTCAGACAGAGGTCACACAACAGACCTCTGAAGAAACAGCAACCAAGCCCATCCGCTGAGGAGCGACTGTAATTAACATACATAGTTCCTGGAACATTCTGTATAGTAACATATGTTAATTGTTGCTGCTTATCCCCTTTCCCCATATAGCAGCAATGTGCATGTAACTAGGGACCTCCCTGAACATAATAAAAAGAGAGGAAACTGAAGAGATGCCTCAGAGCGGTTGGAGTATGTAACTGAGCTACATCTCTGTCCGTTCTCCTCGCGAGTAAAAAGAAAAGTTATTAACTCTCTTGTCTTTCTTCCTTGTTTGATATTTTAGGTGTCTAAACCTGACATATAGGTAATAGAAACTTGAACCCAAAAGACGCAGAACGATCCGTAAGTAAGTGGCTTTCGCGTTGAGCCACTGTACAGTAAACTCACCGTCAGCCTTCTTACAGATGTCAAACCGCTCAGGTCCCCTCGTTTCTTTTTTATCCTGCAAAAAGCTTTGAAAGTCTTTTTTTTTTTAACATCAACTTGAAATAAATGTTTTACCACATTATTAAAACCAGGCTTGGCTGTTTCTCCTTTTACGGGAAGAATGAAGGTATTTTTATTGATCTCTGCCTCTTAAGCCCTTGGAATTCCATTCAGAAACACACACTTACATTGAAAACGATTGAAAATGAGAACTTTGTAGAGTTTAAAATGAGCGAGTATCACAGACACTGAAAGCTGTAAAGAATTTCCTCTGGAGTCAGACCGGGCTAGACTGGGCTGCAGGATCGGATGTCGTCTTCTGTCTAGACCTGAAGGCCCAGAAATAGCTCTGATAGAAAACAAACTTACGGAGGAAACTCGAGGTTCATTTAGGATTTTTCATTTGACATATTTTGGGTTTGGATTAATGTTTCAGGACATGGGAGTCTTAAAGACAGCGCCAAGTGCAAGAGTCAACCAGCTGGCTTTGACGTGCTCCAGCATCCGCACCAGGCTTTAGGAAATCAAAGTCAAAGGAATGTACATTTCTTTGGGGTAAATAGGAGGTGATATTGAATGTGTTGTTGTAACATAAGAGGGATCATGTTTGCAATCCCAATGTCTAACTGCAACATTAGAAAAGTTCCAAACCTTTAAAAATACACTATTTGGCCAAAGATTGGAGGGTAATCTTGATTCTGCACTGATATTTTAGACAATAAAAACATCACTTCCAACCTTGTGGCAACATTTTGCATTTGTCCCTTTCCTATTTCATCATGACAGAGCCCATGTGCTCAGAGCCAACTCCATGAAGAATGTTCAACAATCCCATATATTGTTGGTCATGTAGTGTTAAATATTTCTAAATATGTTTCTCTCATAGAGAGAAAACTTATCCACATGGATCCCTCAGCTGGAACTTAGTCCTCGGGCAGCGGGATACCGACTGCTGTCTGCTGTCCCTGCATCTGCTGCTCGGCTCGGGCCACCTGCTCCTCGGTGCAGAAGTCCTGCAGGAACACAGCGGCCAGGTTGCGCAGACGGGGGCTCTCACAGAGGGAGAAGCGCAGCATGCACTGCACTATGGCCGGGTCAGTGATCGCAGAGCGCGATGACGGCGTTGTGAGGTTCATTAGTATAGTGATGGCTGACAGGACGGTCTCTTCCCTCCGGCTCGACAGACAGTTTGTGACCAAGCTGATCCCGCTGCTCTGTAGGATGTTGTCTCTGCATTCAGGGTCCATACTCAGGTTACACAGCCCCCCTGAGAACAATTATGTGTTTAGATCAGGAGACTGCATGTGATGTAAAAACAATGGTTGTTGGTGTGATACTCACCCATCCCAAACTCCACAAAGTTCTCATTCTCCTCAGTGAGCATGTCCAAGAAGAGGTCTGTCACTTGCAGCTCCCTCAGATGCTCCATGTTCTTTGGGTCGTACGCAAAGTTGGCCAGGTTAGCCAGCACCTGCTCCTTTGCCTCTGATGCAGTGAAATGAGGTATGCAGGCAACATAAAAATAAAATTAATAGTTTAACATTAGAGTATCAGCTTATAACAAACACGTTGGTATCAATATCATATGTAGGCCGATATGTATTCACAGCCAATGTTGATATTTACGGATCAGGATACAATACTAATATAACAAATGTTGGATTTATTTCATTTGAATCACAAATGAATTCTAGCTAGGGCTGGACGATATGGCCAAAAATGTTAGCACGATAAAAAGTTCATATCTTTCGATACCGATAATTATCACGATAATTATCAAATCGTTATTTCTTTTTAGTTTAAAGGCTGATTTTTTTGTCAGCACTTGATGCCGCTTCACATATCTGAGGCAGAATATTCAAAACAATTGTGATAAAATCGTTGTCAAGAAAACCTTTTTTCTTTTAACATCTTAACACAAAAATTAAGTCCTTAATTCGTGATTTAAGTGAATTAAAGCAAATATTTATTGAATATTTATTGAACATTTGTTATGTTGTCATTGAAAAAAATTATACTGCGATAATTATTGTTATTGTTTTATTGTCCAGCCCTAATTCTAGCATTGGTGTTTGTTCTGACCATAAAGACGATTTTAAAACCACAATTAACCATCTGGCTTCTTCAACTTTCACTCAGGAGCAATAATCAGCCTGTAAGAAACAAAGACTCAACATTTATCCTAATAATTGTTTGATATCGAATGATATGAAATATTTTATCGTGATAAAAAAATTTGCCAAATCGCCCAGCTCTACTTGTCAGAACTGGTGTGAGATTAGATTAGCTGTCATTTAGGATCATATATCGGCCTTATGAGTTCAAGTATCGGCCGATGCTTATTATATATCGGTCTGTCTCTGCTGCCCCCCACACTATATCACGTCAAGGCCCTCTTAACAGCTTTTAAGAAAGCTGCTGGTAAATAAAACATACTTTAAATGAACGTCTTCTTCAGGAAGGAAGGTTTAATTAAAATAAAACAGTAAGACGAAATCAGTAATAGAGGTAACTTATAATCACACGTGAACTTGAGTCTGAGTTTTGTGTTTACGCACATTACAAACCCTTGAACGTTCGTGTTGATTATATTCTGGGTTAAAACAGAACATTTTAATTTTCTAAAGATCCCCGTAAAGACTCTTCGGGTTTGTTTCAGAAGCTGAATCGTAACAAACTAACTGGACCCACCTTCGCTGTCGGTGTCCTGAAACTCAGTGACCAGAGTTTGTAAATACTCAAACCGGTCAGAGCCCTCAGACGAGCTTTTCCTCCACATCTTTGCCGTTAACTCTGAATATATTTATAATAAACGACGCTTAAACAAACAAATCGGAGCCGCTTCTGCGAACATCTTCCGTCGCCGAAATGTGTCCGGGCAGCGCGGCGCGGTAGGAGCGTTAAGGTTCCGCCTAAACATGATCGGTTTTTAAACAAACTTGTGCTTTTCCATCACTGCAAATCTGCAACGCATTTGTATACATATTTAAGCATTATACGTGTTCTACGCGGGGGGTTAAAATGGTACCAAAATGGGTTTTTTTGAATGATTTTGGTACATATCGGGAAACGGAAGTCGTGGTGCGTGAGCAGCAGCACGTCAAGAAGAAGGAGGTGTGTTACGATTATCTAATGCTCGCGTTAAAGGTCAGATAGAAAACTAATGTAGCTACCTTAGTTTTCTGTTTATGTTTCTCCCCGCAGCTATAATGAAGCAACACCAGCTGTCGGCTGCAAAGCGTCGCACGAAACCCATCTTGTTTGGGACGCTCGTTGTCGGACTAGCCACCGTTTTCTTCAACAGGTGAGTGATTTACTGCACGTTGTGTATGTTTGCTTGCTTAAACTGTCATTTGGAAACGTGCATACCGTTAAAAAGCGACAGACAGCTGAAGATAAGACCTTGCAGATGCACCTTGGTCCTCTACAGGCTGACAGTGTGTGTCACCCCCCTTATGGAATAAGTTTTAAATTAAATACAAACATGCAGACATCCTTCAGCAGCTACCTACAATGTGCATCATTGTGCTTACCAATATCACTCCAAATTATGTAGAGTATATGTAATACCAGATAGTTGTGATGAAACTACGCTCAGTTTCCAGTTAATTATGTTATTACACCTCCAAAATGATCATATAGATTAATCAGTACCTCTAAAATCAGTTTCTATAAAAGCTGAACACTGTAGTCTTCATGACAGGATGGTTTTATTGCAGGTTCAGATTTCATTAGTAATAGCTAATAAACTTAAAAAATAAAGATGATTTCAAATGAACATTTTGGTAATTATAGATTTCAGAATAGATGGGTTTAATTAATAGGGACTTTTAAAGAAAATGTCTCATCCTGGCTCCAAAAATTTCATATTAGGAATGTGTCCATTAACTAGACTCTTCAGTGGCCTTGTATTGTGCTTTGATAAAGTTTGGGGACAGGTTTTCATTTATGAAAAATGGACGAAATGAACAGTCCCTGACCAAAAACTACTCTCTACATCTCCGTTTTGTTAGGCAGGGTTGTCGATAAAAATGAATAGTCTGCAAACCAAAGCCAAGACGATCTGGATGAAATCACTGGGGTTATTTTTTCTGACTGTCGATAAACTGATCTTCAGGTGAATCATCGGCGCAGTGAGCTTTTAGTCTTAATATCTTTACAACAGAATGTCCAGTGTTATCAGAAATCGAGTCGTGCACATCTTTACAAAATTTGGTTGAGAAAAAGCAATCGTCAAATAAGTGCATAACTGATTCTGGCTCTGAAATGTTCATATTAGGACTGCAAGTATCAAATATTTTTATTATCAAGTAGTCTGACTAGATCAACTTTGGACAATAAAATGTCAGAAAATATTGAAATATCCTTTTTGACTGAGACAAAAGTGACATAAAAATGCCCAGTTTGGGCCGACAAACAGTCCCAAACCGAAATAAATTCACTTTACTATCATATAAGGGGTAAAAAACCAAACAAATAGTTGTCATTTTTGCTTGAAAAGTTACCAAAACGGTCAAAATAGTTGCAGATTCACTTTCTATCCATTGCACATGCATATGCCATCGATTTTGAAATAGTGGTATGACAGTGGTGGATATTAGATATATTAAAACCCTTCTCTAATGTTAAATACAACATTCATTGTGAATCCCTCCAGTTCTGTCTAATTGTGAATTCCTCCGTCATTCATCGACATAATACTTCCTCCTCGGTGCAGGCACAGGTTTTTGGAGGATGTGGAGGACCTCAGGGCCCAGGAGCGAGCACGCAACGATGCCAAGAGGATGGAGATCATGGAGAGGAGGCAGAGGCAGATAGATGAGGCGGCAGAGAAGAAGAAAGGAGGCGGCAGCTGAGCGCCACAGCAGCCCTGAGCAGTTTCTGGCTCACTGTTGTGCCGCACGAATCTACAGACTGTAATGTTGAGCACGTCTACAGATGTGGACAATATATCCAACTGTAGATACCAAACCACTTGTTTGAAGGTGACCTTGTTAAAGCAAGGCTTTTGAATAATTTCCCTCGGGCCTTGTTTCACTAATGGATTAATTTAAGTAATCCTTACATGTGAGTTTCAAGTAAATTCAAGTGAAGATATTTGTACCAGAGACGTATGTTGTGCAAGAAGCCAAACTGTGCAGCATCGATGGAGGTGGAAGACCACAGGATTGTTTTTTTTTTTTTAATTCCCACACGTGAACAGGAAATGTAATTTAGTATTTTGTGTCTGTCTCTAGACATGACAATTCATGATTAAAGAATTAAAAAATCTGCTTTTTTCTTGTTCATTTCTCCAGCAGGGGGCAGTGATGATAACACTTTAGAAGGACCACACTGGGTGTTCTCAGCTCCTTAACTAAACACCATGCACGCTTTACATGTTTTCTGACCAATTTCAAATGCCGGCTGTAGTGTTTTAGGTTTTCACGTGTGTTTTTCTCTTCGGTTGGTTTCTATTCATTACCATTAGGCATAGAAATCTGTGATATTGTGCTAAATAAATTGAACATTTACTTGACGTATCACATGGCAGACTTGTGAAACTTGCTACAGTTGTCTAATCCCTTGCAGTAAACATCAAGTCAGCATGTGTGTTTCAAGCCATTTTGCAATGACACTGCATCACTTTGACAAAAAATTAATGTTGACTTGATTAATTATTGTTATTGTTTGATTCCGCAGTTCCTGCAAGTTTCAAGAGCCGTCATACGCGAATTAAGTCAAATGAGGGTTGCGTGGAACAGAAGGAGAGAAAATACATCCAGAAATCTGAAACATACCAGCAGTGAAGGAATTATTCAGATCATTGACTGAAATAAAAGTTGAAGTCCAACTATCTAAAAGAAACTCCATTACATGTAAAATCCCTGAATTCAAAATGTTAAGTGCAGAAGTATTATCTGCAACCTGTACTTAAAGTATCAAAAGAAAAACTATTCCATTCTTTATGCAAAATATAGAGAGTATATATCATTAACAATACATAGTATTACTGGCTATTAATGTGTGAAATGTGTTGCCAGTTTTATGTACTTTACACAATACTGGTTAGTTTAACAGAAAATCACTGGATCATATTTTATGAGCTTCTCTTATGTTTTATGTGTAAAATTTTAATCTGAAAAGTAACCAGTAACTAAAGCTGTCAGATGAATGTAGGGTAGTAAAAGTACAACATTTCTCTCTGATATGTAGTAGCGTAGAAGTAACAATACTTAAGTAAAGTTGCTCAAGTACAGTTAAGTACATTATCAGCTGTGATTTAAGATATACTTGATTTGTGGTAAATTTGTGGCAGTCTGAAACAGGGTCAGTATTCGTTCTCAAAAAGCTCAAACTGTGATTAATTTCCTTTAGTAATGAAACACAATCAGTCGCTCAGTGAAGTGAACTGATTAATCATTTAAAGTAATTTATAAAGAAACAATTTGCAGCGTCAACCTTCTCAAATGTGAGGATGTTGTGCTTTTCTATATTATTTAAATTATCAACACATGAATTGAAAGTAATTAGTTACAAACTAATGGTCATTTTCAAAATCGATTAATCTGCTGATTATTTTCACCATAAATCTTTTGGTCTGAGAAATGTTCAAAAATTGAGAAGAAAAAAAAATGTGGGAGCAAAATGTGACATCTTCAAATCCGAAAGTCAAAAGATATTCAGATATACGGCGATAAAACAGAGACAACCAGCAAATATTCACCTTTGAGGAGCTGAAATCAGAGAGTGAGACCTTGAGTTTTTACTTGAAAAATGACTTGAACGATTAATCAATTATCAAAATAGCTGCAGATTAGATTCAGCTGATCGATAAATTGACTTATCGTTGCTGCTCTAGCTGAAAATAACTGCCCTAATTTCCTCCACGGTAAGAACTGAATAAAACACAACAAATGTTAATGGATGGAGTATAATTACATATTTTATTAAAACGTGGTGTAAAAGAAAACTGAATTAAATTAAACCCACAAACTAAAACAAAACAGGCAATATTGCACTTTGAAAATGAAAGAAAGTTCACAAGAGGTCAAAGTGCTTCACTCACTCATCGTGTACAGTACTGAAAATGTGTTAAATCAAAAAAAACTGAAACACTTCGACTACAGAATCCTGGTTAACTGGTCTGAACACTACGACAGCACCACTTAAAAATGGCCGTCTATAAATAACGATCAATATGACCAATACTGTACACATCATGTCACACAGTCCAGAGGACAGATGGTGTGTTTGACTCACTACAGACACAAAGACTCCCCTTCCTTTCTTCTTCTTCTTCTTCAAAAAAAAGGTTAACAGTTAAAAGCCAAAAAAATCATGTGAATCCTTCCAGAGACACCAGAGATTATATTTAAAACACCTGCCTGTGAGGCTCACATGTTGGACATTTTTTAAACATCAATAATTGACGGAGACATTGGCCATGTGGCACACAATTATCCGGGACATCTGCACACATGCCAACCCATTAAAGTTATTTTTCATTCATGGTTACAGCATTGGATGTGACCGCACCTAACTGTCACATTAGTTTAAGTTATTGCTAGTTAAAGTAGTGACATTAAAATGTCTGGCTAACATTTTAATTGCATAATATTTCCCTTTTTAGATTATGTGATGCACACATTGCACACATCAGGGTGCAGAGTTCTTTGAGGAATCTTTAAATATGTCAAGAGTAGATGGGGCACCATCTTTGTACAAGCCAGTGAGCAAACAGCAGATACAGTAACACATGAAATATACAGACAGGGACGTATAATTACAGCAGGACCGAAGCACACGGGCCAGAACAACAGAGAGAGTGAGAAGACGAGGTTTACAGTATTTAGGCGTTTGTGATCCCTCTTTGTCTGGAGCCTTCAGGACGGGTGTGTTTGGGCTGGGGGGGGTTAACGTCACACAGCAAGGGGCACTAAGCCTGTGGAGGAGGCGGCAGGAGGGGCAGTGATTGCTGTCAGGGTACCCGGTTTCAGTCCGTTCACGGTCCTGCTGCAAAAAAGAGAGAAAAAAAAGAGATGCATTAAACCAGAAAGGTCTCAGGAGCTTAAATTATGGCAACACTGCAACAAAGCAGTGACGTGTTCCACACTTGCACACTAATTAACCCATTACCGGCCCCTGACGTCATTATAAAGTGTATTAGAAACAAGTATGGAAGCCCATTTCTGCCACAAAAAGAACAAAACAGATTTTTTAGTTAGGATTATGGCAGCCTGTCTTGGCTAGAAAGGCTGGACACTGGAAAAAAATCAACTCTATAGTCCTAAGTTTTTCTTTTCTTTATCATTATATTCCATATTATGTATCTGTGCATGTGGAGTGAGGTTGGAAATGTATGTATGGTTAATTCATAGGACATTTACTTTCATTTGATAATAGAAAAATGGAAAAAATTTGTGCATTTGGTATAGTTAGTCGATACCTGCTTATATATATATATATATATATATATATTTATAAAGAATCAAGAAGTATGAACAGCTGGTTTTAACAGCTGGTTTACTACACAAAATTGCGTAGTAAATAGTTTGGTTTACTTAGTGATCAATGAGTAATTTTGACTGATTAAAATAAAAAAGTTTCAAGCTGCTATTTTCAAGGTCAACAACGAATCGTTAAGCTAAACTAAAAGGGTTTAGTTAATCCTACAATTTGATATAAATTGGGTTGAATGTAACTTTGTTAGTTAATAAACTGCAATTAATGAATTAATGAATTAATTAATTGGGATTTTTATATCTATTTAATGGTTCTTAAAAAAGAAAGAAAAAGAAAACTTAACTATAATGATCAGGGGAATTTCCAAATGACCTTGTTTTTTCTTTTCTAGGCAGAATTAGACTTCCATAGAAACAGGATGGAAGCTGTCAGATGAACTCTTCATCCTCCAGTTTGACAGAAGTATTTTCAGTCACTGTCAGTTCTTCTCTTCATTAACACTGACACAACTAGAGAGAGATGGCCTGCTCTGAACTTTATGCATGTGTTGCTAAAAATGGAACTTGAATGCAGAAAGTGGGAAGTTGCAGAGTTGCTGACGGGCTGGTTGAACTGGTTTCTTTGGTGGTTTCTTTGATGATCGGTATTGTTTACGTGGTCCAGGCCTGAGTCATGACTCTGGAAAGCACCATTCAGAGAAAATGAAAGATTGCTGTTTACCTTAATTGCGCAAATTCTCAAGCTAGAGCTGATAAGGTTTAAACACTTTCTATAGCAGTCACCACGAGCTTCCGTACATTAACTACGAAAATATGTCAAACTGCTAAATGTATAAGTGTTAAATAAAGTCTAAAAAGTGGAAAAGTTCCTAAACTAGTCCCTTTCAACACGTCTGATCCTCAGACTAAGAACACATTTGGTCAGTTCTCAAAAAGTATCAAGGTTCAACACTCAGGTCTATTCTCAGCAGGGAATCGTTACGCTGTCTTCTATTACAGCAAGCAGGACAAGATGCTTTTGGCTGAAGGTGAACGGTGTACGTAACAAACGCCCTGCTCTGAAACCAGAAGGACAATGTCCTTGTTGTGTACGTATCTCCATGTGCTGTCTCTTTAGTTCTAACACAGCAGAAACACTGTCGCACTGTTCTCACCAACACAATCAGACGGCAGTGATGCAGCAGAAAAACTTGACAGAGCAGCACTTTTGCTAATAAATATGACTAAAGGACTTTTTTCTTACTGTCCCATGGAAACTGCAAAACCAACAATGAATCAATCCGACTAACAAGCCTCATATCTCTACATACCTCTGAGCCACAGAGCTCCATTGTTGTGCAAAGTCTATTAAAAACACATCAGTGAGCCACAGTGCTGCACTGGGTGACATGTTTCTTCATCACCATGAACACACACTGTAGTTTATTCTGACTCATACACCGTCCTGCTGCCCCAAATACTCACTAGAGCACCAAATGTGGATTAATCCTCAGCTGAAAATAGCCCCCAGGATAGTAGAGTTTGGTAAAAACGTCTCGGGTTACGTAGGTAACCCTTGTTCCCCGAGAAAGGGGAACGAGACACTGCGTCGGTGACGACACTATGGGAACGCCTTTAGGCGTGGCAGGGCTGAATGCGAATGAAAACTACTCCAATCCTATTGGCTTAAATGAGAACGGTAGCATGTGACGGCGTAACCGTAGGCGTATATAAGCACGCCGGCACATAGGTACGTTAGCTCTTACTATGAAGCAAGGCACTCCAGGCAGGGAGAGGTGCGGTGAACCGACGCAGTGTCTCGTTCCCCTTTCTCGGGGAACAAGGGTTACCTACGTAACCCGAGACGTTCCCCTTCGAGGGGAACTCGAACTGCGTCGGTGACGACACTATGGGAACGAGATACCCACTATGCCGTGCGAACCCCGCCTGCCCTAAGCGTGCAGGCAACCAGTGGAGCACGACCTAGAGCGAGCGCCACGGGTGCCGGGTGCGGAGGGAAGGTCCAGACTATAGAAACGCATGAAGGTGTGAGGAGTGGCCCAGCCAGCTGCATCACAGACCTCCTGCAGAGATGCTCCAGAGAGGAGAGCCGTGGAGGCTGCCATGCCCCTCATGGAGTGAGCCCTTACAGCCATAGGTGAAGGCAAGTTGCGCACCTTATAAGCCAGGGAGATAGTCTGAACGATCCAATTGCTGATCGTATGTTTAGAAGCGGGGAGCCCAGCCTTGGGGGACCCGAAACATACCAGCAATTGGTCTGCCTTCCTCCATTGAGAGGACCTCTGAGTATACGTACTCAGTGCTCTGACAGGGCAGAGCAAATGCAGTCTCTCATCTTCTGCCGTCACATGAGGTGGAGGATGGAATGCCTGCAGTACTATGGGACCCATTGCGTTGGACTGCACCTTAGGAATGTATCCTGGAAAAGTGTGCAGGATGGCCCTCCTATTCCCTGGGGCAAACTCCAGGCACTGTGGAGCAGTTGACAAAGCCTGGAGGTCCCCCACCCTCCTCAGAGAAGTGATAGCGAGGAGAAAAGCCATCTTCAGGGTCAAGTACTTGGCCTCAGCCGACTCAAGGGGCTCGAAGGGGGCCTCAGCCAAAGCTTCGAGCACCACTGCCAGGTCCCAGGTGGGAACTCTGGGGCGAGTCACAGGTCTCATCCTCCGGGTCCCACGGAGGAATCGTACGACTAGTGGAAGCCTTCCCAAAGACCCATCCCTACAAAGGGTGTGGAAAGCTGAATAGCTGCCAAGCACACCTTGAGGGTGGATGGGGAAAGGCCTGCAGAGAAGCGGTCTTGCAAAAACTCCAGCACCTGAACCACCGGGCAGGTAACTGGGTCCAGCGTGCGTTCTCTGCACCATGCAGAGAAAACATTCCATTTGATGCCGTACATCCTCCGTGTGGATGGGGCTCTGGAGCTAAGGAGTGTCTCGACTGCTCCTGTCGTTAGGCCCGCCTCTAGGTACTGCGCCCCCTCAAGGGCCAGACCCACAGCCGCCACAGGGAGGGGCAAGGGTGAAGAACCCGGCCCCTTTCCCGGGACAGCAGGTCTCTCCTCAGAGGGACCTGCCATGGCCGAACCTTCCAGGAGATCTAGCAGGTCTGAGAACCACACCCGGGTCGGCCAAAACGGCGCTACTAGTAGTAGCCGAATACAGTCTTGACGGACCCTCTCCAGGATCCCCGGGAGCAAAGCGACTGGGGGAAAAGCGTACAGACGTAGCCTCGGCCACGAGTGCACCATGGCGTCCAGCCCTAGTGTGGCCGGAGGTGTCAGGGAAAACCATAGAGGACAGTGCGTAGTCTCTTGAGACGCAAACAAGTCCACGTCTATGGGCCCGAACCTTACGCACAATGACTCCACCACCTCGGGGTGGAGTCTCCATTCCCCGGGCCTCGGCCCCTGCCTCGACAGCAGGTCTGCTCCCTGATTCTGAAGTCCCGGAATGAACATTGCTCTGATGGACAGTAGCTTCCGTCGGGACCACAGGAGGATCTGGTGCGCCAGTCTGCAAAGAGGGCGCGAAGCAGACCCCCTGGTGATTCAGATAGGCCACCACTGCCGTGTTGTCGGACCTGACAAGAACGTGGTGACCCCGGAGTTCGGGCAGGAAGCTCCTCAGAGCCCGGAACACTGCCAGCATCTCGAGGCAATTGATGTGCCATGACGAATGATGCTCCTGCCAGAGCCCCTGCGCTGAGCGGTCTCCCATGACCGCGCCCCACCCAGTGAGGGAAGCGTCTGTCGAAACGATTACACGGCGACAAGATGCCCCTAACTTGGGTCCCTGGGACAAGAACCAAGGCTTTTTCCACTCTGATAGGGCACGAAGACATTTGTGCGTGACCCGTATCAGGCGGAACGGATTTCCCCTCGGGGAGAATCCCTTGGTCTTCAGCCACCACTGCAGGGCCCTCATGTGCAGTAGACCAGAAGGTATTACGCTGGAAGCTGCTGCCATGAGGCCCAATATCCTCTGGAAGTGTTTCCTTGTGATGGCATGGTCCAATTTCACTCTCTTCACAGTGGTCACAATGGACTGGATACGTGCTGGAGACAGCTGTGCCTGCATCGTTCCTGAGTCCCATACCACCCCTACGAACACAGTTCTTTGGGTGGGCACCAACACACTTTTCTTCACGTTGAGCCTCAGCCCTAAACGTTGAAGATGAGCGAGAACGACATCTCGATGCCGAACCGCCAACTTCCGAGACTGCGCCAGGATTAGCCAGTCGTCGATATAATTGAGCACTCTGACGCCCTGGAGTCTCAGGGGGTTTAGTGCTGCATCCATGCATTTGGTGAAGGTGCGAGGAGAGAGTGCTAGTCCGAAGGGAAGGACCCGATACTGGTATGCCACGCCCCTGAAGGCGAACCACGGGAACTTCCTGTGGGATGGATGGATGGGGATATGGAAGTACGCATCCTTGAGATCTATGGTGACATCCCAGTCCTCGGACCGGATGTGACTCATGATGGCGGGGATGGTGAGCATCTTGAACCTGTATCTCCTCAGAGATCGGTTCAGGACCCGCGAGATCCAGGATCAGGCGCAGAGCCTCCGTCCTTTTGGGGGCGATGAAGTAGCGGCTGTAAAACCCGACACGCTTTCCAGCGGGAAACAATCTCCACAGCCCCTTTTTCTCCAGCAGTGTTCGTACTTCCTGTCCCAGCACCGAACTCGATGACGGTGCTTAGGACCCCTGGAGATATGTCTGACATGCTCCGCCAGGTCTCCACGAAATCCGCCAGCGGGACCAACCCCTCGGGGTTGGTGGCCGGGGTTGCTGGTCTCGGAAGGTCTCCTGAAGCAAACTGGCAGGAAAGGAACCCCAAGGACCCGCAGTCTGGGAGCCAAAACCTTTGGCCGACAGCCGCCCCTCGGGGCCGGCCGAATGGCGAAGTTTCGGTGGTGGTTAGCGCGTCCCGAGCGCCATGGCGGCGGCAAAACTGCGCTAGTGGCCACTCTGGAGGGGACCTCGGTCTGCCTCCGGGGCTGAAACACAGAGTCAGGACCTCCTCGCTTGGCCCCGGGGGGTGCACAGGAGCGTCGCTTCGCGTCCCAAGCTGCTCGAGGGGGAACGCGAGAAACAACACTCTGCTTGCAAAGTCTGCCAACGGAACCAGCCCCTCGGGGCTAGTGGTCGGTATCTCGTGTGATTCCCAGGTGGACCCCTGAAGCGCCAGAACGGCAGGGGAGAGCCACCGAAGATCCACGGTGGGTGAGTCTGGGTGCCGCCTGACTGCAGACCCTCGGGGCAGGCAGTACGGTGTGGACTCAATGGTTCTGCGTCCCGAACGTGTAAACGGTGGGATAATGTCACCCGTTGCCATGACAGATGGGACCTAGGTCGGCCATCATGCTCCGCCGCGCCTCTGACATCGCCGGCGGAACCAACCCCTCGGGGCTGGTGGCCGGTATTCCTAGACGATCTCGGACGGTCTCCTGAAGCGGCTGCCAGGAAAAAACCACCGATGAACTGCAGTCTGGGAGCCGACCTTCTGGCTGACTGCCGGCCCTCGGGGCCAGCAGAATGGTGAAGGCTAGCGCATCCCGAGCGCCTCAGCGGCGGGAAACAGCGCTAGTCCCAGAGCATCCTCTACCCGCGGCATCGTCCCGCAGCCGCGGTCCTTGATCCCCGCCGCTCGCTGTACTCCAGCAGCTGGGGAGTAGACAGCTGGGCGGAGAATGTTATCCAATACTTACATAACTCATTATGCATTTTAGTCTGGAAAAAGACGGCATGGGGATGCCGAGTGGTTCCTCAGGAAGCGATCATCCAGTTACTACACTGACAATTTTACAGTGTACCGGCATTAAGCTTCCTCACAGCCTGTGGCCAATCAGGGATGAGCTGAGCCACAGCCCGCGTCACCACTTCCAGCAGCTTATCATAGTCGGCCGCGGCGCTCTTCTGATGACGTCGGCCCGACACCGGAAGTCATTCTCCTCCGTCTCCCATGACGCTAAACACATCTAGCTCCTCAGAGGCTAGAATGCATTTGTCTCGCCGAGCGGAGAAAGCCGAAAGGGCTCCCGAGCGGAAATGAGGAGAGTCGGAATCAGCAGATGAAGGCAGAGAAAGGGCATCAGCCGTCTCAAGATCCTCCAGCAGGTCCTGCTACAATCCCCATGACCGAAGCCGTCGGTCTGCCTCGGCAACCGCGGGGCTCTAAGCCACGGGGAGAGCGTATCCTGCCGTCCTCTGAGAAGAGTGCCATTGCGGGACCTCAGTACCCGCATGAGAAAGGCCTTGCAATGACCACAGCCAGCTCCCTCGAGAGCTGCTGTAGCGTTGCGGCAGACCTAGTCAAGCAACACACAGTTCGTGAGAATCTCCTACCGTGAGAAGCCTTCTGCAGGAATGCACACATCTGCGGAACTGGTTCGACTCAGAGGACATGCTGCGACTTCCAGGTGAGTATAACTAGCCATTTCTTCTTTTGGATGTGGGAGCTTTCACTAACAACATTACGCCAAAGTGCCTGCTGAATAGAAAAAAGCTAGCGTACCTATGTGCGGCGTGC